>OZ057398.1:21537350-22137350 GCA_964056695.1 Melieria picta | reverse complement strand
AATCACTTTTCGTCATACAACACCTTAACACATGTTTTGCCCCTTTACACCTCGAATTTCAAAAAAGTCCCGTCTTAGCGGAGGTTCATTCGTCAAGATGTACCTACAGTCTAAAATTCATGTTTGTTGCTTCAGTGGTTTGGGCTGAGCGATGATGAATCAATCAATGAATCAGTCAGTCAGTCAGGACAAACAATCTATGCATATAAAAATGGAGGCGGTACCACGCCCCGTTGTCCAATGCTCACAATTTTCTTCTAGTCGAATTGTGCTACTAAGTGGAAAGTTCGTACCAAGTTTCACTGATGTGTGTGTGTGTGTGTACTGCATAATTGTTGGATCATAACAAATGTACCACGCCCCTTGACCAACGCCCATCAAATCTCATCAGTAGAATGACACATCTATGAAACGACGGTACACCAATTTTCAATGCTGTGCGGCTTACGATTCCGAAGCTATTCCATATAAAAGATTAGAGTTGTATGGAAGGAGCCACACCCCCTTGTTAAATACCCGCCCCATTCCCTCTGCCGAAAGATATGATTAAATGGTAGGTTCATACCAAGTTTCATTGATGTACGACTTACAGTTCTGCTGCATAAAAAATGTGCTACGCCCCTTGACCAACGCCCATCAAATCTCATCAGTAGAATGACACATCTATGAAACGACGGTACACCAAATTTCAATGCTGTGCGACTAACAATTCGGAAGCTATTCCATTTAAAATACCCCATGTTGTATGGGTGGTGCCACACCCCTTTGTTCAATACCCACCCCATTCCCTTGGGCGAAGAACATGATTAAATAGTAAGTTTGTACCAAATTTAATTGATGTGTGACTTATGGTTCCAAAGTTATTGTCTAAAAATGTATTCTTGCGGTGCCACGCCCCGTTTCCCCGACTTTTCCTTTTTCCTAAACCTTCACGTAACAATTTCAAACAAACCTGCCGAAGGAAGTATCCAAGTTGGTCCAGTCGTTTTCAAGTTTTAAGCAGCCGAACGAACCACGATTCATTTATATATACAGTACTTTTCGTTTATAACGAACCCGTTTAAAACGATTTTCCGCCTAAAACGAACCAATTTCAAAAGTACGCGCTGTATGTTTTCGCTTATTACGGACCCCTTTTAAAGCGAACTTTCGGTTAAAACGAACCATTTTGCCCAGTCCCTCGAAGTTCGCTTTAAGCGAAAAGTACTGTATATAGATAAGTCAAAATACAATTTAAAATGTTTAGCAAGTTTTTTCTGTCGACGGGCGGTACCGGGGTATTTTACAATAATTTCACCAGTGTCCCGGTTTTGCAATAGGCATATCTGTTAGCCCTATACTACTTGTAAACTAACCAGATGCTCTTCCTTGCTTGACATAGCCCACAAAAGGTGGCACAGGGACAACTTTTCCTTTGTCAATAAGTAGCCTGGTCCACTGACAATGGCGCTGGATCACACATTAACATAGTTCTGCCGAATTTAACACGTAATTTCAGACGTCATGTCAGTAGAGAAGGTCTTCTCAGTTGGAGCTATACGTATTTAAAAAGTTGCCTCAATGAAAATTAGGAGAATAGGAGAGGAGAGCCTGCAAAGTCTGGCTCTTTCTAAACGTAGGTGAGAAGTTCTAAGTTTCAGCTTTTTTAATGACTTGCATATTCTTTAATCAAACAACAAACTAGCTCGACTGCTGGCTTGGCTTGAGTTGGCTGGCCACAAATTTTCAGTAAGTCAATTTCCCCTTCCTTCAGTGCTTTTGTGTCGAGCGCAACAGCTCCTTTAACCTAACCTCATTCTCATCACCGCACTTTTGGGTCTATGCTCATGAAATGGCAGCTATCGCCCAGTAATGTCTGCAGAGGCTGTAAAGATGAAGAAAAGCTGCCACTGCTCGGCTCTGCAGGAACACCGGCTCTGTATCTTGGGCTTAAGATTCCTAACGGACGTGGCTAACAAAAGTCAAAGTCTCGTATATGCTCCCCTTCATTAGGAAGTCGAATTTGTTTGCTCTGAATTGCGACTACTGCAAAAGGAAAACAATGAGTCATTTTGGTCTTCGAGTGGAATTGCACACACCCTTCTCTACCTTACCTAACCTAACTTTTTTGGTTGAATTTGCTGTTTGTCGCGCATGAGTTTTATTTTGTGCCAGAAGGTTTAAACATGTTTTTTGTTTCATCTTTGCAGTTTAGAAAATCTGTAAAATAGTTCTTTATTTTCATATCTAACCAAAAAACATTTCTACGTTCGTATTTTCTCAGTGCGCTCAGATATTCTGCATAAACGTGTTGCTGCAAATTGTGCCGTTCGATTTCCCATTGCAGTCTGCTCTCGTTCCTTCCTGCCACCACTCGACGGTAACCCTTTTCAACACGTTGTGTTCGCTTCAGTTATTCTCTGGAGGATTTTGTTGCGTGCGCACTGTTATTCTCTATATTGTTGTTGCTGTAGAAATGGGCATTGTTGCTGTTGGCATCTGCGAGCAGTTAACGGTGGCATGCAGTCGGTTGATAGTGCCATTTGTTGTGAGGCTTTTGTTTTTTATGTGGCACATACCAAGGAGCCATTGGCAGTGTTGCGGCTTTGTTGTGGTTGCTGTTGCCATTGTTGTGGCGCTTCTGTTGAACATATTCAATGAAATTCACTTAAATTTTTAATATCCATTCTTCCTGTTGCCGCAAACACCAACGCACAGACGCACACGACACACGATTTGTTCTTCAATTGTTTGACTTTAATCCGCTTCCATTGCCTTTTGTTTGGCTTTTCGGTGATTCCTTATTTTTTTTGTTGGCTGCCGCACGTGAAGTCGCAAATATGTTTGGCCGAATTTCTGAGTCGTATCGAGCTTTTTCTGCAAGCTAAACAATAATAAATAAATAAATACAAACTTAGCAGCCAGCCACTGCGCCACCATAATCCCTCGTAATTCTCCAACTTATCCTTCTTCGTTTTCTTTAACGTTGTTTCGTTCTTGTATTTCCGCTTATCAGCGGTCACTTGAAACTTTGGTGCGCGCTGCAGACGCCACCGCGTTCCACCCGCTGCTAATCGCGACTTGACGATTCACATTCAAAGTCTGTTGGCCTGACCGCGTCGCCATTGCATCGACTCGCCAAGCGGATTCCTTGCATTCCTTCAAAGTGTGTTAACAATTATCCTGTTTGCCATCCTGTGTGTTGTGTAGCCTTGGTTTTGTTTTTGTTTGAATTGTTAATGTGGTCGTTGTTATTGTGTGCTTTTGTTATTGTCATTTTGTGTTGCGGTGCGGCGTTGTTCGCTGCTTTGTTGTTTGCCATAGACTGCACGCAATTATTCTTATTCATAACTCATAACATTGTGGTTGTAATAGTTGTTGTTGTTGTTAGTGGTAGTGGAGTTGCCATATGCACTGCACAATGCTTTGATGGTATTTGCTCAGAGCAATTTTCAATTCACATGCTCAATTTATTTTTATACACTTAACGGGCCATAATAACTAAAGCAATTTCGGTTGCGTGTCGGGTTTATTGAATTTCGTGTTTTTCATTAATACTGTTTTTGTGCAATAAAGATAATAACACCGTAAGAGCGTCAATCACACTTGTGGCAGGCGGAAAATGCATTAGAAATATTAGAAGAATGGGTTGCAGTTGGGAACACGCTAAGCCCTGATGGCCTCTTAATATGATTTGTCCCCTTTGCCGTATGAATGTTTTAGCAATGTTGTGATCAGAATCAAAATATGTGAAACCCATGGAGCTTCGAACCATTAACGTAAAAATGGTAATAATATGTGGAGTTGACTTTATGACAGTGTCTATTGATTTTTGTGACAGCTTATAGAGTGCCAAGTCCTGTCATACTTTTTACATATATTCTGGATAGATAGAGGGCAGGGTATACCACAAGCCATGTATCACTTTAGTATGAAGTTTGTAATGTTTTTAAAAGAAATTATTAGTATTGAACTGGGAGAATTAATGTATGTTATAATGTCGCGTTTTGACTAACATGCACCCTATAGTTATTTTCAGAGCTGACTGTTGTGCACTATTGTAGTCCTCTGGCAATTTAACTAATCGATTTAGTGGTTCTCAGAAGTTGAGGTATCAAAGATGAATGAACATCTGGGACTAGGCTTCCCAACACAACGACAAAATTTGGCTTGAGGAGGACTTTATATGGGAACTACTTTGTTTCAGGAGGACTTCACATTCCTTCAATATTTCACCATGTTTTTAGAAAATACAAGTGTAAAAAGAAAAAACCTAAAAGCACATGTAAATTTTAACTTTTTAACCACTTTAAAAAATAAAACAAAACGCATATTTGTGCGACTGTAATCAACAATATCAAACAATATTTTCAATATCAACATCGAGATCACACAATGCTTTTTTAATGCATTGTGTATTATGTGCGCGTGACAATTACCTTTTAATATGTTTTGGTTTGAATTCTTAAGATTAACGATTTTTACCGACGATTTTTACTAAAGTTTGCATTCATATTATCAGCACTTAGGCACACAACATTTTTTATTTTTAAGTCTAATTTTTCCAATGCGGCCTTAATCATGTTGAACATTCCAGCAGCTGACTCATCCGGATTTTCAACGAAGTCTATAATTTTATTTTGAATGCCCAAAGCAGCATCGAAATATTGGACACAAATTAGGAAAAATTTTCCTCATTAATTGATTAAGTTGCCACATTTGAATAAAAAAAATATAAAAAAATTCAAATTTTATTTGAGCTTGAGGAGGACTTTTTGGCCTTTGAGGAGGACTTTGAAGGACATTTTCTGTTCAAGGAGGACTGTCCTCCTCAAAGGAGGACGGTTGGGAAGCCCATCTAGGACAGAAGATTAATGAATGCATTTTTAAAGGGTATTGTCTGGAAGTTTCCCTAGTTTTTTGAAAAGAAGAGCTGAAGAGCTCATCACAAGTGGACACAGGATGAAAGGTGCTGTTTCTGTGGGCAAATTATTTACCTGAAGTGAGGTGCGTTTTTCTCACTCTTCTCAATTTTAAAAACATATCGTTACGAAAGCGTAGTTTTTCTGGCCAACGCAGGCATAGTTCGTATCAATGGATTTTGCCCAAATAAAACATACTGAATGTCTCTAACGCAGTTCACCACGATAGTCACTTTATTTACAATTTTCCACTTATCATCTTACTTTCACTTCACTGATTCATTAGTCACTTTACTAGCATTTTACTTTTCTTATCCATGTTTTTTATTTGTTGCTTGTGGTAACCAAACTGACTCACTGCGTTATACTCGGTTGCCTTTTTTACTGGTTTGCCCAGAGCGCAACTCGTTCTCAAACATTCTAGCATCGTCTCGAATCGTCTCTGCGATGATACTCGCAAAATTACAATACCCCCGTAAAAGTATGCAATGCTGCTGCTACCGACAACTGCCCGTTCAGTGTTGTCATGTTGCCTATGCGAGCGGGTCCGAGGTGGCTCGGAGAGAGCTGCATGATGGTCACAATATCTTCACAATACTTTTCGATAAAATTCTATATAAATTTTCAAGGATATAAAGGATTAAAATTTTCAAAGGACCTTTTTCATATCCTTTTTTTACAAATAGATAAAACATCAATTTTATTTAAATTCTTGAGCCTATTTTCTTTCATTTGATATACATATCGCCATATTCCAACGAGGTTAAGTATTTTTTATATTGTTTTATATTTTTTATTTTTTATCCTCTTCAAATTTTTGAACTCCTTTTAAAAGGACAAAGGATGTAGAAATGAAAAACTGAGTACGCACTATTACTATATTTGGTCTCTAGTTTGACGCACATATGGATTTTTCCCGGTGTGAAAAATGCTGTCGCACGGTGTTATTGAAAGTTGAGATCTGTGCTGAAATAAAATCTGACCCCTGTCCTCTTGGTGCGAATTTGAGATTTGTTGTTAATTTGCTTGAAATTAACAATGTCAGCTTGACCGCTGCCAACTGTCAGCGAGTGATTTATACAGAGCGAGCGAACGTAAACGGTAGCCAACAACAAATGGTTTGCGGACAAGCACTTAAATGAGGAGAGCGGGAGCGAAAGGTTGCATATGTCGGCAGCCGCCATAAAATTGCACATTTTTGATATATTGGAAACCAGAAATTAAAAATATAAATGAAAGACTGACCGAAATCGTCGATCGATGTGCGTGCGTGCGTTCGTCTGTGTGTGTGTGTGCGTGTGTGTGTGTGGCGTGAACACGTAAATGCGCCATGGCGCGCTCTAAATTGGCTGTCGGCGCTAGCCGGGCAGGTGATGTGCAATTCAACTGGCAGCGTGATAAATGAACAATTGCTGCAAACATTTTACAACAACCAAACACAGGCACACAAATGCGTGCGTGTGTGTGTAACCGTTGGTTTTATTTTGAAAAAGTTCGAAGAAAAACACATTTTACGCGCTGTAAGAGCAAAACACAATAAATTCTCACACGAAACGGCCAAATGGTATGCAACATTTTGGGGGGCGATCGGGCATTTGCGTTGCACTTCCTACGAGATGAGTGCGATTGTTGTTATTAATATTGTTGCTATAGTTGCCGTTGCTGTTTTTATAGCACAATTGGGCTATTTGTAGCGTAACCAAACAACACACAAAGGCAGCCGAGAGTGAAAGCGTGAAAACAAAAAAATCATAGATAAAGTAAGAAGCAAAAAAGGGACTGCAGCAGCACTTGCAAGAAGTGCAAAGTACTTGAAACTGACAGATACACAGACAGGCAGTCAGAATGGCGTACAGCAGACATTGTATGTCTGTATGCACTTGGAGCAGATCACATAAATACCTGCTTAGCGGATTGAACATTTAGAAGAATGGAGAGAAACGCAAGAATAGAAAAGTCTCGTTTTAACTTTTTATCCGCAACATCAAAGGAAACAGCGGAGCAGCGAGGGCGGTGTGTTTTGTAACTGCGTGGGAGGGGAAACGTTAATGTTGCTAATGGGTTTGCAAAGTTGAATTGTGGGATGGGAAGAAAAGTAAAAGGCTGTTTTAAAATTAAAGTTGCTTGCAGAGTATTGAAAAGTGCAGCAAAACAAAAAACTGAACTTGGCTAGAAAAAACAAAAAAAAAACAAGAAACACAACAAATAAACTTACTTGGGCAGCGCAAAACGCAAAAACCGAGTTGCGTTGGCAATTTTCCAGCTTGCTTAAGTTTTTTTCGGGAGCACCAAGTTTTGTTGAAATTTCAAAGTTGAGAATTAAATTCTAAACTTACTTGAAAGCGTTTAGTTTTGCTGGGTCGAAGGAGGTTTCAATATTTTGTCTAACTTTTGTTAACACTTCAAGATTAAGTATTAAGCCCGCAGGACAGGTTCAACGTATTTGAAAGTCTCTGGTTTCGTTATGGCTTTAAGACTAGAATCCAAGCCTCTAAGACTAGAATCCAAGAAATGACTCTAGCCAAGTGATCAGAGTTCTGCGGAAGCTCGCCAAAAACCACTCGAGTCATAATAACAAAATCCAGTTGCTTCTAAATATAATATATATATTTATGTAAATATATAAAAATGAATGTCTGTTTGTTTGTTTGTTGGTCACACGACACTAAAACTCAAAAACCAGACGGCCGATTAAGCTACATCTTTCACAGAATATTCGTCTTGACTAAATCTAGGTAAGCCATATAGTGCGAATACGATCCAACAGGTGGGCGTGGCACCTTCCATACAACCTAAATTTTTAATATAAAATACCTTCGGAATTATAAGTCAGACAGCATTGAAGTTTGGTGCAGGGCCACCATTTAGGTGTGTCGTTTCACTGGTAAAATTCAAAAATCATGATCGTTGGACAAAGGGCGTGGCACTTTTCAAGCGGCCCAAATGTTTTGAATAACTTTGGAACTACAGGTCACACATCAATGACATTTGGCATAGACTTACGATTTAGACGTGCCCTTCGATAGGAAAAATGGGATTTATTATTGGATGAGGGGGCATGGCACCGCCCATACAACTCAGATTTTTAATGTGGAATAGCTTCAGAATAATAAGTCAGATAGCTTTGAAATTTTGTATACCGTCATCTCATAGATGTGCCATTCTATTGGTAAAATTTAATGGGCGTTGGACAAGGGGCGCGACACTTTTTTGTGACTCAAATTTTTCGCGTTACTTTGGAACTGTAAGTCGCACATCAATGAAACTGGGTCGCGGTCTTCGGCTGGAGGAATGGAATGGGCCTTGCATAAAAGGGGCATGGCACCGCTCAACTGAGTAGGGAGTATGAAGCCCGTTCTTTGAATTGATGGCACCTTTTTTTGTTATGAACAATTTATTGACACTTATTTGGCCAAAAACCAATACTTTTTTTAAAAGTGCATCATTTCTACAAAAAATGATTTAGAAAAACCCTACTACAGCCATAGCCAATAGAACAGAGAATATAGAATGTATTGGTTTTTTATTCCGGGATCGAGAGTCCAGCGGGTAGCGCGCTGGCTTCTTATACCGAGGCCCTAGGTTCGAATCCTAGCTCGGGCTGGCGAAAAACTTGTCTACTTCTATCGCTATCCACATGAAGCAGATGAGAATTACAAGAATCGCACTCTTGGTAGGCAATGAAAGGAACTTTATTGGTTCGAAAGTTATTAAAAAAAAAGGCGGAAGCTGCAAATCTAATGAAGTACAAAAAATTCTAATTTATTTGAGTATCAGTATTTTAAATAATAAATAGATACAAAATCAATGAAGCGAGAATAATTAAATTTTGACACGACATCAAGGAGATTTTGGCTTTTAACATAGTTACTTTTCGAGAAAATTCTATATAAATTTTCAAGGATATAAAGGATTAAAATTTTCAAAGGACCTTTTTCATATCCTTTTTTACAAATAGATAAAAAATAAATTTTATTAAAATTCTTGAGCCTTTCCTCTTTCATTTGATATACCTATCGCGATATTCTAACGAGGTTAAGTTTTTTTATATTTTTTTTTTTTAATTTTTTATCCCCTTCAAATTTTTGAAGTCCTTTTAAAAGGACAAACGATGTAGAAATGAAAAACTGAGTACGCAGTATTACTATGTTTGGTCTCTAGTTTCACGCCCATGTGGATTTTTTCCGGTGTGAACAATTTTTTTAATTTTTGTCGCACGGTGTAATCAACAAATTTTTTCCCACAATTCAATATGTGCTCCATATATCCTTTGAGAATAAATCCTCTTCCTGTTGTTTTAGTCGCGAAATAAATCGTAAAAGTTATGCGTTTTTTTGGCCGCGAGAGTGGTGTTACCCTTTAGGGAAATTTGTTACTGTTTCGTTATTAACCCAATGCACAGTAATTCGACTCCATACAACCGCGGGACAAAATTAGAAGCAGTGGTCCGTTCTTTATAAAATTTGGTATACTAGTTAATCATGGTCTGCTGAATTGAAATCTCCATTTTGTTTTTCTTAAACTTTTGTAGTTTGGCAATGCCTGAGACTTAAATTTGCAATTTTCGTCATTTTTGGTGTGCTATAGCAACGAGTATATTGGCTAGATTTTTCAGATTTTACATTTAATCGGTTACTCGGTCAACATTGATAATTCCAAAGAGTAACAGAAATTGTCTTAGGACCCTTTAGTTTTGCAATAAAAACGATAATAATAGATGTATGTTTTGCATTTGTGCAGGTTTTTCAATTTTTCATGCTGATTGCATACTTTTAGGGATGAATAAAATAAATTTTGTCGAAAAATAGGTGTTTGACCACTTTTCAAATATAATTATTTTCTGAGATCGGAAGATATCGGAGGATGTAATTACATTGTCCGACAAAGAAAGAATGCTTCTTAAAATAAAAAAAATCCAGGAACATACTTTCACATACTTTTTAGATATTTTCCTCTAAGTTTTGCCAATTTTCAGTTTTTTAATTTTGAAAAATATTTTGAATTAAAAAAGAAGCAAAAGCCTCAGCTTTGCAAATTTTGAGAAAACATTAAAAGCGAAAATGGCCACATCATTTCTTAATCTATATTGAAAGCTTTAGCCACTTCTTGGTAACCATGTATTTTTTCAATTTTTTTTACTCAATAGACTAAAAAACAGAAAATATGTGTTTAAATTTTTTTGTGAAAAAAGTTTCAACTTTGAGCCGCTTTTGCACAGACACATTAAATAATTGTTTGCACAGATTTTTTGGAGTTTTCTTAGTTGGAGTTTTACCTTTCAAATGACATCAAAATCGTTAAATTTTGATACTATAAATTTTTTTAATTTTGTCTATGAAACGTATCACTGTGCAATGTACCAAAGGTGTTTGTTTCGCTCGTCAGCCTAACCTAACCTACCACATAATTTCAAAAATAAGTTGAAAAGTCCACAGTCATGAAAGATTAAAAATAAATTTATTGGAAAATTCCTTGTTAACAAGCGCCAAACCATTATTCTTTCCAGCTTGATAGGCAGCACTCCATCCCTCGTCGGCACCAGCGCTCGTCTGGCGTTCACCTCTTCTGCTTTCATGTGCTTTCTCTACAATGTATACGTCCGTATGCAGACTGGCACTAGAAAAAAAAGTGACTGCTTCATAAATCAAAATCGCGTTAAATGTTGAGCATAAATTCACGCAGCTTCGACGCGCGTCTGTGAAAATCTGTGCGCTGCGTTGCGCAACACGTTTCGGCTTGATTCGCACCGTTTCGTCGGCTACATAGTTGTGCTTTGTTTTTTATTCGCTGGTGATCATAATTTTAATGAACGGCCATAAAATGGCGATTCGTTGTTGGCCGCTGCTGCCGCTGACAGCTGCGAAAAGCTGATTTTGTCAGTCAGCAAGAAGAAATATCCATAACAACAGCAGCGAAGAATAGCGATTTTGCCCATTTTTAAGTCCAAATAATTCCAGGTGAAATTGCTCACCTGCGCGCGGCGCATGCTCCGCACACCGCTTGCCGTTCCACCGGCCATTGTGTGTGTGCGTATGTGTGTATGTTCATTTGTGTTTTCCCGATTGTTTCGGCCAAATACGTGAATGAGAGCGCGCGAAATTTTCATCAATTCGAAAAAATCACGTAAATCGTGGAAGCGGTACATTCATCTTGCTCTTCTGCGGCCTCTGGCTGAAGTGTGCCGCTCGGGCATAATAAGCAGTTTTCCGGGAAATTTATGCAATAGCACATCAAAGATGCGCTGCGTCGTTTTTGCCGATTTTGATTTGTTGTTATTGGATTCGTGCGTTGTTTGATTGCAAATTTGCGTGACAAATTCCATTCAAATTGCTTGATTTAGATTGGCCATGTGAAGGACTCGATGGCTGACGGTAATTACCGAACTCAAAATCCCTTAAGTGAAGGGTCTACCTTTTAATTGATGAAGAGAATATTTGACATTTCGGGTATTTAGAATTCTTTATTAATGACCCAAGTCGCATTTCGCTCATATCAATGCAGACAACTGATGCAGACAATTAAGAGTGTTTTTATTGGCCTTCACTGATTAAACTTTGCCCTGAATTGTAAATAGTTGCGACAGTTAGTGCGGTGATTTTATAATTTTCCCATTAGTGATGAGAAAATGTATCGTAAAAAATTTATTTACAAAAGCTTCATTTACAAAAATTGAAATTCTTGATATATATGCAGCAATTTCGTATTTCTTGATTTCTTTGCTACGTTTTCTCATAGCTTTATTACTGCTAATTGCTACTCGCAAAACTGATCGTAAAAGTATGGACAGACAAGAATGCAGATGAACCGCTTGTCTAAATAGCTTAACACTAGAATGCCCGACAATCTGACCTACCTAAAATGCCCATATGTAGTCATTTTGACTATATTATTGTTTACTTACTTTTTTTAATTTTATTGGTTTTTAAGTAGCAAATATGAATAAATGTACACGAGATTAAACTAAAATAAGCATTTAGTTTTTATTTTTTTATGGTTTACAAAGTAAATTCGTTTAAATAAAATAGCGTACTTTACACATAAATGGGATAAAATGGAATGAAATTTGGAATTTGGAATTTTTGAATGAATTTTATGAGTGTATTTTTAATTGAAAAACTTGGGAATTGTCACAGCCTACTATGATATTATTTTTTTTAAATGTTTGTAATTATTTGAAATTTTCATATTTCGCAACTGAAGATGCATATTTGTCTATTTATCAGTAAGATTTGCTGAAAATTTTATATAGGTAGTCAAAATGACTACTTTTGGGCATTCAAGGTAAATTTTGTAAAATTGGGGTAAACAATTTTGTTTAAAATTTTTTTGATTTATTTATTCCATTTAGCTTTAAAAATTAATAAAAGTCACGTAAGATATTTTTTTAGAAAGCGATGCAACAAAAGTTATTTACAAGAAAAGACCTCAATGTAGTCAAAATGACTACCTTGGGCATTCTAGTGTTAATTGTTGTTCTTGGACACACTAAGCATATCTATGTGTACCTACTTTTCAAGTCAGACACATTTTTCGAACGCTATAAACTTTGGGAATATTTTGTTATCTATTTTTAAAATGAATTTAATTTAAACTTTAAGATTTATTCCTAACGTTTTTTATTTACAAAATCTTCATATGCAAAAGGCTCCCATCTGAAAGTCTTGAAATTAATGCAGCAATTTCTTACGCTCTTTGCTACGTTTTCTCATAGCACAGCTCTCTTACTGCTAACTTGTTTGCGCTCTCTTGTCGAGTGCTGTTGAAAAGTTTGGCAATTGACAAAACAACAAAAAAACTAATTGTTTATATGCCAACTGTTGAGCTTCGGCCATTGTGGCTGTAAGTTGTTGTCTCACACAAACACATTCAGCTTCCCGCACTTGAAAATTTCCCTACGGAGGCAACGACTATGAACGGGCCTACGGGGCGTATGATGTATGCAGCAGCTGCATGTAGCTTCTGTGCTGCGCTGCGCTCTTTGCATAAAGCTATGTTTTATGCATCGACAGCGAAAAAACAAACACAACAATAACTGCATCGTGGGCTCCAAATAACTTTTGTATATATTGTACGTGGGCATGTAGGTGTGTGAAGTGTCGCTGGCACATTGAATGAAAGTCGTTGCCGGCTCGATGCACAGTCATTGAGTAGTTCACAAACTTCCACGCCAGGAGTAGCCAAGAGAGCCGAGTATGTGATGCTTACAGGTGTTTTGAATGAAAACCAATAAAAGCAATTCGTACAAACAATGCGCTGCAGGTCTTTGGAGTCTTTGCGGAGAGAGCAGCGCATGTTGCAAAACAAAATAATCCCGAGGACATGCGCGTTGGTGTGTTCGTGGAGCTTTCGCTCTCGGTTCGTTCTATTTTCTCAGCGCGAGTTGTTGCATCTTGTGCGAGTGCGGCGGAAAAGCTCATGTTTTCCTCTCATATTGAATGTTTTGGTTTTAGTAGCGTGCAACATGTTCTTTATGGGCAAAGAAAGTGTTTTGCTTTTCTGTGATGTGGACTCGGAAAATTTTGTTTGCACCTTTTCGACAATCGAGTTGTTCAGTTTACTTTGAGCATTCGACGCGCAATGTACGTGCAACGGAAAAACTCGATGTCGAGACGAAAGTGCACAACTTCAAATATAAAATAAAACTAAAATTACACTAAACTGAATGTAAAAGTGCAAAAAAAGGAAACTTACAAAAAAATTTCTTGTATAAAGTAAATTTAAGAGATTTAAAAAAAGTTAGAAAATATTCAAAATTAAGTGAAAGTAAATGTAAAATAATTAAAAAAAAAATATTAACAAAATATCGGAAAATAAAAATATATGGAAAATTATTGTGCTTAGTGTGCTAAATTATTAGTTGTTGTTGTGTAAATAAAGTGAAACTAAAAATACAAATTGTGCAAATTAAAAATTCAAAGTAACAGATATTTTATTGTAAATAAAAACATTTAATGAAAATTTATAAAATTTAAAAATTAAAGTTTATAATTTTTGTTATTGTGCAATGTGCAGACATGTTGGCATTTGTGAGCTGGACTCAAAAGACTAACAACTACGAAAAGTTCTGACGGAAGATGGCAATTTAAAGGATTATAAAAAGTTGTGTGCCGAAAGCACTTTGAAAAGTCAACGCTTCGAATGGCCACTCGAGCAGGTGCCTAATCCATTTATATTTAGCTGACAAGCTGTGCCCAGAGCGGACCTTATCTCTAGTTTGCATAGTCAAGCCATGCAAACATACACACACACGCATACAAGTCTAAAGCAAGCACTCGCTCCCAACTGTTCGCTCACAGCCCACGTCAATCTTAATCCGCCGCAACATGTTGCAGTCTTTTCGGCATTGTTGCTGTTTTTAAATGACACAGTATTTTGAAACTTTTCTTAACTTTCTAAGTGATTTATTTGTGACACCCAAGTGATTGAATGCAAACATTAGCCTTAACCCTTTCTAGACCAGTTTGGTTGTTACAACTTTCAGCCTACTTTTTGTGCAATTTTTCTCCACTTTTCTGGCCTCCTTCTTTAATGCCCTCATACTTAATGGTACTTACGTCTATGTGTGTGTGTTTGTAGGTGTTTCTTTGTGCATAATGACCACCAACGCATTGGTACGTGTTCATAACCTGTTCGTCTCGCGGGTGTGTTTTTGCACACCTTTAGTCCAGTCAGTACTTGCGCACCCACACACACACAGCAGTGGAGTACCACTCCAAACGTCAGATCACTTTATTATCATTATGATTTATTCTTGGTTTTTATTACTGCCGCCACCTTTTCCGCTCTGCGTCTGTGTGGGTGTGTGCGTTTTTCCCCTTTCTTGATTACATTGCTGCCATTTGGCGCCTTTATTATTCCCTTTTATATAGAATTTTTCCGCTCTGCTGTTGCTTGTTGGCCGTTCCCGGCGGTCGGCTGTTGTCTGTTGCGGCCCGCATAACCGGCATAACTGTAGTTGTTGTATGGCGGTTTTAATTCGCTGGCTTTCGCTCTGTCCGCACCAGCGTCAGCGTCAGCGCCGGCAGCCATATTGTGTTTTGATGCACTTTTTTCATTTCCCCGTTGTGTTTGCGTTGGAAAATTTAAATTGAAAACAATTGAGAAGGCGGAGCAGTGTGTGTGTGTGTGTGTGTGTGTGTTCTTGTGTGGGTGCGTGGGCTCTTCCACATTGACGGCGGCTATTTCCGTTTTTGTGCACCGACCTCAATTGTTACAATTGTTTAATTTGTGTTGCCGCTGTCCATGTTTTCTCGTTTTCTGTTTTATGCTCACAGTGTTCGATTTCTGGGCTGGACTTTTGTGCCCGTCTAACCTGTCAACGTTGCTTGTTATGTTGTTGACATTTCTGCTGCAACCTTTTGAAATGTAATTCCATTGTCGTATAGCTTCAATGCCTTGAGCAGTAATTTGTTCGACTTTTACAGCAATTTCTTATCTCGATTCCTCCTTTAAAAGTTTTTTTTTCGCACAAATTTAGGAGTAGCGGCGTTTTCAAAACTCATTACTGGGAATCTTCATTACGTTACACTCTTCATTAAATATACATAAATACAATACATACTTGCCGCCTTATTAGTTGGGGCCTTTGCTTACTGTTGGCAATTTTTTGTTGCTTTAACACTAGAATGCCCATTGACTACATTGAGGTCTTTTATTGTAAATAACTTTTGTTGCATCGCTTTTCAAAAAAAAATATCTTACGTGACTTTTATTAATTTTTAAAGCTAAATGGAATAAATAAATAAAAAAATTTGTAAAAAAATTGTTTACCCCAATTTTGCAAAATTTACTTAAATGCCCAAAAGTAGTCATTTTGACTACCTATATAAAATTTTCAGCAAATCTTACTGATAAATAGACAAATATGCATCTTCAATTGCGAAATATGAAAATTTCAAATAATTGCAAATATTAAAAAATATCATAGTTGTGACAATTCCCAAGTTTTTCAAACCAAAAATCACTCACAAAATTCACTCAAAAATTACAAATTCCAAACTTCATTCTATTTTATCCCATTTATGTGTAAAGTACGCTATTTTATTTAAACGAATTTAATTGTAAACCATAAAAAAATAAAAACTAAATGCTTGTTTTAGTTTAATCTCGTGTACATTTATTCATATTTGCTACTTAAAAACCAATAAAATTTAAAAAAATTCAGTAAACAATAATGTAGTCAAAATGACTACATATGGGCATTTTAGGTAGGTCAGATTGTCGGGCATTCTAGTGTTAGTGCGCAATTTTCTACATTTCTATTTTTCCGCACTTTCGGCCTTCACTAAGTGCCCAACAAATTTGATGTGTTTTATGTGGCTTTTCGTACGTGTTCAGTACATTAATTGTGGTTGCAACATTTGTGTAGCTACTTACTTTATTTACTTATCTACTTTTCAATATTTATTGCACTGTTACTTCAAGTCCTTTCGCTTTGTGGTTGTGTTCTGTCTATGTTTGCCGTCTCATCATTAGTAGAAAACATTTTTTTCCAGCTGCTCACAGTCGCTGGTTTTTCCCTGTCAGTGCTCTGTCCTTATTGGTGTTGTTGCTGACAAATTGTAGGCACTTCCGTTGGCGTTTGTGTTTTTTTCGGTAAACACATTTTCGTTATCAAGCATAATGCCTGGAAAAAGTGCAAAACATTTGGCACTTTTTCGCTCTCTGCCTCGAATCGATTTGCATTCTTTATGCTAGCCAGAAGCTCATTTATTGTTGCTTACGATCAAAGTTTGTTTACCCCTCCACTTGATATCGATGCTCTGCCGCTCTGTTGTCGTAAACTTTTTCTGCGGCCGCTGCCGCCTTTTGCGTCCACCCTTGTGCCTTGTATCGGCCCATTAAAATCAAATTATTTACTTATCACAAATTTAACCTCACTTTCCATTTGACAGAATCCACCCCGCCCCCCTCCCCCCGCTCGTAACAGGCAATTCGTCAGTCTATTAACGACGCCATTTTTTTCAAGCTTTTTATTTGCATTCATTTACTTTGTTTTTGTAATTTTCTGTTTGCTCCTCTTTCGTCGCTTTCAGCGCGATGCTTCAGTGCCAGTTTGCTTTTTTTTGCATTCACGTTGCCACCTGGCGCGTATTTAATGTAATTTATATTAATTTCCCCAACTGCGCGTTGTTGTTTTTGCAGCTGCAACGTGCCATTTTGCTGTTATTCGGAAACAGCCTGCCTGCGACTTACATGCTTGCAGTATTTATTACAAATTTCCCTTCAATATAAATTTTTGCTGTTGCATTTACTGCAGTGATGTCACTGAGTTTGGCGTCGTTGCGGTTCATTTCCTTTTAGCTGAAGTGAAACAAACTGAAACAGAAAATTGCTTTGCATGGCTGTGTGTGTGTGTGTGTGTGAGGTCATTAGCTACCACCACAGACATAAACTATTCTATCAATTGCAGTTCTGTTGCAGTTGTCGTTGTTACTTCGTTGTCATCGACATTGAAACATTCACGTTGGCGCATTTCCGGCTCGTTAGCGCCGCAGTGAATCTTGCAAATTACTTGCAAATCGTTGTGTGTTGTAACAAAAAATACTATGCATACAAAACACAAACTAAAGGATTAAAGCGAATATTTAAACATTTAATTGAAAATTAATTGAATTGAAAATTAATTGTTAATTGACAACAATTGTATTTAACTCTAACAATGACTTTTTTCAAGTTGAAGTGGCATAACTCGGATTTGGTCTACAGACTGAGGAATTTCCTTTCATTTTTACAGGTGAGTTTAGCAATAAGTTTTTTAATTATTTTACTGAAATGCAATTGAAACAATTTTCCACTCTGTTGAATTTATGAGAAAACTTTAATTTGAAAAATACAACAAGTCTGGTCAATGAGTTGTGAGCATAATTGAAGAACATAAATTTTATTTAATTTTATTTAACACTAGAATGCCCGACTAATCTCATCGAAATATGTTGCAAAATAGGGGTAACATTTTTAAACAATATTTTAATTTGTTTTATTTTATTTGGCTTTGAAAAATAAGAAAAATGTTGCTATAAAATAGTAAACAACCTCAATGAAGTTATTTTGATAGAATTTAGGTTTCAAATTTTGGGTTTTTAAATTTTTTTGTTGCAAACTAGGGGTAACATTTTTAAACAATATTTTAATTTTTTTATTTAGTTTGGCTTTGAGAAATAAGAAAAATGAAAACAACCTCAATGAAGTTATTTTGATAGAACTTAAATTTGTAATTTCAGTTTTGAAATTTTTAATTTTACTCTCAGTTAACACTTTCACTACCATGAGACGTACAAATGTAGTCTTATTGTTATTTTTGGTATTTTTTACTTATGCTTCACTTCAAAGAATTAAACTATGTAAACTTGAAGCTATGGTTGCCAGATTAACTGCAGTGTCTTCCAGGCCGAGGTCATAGCAATCTGCGCAGCTTCCAGTTGGCTTAGGACTTAAACATGATATAGGTCCGAGATATCCTGATACTATGGGACAGCCAATGCGCTCTTAAAGCTCTGTTTGCAGTAACAATAACATCGAATGCTATTTTAAGCTGCAGAAAACGAGACTCCCACACAGCTTCACGTTCACCTATCTGGGTGCCAGGTATCTGAGCACCGGGACAAAGGGATATTCGAGGGAACTGCAGGCCAGACGAGCTCGCTCAAGAAATGACCACGGTTGGTGCCTGGTTGGTTAAACTGCAAGCTTCGTACTCGTAAAAGCTCTATACATGAAATTAATTTAAGATGGTTTTGATGGCAACACCGATGCTAAAGAGTTTCTCTCATAAACAGGGACCAGATCAGAGCCATGATTGGTGTCCTAACGGGTCACTGTTTTATGCAAAAAGGTTGGAGCTGTTTTCAAGCGACTTCCTCACAGCTCTATGGAAGAGGAAGATGAAGAGTAAGAAAATACACTCCACCTTCTATGCACTTGTCCTGTTTTGTCCAGAAGAAGTATGATCTATCTGGGGAAACTGCTTCAATGGTCTAGGGGATCTAGCCGATAGGACTATTCGCTTTCTACTAAGCTTTGTGAGAAACTGATTGGTTCGTCGCTCAAACTGGTTGAATGAGTGAGCGGCCTCCTGCGCGACTGTTTGCGCCATCACAATGGATCTTCATGGCCCAAGTGTGCTCTGCCTTGGAACAGCCAATTCTACCTATCTACCTACTTATGCTTGCAACCTTTTCCTAGGAGAATTCGGGAACATAAATTGCTTTTGAGTTTTTTTATTTACTTTATTTACTTTCTTTACTTTCTTAAGCCTTTCCACAAATATGGGACATAATTTATTACATATTTTTGTTTGTACTTTTACGTGCCGCTTTTTTCATTCTAATTTAAAAGCAGAGATATGAGGCAGTCGGTTTTTTTTACTTTTTGAAAGACTTGGTATATTGTTTAATTTTTTCAAATTTTGATATCAAATTTGTGGCCAAAGAGACAGAGAAACTATTGTTACGAAAACGAGTTTAGTTCGTCGTTAGTTTCGTCTCTCTGGATTGTGCTTGAAAATAAAACCACTTCAATTTCTCAACACAAAACGCATTCCAAATTCAGCAATCACTTTATTTACGAATTTACACGACTCTCTAAATATAAGAAACACTTCAGACTCGATAAAGATGTATCTTGTTGCACATAAAATATGGTGAAATTTAATAGCAAGAACGCATTTAGCAGCCAATTCCCTGTGCTTTGGTTTAAGATTAAACGAATCTATTCATAAATTAAAGCATAATCGCCGCTTGAAGTTTTGCATTACAAATGCTTGTCTATGCTTTAACCGGAGATTATTTTCTGCAGTTGACGTTGAGAATTTTGCTCAACTTTGCTAAAATTGAGTGTTATTTCGATAGACATGTATTTATGCCGCCCACTGGCCACTTAACATATTTCCATCAAACATCCTTGTTTTTTTTGCCAATTCTCGTACATATACATATTTTTTTTATTTACGTTCGTTGCGGCCTTTCCACGTTAGCTGCGTATTCCCCACCCGACTACTAGAATTTTCCCACTAAAGCGAGTTACACAAAGTTTTGCAACACATGATGCCCAACAGCGGCAGCCTATCGGCTCGACCTGGCATTCGAAGCGACTGACGCATACTTGAAATCTGGCTGATAGTGTCCGGCAGCCAGCAGCAGCAGCAAAGAGTTTGTTTTGTTAAGAGTTTTGGCTACACATTTATATTTATAGATGAAATTTGCAAATTTATCTACGAGCGTCAGGTATGCCACAGTGGCCACAGCTGTTTGCTCTGCTGAAAATGTGTGCAAGGATTGCTCATCATTCTGCGCGCAAAGTTTTGTTTGAGTGAACTTGTAATTTTTCAGCGAAACATGTAACATGTAAAAATATACAATGTAATAGCTTAAAGTTTGATTGGCAATTTCATTGAAATGAAACACAAAGTTTTGTATATTGAAATATGGCGTTTCAGTTTCACCTGCCTCGAATATGTCGAGCGTCTTGCCAATATCTCACAACGAAATAGTTCAGCAGTTGGTAAATTATTTGCCAAATATTTCCTTAATTACATTCTTTGTGCGCTGCTAAACCAATCGTCGCCTCAGAAAACGAATGTCGTATGTTCCATTGAGCCTAGTAAGACATACGACATTTGTATTCTCAGGCGACGCCAATGCTGCCGTGGCACAAATACTCAACACGACAACGACAATGTGCACAAGAAACTCCAACAGAAAGCTCAGTTATGTACATATTTACCGAATTTCGTTTACCAAAAGAACCAAACACAAAGAAATCACTTTCAGCAGCACCAGACAATTGTTCGTTTGTTGTGCGGCAGTTCGGCCAACTAAGCGCCAAATTGTTATGTGCCATAGAGCAGCACAACAACAAAGGCAAACCTGTGCGCAGACAAAGCATTGGCACGAAAAGCGTCGAAGTTCAATAGAAACAAAATCACAATTCCATTGTACATTGTTCAGCGTTTGAAATGATTCATAGCTGACTTTGTGCGACCATTAAAGCGGGCAGCTCCATGCAAATACAACGCTGATAGAGTTGTGCAATTAATACACGTGCATACGTTTGTCGCACAGTCGACAGTTATGGCAAAATCAATAATGATTTATTTGCGCTGATTAGAATGTTTAATCAATTTTCGATTGAATATTTTTAGCTAGTTTCGTGATAGTGGAATGTTTTAATGGAAGCATTTAAATGTTGTCGTTGCAATTCAACATTTTTCCAAATGCGTGTTGTGCGTGTTTAAATGTTACTCATAGTTGTGACAAACGACAAACAGTTAGAAACTAATATATTTTTTTTATTCAAATACAAGTTGTAAGGCCTCCGAGTAGTCTGCGCGTAACCAGGCTCACACGCTTCTTGGTGTGGCTACCAAATATATAATTAAAGCCAAATGCTTGTAATCACAAGCCCCCTACTCCAAAAAAGGACTCACTGTGTAAACGTTAAACTTCAACGGTTTTTTCAAAGCCGCCACTGTCCCACTACCCAATGGCCTCCTCCAGCTGTAGATACTCTAATTACAATATTTAAGCAACATAGCAAATTCCATTGTTGTTGGACTTACCACAGTCCTTCCAATGGCGACGAGAAGTCAGCACAACACGGGCGCTGCAACCTCTACTACTGACGCACATTGGGGAAAAACAGGCAAAAACGCTCGCATCGTTTTGAGCTTTCGAATATATAGTTTTTGAACTAGAGAACTGAAATTTCGCTATTATCTTCAGAATTCCTCAGAGAATTGTGTGGTGTGATTTTTTTAATTACCCCTACCAGGAGCTGGTACCCTACAGTCGCAAGTTAAGAGTTTTAGAAATATGCAAAATCAGAAGCAAAAAAAGTAAGTCAATATTTTGATAACTGATTCTGGTAGAAGATCAAAAATAAAGTTACACGTGTTTTAGGGTTTTTTAATTTGAGCACTTTTTCGCAGCACGGTTTATGATTTCCGAATGTATAACGAAAAATTTAATAACTTCGGAAATAAAAAAGATAAACGATTGCATTTTCGCATCACTTTTTCCTATAAGTAGAAGATGATTTATTCCAAAAATGAAAAAAAATCGCCCACGGCCACGCCTACTCTCCATACAGACTTTATTTTTAACAATATTAAAATAGGCTAAAATTTTGTTGTCATACATTAAAATGTTCTTTAGAGACACTTAGCCCACTTTTATAAAAGTGGCAAACTCTTTCTTACAAAAATCTAAACTATTCATTTACTTTTATATAGCACGGAAAAGGTTAACTGACAAGCATAACTTTTCTCACTAAAAGTTAAAATAATGACTTATTATGTATCTCAAGGGGTTAAAGAGGCATGTCACACCTATTTCCAGACAAAAATATCCCTAAACGGATGGTAAATATTTAAAAGTTCATATTTTGAAAAATATCTTTATATGGCAACCCTGTTAAAAAATGGGCAAACCATGCCCATTTTAGACAATATGTTGTTCTTATGATTTTCAAAGTGTTTGTACGAAATTTCAGTTTCGTGTCTCAACTTTTTCGAAAGCTATTATGAATACCTTCCATCAGACAGACGAATTGGAAGACATATTAACAGACGGACAGAGATAAATCAATGCGATATATGTATACATATCCCAATTCTATATATTTAAATACATATTTATTCATTTCAACACCAGCCTTGCTGTTTTTCATACGTTATAGTTTTGCTCAGCAATTAAAAATATATCTTTGCTCACCAGAACTGAGTACAAAAAGTGCTTGGGTTGGCATGCAAAAATTACTCGCATTCATTTTAACGCAGGACTACGCAGATAAGTTTGATACCATCATTTAGTTGAATGTCCCACCTAATCAGTGTATAAGTATTGGAAGTGTATTAGAAGTATGGAATGCTGTGGAATCTCAAAAGTTACAGTCCAGAGAAAATCCCGATTTTTCTCATTTTTATCAAAAAGGCAAAGGTTAGATATGCTTTTTTCTGTCAAAATAAACATTTCTGAAATACAATTTTTTGATATATTAATTGCTTAAATATCTTAACCCCACATGTGAAAAATTATGGGATTTCATTCAAAAACATAGATTCTACGGGCATCTGAAGACAGTCCTGTTAACGATATTTTGCTAGAAGTGAAAATAATATTATAAAACGTTCAACTTTGAAAGGCCGTAAAGACCAGGTCATGGGATGAGAGACTTGAAAAGTTGATTTGCTGTCTCGCTAGTGTATCTATATTACGACAAGTAAAAAAAAAATTCAGATTCGCAACTTTTGAATTTGCTCCAATGCGAGCGTTTTTGCCTGTTTTTCCCCAATGTGCGACGCATGCCAAGTAATTGCTGTTAGTTACTAGAGTGGTTGTAGTTGTTGTTGAGTGCTCGGTTCCATGTGAATACCGAAATTCCAGTTAGTTGATGGCTAAGAAAATGTCATCACTGGTGGCAAACGTTGCCTGTGCGCACAAAAGCATTCGTACAGCAGCCAAGAATGTAAAGTGTACTGCTGCACCCTGTTTTTATGTGTCACAAATGCACTTACACACACATATATAGTATGTATGTAGTTGCAAAATAGATAGACCGCTGTCAGGCAAACAGTCGCATGTATGTAATTTGCATATCTGTCGAGACTTGGTGTCGCACACGTGCGAGGGCGTATCCCCCAAAGGTCATCAATTGTACACTTCACACACGCACACACCCACGTGGGTTGCCCCAGTATCATTCGAAGATTTCCACCTCCTGCGCGGAAACAAAACAAAAAAAAAACAAACACACGCAAACCCAAACATGCTCCAAATGCCAAATGTATTCTATGTACATATGTGGCGTAGTTTACAACGCACTTGTCTAACATATGCTTTGAAAATCGTGCCGCCATATTTTGAAACTTTCTACCGATTCGCCACACGCACGTCCACTCCAAAAATAAACCGCGAAAACGCACCAACTGTTCGCTCAGTCGAATTTATGTATGAAATTACAAATGAAATATTCAACATGTGGCGCATTGCAGAAGTTGTTCGTCCTGTCACATGTCGCATGTCGGTCGCTGCGGCCCATTAGTTTGTGTCGGCGCCAGACACTGTCCATTTGTTTCATTTGCTGCTCAACTGTCCACTTATTGGAATGTGCCTTCCAATCTTTTGCCTTGTTTGTCTGCTCATTTTCCTCTCTCTTCGCTGGACACATGATGTCTTCTTGATTGCCCCTTCTTCACTTTGTTCACTTGTTCACGCTGTCGGACGTGTAAATAATGGTCAATACTTTTTTTGTCATCATCTTGTGATCAATTATGCGTTGGCGTCACTTATTGTTGTTGTTTTGCTCGGTATTGTTATTTTGGTTTGCATAATGCCAAATTAACCAAATCGGATTCGTTAGCGTCAACCACAATGAATTTCGAATGAGAAATGTCTCCAACCACATTGCACGTAAATAAATCTGAAAGAACGCAACTTACCTGAGAGTAAAAAAGAGACAGAAGAAACAATGATGATGATGATTTCGTTCTTAACTGATGACATTCACAATCTGTGACAGCTGGCTTTGGCAAAAGAGTAAAGTTGAATGATACAACAAAAACATTGTTACGAAAATTAGCTCTCTAAGTTCGTTTTTGGATTGTGCTTGAAAAATAAAACCACTTCAATTAGTCAACGCAAAACGCAGTCAAAAACCAGCAATCACTTTATTTACAAATTTACACTTTGCTTGTCTTACACTACTACTATTGCATGTTTCACCTTTGCTTGTTCGAATCAGACTCCCCCTCTGCGCTGCACACTGCTGCCTTTTATACTTGTTTGCTTATCGCGCCGATTGTTCTTGCACATTCCAGTTGGACTATCTCTCGATCGTTCTCGCATATTCTAATTGGCCTATCTCTCGATCGTTCCATTACCATCGCGAGCCATCCTTGCCGTGTCAAAATTATAGCAAGCTGGCCGTACTCTAATGTGCGTGCCTAAAAGTATGCCCGTAAAAGCATTCATGCATAGCACAGCAACAGAGTGCATCATTACAATATATAGACTAATACAAACATAAAAATTGCTGGTACAACAGTTGCAAACCAAAATGAAATCCTGTCTGCGCCACTGGACTGCGACCATATTAACATAACGAATGAATAAATTCGTATCACCAGTGTTCCTTACTCACATCAGCAGGCAAATATAACACAAGATTGATTAGTCAAAAGCAATAATTGCCTATTTAAGTTCAAAAGTATTAAAAGAATATCATGCTTATTGTGTTTAACTAAACTATTTTTGTTACCATTTCCTTAAAGTTGTTTGTATTAAGGAGTGCGTCAAATAAAATTGTCCGTTACAAAAATGATGAAATCTTTTGAACCAGTATACTGCAGTAGTCCGATTTTTATGAATTCAAGTATTTTTGTTCAAAAATTTTTTACAGATTTCAAAACCAAAGTAAGAAACCAGATATTATGTTATTTTAATGAAAAGTTTTAATTTTTCAGGAACCCCGTCCATTAACGTTTTTATGGTAGTGTCCGACACCCTCATAGCTGGTCACTTTCTTAATTACCTTCATCTCCCTTTTTACTAAAGCCCAGTATCTCTCGATCGGCCTTAGTTATGCATAGTTAAGTGGATTGGCTTCTCTAGGTACCAAATTCACTTTATTCCATTCGAACCACTCTAAAGCTGTTTTGCTGTAGTGACATGAAGCGAGGTCAGGCCAAAAAAACGTGGACACTTCATGTTGGCTTAAAAAAGGGAGCAATCTCTTTTGCAAACATTCCTTCATATATATTTCGCTGTCGATTGTACTGGATGTAACGTATGAGCTACTCCTTTTGCCACAACTGCAGATAGCCTGCCAAAACAAGGAGTTTCTTTGGAAATTTGTCACTTTTTTGGACTTGAATTTTTCAGGAACATTTCCTCGAGAATCGGCTGTATAATATTCCTGCCCAGGTAGCTGGGAAAAGTCCACGAAAACACAAGTTTTGTCATTCATTATGCAGCATTAGAATTTCTTTACAAAATCTTGCGCCAGCTTTTTAGCTCGTTGTTTTGCGGTTTCATTCTTGACGGCGTTTCGGTTTGGAACTTTCTGCACCTTGTACGTCTTCAGCCCAGCTTTCTTCTTAGTTCTGCGCACGAAAGATTCTGAGCAGTCAGCCTTCATCGCCAATTTCCTTTCCAAAATGATTGGATCCTTCTTCAGAATGGTCACAACGTTCTTCGCCTTTTCATGATCATGTGGCCCCTTCTTTTTACCAGAACCTTTGTTTCGATCAATACGCAGGTCCTCCTTAAAGCGTTTAATAACACGAGAAATGGTTTTAGGGTTAGATCCTACCTCTTTGGCAATTTTTTTAAAAGACCACTGAGGTTGTTTTTGAAAAATTGTAATGATGTTTTTTTGCACTTCTACTTCGCTTGCAATTTTCGCGTTAAATAAATTTTTATTGGCTGTAATGGATGCATTACATTTACTGACATTTAATTCAGAGCTGCTAAGATAAAAATTTTTTTATTTGAAATTTTATTGTTTTTATTTATTTGAAAAAATGTAACGGACAATTTTATTCGACGCAGTCCTTATTTATTGTAAAACAGCTGCCACTTAAATTTGCGGAGTTTTATGAAAAAGTTTTGAAAGAAACAACTTAAGCGGTTACATTCTCTGCTCTTTTCCGGCTCTCTCTCTATCTCAAGACTACGACTTACTACTGTGTCCAAAAAATAAGGTGACATTGTATTTATTTTGAAAATTCTTTATTTATTCTTCCAAATCAATTTCATCCCCTTCAAACTAATCCCCTCCCGATGCAATGCACTTATGCCAACGGATTTTCCAATCTTCGAAACACTGATTGTAGTCACTTTCCGGGATGGCCTTCAGTTCCGTCTTCGCTGCGGCTTGAATCTCCTCTATCGTATCAAAACGGTGTCGCCGGAGCGGTCTTTTGAGCTTGCTGAACAGCCAGAAGTCGCACGGCGCCAGATCAGGTGAATACGGTGGTTGCGGAACGATATGGGTTCAGTTTTTGGCGAAATGATCACGAATTACGAGTGCAGTATGGGATGGTGCATTATCGTGGTGTACAAACCAAGATTTGTCTTTCCACAATTCCGGCCTTTTTAGGCGGATAATGAATATTTTGACATGTAAATTTGACATAGATGCCACTGACAGTACTGCCAACCTAAAAAAAAATAATTCTCCAAATCCTTCGACGCGCGCAGTCTAAATTCAAATGTCTCCTTATTTTTTGGACACAGTAGTACTTACTGAGGGGCCTCGTTCTTTTCGTGGTTAGAGGAGATCCCAAGCATGACATCTAGACTCGATCCAATCTATCCAATCCAATCCTAGACTCAATTAGATTTACCTATTAGATCCTTGAGTGTGCAGTCATTCACTTTCAGCTGCTTTCAGACTTGAGAGAATCCTTTAACATAGAATGCGAACTTAACATTCTTTGAATTCGTTTGAATAATTTTCAACCAGCTACTCTACTCTTAGGCTCTCGGGAGTTGTCACGTATCGTGAATGCCGGCATTGTTCTGAAGTGGCACTTTCAACAAACAAGCAGCGAGCCTTTAAGAATTACATTTTGTGTATAATTTTCTTGTCCTGTCTTTCAGTGCGTCGGCTCGTGTTGGTTTTACGGCGCACACTTTCATCAAATTCCCTTTCCATTGGTACACATATCGTTTTAGCTGATATTTTTTTCTTTCTTCTTCTACTTGTGCGAGCTTTTGGCATTATTTCGCACTGGTATTCAATTTGTTGCGTTTTTGCCTGACGCATTCGGCCGCATCCTGCTTGTGTTCCAAACTGTGTGCCATTGTGTCCATTTCAATAAAAGCCTGTTTATAGTCCATTTGTTCGGCTCTGGTATGTGTGTGTGTGTGTGTGTGTGCGCTTCGATACGCCTGTCTGCTGATTTAACCAGTCATTGGCATTGTTGGCTCCGTTGGCTCTGTCGGTGCTTCGTGCACACAGTACAGACAGACACACAGACAGACTGTTTGCCCGCTTTCTGTTCTCTATGATACGCTGTACGTTGTTGTTTTTGCTTCACTCGATAGCATATTATATCGTTATGTGCCGTTTTCCAGCGTTGAGTGTTGCTAGTTTAGCGCTTTTCGTATCGCCACTTGTGGCAGGACATTGGCATTGGCGTTGGCGTTGGGAGTTTAAGCGGTCACAGTCACAGCCATTCGTTGCCCGACATGACCTAAGGCAATTCTCTGTATTTCTTTGTCTTTGCACTGCGAGCGTTGGTTTCGCACCGATTTATGCGCTCAGATTGCGCTGTCTAGCTGGCTTATTATTTGACTTGCTAAACAAACAGACAAACAAAAATAGACAAGCAGTATGCAATGAATTGTATCTGAAATGCGGCTGCGTAGATTTCGAGCACGTCGAAGTAAAGTTAGTTTTAATACCGCAATATTTTCCGTGACAAGTCAGACTGTCAGACAGGATTTTAACAGTGAACCTCAAAGTTATAGTTGTTTTTGTTTTATCAAATCAATTTGTGCAGATATTGTGCCAGCAGCTGGTACTTCCGTTAGACCATATTTTTCTTTGTAGTAACTACGAAAAAAAGTTTCGAGAAGGTTCGTTGGAAGCATTTGTTCAGTTGAATGTTTGGTCTCTTCTGCGCAAAGGCATGAAGACAAAAAGTGAGCTGCGCAAATTGTGCCGCAATTATTAGGAAACGTCCTATTGGTGCTTTGAGAATTTTTAATGCTTTCAACTTTTAGTGCACTTTTCTCATGATTCAAAAAGCTGTAGTACCCAAAATGTTGGTCCCAAGGCCATGAAACTTATCATATTTGGTTGCAAATTGTATAGATTTTTCAAATATGTATTAAATATATTATTTCAAATTTACTATTGAAAACCAGATAAAATCGATGCTAAATATTATTTACCTACAGATATACAATTCCCATTTTGTTTTTTATGAATATAGCTTCCTCACAGTGCTTCCTAATTTAAAGTAAAGTTCATGGATTTTCTTCGACTTGGTTAAAAATACCAGTCGTACCATTGCAAACCTGAAAAATAGAAACTAATGGCAGGTCTTTAACCCTTTCGCTACAGATTTTTACTGGGGAAAGTTAAAATGTTAAATTCTACGTTTTAGGCTTCTATGTGGTTATATTAGCAACATTCCATAAGACATTTTTTACTTTTTATACTCGGACCCTGCATTTTAGAGTGTTTTTCTATGAGAGCAACCACATCGTTGTGGCTGTAATAATTACTTAAACATAAAACTTTTTACGCATAACGAAAATTTGAATATTTCTTCATTTACTTCAGCCAAAATTAAAAAAAAAAGTATCTAAATTGAAAGAAAACGTCAAATTAAAAAGTTCTCTAATTTTTTCTGCTTCTTCTTCCTTTACTATGTCAAGATATACTATTAAAAAAACGTGTATACTTCTCTTCTTTAAACTTAAATATTCAGTTTATTAATTTCGTATTTTTCCTAAAACTTCAAGCTATCCTAAACACCAACAAAAAAATGTATTCTTGCAACCATAGAGGATGCAGATGTCCACAAAGTAGCATGTTGCCATATGGCAAGAAAATAGCGAAAGGGTTAAACAACTTGGTTACTTAAATGGCCATAACAACCTGCTACGGGGTTGCGATCTGCAACCGCTTCTTTACGGCTTCTCCAGTTGGTTGGAGATGATCCTTGTTCCGTAGACATGGTCTTCCTCTTCGCTGTCGAACTGCAACTACTGCATCGAAAAGCTTTTTCGCCATAGCTTCATCGTCCACACGGGAGACCCATGTCTCAAGCCGCTTAGCTGCGTCCATGTCTTAAAAAAGCTCATACAGCTCATTCTCGGTTCGTATTCGAAAACTATCGAATCGATTCGAATCGACTATTGACGACTATAGTCGTCGCCAACACGAACAAGGCCAACGATTTTGCAAAGTACCTTTTCTCGAACTACCCAAGGGCCGCTACTCGTACCTACTCTAAAAAGTTACAGGTACTTGGGAAAAATATAAAAAAATCAAAATAATACCCAAAAATCAATCAAATATTATTTGATGTCTGTCCGATTCGAACCCGCAATGCTGCGATCTGCGATCGCCTACACTTGCGTTGAGCTAATAAAAGCAATTCTGATATTGATGCCAAAGCAAATCAACAGCATTCAGTTGGCGCATTGTGAAATTGTGAAGACTTGCATGCCAACAACAACAACTAGCACAGTGGGCCATCACGCGAACTGAATGAAATTCGTATGATCTGTACTATCGTTGTTTTCGCTGGCTTTGCTGTTGTTGCCGAATTTCTGATATCATTATCGTTATCGTCATACATTGATTAATTTATTTTTATACACGCGATCGCATATTGCAAAACGAGCTGCCGACGATGTAGCAAGCGGAGAAACGCTGACAGCATCGAAAGCGCAAAACGTAGAAAATCCACAAATAAAATATTTGTATATATACAAAGTGAGTCAGTCATTATGAATGACGGAGACAACGCGAAGCGATGAAAAGCACACAAACGCCGAGCGTCCGCAACTGCCTTCGATAGCTCAGTTGGTAGAGCGGTGGACTGTAGTAGGTTTCCGGAATGCATTCAACAACATTGAAAGCGATCGCTTGCCAGTAAAAACCCCACTGTCCAAGCGTTCGTGCAGACATCCATAGGTCGCTGGTTCAAATCCGGCTCGAAGGAGAGTACACTTTTTGCGAATTTCTTTTAAGTTCAATCATTTTTTTAGATCATAATTTTTGTGAGAATCAAATGAGACGACGCTTGACTTGGACGCTGAAAGTGTAAATTCGTAGTGTTTTGTAATAAAAAAAATTTATAAATTTTTATTAAAATGAATACCTATTTTTCGTGTGCTATTGAAACTTTTTCTTCGGAAAATAGAAAATGTTTAGAGCAATAATACAATAATTTTTTTAGATCATAATTTTTGTGAGAATCAAATGAGATCATGACATTGTTGACTTGGACGCTTAAAGTGTAAATTCGATAGTGTTTTGCAATAAAAACAAAAATGTATAAATTTTTATTAAAATGAATGCCTATTTGTTGTGTGCTATTGAAACTTTTTCTTCAGAAAATAGAAAATTTTTAGAGCTGAAACCTCTGTCGCCTCATACTCCACCGCAATCCGCTATTCGTTTTAAGATTAATTTGAAATTAATTGATCGAGGCTCCACTGCTTCTACCTCGTTTGCCGCAATGACATCTTCTTCATGTTTTAGGCGCCTACTTTTTGCATTTGTTGCCTTCTCCGCCCGTCGACCACACAACGAGTGTGTTAATTTAATTACAGTGTGTAATCCGATCGGCCATTTGTTGCCGTTTGCTGCCATTTTCACGTCCACAATTGTTGCTGTTGTTTCTAGCCGCTAATGCATGCAAATGTGTGCAGTGGGCGCTGACACATTCGCACGTAGCGCTGGCCCGTTCCGGCGGTTATTGCCCCGCATGGAATTGCACGCAGCTGCGCTGTGAAATTACGAACACTCATACTAGGAAATGGGCTACGTGCAATGCAATCAGATAAGCCAGAATGAACGAGTGGAGGACGGCCATCAAAGAGCGAACGTGGTCAAAGTTATGAAGCCTAATGGAAGTTTGCTTAGAACACCGTGCGACAAAAATTACAAAAAATGTTCACACCGGAAAAAATCCATATGGGCGTGAAACTAGAGACCAAACATAGTAATTCTGCGTACTCAGTTTTTTTATTTCTACATCCTTTGTCCTTTTAAAAGGACTTCAAAATTTTGAAGGGGATACAAAATTAAAAAAATATAAAAAATACTTAACCTCGTTAGAATATGGCGATATGTATATTAAATGAAAGAGGAAAGGCTCAAGAATTTAAATAAAATTAATTTTTTATCTATTTGTAAGAAAAGGATATGAAAAAGGTCCTTTGAAAATTTTAGTCCTTTATATCCTTGAAAATTTACATAGAATTTTCTTGAAAAGTAATTATGTTAAAACTTCAAATCTCCTTGATCACGTGTCAAAATTTCATTATTCTCGCTTCATTGATTTTGTATCTTTTTATTATTTAAAATACTGATACTCAAATAAATTGGAATTTTTGTATTTCATTAGAATTGCAGCTTCCGCCTTTTTTTTTAATAACTTTCGAACCAATAAAGTTAGAGTAAGTATAGTGGGTTTTAACATAGTTACTTTTCAAGAAAATTCTATATAAATTTTCGAGGATATAAAGGATTAAAATTTTCAAAGGACCTTTTTCATATCCTTTTTTTACAAATAGATACAAATTAAATTTTATTTAAATTCTTGAGCCTTTCCTCTTTCATTTGATATACATATCGCCATATTCTAACGAGGTTAAGTATTTTGTATATTTTGTTTATGTTTTATCCCCTTCAAAATTTTGAAGTCCTTTTAAAAGGACAAAGGATGTAGAAATAAAAAAACTGAGTACGCAGAATTACTATGTTTGGTCTCTAGTTTCACGCCCATATGGATTTTTTCCGGTGTGAAAAATGCTGTCGCACGGTGGAATAAGTTAGACAAGTATACAAACGCGGATCGTGACCAAAAAAATTGAATTCGAAATGATTGCATTTAATTATCAAATGGACTGGTTTTCTTCACTGAATGTGCCCATTAATGGTCTGTTTAGGGTTAAAGATGTCTTAGTCTTAACTCTTTTGGGTATTGTGTTGCCACATGGTCACATGCAACTCTTTGGGCACATCAGGCTTCTATATTTCAAGAATTATGTTAATTGTTGTTGTCTTTAGAATGTTTTGATGCCCTTGGAATATTTTGAAATAAAGGGCATCATTTATATAAGTTGAAATCAAATAAATAAGCTACTAAATAAATCTTATTTTTGGGCCTACATCTTTAAGATCAACATTTCCCAGGCATTGACTTCCTCAAATTTAAAATATTTATTCCCATGCAGCTTGAAGTTGCTTCCTGCATTAATACATTTTTGCAAGTGTCAATTTTCAAGTGCCTTTGACTCATAACAAATCAAAACATGATGGACTGTTACCCTTTTAAAAGGGATTTCAAATGCCAAAGCCACTTGAGATGCCACTAAAATACCAAAACCAAATGCAGAAAAACAAAACAATAATCGAAATCAATAAATTCTTATGCTATGCCATAAAATTGAGGGCAGACCAAGCAATGAAACTGATTTATTTACAAGCTGACAGATGCAGACGCAGCAGGCGCCATTATGCATGCAAAGCGGTTCGCGGTTTTTCGAAAATGTGCCGATTTAAGGCGCAGAACATGTGCACGCAACTGCTCAAAGGTTTGGTTAAAATTTAACGCAGGAAACGCGTGAGAAAACTCGCGTCAAAGTTGTACATATGTTCCCATTGTGGCGGCTGTGAGGCATCTGCGTATAAACAAAGGAAATTGTTGTGCGCCAAAAAGCACACAACAAAAAGTCAAACAGCTGTTCTTCGCTGCATGACGGTCAGAGTGCCCCAAGAAGCACAATGCTACGTAAACGTGTGTGACCTGCCATGTAGTAAGTTTTGAGAATTCGGCCCGCAGTCTGGCCAATAGGCCTAGAGTAGCGCCAAAACGGCCAAAACCAATGGTAAACACTTGAGTTGAGTGGCAACACAGACAAAATGTGTACACAATAGATGCGTATGTATGTATGTGTTGAAAGGAGCACTTGAGTGCTGCACTGATCACAGATTTGTTGCTCGTTTTTTTTATGTGGGGCGTTGCGCGAGCCAATGATGCTAACATTTGGCACATCAGATGTCAAGTGTCACTATGCCTGAGGGGCACATTATGCTGTTTTGTATTTTGTTGATGAAGTGCTGTCTGACTTCAAGACACTACATTAGAGCTGTCATCCATTTGCTGTCACTGAAAAGAAATTCAATTAAAATATTTATTTTAGAATGTGGAAAGATTAAGAAAAACTCATTACAGAAAAAATAAAAGTTTGAATAGTTTAAATTAAACAAATTCCAATCAAATGTTATGAACATTGAAAAAACATATGTATTGCTTTTAAATTTGTGTTTGAAGGTAACAAGAAAAACGGAACTTAAGATCTGGCAGTCTCTATGAATTCAACACAAGTTATCTGCCATAAGTGCTTTTCCAAGAAAAACTAAAATAAACTAACATAAATTTGGTTAATTAAGTAGACAAAGCGCCAAAAACTAGACAATGTCCTCGTGTATGTGGCAGCTCTAACTTTGGTACATACAGAATTTGAGTTGAGGCATAGAAATGTCGTGTTCCGCCGTTCCTCCAGCTGCTGTTGTCGCATGTTATTATTTTCTTAAGCGTTTATACATATGTCTGTATGTGTGTTTTTATCAGTTTGAAGTAGTATTTTTTGCTGTTTTTGTTGTTGTTTTTTGACATGAATGGCGAATAGCAACCTTATTCCTAACTCATTGTCACATAATAAACTATTTTCCATATAGTCTGCTTTCAATAATACGAAATTTTGATCATTGAAAACATAATCAATCCTAGATGCCACATAGTCCAAGAAACAACATACCAGTAGGTATAACATATATCATCTACCGGGAAAAGTGTCATCAAAATGGCGTCTACGCTCTAATTGAATGTCAAAACATTGCCACTGGAATCAACTAATCAACCAAGCTGAGGCCTCACAGTTTGATTTTGTGCAGGTGGCATTCCGTATTCTTACCGGCTAAACCTACCTCCTGTCATCGAATTTGTGTATTTGAACATTTCATACTGACATTTAAATCTTTTGTATTGAGGTTATGTCTAAAGCTGATCAGAAAACTAATGTGACCAATGTCAATGGCCAATAACAAATCTTATTAAGAAGTTATAAACCTATTTTCATAGTGCTCCTCATATAGCAATTTGAACGACAGCCTTATAAAGTATCTACTTAGGTTGAGTTTCCACAATCATTCATGTTGTATATGCGGCTTCGTGCATAGATGGAAAGGATCCCACAGGATTTTGTCAAATGCAAGCAACTCTGAAAGGTTTGTTTTTGTCTACTGAGCAGGTAATCGCTGAAAATGAAGTTTGAGTTTTATCTCGTCCCAAAAAAAGGTTTGAGTTTTTTTTAAGTTTATAAATCTGGTCCTTTGGCTCAGAATGTTCTAAGGTGGTACTTCCCGGTTTATTTACTTTCGAAAGGTCATAAATCAGATGTCTTGTCTCAGATGTTTGTTCCTTAAATGATGGTAACCCAAAAATGATGCAACAATTATTATGATTTCAAGAAATGATGGGAAGGTTAGGATAGGTTATGGTGGCTGCCTCTATAAGAGACACACTCGGAGACCTATTGTGAGGCCCATTGTGATACCACATATTTTACCCGTTTTTGAAATGTGTATGCTGCACTGTTTTTTCCAACATATGTTACAGCACACATTTCAAGTGGATGGGGAAAGGGTAGGGGACCTACAGTTTAATGCCGAATCCGAACAGCGGCAAATGATGGGAAAATAATGAGCCATTGTTAAAGAATGCCAGAACGTTTGGCCCATGAAAACCAATACCAATGCCAATTAATAGGTCGAACAGTACTCACTGAACGATTTTCAAGCGCTATGCAATATTTTTTTCGATACTTACATCCACTATTGACACCAACTGCAATCTTCATTGATCTTATTGTATCACTCGAATCTGTGGTTTTTAAGACCCGCAAAATACAAAGAATGACAGCATATGAGTTTAAGTATATTTAAGTTGGATTAAGTCACTCAAGCAGCAAGAAGACGCACTGAGTTCGGTTGGTTGCCATTATTTGTCGCTCACTGCGGTTGTCAATATTTCGGCCACAAGCGAAAAGTATGCAATTGTTTGCCAGCACTGAAAACGAGTAGTGGAGTGGAATTTTCCTTGAACCTTTCATGCATACAAAATATGTACATACAAAAATTCACACGCACACAACAGCACATAATATCTGTGTGTTTGTGTGTGTGCTGGCATGGCCTGCGGACTGGCGGCTGACTGGCAACGATATCAATAGCGACGGACATAATATTCAAATATTTTTATACCGGCAACATGTCAGCCAACAACATTGTTATGCATTCGATTGTTATTGCTTTTTTTACATTATAAGAAAAAACACACTGACAAACAAAAAATATGTTCAAATGGTAAAATGATGGCCAAAGCTGGGTGGTGATGGCGGGCAACAGACAGTGCCACGGTGGCGAATGGCAGTTTGCAGTAGCGGCAGTGACTTGTCGCCATGTGGAGGTCGCTTGTATGCGGCAGAAACACATATACACATACATAACATGTGCACATAAGCACCATATATGTCGGCAGGTTTGCGCGCAGACGGGCAGTCAGACAGCCATTTCACGGCATTGCTTGCAGTTGCTGGCTGTGCCGAATGGCGAGAACGTCAGCCGGAGCCGGAAATATTGCCAACTAAACAAGTTGAATATGGATAGCATGGCAACACGACCTTATTGACGGGCTGCTGCTGAGATGTACTCGAGTGCGTGTGTGTGTGTGTGGGAGCATTCAGCGGTTGCCCCTAGTTGCAGCCGTAGTCATTGCCACAAACTCAGCAGCAGCAGCACAGCCACTGTGCTTGTCCCGGCAGTTTCCTTTGCCAGTGCGAACCATTTTTTTTGTTGTTGTTCATATTGTCGAAGCAGACAGTGAAAATGCCGGCAAAGCTGCCATATTACCATGTTTGTTGTTGTTTTTGGTATTGGTATTATGTATTATTATTATTGCTTGTAATGCGGTTGCGGTTGCGGTTGTTGTTGTTGTTGTATATGAGGTTTAAAGTACGGTGCCACGATGTTTGTGGTCAGACAATGTGAACCATTATCCAAAGCAGTTCACAAAGTGTGGCTGCTGTGTACTAAAGGCTGCAATATGAACGCCTAAAAGCATGCAATAAAAGTTAATTAAACATGATTCCCGTCATCCCAGACCAATGCTCGCAGTTCATTAGATGCTACGACATATTTATTAATGAATTTTCCAGCTTTGTTGCTGTAAAATTTTCTTCGCCTCAAGTTTTTGTAGCACAGATGAAAATTGTAGAAACTCAATGAAGAGCGAAACGGGCGGCGAAAATTATTTAATTATGAAATTGCAATGCTACATTAATCGTACAAAACACCAACAACAAACAGCACAATTATATAATGCACATACAAGAAAAAAACAACAACAAGTCAATTAAATTTAATTGTGGCCCTGCCTAAGCCACAACAAACAACAAAAACAAAGTGCTGCGAAAAAAAAATATTTATAAAACCAAAAACAACGCCATTTTGCATTTTTCAACGTTTTCAATTAAATTTCGCGCTTTGCCGCGCTGACTAGGGGCAATTTTTTTTCTTTTGTTTCAAATGGTTTTCAATTGAAATCTATGAAAAGTGTAACAGTAGCGAAAGTAAATGAGCCAACAAGAAAAACAAAAACAAATAACACAACACAAATTCATTTCAGCTTAATTCGTCTATACGAAAACAATAACTAACAGCAGCAACAACAAGAAACCAAAGCAATTCAATGTGCACAAAACTCACACAGGTAAACACAAAATGCCACAGAAGCCGATTGCTGCCAGCAATCGAGAGGCTGTGCGCCTCCGTCGCTGTTCGCCGCCCCTTTGCCGCGGCAGTGTGCACGCTTCAGCTATAATTACCCCATTGCACAGTGTGCGCACACTTTGGCTCGTTTCTTTTTGTAATTAAATGCAAAATGATTTTGTTGCTTTTGTTATTTTGCTACTGAATTTCGATGCTATTCGCGCTATTCTCGTTTGGTTTGCGCATTCGACATTTTGATTTGATTTTCGGATTTCTCACTTCTCCTCCTCGAGCTTCATTGAGATTTTCGCATTCTCGTTTATTTGTTTGCATTTGCGGTTTCCCAAATATTCAAATACGTAGTAATTGTCAAAAATTCTAAATCGGCAAATAAAAGCTACACTGGTCTAAAATTTCTTTAACAATTTAATTCATTAATGCAAGAATGTAAATGTAAACGTTAAACAAGTTTAGACTAGTGTGATTTTTTTACAATTGTCAAACATTTGTGTTTTAGCAGTGTTGCCAGATGCCTGAAATGACTTTGTCCTAAATCTTAAAAAAAAACTGAAATTTCCTCCAAAAATTTAGAAAATCTGCTAACAATTTTTGTTTATTATTTTTTTCGTTATAAACTAAGGAATTAGACTTCTCATTGAAAAAATAAAAAATATATACAGTGGTGTCTGGATATAGTGAACTAATTATTGCAAGGCCTGTTCACTGTATTGAGGTTGTTCACAATATCAAGGTTAACATTTTTGGTCAAAAACGCGTTTATTTGCTCAAAATACACTTTTTGTTTTTTGATTGAAAATGTTTTTCTATATTTAGAGGCTCGATGTCAAAATTTGGGTGTTCACTATATCGAGGTGTTCACTATATAGGGGCTTCACTATACCCAGACACGACTGTATAGTCTTTTTTATTGCAGCCTTTTTATTTTAATTTTTTTTATTTTTTATTTTTAATTTTTACTTTTTATTTTAATTCATTCAGCGTCAGCTTAACACAACTTAACGCAAACAGAACATATAAAAAATGAGATCGTATAAAATTCGCTTTTGAAGCATAACATTTAATAAAATTAAATTCAACACCACTAATGACGTCAAATGCATCACTATTAAAGTCTCCTAAACAATTCTTCGTTCTAAAAATTCTCCTAAAAGGCCTATCATCTTCTAAATCTAGGAGGATGTCTCCTGATGTGGCAACAGTGTGTTTTAAAATGATTTTTGTTTTTCAAATTAGCCAACAAACCATTTGTGTCAAAATTAAATTGCCTATGTCGTTGGTAGTATCTCCTTTTAAGCCAAAAAAACCCAAAAAGCACAACAGAGTCGATCGAAAATTAAAGCCTTGTTGATCGTTTTCCTTGATTGCAGTGCTGTGGTCCGCTCTGAATTTCTTCTACCAGGCGGGATAGTAAATAAAAAGTATAAGGTGAGCTTATTAAAGCATTTCAAGGAAATTTTTTGTCGCAAGAGGTCAGAATTTTGGAGATATAACTCGAGGTTTCTCACCACGGCAACGCACCGACTCACACATCTCATCTTGTACGCGATTATTTGACCAAAAACAATATTCTTGACGTTCCGCAAGCCTCGACTTCACTCGACATGGCTCCTTCTGACTTTTTCCTATTCCCACGACTCAAATTACTACTTTGCGAAGAGCGTTTGGAGATAATTCATGCTAGTCAGGAGCATTTGCAGAAGGAGTTGAAGGCGATCCCAAAATCAGCCTACAAAAATTTGTTTCAAAATTGAAGGAAGCGTTGGAATATGTTTATTGTTCGCAAAGTTGATGACTTGGAATAAAGTTAATATCGATAATTAATTGAAACATTTTAGCGGGATTAACCCCATACACAAAGTTTTGTGGAAATTGAGAGCGCAATGTTAATTATAAATGAAAAAAATCAACAGCGACCTACAATCAATCTTCCAGAGTCGATTTCGACCGAATTTTTTTTAATCTTTCAAACGAGTATTAAACTTTAATTCATCCTTTGTAATGGGTGATGTAAGAGTTGCAGAATCGGGAGTTTTTGATATTCTAGACATGTCCACCAAGAATGATTTTTATTTAAATTTTATATTTTTGGCGCATTGAAAAAAGCAGCCAAGTGCCATGGTATTCTTAAGGGGATCTTCGCTTTGTCAGATCTTATCTTCAAAAACCCATTTAAAATTCTCGATCGTATTCAAAACTGTGCAATAAAGTCAACGAACTTTTTTTATAACCAACAGATATTTGGGGGCCTTGATGTCTCTTTTATGTGCCACTGCTCTTTCTATTCCGCTGTGCACTTATCCATGTACAATGAACCAATGCTCCACGCATTACACAGACAAATATTAAGTTCCCATTCACATACAAAAAAAAAATCACCTGCTATATGTGAGTCTTGAATGCAAGATTCTTTGACTCTGTTTTGAAAAAAATTTTAAATGCGCACACCGACGTCAATGCACTGTCGAATGAATTTACTTGCAACTGCAGAAACAAAGCGAAAAAAATATAAATAAATAAAAACAGCAGCGAAGAATGTTTAAGTGTGCTTTAAGTGCGCTTTTGTGTAAGCGCAATAAATGAAAATTGTTCAAATAGCTAAAACAAAATTTTCAAAACAACAACAACAACAACACTTAGAATTACAATAACAATAAAGAGCGCAGCGACCATTAGAAATCCGACAGAGCGTGCATTATTGTGCGGCGCTGCCGGCGCGAGCAGGTGCGGAGCAACTGACGTCACGCGAGGTGGTAACTCGAGTGTGCAACTGGCAGCATCTGAAAAGCCCACAACAACAAGAAAAAAATTGGAAATTTAAAAAATTTGCTGTTGGGGCTATTTTTAGCGTCAACGCATTGATAGCATCGCACAGCGGCAGCAAACAATGCCAGCAACAGTGACAGCCGCAGCCAACGTCACAGGTCGAACTAATCAGCCACACCGGCGCCAGACAGGCGTTCACTCATTCAGTTACGCACTTTGTGGCGGCCTCTCGTGCTGTTGCCACTTTGCGGGGGCAACGCAGCGGTGCTGATCTCTGACGCGTTGACTGAGCGCTTTAAAGTGGAAGTTCAAATTCGATGGCTCCTGAGGCTGAAATCAATGCCGCCGGCAGTTGGGCATCGACACCTGACACGAGTCTCGTTTATTTACTGTGAACAAATAATTGCCAACGAACACAAATGCGAAAATGCCTCGTCGATTTTCTGGAATCATTTCGGCGCGCGCTCGAATCACTGTGCGCGTCGCGTTTCTTCGAGAACGAATGGCCATTAAAATGAATGGCCAATTGAAAGTGCAAATAGGTTCGGCCGTCCGCATTGCTGTCAACGGCTGCCGCTAATTGCGGCTGCTACACTTTCACGTCCAGCCGGTTGTGAATTTTTCGGCGAAAAAATGCAAAGTGATTACATTTTATTGTTGCCATAAAAAAAGCATACTTGTTGGCCAAAAAAAAAAACATGGTGTACTTCCACACTTTAATTACAAGCTGGCCAATTAAAGCAACAATTAAAATCTGAAATGAAACTTGATTGATGGCTATAGCTGAGTGAATGAGCAAATATTGAAGAGTGTGAGGAAGAACAAATAAAAAATTGTGAACGGATTTAATTGAATTTAACCAATTAAATTAATTTAAAAACAAATAAAATAAATTAAAAATTATTAAAATAAATTAAATTAAACATAAATAAACACCAAATCGACGGACAAGTTTTAATGTACGATTTTTCAATTTCATTTTGTCGGAATGTTTGATGAGTTTGATGAGAAAATACCTGAGCCAAAAAATAAATGCATAGGTGTAGTGTGGGTTGAGGGCATCGCATTCAATTCATAGTTCAAAAAAATCTGAAAAGAATTGAAAAAGTGAGATCACTGTTATTATTTTTGCTTAGAGTCGTTCGAAGAGTAGGGCTATCAAAATTTATTACACATTGACTGGTTCAAAGAAAACTACGAGCAAAATTTCCACTGCATTTGAGCCATACAAGCTTTAATTTTGAGGAGTTCCGTATACAACTTTTGAACAATATTCCATTTAAAATCATATTTACCACCCACAATTTTTGTAACAAAGAAATTATGGGTGGCGAACCCTAAAAACTCGCCTTGCTTGCTCCACTGATTACTGTCATTGTCGCGCTGAGAAAGGAACTCCCAACGTACTGAATGAATTGGAAGTTACTGAAGTCTTTGAAGGATACGAACTGTGTTTCATAGTTGAAAATAAAGAACAAAATAAACCTAATATCAAAAAAAGAAGATGATGGGTTCTTCTTTGCGAGTCGTGGGTTTTTCAAACTTTCCAAAAGTCCGATACGAACCATGTGTCATAGTTGGATAGAGGAATTAAAAACGTACTGAATGAAGTGGAAGATACTGAAGGCTTTGAAGGATACGAACCGTGTTTCATAGTTGAAAATAAAAAAGAAAATAGACCATTTAATATTAAAAGATCCTGATGATTGGATTGGTTTTGGTTTTTCGAACTTTTCGAAAGTCGTTTTCAAAGTTCTACTGTACTAAAATCAGTACTCGACGTACTGCATGAATTGGAAGTTACTGAAGGCTTTGAAGGATACGAAATGTGTTTCATAGTTGGAGAGAGGAACACAAAACGTACTGAATGAAGTGGAAGATACTGAAGGCTTTGAAGGATACGAACCATGTTTCATAGTTGAAAATAAAAAAGAATATAGACCATTTAATATCAAAAGATCCTGATGATTGGATCTTTCTTGCGACTCGTGGGGTTTTTAAACTTTTCGAAAGTCATTTGCAAAGTACACTCTTCTGAAAACTGTACTAAGATCATATGAGGTAATTGAAGTACATCGGTCTCCGTTGATCCATTGTTATACCACATATTAAACCCCTCCGGTGGTTTGCCGGTGATTTGAGTGAATTAGTTAGATTACCTTAAGAACCATGCCAAGTCTCGAGTATCATATATCATCCGTCAGCAGGTCAATGAGATCAACAAGGTACAAAATCTCAAGGTTACTGAGTCTCTACTGAGCTGAAAATACACCTAATTCTGTTTTTACACGGTCTTTTTTTACACTGTTTTGATTTAACACGGTTTGAAAATAAAAAAATTTTAAATTTTCTTACACAATTTTATTCCGTTAGCACGATTCAAAATCTTTTGGGCTTAAATTTTTGTTGTCAAATTTAATTTTTGCGAAATATGTTCATATCACAAATTTAGGGAAATCCCCTTTTTGTGGATACAAGCAAATTTACTTGCCAGACAACATAGCTGTTTTACATAATTGTTTATAGTTCCTGAACTTGTCATACATTTAATTTAGATTACTTTTAAGCTTAGAGTGCATATCTTTTTTCTTTAATAACTATGCTTGTGTAAATACACATTTTATATGTGATTTATTAAAATAAACATGAATACTTGTTGTTTAAAATCCTTGTTTTTCACTAATTTTGATAGGTTTTAGAGATAAGGAACCAATCACCTATTTTTGCATACGATCAATGTCTTTTTTTAAACGGTTTTTTACACGCTTTTTCCTGGAACCAATCTACCGTGTAAAAACAGAATTAGGTGTAAACGTCTTTCATATAGCATCTTTCATGCATGTGTGCAACTTTGTGCTCATTTAACAAGAGATTAATCTTTCTGCTGAATAAAACCTTTGCAACATCTTTAAATTTAGCACAAATCTAACTAATTCATCGAAATCTAATCAAAATCTGTTATGTTAGCGATTTTTTTCATCGCTCGCAGAAGAGTTTCGTGTTTTATAAACCCTTCTCAGCCAATAAAAACCAACGTCCAACTGTAGCCACAGCTGTCGTGTTACATTTGCAAAAATAAGTCTGAAGTCATGCAAGGACGCTTTCGGTGTGGTTTTGCTTTCGTCGCTTAACACCGAAACACACTTTAGCATTCACACACAATGCAAACTTGACGCAATCGACAACGCGTCAGTTAAGTGCTGTCAGTTGCTGTTTGATGCCCACTACTTTACTTTATGGTGCTGCTGTTGATTGTTATTTGCCATTGAGACTGTCACTTAGTCTCGCCCGCATCCACCGCACGAGTGTGTGCACACTCGTAGGTGACTACATGTGTCTGCCACTATCGGCGTGCTGTCATGTTGAATGCACAGCAGCGCACACCGCACCGCAAAGTCCTTTTGTGGCGTGCCGAACAGGCGATCGGTCATGGCTGTTGCATGAGTAACGCATAAGGCACAAGTTGTCGGCGGCAATAGGTGGCAACGTTGGTAGCACATGTGGCACAACAATTAGTGAACTTGCATAATAAATCTTTATGACAACAGAGATCAATACGAGTAGTTGTGTGGTTCTGTTGGTCTTTTCTTTAAAAATTAAGACACAATTTCGATCTGAAGATAATCTTAAAAAAAAACAGAACAAGACTCGGTTTTAACTGCTAAAACTACACAAAGAGCTGACTGAAGGGTTGCCATATTGGGCACAATTGAATAAAATTAAAAAAGGTTCACATTAAGCTGGATAATCAGATTTTAAAGATGACTACAAATGGAAACTGTAAGCAGTTTAACTTTGAAATGAAGCTTATTTTTGTTGATTTTTTAAGACAAAAACCTGCCATAGAAATGTGTTTTTCTTACATAGGAATTCACAACTTTCTGCTTAACGCGACATAACTGCCACATTGACTGCAAGTGGCCCACTGCTGTGTTGGGGGTGTAAAATGAAGTGCGTTTCTTTTGTATTGCCGCATTAATTGGCGAGTTGGCAACATTGTGTCAGCAATGGCTAGCTGCAATTTGCAATGTTGTCAATATGGTGACGACAGCAGTAGCAGCGTAACGTGGCAACCGTTTGCCAGATTGCAACTTTTAACGCGTCAGACTTGTGCAATATTGCGTTGCTGGTACTCGTAATTTTTACTTTCATCTTCATCTTTGCTGCGGCCATTTGTAACAGCTGCGTACAGCACGACACAGCTGAGGCGTAGGGACCGCAAACCACACTGGATGAGCGTGAATCGAGGGGAAGCGAGTCGCTCAAATGTGTTTGTCCCGAAGGATCGCTGTGCTGAAATATGCTTAAGAATTAATTAAGTCTTAAAATTTGTCTTGGCACCGCATCGAACCGGATGTTGAATGGAGCAGCGATGCACAGCTGAGGTAGCATACGTGGCTGGATTTTATTGGCCACATTTCACAAGCTAAACTATATCACGTTTGCCACGTTCGTGCTGCAATAAGTGCTCTATAGGACTTTGCTGGATTTTAGTTGAGTTTGGTTTAAAACCCACGTTTCCATCTGACTTGTGCTGCAACGCACTTAGCTCTTTGTCGCTGCGGCTGCCTTCTCGTGGGGCCAACGTGAGTGCCTCAGTGAGTCTCTGGACAGCAGCAATGTTTAGTTATTTGGATTTAGCACGGCTTGTCGTCTGGCGTGCTCAGAGCGGACTTGCATCATGTGTCCAGCGTTGCCAGATACCTGAAATGACTTTCTCCTATATCTTAAAAAAATACCGAAATTTTTCCCTTAACCCTTTGCTGCATGGCATTGCATATATGCAATGTTAACTTTTCATAGAATTGGAAAGTATTCTATTCACCATTTTACAGTCGTTCATTCCTCAGTTGAATCTTTTATGTTAACACATTTGTTTACTAACGGAATTTCGCGAATAACATTGAAAGTATGTGCAAAAGAATAGAAAAAACAACAAGTGTTTCGATTTGGTGAAATAATTTTGGTTATTGATGGCGATGGTGATATGGCGGTTGTCGTCGCTGAGCTGTTTAGTGCGTTGAATTACGAGTATACAGTGACGCCTGACCTCTGTTTGACTTCCCGTAGTAGCCAACACTAAAAAATAGATAAAACCGACTTTCATTTCGGCGGTAGCGTTCTCACCAGGATACGGAAAATGTCCGCAAAACTTCTTTCGTAGATACAGGAACTCAACAAAATTTCATTGTTACCATCAGAACTTAACAAGCAACAAGAATAAAATGACAAAAATGTTTTTTCCTCACGGAAATTTAATCATGCAACGAAGACTTAAAGTTTAAAAAATCTCCCAAAATTTTTTTATAATTTGCGTCATTTTAAACGACTAAAACTTCTCATAAAAAAATAAAAATATATAGGGGAATTCTTTGTAAGGTGCCACCCCATAGCTTTTTTGCGCATAACTCGTTAGAAAGTTAACGTATCGCCAATGTTAATATACCGTTGAAAAGAGGGTTTAAAGAGCTATGAACGAAGGTAACACTTCATTTGAATTTTTCGTAAATACGAATTTTACAGCCAATTTCCCAAAGTGTTCAATATCGACACCCTAAAATTTTTTAATGTAAAGTGCCACCCCCTAAAAAAACCGCTAAAAACGTAAACATCTCAAGTAAAAATGCATGATTTAGAAAATGTATCAAAGATTATTGAATTTAATTTGAATTAAATATAAAATGACCGAAAGCAAAATGGAAATTGAGTGGTAACGAATAAATCGGTAATTATATGGAAATTAATAAACCAAATTGAACTGAACTTTATTCCTCATGATAGGATTAGAGAAAAATTTACTAAAACACTTTAAATTCATTTTATTGACGGTCCCGAGCAACAAAAATGCATTTTACGATATAGGATCACAAAACAATGAAAAGAGGGGGGTGGCACCTTACAAAGAAAAAAAGGTGGCACTTTACATTTTTATGCCATTTTGGAAATCATTGTATAAATTTTTTCCTTTTACGATATGCTCGGATATCATTTCGGATTATGAAAAACCATTAAAAATTAAGTCCAATACTGATATTTACCTTAGTTTTTTATAAGTTTTTGGTTACTTTTTCACCGCAAGAAAAACCTTCAGTTTTTATTTTTAAGTTTTTTCTTAACCAAATTTGACACTTTTTTTTTACCCAGACCGTGTTATTGCGTCTCACAGTGGGGCGTCCCCATATATCGTATGGCCAAAAATAGTAAACGTGGTTTAATTTTGACGAAATTTGGTATCCGCCCATTTTTTAGCGTAATTAAGAAAAATACGAAAACTTGTGAAAATTGGACTACTGCCACGCCCACCCCCCATATTGAAAAAATCTTTGTTATTCGATAACTTGGCCACTATTAACACTAGAAAGATACAATTTTATACAAAATATCATTGGGTATAATCTATAATTGTGCCAGAAATGGGCAGTCTACCATGCCTACTTTAAAAGTTCGTATAAGCCTCAAATGAATTAATCGGTACATAGGTATGTATATTTTGTCATTTTTTTAAGTTTTCGATGTTTTTCATGTTGGCCCCTCTTCAATTCGCTCTTAAGTTTATTTTCCACAAATATTTGCATGCATTTGTAGTGCCAGCCGGTCGAGTTAAACTACGCCACGGCAGCTACACATAAAATAGCTTACGAAATTGTACAAAAGATGCCACTATAAAAAAATGAATTACATGCGGGTCTGCAGGCCTCTGCAGCTGAAACTTTGCAAACGTGTTCTACATACTTGTAATTTAGTGAAACAATCGAAATTGGAAAGGCTCCCTAGGGCTTTTCGAGATATTTAATTTTGAAGTTTGCACTTAAACTTTTTCTAGGGCTCAAAATGACTCTACGTTCAAATAACGGTAGTTAGCGAACAGTAATAACCAAAACAAAAAAAAGGCATTGCCTGACTATAAAAACCTAAAACATAAAATAAAAAATCAGGTATATTAAAATAATAACTGTAACCATAAGAAAAAACATCTTTAGTTTCGCAAGGTTAAATTTATATTTTTCCTTAAATTTGTGTTCACGCAATATATGAAGTTTAAAACCTTCGTGAGACTACAAAACTTAAAATTTTTTTAAAATTCCTTTTGATATAGCTTAGTTGGAGATTTAGCTTCGATCGTGCTTACTTATTTTTTTCAAAATAAAGATTTGGTTTTTTCTATTTTTGGCCACGGACGCCCCACTGTGCGTCTGTTCCCTCAAAAAACACATTAAAATTGATGTTGTCATATATTCCTTAAATGACGGTAGGAATGTTTTTGCTTGGATTGCTGGAACGTCGAAATCGAGCAGGGGTGGCACCTTACAAAGAATTCCCCTACATATAATTTTTTTAATGCAGTCTTTTTTATTCATCATCAGCTTAACAACAACAACTTAACAAAAACAAAACACATAACAAATGAATTAAATAAAAAGTGCAATTTTTGGCGTTATTTCATTGTATCAGAAATAAGTGAGAACGAGATAAAGCGAGCTTACATTTTGTAAGCTTACACATTTTTAACACAATAGGATGCTTTGACTATTAAAATAGTTGCCAAAATATGTTTTGTTGCCAGTATTCCCAATACATCATACTTCTTTATTAAAAAATCTGCTAAAAATCCACTAAGGATCAGAAAAATCCCCTAACGTAAAATTTAAATCTCCTGAACTTTTTCCTAGACAATTCTTCCTCCTAAAAATTCTCCTAAAAGGACAAGAATCTCCTAAATCTAGAAGGAAATCTCCTGATCTGGCAACACTGCATGTGTCGGCGAAACCCACCAATCAACGGTTGTTGTTGCACAGCTGACTAATTCGGCGCATATTTCAACTACTCACTTATGGGCCAGTTACTCATGACACAGAACATAAACTTAACCATAAACATAAACTTAGAAAATTTGAGCGATTACTCAAAACTTTATTTCCGTAAACATAAACTTAAAAATCAGCTGATTTTCCTTTTTGTTTTTTATACGACAATATTGCCACTTCGATTTCTCCATCTCGTGAACAATCAAATTCAAACTTTTCGCGAAATTTTTTTACTTGCTATTATTAAATGTTTGAGCATCCAACGACTAAAATTATTAATATATTTAGGAAACTAATAAAAATTGCAATCCATTTTGTATATTTTACAAATTATTTTAATTTGTTTACTTTTCAATTCATTCCGAAGAGAGTGGCAACATTTTTTGCGTTTTCCGTAAACATAAACTTAGAAACCAAAACGAAACAGATTTCTAAGTTTACGGTTAAGTTCTAAGTTTATGTTCTATGTCTCGGGTAACCAGTTGTACAGCTTTCGGGTATGCCAGGTCGTGCTAGCTGACAAGTAAAACTAAGTTATGTCATGAGTAACTGGCCCATTAGTGCACGACAAGCTAACAAATGGAAAAGTTGTGTGCGCAACATTCGAGCAATATTGAAAATGTGCTGGAGCTCGTGACGACGCGACGTCTTTGCGGCATGCAGCGTCCTGCAGCATTTCGCCAACGTTTAAGCGTAACATTCCAAAGTGATTACGCAGACATTTCAGCTGAGCTTAGCGCAGCTCAGTGCCCGAGCGCAGCACAACTCGCAGTGGATTCGGTTGCGTTGAGCTTAGAAGCGCCGTAAAGGTGTTGTTGTGTGTAGTTGTTGTGCGAATTTGCATCGCACTTTTTCATTGCAGCGAGGGTGTTTGATTAATTAAAAAAATAAGAAGCAGAGAGAGAAGACTAAGCATATGAAATATGCGCGTGCAAGCTGAGTGCAGATAAATCGTTGGCTCAATGGTCGAATGAGGCAAGTGTACTAAATATATGTCGCACACTTTGGAGGGTGAATTGAAGTTGAAGCAACGGCGATAACTGCGCTTGAGCTGCTTGCAATTTTGCTGACGTTGAGAGTGTCGCAATGTTGCACGCTGCTTACGGTTAGCAATAATCAGATTAAGTGGATTTGTCGCACACACACACACACATAAACACTGCAATGAAGTGACACAGTGCCATGGATGTGGCTCAATGTTAGTGGCGCATACAAATTGCAGCATTACGCAAATAAATGATGCGCGCTTTTGTTGTTGCAGTTTGTGTAATTAATACAAATGAGCTGCTGTAATCAGCCATGCTGGAAATTTATCACAATAACAAAAATAATTGCAAAAGATGAGACACATAGTCTGACACACGGACACACGGCCAGACAGATACGCGAAGACGATGTGAAAGGTAATTGGAGCAACGAGTTTCCGGTAACTGTAGCTGGTTGGCTGCTGCGCGCCCTAAAGTATGCAAAATTAAATTTGCTGCTTCATTAAAAACATTGGCTTGCTGTCTATCCGTTTAGCAAACACGCGCCGCATATAGCGAAACATTTACATTTGTAAATATGTGCAAACTGTGCGCGATTTATGGCTGCATTCGCATGTTGCACACTCGACTCGCCAATCTCTTCTTGTATACACAAACAAGTGGATATTGATTTACATTGCTGAACAAGCACAAACAGGCAAAGAGTAGAAATTGCAACAACAACGAAATGAGGGATTACTAAAGCCAATAAAATAATTACATAATTCCTATTTACTTATAGTCAAAAATCGATAACAAAAGAACTTTGACTTATGGCTTCAGCTTATTTGAGGATCATACTTTCTATTCCCATTTTGTGCCTAATTAATTGATTAATTTTCTAGTTATTTCAGCCTGACACTTGAAAATTGTTCATACTTGAAATTTCACAGAAGCCTTTGAACATCCTTGTAAATTAGATATAAGAGAAGGATTCTATCAATTCTAACAACAACTCCTTGTCCCTTCTCACCCACTTATCAGTAAATCACATGCACTGAAAATAAATACTCGAGAAACCACACAATTTCTGTTTCATGTTACTCTACTACTTCTGATTCAGAAAATCAGAAATAACTTAATTTCACTTTGCTGCTATATTTAGCATCAAACAATGCACATGCTTTTGAAATATTTGCAATTATTTTATATGCAACTATTCAATTCAACTGCCTACTGCCCGGTTCCTGTCGTCCTTCGGCACGTTTGAGTTATTAAAATGGTAAATTAAAAATCACGGCCCATATGTTTGCATTGTATGTTCACATTGCTGACATACTTGCAGGCGTATACGAACTCGAAACGAAACAACAATAGAAGTCAGCTGCATTACATTTCATTTTCCAAATATTTGAGCTTTTTCAATCATGTGAAATTTGCGTTGGCGCAAAATTTTCACGTCTTTTATTATTTACTTTGCTGAGGTGAACAGCTGTGTGCTACAAGCTGACAATGCGCCTAAGGGTATGCTACAATAAATGTCGATTGCAATTTTTATTTGAAATATTTTCAATTCATTTTGTTTAGTTTTTATGCATGCATTCAGCACAGCTTGAAGAGGAGTTGAAAGACAGCTTAATTTAAATTTATTAAGAACATTTTGTTACATTTCAGTGCAAAAATGGCGCAACGTTTTTGGTGTGAGAAGTGGGTTCAAAGTGTGTGACTTGAGACGTGAGCCATTACTCTTTAATATCTAGTTCGATAATGGTTTGTGGAGCACTTAACAGCCAGCTGTCTGCCCAAAAGTATGCTTTAAAACTGTCTAGACTAATGACACATATTTGGCATAACTTTAGGCGGCTAATATTACAAACGTTTAATGTGAATTTTAAAAGTTGTATGGCCTACTATAATTATTTTTCTGCTGTCATTTAATGATCAATTAAAAAAGAATTCAAGACCAGACTGCCATTTAAAGTATCATTGGCAGGTTTTAATAACTTTCTACAGGCGCCTGCAAGTATGCTTCTAATACAAATTGACTGTTACGCACAGTTCGGTTGCGTTTATGAGCATAATTTACTTGAAGCAAGCAATGTGATTGCTCTCAAAACGTTAAATTTTAAATGATTTGGTCTTCGAGTGATGTGCACATCACATACTTCCATACTTGCACACAATGTATGTGAATGTTCTCTGCTGCGTCTGAAAGTATTCTAAAAGGCAAAACTATTTTGCACATATTTCTAAGCGAATATAATTTAATTTCGAACGCATATGAACGACGGTAGCGATGGTAGTGACTCATAACTAAATGCATTTGCAGTGAACTTTGTACAAATATGTAAAGTTTTATTTTTAGAAGAACGCCTGAAGGTGTGTTTGTGCTTTGAGTAAAAATGAAAATCACTCAAGTTGAAGTTTGCTGTTTGTTAAGTGTGTTAAATAAAAACTTTTTTATGTATTTTCCCAGTAAAAACTTGCAAGAAGAGCATAAGAAAAAATTTGATAGGAATGTTCGCACAAAGAAAAAGATAGAAAAAGTAAATGAACATAAAACTACAGTATAGAGTAGACAAGATTTCATAGATTCAGATAGAAATTCATGAATATGTAGGTATATAAAAAAATATATAAAAAAAATATTTTATCAAAGAGTTTTTCTATTGCATTAACCCATCATCCCCCAAATTGTTCTCTGATTCATTGAAGTGCAGTCCACACTCGATTACTTTTTTACGATTAATTACTACTGGACACTACAAAAATTGTTATGTTAGATGTGCTGCTGCCAATACAACAACGATTTCCTAAGATTTGATACTATAGTGCATTATTCAGGGTTAAGTTTTTTTGAGCATTATGACATAAACGACACATAATTTTTCAAATTTCTCTCTTTGTGTCTTACAAAAAAGAGTCTCCCATTCTACCTGGTTCACATGTAAATTTTTTACCCTATTCAAACAGCCAACTTAATTGCGTAATTAAGGAATTTTCTCAATTTAGGTCTAATTTGTACTCAATTTGTCATATAAAAAATCTCAATTTAGCTAATTCCAATTAGCTAATTCCTGAGTCGTGCTGTTATTGATAAAATAATTCATTTACAATAGACCGAACCAAACAGAAATTGAGAAACTGACAGAAGCGAGAGACGTTTGTTAAAATTTGTTTGCTTTGAAATTTCGTTTAAAAATTGTGTGCATCAGTAGGGATGTTGAGTAAATAAATATTATTAAATTTTCAAAAAATGTTTTTACAAACGTTTTTTTATACATAAACAAAAAAACCTTTCTTCCATCAAAGCAAAAACATGTTCAATTACATTTTCGATAACTGCTAAATTGAGATTTTAGCTAAATTAAGGTATGTGAACAGCAAAAAGGATAACCTCAATTAAGAACTAAATTGCCTCAATTTATTTGACTGTCCCAACAGGACAATACTTTGCATAAAACCAGTAAAAGTTCTCAAATAAGCAGGAATTGACTTATTTGACAGCGAACTGTTTTGAAAATTATACAATTGTGAAATTTTACAATTTTACTTGGATTGATTTTCTCGATTGTTCGGCGTTCAATTGTTCTCTAAAACATTGAGTCGAGTCATTGAGTTGAGTCATCAACATTGAGTTTCTTTTTTCGTTCATATTTTTTATGAAAGTTCGCAACGAAATTTCTTAACACACAAAATTGTTTTTTGCAGCTAATCCTGTTCATTGAAAAATTTTTGCAAATAAAAATTAGTCGAACAGAAACATGCAGCTGCTTTTTTCTCTCTGACGTTTTGACGATCACATTTCTGTCATGCAAGTTTTTTGAGTTCGTGAACCTTTTACAACAATTTGTATAAACTATTTCATATCGAACACACCTAATGTAAAGATGACATGAGTTCTTGGCAACAGACGCTTAAACTGTTCAGTCACTGCTAACCGGTAATTTGGTTAGTGGATTGTGGAGAGTGAAGAGTGAATACGACAGCGTGTGGCAAACTGGGAAATCTTTGCGTTGTATTGGTATTTGTCTTGTTCTTTTTCGTTTCCATTAGCATCTCTTTATTTTAAGTATTATGATTTTTCCCAACTTGAGCTCATTGTTGATGTGCTGATTTTACTGGCGTTTTTAATGCATATAAACCCACAAAAAGCTGTCTACAGTCGCTTAAATCATTCGATAAAGCGGTTCATTGTTGTCTTGGCAGCAGCAACTTTTTCATTGTTGGTTTTCTCGATGTTGTTGGCAACGTCACTAGCTGAAAATTTTCCCTTCATTAGCAATGTTCAAAACAACAACAAAAAATATAACCGTTATTCATCTTCATCTTTCAGCTTTATGCACAATTTAGCCATTTTATTAGCTCGCCGTCAGCAAACCTCCGACCCCCCGCTGCGCTCACCTTAACCGTTGCATTAATGGCAACCACAACAAACAAACATAAACAACAACTACAATAAATCATAACAAATACTTTGCTCAATGTATGCACGTATTTAATTTTTGGTTTTGGTTTTGGTTTTGGTTTGTGGCGCGCGGTTTTGCATTGTTGTTATTGCTATTTTTATTCTCGCTGATTGCAAAAAGTTGCTGCTGCTCAGGGCCGACAACCTTTTAGCGCGCTTGAGCGGCCGCCCTTTCGGTCGAGTGAGCGGTTTTTCGCATCATGAAAGCCAACGAAAATTTAGCTGAATGCTTTATTTTAACTGCGCATCTCTCCCCACCCCGCTCTACGTTCTCTGTTTGGCACTTGGCGTTCGAAAGTGTAAAGAGTACCTGGGCGCGCCTCGCCAACTCAGCAACAACAATAACAACTCGTTTCGTCTTTACCAACGCCAACGCCAGCAAAATTTTCCCTCGGCGATGTCGATGGCCTGGTGTCTGTGGCCCGCAGGCGTGTGGTAGTGGCTTGGCTGCCTGAAAGTATGCTACAATTATGCTGCCCTCAAGCCGGCTGCCCAGCCTTGAGCGCCGCTAATAACGTTGAAGTTGCGTTGTAAAGTGCGCGACGAAGCGTGCGGACGCAGAGCAAAGGCGAAAACAATCAGCATATTGGCAAATAATCACTTCGAAAGCACAACAACTGAACAGCAGCAACAACTGAAATGCAAAAATTTCGTTTAAGAAGGAAGGCTGCTTCAAGTGAGAAGTTGTTGAGTGAGTTGTGGTTGTGATTCTTTTTCGCAGCTTGACGGCGCTTTGTCTCGTTACTTTTGTTGTTCTTTGTTTTACTTGATTGTTGCTGTTGTGGTTTTTCTTTCTTCTGGAAAAGGTTAAGCAAATATTTGGCACACGCGCTTGCAACTTGTTATTGTTTTTATGCTATGTACATAAAGTGTTGTTGTTCTAGCGTTGAGTGTTGTTTGGGGGATTTCGTAATTTAACTCTGTCGCCGAGTGGACGTGGCACACGTATTGAGAAGGTTTTTTTTTTGTAATTTTGAGCAAAACCTTGGGGTGTCATTAGAGCTCTGGACATCAGAAAGAATCAAACCAAAGAAAATGGAAAATAACCGAAATCCATCTACTGCAACTCAGAGTTCAAAACAAAAAAATACGGGTTTGGCCAATGTGGCTTTAATTAAAGCACCCAAAAAATATTTATTAAATTGATTTTGAAATTGATTTCAAAGGACCGCCGTCTAGGCCAAAACTTTGTCTTTCGCTGCTGTTTGCTGCCGCCAAATTCGCGAACGCGCCATGTAATTAAGGCAATTGTTGCGTTTGAAATTGCCAACCAACGTCTCCACACGCAGCCAAGGAGCTGCTACGCATCCTTCCAATTCACTTCACACCACGCCACTCCACTCCACAGTGCAGTACGAGTACTGTGGCAGCGCAATGCGAGCGAATTTGTTTAGAATTTACGCACTTGTCGCTGACGGCGTTGGCTGCCACGTTTGAAGTTGAGACGTAAAAGTACCAGCAACAACGACAGTAATAACAACAACAACAACAAGAGTAACCAGTATTTGCAGCGCAGTGTGCGCCGTTAATTATGGCACAGCCGTCAGTCGCAGTGGTGGCACAGCTGGTAAGGAGGTAACAAGTGGTCGGGCGTTGTATGCGTTGTGGGCTGACTCGCTGGTCGCTGCAGTGGCAGCGGCGGCTGGGCACCGTGACTTAGCGTCGCACAGTGTCGCGAGTGTGGCCAAAAATGGTAAAAATTAATGTTACAAAATGACTAAAATGAATATGGCAGTCGACAGATAATATCTCAACTAAGAAAAATCCGTTTTCCGATCTTCAATATTCTACTCCGCTCCATTTTTATGTAGCTTCAAAGTTGATGTTAAAAAATACGCATTCGTTCCAAGTTTTTGGATATTTCTTTATGCTGAATGAAAAATCAAATAAAAATATAATTTATGTACTAATATAGTAATTTTATATATTATATTAAATAAAACTTTGGAATTTTTCCTGTATGGCAGTACTATTTGTTGGTTTGTGCTTTGAAATAACTGTGAAATTCCATTACATTGAAAAATTACGTTTTTCGGTTTGCTGCTAACAAAGCACAAAAAGTTTGGTGGAAAAAAGTTTAAAAAAGTCACAAAACATTTTTTAGTTCCAACCCTAAATTACTCAAAAAAGTATGTATTAACATAATCCGGAGTAATTTTTTGTCTATAAGTGCCTATTTGGTTGTTATTCGCATTTTTCTAGTGACGCCTCCACTAAAAATACGTGATTTCGTCGAAGTGTGGCGTAAAGCTGAAGCCAGAAATCGGTCAACAAAACTTGAATTTCTTATAAATTTACTTAAATATAGGACGGGCGTTGATGTTAATCATGAACAAAAGCAAAGTTTGCGGCTACTTGAATTAAAGTTTACCAAAATTTGGGCCAAAAAATATTCCGACTGGCTTGACTCTAATTTCATATTGGCTGCAAACAATACAAAAAAAAATTTTAAATAAAAAAAAATTAGCTGCGTCGACCTGCGTCCCCACCTAAAAATTTACTTTTTGTAGTGGCACCTACAGTCAAAAATTGTAATTTTTTCGAAGTATGGCTTGCGACGCACAACTAAAGTAGCGGCAAAGCAGCTGCTACAATGGTGAGCTATATAAAATACAAGGTGGGCACTTTGTTCGTATCATCAAAAGTAGGCCGAATGCCACGCCCACTTTAAACATCTAAACATTTATACCAAAATATGGTATTACAAGCTGAAAAATTAATACACGAATTCAAAAAGGAAATGCTTTGGCCACTTAGTAAATATGCTCCAGCTGCCACGCCCACTTTTAAAGTTTTAAAAAGCTTACCAATCAAAATCACATCGTAGAGCGAGTATCGTAAACAGCCTTCTAAAAATACAGTTGTGGTTGTAGTAACGTAGAAATATTTTTGAAAGTGGGCGTGGCAGACCGCCCATTTTTAGTGTGAGCTTTTAAGTCTTAAGCTCAAATACAAAATTTCATAATTCTATCACTAATATCAAACAAGTTATTTCAATATTACAGTTCCTTTCGTATGGGAGGTGGGCGTGGCAGTGGTCCAATTTTAATGATTTTTTGTAAATTTCTTAATTTCCCCCAAGAAAACAATCTCACTAAGTTTCATCGAGATAGAGCAACGCTAAGTATTTTTGGCCACGGCTTATATGGGATCGCGACACTGTGCGTCGTTGGCTTTTGTGCGCAATTTCGTTATTTAGCGTTGGCTTTGCCATGCTGGCTGCTAATTAAAAAAATGAAATGTTGCTGTTGTTGGTGCGGCTACTATTGTTGCAGCCATCGCTGCTAATTATAATTTTGATAAATTAAATTTTTACTCTCGTCAAAGAGTCCTAGTGCAGGTATGGATGGGCCTGTCGGCAGGCAGTAGGCCGTAGGCTGCCATTGTTGCCATCTGCTGCACACATATTCGTATTGGAAAATTGGCATTTTATGGAAAATCTTTATCATTAAAAGGCAATTCTTAATTGACTTAGAAAAATAATTAAATAAATCTATGAATAGTTTGATTTATTAAAATTGCACAAATTGAGCTTTTATGCATAAATTGCTACTTGATGCCGCACATTTTAAGCTATGAACTGCATATTTTTTCTTTGATGTTTGATGAAGAGTTTTCTGTGTCTTTATTAGTGAAGCAAGTATTGACGAACATGGATTATGTGGAATGATTTGGATTGAATGCATTACGCATAATTGTTATTCTCGATTGATTGAGTTACATTTTTGACTTGGTTTTGGTTGTTTTTAAGGTGAATTACGTAAATTCAATGGATAGCAGTATTCATTATAAAATCAAGTGTTCAGCAAGACTGGTGTGATGTAAGGCGACTCAACTCAGCAGAACTAATTACCTGCTGAGGCTGAACAAAAGTGTTTGGAGAGCCATTGTGGGGTTTGTGATGCGATTTATCGAGCACATCAAGCGATGTGTGGGGCACTGATGCTCATTATTCTAGTGAATGTCCAGCTTTTGGATATTCCTGACTCATTATTCTTATTAGAGTGTAGGCAAAAGTCTTTCCTGGCTTGCGGCTCCCTCCTTGCAAGCAAGTAACAGGCCCATTTCAACGGGCGACATTCATTACCAAGCCAGAAGGGGGCCATTTCTATATACACGAGAAAAGATCAGTCTCCAGCAGAGACAAAAAATAATTATTATCCATATTTTTGGAAATAATAAAATTGTCCTTAATTTAAGAAATTTCTAAAAATATTGCTTTATAATAATTATTCCCAATAAGAAATTTTTTACGTGACCTGTAACTATTATCATGTAATAAATATTTTTAAGTTGCATAATAACTGTTATAAGAAAGAAATATATTTTTCGTTGTCGATAATTATTATTTTGGGATTTTTGTTTTTTACATTGCCTCATAACTTTTATTTATGATATTTTTTTATTTACATTACCGATAACTATTATTTTGAGAAATTTTGTTTTTACGTTGCTTCATAACTTATTTATGATTTTTTAATTTACGTTGCCAATAATTATTAATTGGAAAAAAAATATTTATTATCATAACAGTTATTACGCAACGTAAAAATTAATTGTCGCAAATAATAATTACAATCAACAAAAACAATTTATGTTGCATTGTAATTTTATTATTTTCTTAAAAAACTAAAATAATAGTTAAGTCCCTGGTCTCCAGTGACCTGTTGCATTTACGTTTGCAGTCGTCCTTAAAAGATTTCCATAATCTCTGGATCTCAGTTAGCCGGAGCATTGCTTTCGCGAGGCTGAGTGCGACAATTTGAGGTTCCTGAGCTCATCCTCGTGAAGCCGAGACACATGTGCCTGAATTGCCTCACTGCCATTCACATATGAAGTGCACCGAGGTTTCGTCGTCCTCAAGACACATGTCACATAAAGCCGAGTTTTTAATCCCAATTCTGGTGAGGTACTAGTTAAAAGGAATAAACCCTGTGACGAGCCCCAAGTAAGTTCTCAAGACACCCAAGACAAGCAGGTAGCTCGTTTCCTGACACGTGTGCATTGGCACAAGACAAGAGTACATAAACTCTTCAGCCAACATCCTGTCTTCTAACCCCTATATTCTTTCAGAATCAATGCAATGCCTCGCATTAATAGGCGTGTCCCTTGCGCGTTGGATCGTTTAAAAAATAAAAAAAAATATTACTCTAGCACAAAATGATCTACTGGAACTCGAGCTGCTGAACAATCTTTGGTATAAACCAGCTAAAAGAGATCCAGGGTCCCTGTGAAACTTCGATCATTCTGACCATCTGCCAGATCTACTTCAAGTGGTTGCGAACCCGGGCACTTGTTAGTCAGGGGGAGGCAATAGAGTACAATAGAGTGGTGGAGTACAATAGACAGCAATGTAAATGAAATTCTAGGAGAGTTACCTTCACATGGTGGGTTTTTAAGTGAGTTCTTTTCATTTCAGCGCAGTTTTGTATCTGATGATGGTTTATAGAAGGAGTGGATATCAGAGAGTTTTGTGTACAGTTGGTTGGTCCGTACTGGCACTGGAGTGTACTGGCGCTACTGGAGTGCAAAGAATAGGAATTTGTCACAATGTAATGGACTGAAATATTGATTAAATGAAAAATTAACAAAAGAAAAAAAATTGAAAATTTGGAGAAGAAATTTGGAAATGAAAATTTCCACTAAAAGTGGAAATCATATCCACAATTTCTGTTCAACCCGAATAATTGAAAAAATACAAAAGGATTCCAAGTCTTTAATGCTTTCCAGATAATTTATGTTCCCGTTTAATCGAATCCCTCATAATAGAGAATCGACTGTAGCTTAATTTTACCATAAATTTCATGCTCAATTCGGGGAAAAATTCTCGCTGATCCAAATATTGAATTCATACAGAATGTGTTTTGTGTTATATAAACCCACACATACATACAAACATAACATTGTATAAAGCAATAAACGTGCCAGCCAGGCATTTGAGTGAATTCATAAATTCAGTCGGCGTGCAGTGTGCGCCTTGGCTTGATTTGATTTCAGTCTAAGCTAAACACTTAAGTGGGTTGTAGGTCTGCCCTCCTTCTATCAGTGTGTTGTGTGTATGTGTGTGTGTGTGAGGAAATAGTTGTGTTGCTGTGCCAGCGACTGCCACATCTAAGAAAACTCATAACTAAGCGTCTTCGTTGTTGTTGGCGTTGTGTGAATGATGCATAGGACCCAACCGGTCTTTGGGCTGCCAACTGGTGTTGTGCTGCTGCAATTAAAAGTGACGTGCTGTGCACGCGCTGCTGTCAGTGCTTTCCGTGTTGTTGTTTCGCAGTCGATGGGCTTCCTTAAGTCTTGTATTTGCACAGTAACAGCAGCACCGACAGCCGCCCAGGCAGCACTTGAAGTTTACTTTTTCACAGCCCTTTGAACGCACCTACACACACACACACACACAACGCTGGCGTGTAGGCACAGCCGACAACGTGAGCTCAAGTGGAAGCACACTCGCACAGTCGCACGCGACCCGCGCCGTGCCATGTGTGCGTTTTCACGTCACCAATCTTCGCCGCTTTTTGCTGCAAATCGAGCATATGAACGTTTGTGTGCCCTCCGCGCTTGTCCGCTTGGCGCATGTAAGCGGCAACGCTTTATGGTTGCCAGCTGCTATGTACCGGTTGAAGGCAAAATAGCAGCGCCACAGCTGGCAGTAGGTCAAAAAGCGCATTCACCTAGTGCCATTTTGTATGTGTTTTGCAGTTGCGCGCGCGCGCGTGTGTGTGTGAGCGCAAGTGGCAGCGTTTTGCAGCACCAATTTGCGCTCGCAATTTTATGAATTTGCCGAGCTCAGCACAGTTCGGCGCAGCGGCGGCCGACTTCAAAACGCCACTCGACTGTGCAAGGTGAACGCTGCAGCGTTGTTGCTGTTCGCGGACGTGTGTATTTAAGTAAATTATTTGCGTAATTTCACTCTCGCATGAATTTTAAATGTGCGCTCGCATTTCCTTTTTTGCTATTTGTGTTGTGCCTCCCCTTAGTTATTTCCGGCCTTCCTTGGATGGCACCTGCTCTTCCTTTTTTCTGGTACCAAATCAAGAAATTTTTGTATGCATTGCAGCAACACGGCCGCGTAATTTGTTGCATTATTCATTGTTGAGCGCCTAATTTCTGCGTTTTCGTGTGCCCTGCTCAGTCCTTGTCGCTGGAAAGCAAAGGAAGCGGAAGTGCCAATAACGGAAGCTAAATATTAGTGGACTTTTGCTTGCACTTTTTGTGTGCTAGTAATGTGGAAAGTTATTGTAGGGGAAAGTGAAAATAAGACTTTTCTTCATTGTGACTTATTTTGTTTTTCTTTTTTTTACACAACAATTTATTTTATTCAGATTTATAGTGGTTCAAAGTTTAAATAGAACAGCCCTGACTAGGTTGTTCTATTCAGAACAAAACTGTGGTTCTAAGAAACATTGATCATTGATCAGATATCTAAACAAAACTTTTAAAAACGAATACCGAAGGACGAATATGATTTTTGTGTTTATTTTTTTTACACAGACATTTATTTTATTCAGATTTATAGTGGTTTAAAGTTTATTATAGGTTAGGTTAGGTTATGGTGGCCGGCATTTCAAGCGGATGGGGGAAGGGGGAGGGGACCTACAGTTTAACGCCGAATCCGAACAGCGGTTTTTTTGCAATTTCCTTTCACACTTGGAGGTTATGCCATTGCCTGCCAGGAGCGCACTAGTGCCATTCATGTAATTCTCATCTGCTTCATGTGGATAGCGAAAGAAGTAGATGAGCGTTTCACCAGCCCGAGCTAGGATTCGAACCTAGGACCTCGGTATGAGAAGCCAGCGCGCTACCTGCTGGACTATCGAGGCCGGCCACTCACATATTAAAGCTGTCAGTATATCATAGCAGTATATTATAGCGTTCAGAGCAGGGACCGGAAATAACAGTTATTTATGAAAACTATAATTGAAAATTTCACTATGAAGGAAAAATCATGCAAATAAATGAAATATAATAATACATCATCATTACTCTAACTTATTAAAAAAAAAAGGAAGCAATAAAGCGAGAATAATGAAATTTTGACACGTGATGAAGGAGATTTTGGGTTTTACTTACTTTTTAAGAAAATTCGATGTAAATTTTCAAGGATATAAAGGATTAAAATTTTCAAAGGACCTTTTTCATATCCTTTTTTTACAAATAGATAAAAAATTAACTTTATTTAAATTCTTGAGCCTTTCCTCTTTCATTTGATATACTTATCGCCATATTATATTAAGTATTTTTTATTATTATTTTTTTTATCCCCTTCAAAATTTTGAAGTCCTTTTAAAAGGACAAAGGATGTAGAAATGAAAAACTGAGTACGCAGTATTACTATATTTGGTCTCTAGTTTCACGCACATATGGATTTTCTCCAGTTTAAAAATTTTTTTTAATTTTTGTCGCACGGTGTAATTGTACAACTTTTATAAGACTTCGTACCCTTATTTTGCTGATCAACATTACTGCATCACGTTCAATTTTTTAGGTTTATTGGTCACACCTTCAAGCTTCTTTCGCTTTCGCGTCATTCAAAAATATTGAAATACATTTTAAGTGCAACAGTTTTTGTCATTGTTGTTGTTATTGTTATTTTTATTGTGGTCGCTATCTCATCGCAATAACTGCGGTGTGCTGGCGAAATGCTTGCAGCGTGTGCTATTTAAAGCTCATTAATAGCTTTTCGAAAACTTGTTGAAAGTAAGTGCCAGCTGCTTGTGGCAAGTTGCAACCGCGCGCCGCACATAAAGCTTGCAATTAATTACCGAAATTTAACTGGCGCCAAACAGAGAAGAGAAATGCAGAGAACAAAACCGAGGAAGTTGCACAGCCAGTGACAGCCAACAAATTCTTTTCGTACAACAAAAGCCAAGGTCAACGCTGCAGGTAGGCGGCATTAAGTGTAACAACAATTTAGCGCCACGATCTCAAGATTTTACAGAATTTTGGTTGTTTTTGACGCAGGTTTATGGTGCATTCGCTGCAACTTTTACGCTCCGAACGAAAGTGCAAAGTGTGAAACCGCAAAATCCAACTTTACCTGCAGCGCGTGCACTTTTGCGTCAACTTAAGCACCGACCATGGCATATGCAGAGCATGACAGCTGTGCCGGGGGGACGGTGGGTGGGAACTGACACATTTTTTAATAAGATTTTCTGTTTCGCTACGCAGCATTGATGCTGTGAAGGCAAGGTACACGAATTTAAAACCAGCACAAGTGTTTGAATTTTTGAGACTTTTGCGGATTTTTCTCGATGCTAAGATTTTAATGCATTTTTCTGCAAACGTACAATGAGCGAGTGAGGGTGAGCAAAGTTTTAGTAGAAGGAATTTTACTGAAAATTTCAGCAGAACTGCAACAACTATGAGTTGTTCAACGACTAAGAAATTTGAAAACCTAATAGAAGTGAGGACTTTTTAGGTTGTATTGGACTTTATAAAAAGTACGACATCGATAGTGGATAGTAACCGCCACCACCAACTAAAATCCGATTTTTTTCTCAGTTAGCATTTGCTTTCAAGTTTTCCAATTAGCGGCCAAAGCAAAGCGTCCCTCGGTGTTGAAATACGAAGCACATCGATTGTTTCATTAATTTTGTAAATGCAACGAAATTTTGTTGTCTCCTCTCAACAAAATTACCAGCTAATTAAAAAGTTGCAACTTTTGGCATTTGGTTTTTGCTGTCTTTCCAGAAAGTTACCCGACATTGGCAGCGGCAGCCTTTTGACATTTCTTTCATTTTGCTTTTGTTATTGTGCACAATACAATCAAATTATTCCGTTCCGTTCATTTCATTTTTAATAAAAATATAAGCGGCCATTGCACTGTTGAATTCCGAGGAGACGCACGGATGCCTCAACCAAAGTTGGTGGTATTCACAGTGTTAGGCTGAAAGCTGGCAATAGAAAATTTGTGCTGAATTGCGGTTGTTAGCCAGAATTGGAATTGGTCCAAATATGGCTCACACTCTAGAGAATTTCTTTCACTTGAAAGAGATCAGCTGAGAGCTGTGATCGAGGTCCTGACGGATCACTGTACAATAGACACTCACAGAATCAGATTGAAGCTACTTTAACCCATTAAAGCCGGGTACCAGTTCCGCCCATACGATTTTGATAAAATTTTATACACGACCTGGAATTGACCCAAAATGATCAGAAACAATTTCAGCTTTCTATCTCTGCACGTTGCTGAGATATTCATTGGGTATTTTTTTACCCATTAGGCAGCAATGGTAGCTTTTTTCCATACTTTTTAAAGTGATCAGCTAAACACGTGAACAAAAGATGTATTGTTTACAGGTGAGTTAGGAGGCAGATTTTTGTGAGGTTCTAAGGCCACTACGTTTCGCCACATTTTCCACCTCCGGAAAATTCACAATTTTTGGAGTCTGGTAACTCTAGCTAGATGGCGGAATTTTAGGGTGACCTCTACTAGACTAAGGTAGTTCCATCTTTACCCCAACCATCCCTATCAATGATTTTGAGATATCTCTACCACGAACTTTTCTGTGATTTTTTTAAAAAGTCAATTTTCATAGGTAAATTTTTACCCATTAGGCAGCAATGGGTTAAAGTGATTTCTGTAGCAGCTGTGTGGATGAGGAAAATAAAGAAAAAGTAGCTCGTCACCTATGTATTTGTTCTGCAATATCTAGGAAAAGTTAGATTCACTTGGTTGAATTCTTCTTCTATAACCTGGGGGGGATCTAGTCTAGATGAGGATTCCCATAGTCTATTTAGCTTTGTTAGAAGCTCTAACTAGTTGGCATTTGAGGATATGCGGCGATATGAGCTCAAAAAATTTAGTATAACAATGGACATTTTTGGCTTACGGTGCTTCTGTCGATGCAGCCAGAATTACCGACCTGGCGGTATTCATAAATTATGACAATTGCAACTTTATCCAAAACAAAAACAAAAATTGTTTATTTGCGCCCCAAAAATAACAAAAAGGCGCTGATTTCATGATGTCACACCGTTGAAGAGGTCCTTCACATTCATCTTAATTTGCACTTTGGTCTTTAATTCTGTTCTTCTGCCGGCGCAGTTGTCACGTATTGCGAACACCGCCACTGTGTCCTTTTTTTCTCACAACATCCGTCCGTCATTCGCAAATTGATTGCATTGCCTCCGCTTGACGGCGCTGCGCTGCTTGCTTTTGCCTGTCATTGGCTTAAAAATTGCATTTTGTGCCCTCGAGTGGACTGTCAACCATTTGGATGCATTTCTCTTTTGTGCGCCGCCAGCGTCGGGGCCGTTGCTTTCTTGAAGCCATTAGCGGTTTTTTTTAGATTTGTACTTTTTTTTTGTCTTGCTGGCATACTTTGACAGTTGCGAATTGGTGTGGCAACACTTTGTTCTATTTACCTTTCAATTGTCGATTACACTTGGCATTCTGTAGTCAGAATTTATACTTTGGACACAATTTTCAGTGCTATGCTTTGCAGCCATTTCCCGTATTTGGAACAGTTTATGCGCCGCGTCAAGTGTCCACATAATTAAGTGAGCCTTTCCTTTAATTGCTATTTTACTTTCTTGCTATTCCACAATCATTCTTAATTCCCTCAGCCATTTAGCGCAATGTTTTTCGCTTCTCCTTTGTCACTGATGTCACAGCACTCTTCAAGCGTCTGTCCTTCGATCTTAATCGGTTTACTTGTGTTCGATTGCATAGCGTCTTTGGCGTCTGACAAAACTCTGCCCGCCCTCAAGCACTTTGTCTTCTTTTCATTCATCACTTTATACAGTTTTACTCAAGGGTTTTAAAACTTTAGTAAATCTAATTTTCTCTACGTACAGACACACACTCACTCACTCAGTCACTAACACACAGTGCACACAGCGAAAAGTGCAGTCAAACAAAATAAAAACCTACTCATTCCAATTCCCAGTTCATGCTGGCGGCTCATTCTCAAGAATCGCCCACATGGCTTTCAAAAAAGGCTATGTGTGTGTACAAATGTGTGTGTGTGTGTGTGTGCGCTTGTCATTTCACCGCCTCAACTGTGGTACAAAGCGCAAATAAAACGTGTGTGACGCAACTATCCCACGTTCGTGTTTACTTATGGCACACTAAATTGCAAGACCCTCATTCCTCATTTCGCTGCCACTTGAAGAAGCTTGTCACTTAATTCCATTAGGGCTGCTTTTCATGCCGCTTCATGCCGACCGACAAATAATGTTCGAATTTTTTGTTGGTCCTTCTAAAGCACCAGGGCAACATTTGCGGGGTCGTCGGTGGCTTACATTGTAATTTCAGATAATGAAAAATGGCCCGCTGTCCAGTTATACCTTTGAAATGAACACTTGACGCGCACGTCCCATAAAGATGAACGTTGTGCGTAAATCACACGACCTAAGATTATATATAGCATTCTGGAATTGCATAAATGATGCACTCAAAATATTATTAAAGATTAGCTGGAGTACCCGGCATTGCTCGGACTTAACGCAAAGCATTTTGGACTAATTTGTTTTTCAGAGAAGAGGAGACAAGATTTACTTTTATTCTGAAAGTCAAATTTTAACACAAAGTATGATGGTTATGAAAGTTGATAAAAGATGGTTTCTGAAATGATCTAAAGTGGTTGTCCTTCTTATGTTTTGAAAGTGACGTGTGGGAAATTTCATCGCGTTCGAACTAAAACTATGATTTTGTACAATAAACATACACAACTGCTCTTCCAACCAGAAAGGCCCGACGGCTTTGCACGTATGAATTGTCTGATTTCATTGAAATTATCTTTATTCACTTTATGATTTTATCCAAAAAAATTTAAAAAAATGTTACCTCGTCTGTTATTAATTTTTCAACACTGAAAAACAGCCTTTGTATTATATCTGATTTTGAGTACCTTTTCCAAGTCTGGAGTCAATAGGATCAATAAATCATGTTTCCTTAACCCTTTGTTGACCTCGTCAGAGTTTGATGCAAAATACTTGTCTAATTATTTCGCATTTGGAATGCTTTCACCACATTTGAAGTCAATAGGCCCATTAAATCATGTTTCCCCATACAAATTCTTAACCCTTTACTCACTATGATTTTATCCAAAAAAATTTAAAAAAATGTTACCTCGTCTGTTGTTAATTTTTCAACACTGAAAAACATGCTTTGTATTATATTTGATTTTGAGTACCTTTTCCAAGTCTGGAGTCAATAGGATCAATAAATAACGTTTCTCTTAACCCTTTGTTGGCCTCGCCAGAGTTTGATGCAAAATACTTGTCTAATTATTTCTCATTTGGAATGCTTTCACCACATTTGAAGTCAATAAATCATGTTTCCCCATACAAATTCTTAACCCATTGTTGAACCCGTCAGATTTTTATTTAAAAAAAAGTGAAGAACACGTATCGAATTATTTCTCAATTATTACTCAAATTATTGAGTATTTTAACCAAGTTTAAAGTCATTAGGCCCATCGGTTCATGTTTTCTCATAGTTTCTTCGTACGAACCTTAACCCATCGTTGACCACGTCGGATATAGATTTTGAAAAACTGAAAACTACTTGTCTAATAATTTGCAATATGGCCATTAGTTGATGTTTTTTTCATAGCTTATCGTACACAAACCTTAACCTATTGTTGACCAGGTTAAATTTTGGTTTTCGTAAAATTGAAAAATATGTGTGAAATTATTTTGATTTGGAGTCTTTTCACCAAGTTTGAAATCAATAGATATTCATTAAATCACGTTTCTTCATACAACACCATAGCCATGTTTTGCCCTTTCAAAACCCCGAATTTGAAATTCCCGTTTAGGGGAGATTCATTGTCTAAAGTGGGCCTACAATTCAAATTTTGTTTGTAGCTCCAGCGGCTTGGGCTGGGCGATGATGAATCAGTCGGCCCAGATTGTCCTGGCCAGACAATTTTAGAGCAAGAAACGTAAATGGAAAGTCAAACTTGGCAGAAACTTGTTTTCTTAACTCTTTCGCTATTTTGTTGCCATATGGCAACATGCTACTTTGTGGACGTCTGAACCCTCTGTTTGAAGTTTTAGGAAAAATACGAAATTAATAAACTGAATATTTAAGTTTAAAGAAGAGAAGTATACAGGTTTTTTTAATGGTATATCTTGACATAGCAAAGGAAGAAGAAGCAGAAAAATTTGATAACTTTTTAATTTGACGTTTTCTTTCAATTTATTTCAATTTCAAATGAAGAAATATTCAAATTTTCGTTATGCGTAAAAAGTTTTATGTTTAAGTAATTATTACAGCCACAGCGATGTTGCTCTCATAAAAAACACTCTAAAATAAAGGGCCCGAGTATAAAAATTAAAAAATTTCTTATGGAATGCTGCTAATACATATAACCACATAGAAGCCTAAAACGTAAAATTAAAAATTTTAACTTTCCCCAGTAAGAATTTGAAGCGAAAGGGTTAACCTAATCGAATCTACTCTAATCCAGTTTCAAAGCCTGACAGATCCATCACCATGTGAAGACATTTCTTTCACGCTCCCTTCAGACTCGACAAAAAATCTCCTTCTCTTCCATTTCTATTTAAAATCGTACGTACAACAGGTATGGTTCCGGGTAGCTCGACCTTAGACGTTTTTAAATTTATTACATTCAATATATTTGGCCCTTCTATCACTGAATCGTCAATGTGTTGACACCCACTCTGTCCTCGAGAGGATTCAACAATCTTCAGTGGTTTGGCTTTGTGAACGCCGACATTAATCTTTTCTTGTCACTGACATATTTCTTGCCATATGTTATGTCTCATTGTTTGCACAGCGATTTCGATTACTTTATGGCGCACATTTATTTGTCGTCATCGATTTATTAATTCATTAAATTCACATTCAACTTCATTTCACTGCCTGATTGCTGCAGACCATTAGTTGCAGAGCATTGAAAAAAAAAACCCAAAATAAATGAAGCAATTGGATGCTGTTTGTGCTTTGATACGAGTATTTTTTTGCTATTGTTATTTCTTTAACCTTTTTGTGCAGTTTTTCGAGAATTTATTATACCCTACAGTGGCAAGTTGTGGCCTATTTAGTGTTGCATGAGTGTGTTGAGTAAATCCCATAAAAGTCTCATGAATACATCATTGAAAAGATTTAATGTAGATTTTGATGGCAAATAATGAATTTCAAATGGAATATTTAGCAACATTTCTAGAAACTAAATAAAGAGTTGGCTTTCATTGCGATTCTTCGTGGAAAAATAAAAAAATATATTAAGAATAGCAGGAGATGAAGAAATAAATGCATTTATAGAGACAGTGACAGGCAGTTTGGCATTAGTTTCTTGTATTCTAGAAAGCAGACTTGGCCAGGGGTGTCCCCTGGCGAGAAATACGATTTTTTATTTTTTAGCTGTTAATAACTCTGAGCAGAGTTGCCGCTTTTGGTCTTTTCGGATCAAAATTGGTGCGATTTTTTTACTTTGGTCCGCTGGTCTCTAAACGAATTTCGGTCCGTTTTGTGATGTGAATATCTTTTCATTAGTACACAAAATTTATTAAAAAAAATAAAATTGTAAAAAATAAAATTGTTATTTAAAAATTACTTTAAAGATAACGAAAATTTTTAATTTGGTCGGTTGAGGTCGGAGGATTTGGTCGGAAGTTTGGTCGGAAAAAAATTTTTCAAGTGGCAACACTGACTCTGAGACCAATTTTAATAGCCTGAAACCGACTTTGGCTCTCTTTTATTGCTCTCTTTCTTTCTCTTGTTTAGCTGAACCCAACGCTTAACGTGTGAATTAACGTGAGATCCTATGGAATGTTCGGAGGGTTAGCAATTGGGACTTTGATGAAGGAACTTTCTGACTTTTTGAAAAACAATCAAGCTTAGCTTAGATTAGGTTAGACAGGCAGTTTGGTGATCGCTCAACTGGTATACTCGGAGGCCTCTGAGGCCCAATGCGATGCCCGAAGAGAGCGTGAAAAATCTCTCTTAACCAGTGTTCAGTGGTGATTGAAGCCGACCAGAGCTTTAGAAGAATCTGGCAATGTTTTGCAGTGGTGCAAAATCTTCTAACTCCAGATCATCAAACGTATTGCTGTCTAATAGTGAATTTTAAGGCACTTCTTACTTAAGGTTCAGCTAAAGGTTTTGTAATATTGAACTAGCGGGATTTGGGAGCTTAAACTCCTCTCAAATAAATATCTCTTTGTTACGAAAGTTTTCTGTGACAAATATGCTTACAAATGGTTTTTGCCTCAAAAGTTGTGTTCGAAACCCCTCAACTCCAAATCGTGTGTGCGCCACTGTGCGGCTCCACCTGTTTTAACCCTTTCCGGTCAATTTCCACATATCTTGAGATACAAATTTTTCCTTCAAAATATTGCCTCTTATTCAACATTTTAGCAATTAAATACAAAAGAATTAAAAAAAATCATTTTTCATCAATTCTGTACGATATATCGTACAATGGTCCGCAAAGGAGTAAAAATTCATGCATTTTTGGTTTCGGTTTTTTAAGTTTTATGAACAATTCATTGATTTTTTTGATAGAAAACATAAATTATAACCACAAAAATCAAAACGTGATTTCATTTTGATCGAAAGTTATATAAATTATATATATAAACAATTGATTCACATTTATTCGGCCTTATATAACCGTTGTTGTTGTTGCAAAGCCCTTTTCCTCTCAATAAAACAAAGAATCAATTAAAATTCGTACAGTTTTACAGAAAGATACTGAATATAGCCGATTCCTTTTATCGTAGTGGGAGTGGCAAGTACGCACGTCTAACCTTACATAACCTGTGTCTGCCAAGTAAAACAGAAACTCGTGTAGTAATTCTTAGTTTTGATCGAAAATTGCGGAATAGTCGAATGGTTTACAGATGGGCGTGGCAGGCAAGCAAACGCAAAAAATCTGTTACCAAACCTATAACTTAAAAAAAATGCAAACATAACTTGCAACCTTTGCTTTCCATTTGTACGATATATAAATATTTTTCTCGAGTCTTTAAAAAAATTGTACGATATATCGTAAAAATGACAACAAGGGTTGCAAAGCTTTGTACGATATATCGTACAATTTTTTTAAAGACTCGAGAAAAATATTTAGACGCAAAAAATGTTAAATTTAGTAAGTTCTATAAATCAACTGAGATTCAAACTTTGAAATTGTTCCGCTTTTTGGTACCAAAAAGTATTACATATTTAAAAATTCCTACGCAGAAGTACCGTCATTTGCTGGTTTTTCAAATTCTTGCAAAAAGCTGTTTACAAAACGCACTCGTACTGTGTAGCCACGGCTATTATGATTTATATTTTTAAACAGAGTGATACAAGACAGCCTACTTAATGAAAATTAAAACGCTGTTCCATAAAAAGTGCATTCGCTAAAAAATCTTCGAAAAAATTTTCGGTCGATATATCGTACAAATTTCCGGAAAGGGTTAAAGCCCAACGGACCGTAGCAAGTAGTGAAACTTAGAACAGGCAAACAAACGACTCTTTGACTTGATCGTTTATGTGCACAACTAAGACGCCTACGACTTACGACTTTAGCTCAGCCATGAACATTGACTTTGAAGTATTTCTGCGCAGTTATCGTTGCTCGTTGCCCGACAGTGCACGTCGTCGAGTATCTTATCTGGCATTTGATGCTGTTTGCTTGTGTGTTGAGGTTGTCGTCTGAGCTGAAATTCCTTTCGCCGTTTCTGTCTTGAATGATTTTATTTTTTATTTTATAAGAAAGTCGAAGAACGCGTAAGGCGAGACGTGAAAGTGTGGGCCACTAAAGTTGAACTGATTGATTTTCATTGAGAAGTTTTCAGTTGACCATTGAAGAAGAGCACATAAGAAAAACGAAACACGCAAAGCGATGCCAAGCAGTTGGGTTCATTAAAATATACAAATGTGCAGAATGTGAAAAAGGTCACTCAACAATTTTGAGAAATATGTACGAGTGTGTTGTGTGGGTGATCTTTCGATTATTTCAATTTTGAGCAAAAGTTCAGCAGACACAGAATGCTTAGTGCAGCCAGTGTGGGGATTTTTCAATTACTGTCAATGTGACTGGTGACGCTGTGTCTGCGACGGCACCACACCAGTTTAGACTTATTTAAAGTCAACGACACAACGAAAAGACTTATTGATTTCTTGATGGCGACAATGATTTATTGATAGCTGGAAATGGGCCACAAACCGAGTGAGAAGCACTTTGTTTCTTGGTGGGCTGGTTGCATTCTGTGGACTAAAAATAGTGCCCGCCGAGTTATAAATAGACGTGGCACTGCTGCGCCACAAAGTAGGCAATAAGTGTGTGTGTGTGTTAGGGCCAGCCAGTATGTACTTTGAAGTGGAAAATTGTTGTAAATTGCATTTCGGACTTGGTTTGTTGTTGATTTGTTTTCAAGTATCTGCGGGGCTTAATTCGCAAAATGAAATTTCTTTTGTTCCAGCGTCCAGAGGCCAGTGAGTAGAACGAACTGCGCACAAATTGAATGGCCGCAATTTGAAAGGGAAGGGGAGAGCACAAGAGACAGCGCGATAACACGCGTGTGCGGTAAAGCCGCGTGGAATAATCATCAAACAAATAAAATGCAAATGAAAAATGTGTAAAAATGTAAAGAGGCCAAATTTCAACTAGGAAAATAAAAAGCAAAAAACATGCAGCAGCCGTGAGAAGGCAACGAGCAGCGTGAGAAATACGACGCAGAACTTTGCATTAAAATGTTTAGGAATATCAACAAAGTTTCAAATTGAAATTGAAGCAAAACGAGAAAAACAAAATTGTGGCTGCTCAGGACTAAGTGTTAATAGCTGAAAGAAGAGGCCACAAGTAAGCAACACAAGCAAACAATTGCGCCGTGGGACGAGACGTGACGCTGCTTGGTCCACTGGCCACGCGCAAAACGCGAGAATGCGGAGGCGGTGTGCGCTTGAAAACATATAAAATTAACATAAGCACACGCACACACATTCACTGGCATTCACACACACACACACATACACTTAAGTTCAGCTGAGCACAAACAATTGAAAAGCGTCAGGAAAAAAGCGCCAACCGGAAATTGTGCAATTGAAACCGAAAGTTGTGCCTACTTACAGCAAAAACCAACAACAATAAACAAAAAACAATAACCAAAATTAAGAACAAGCAAAACAAATATAGCAAAAACAACAAACACGCGCAGAATTTTCCACGTAGTTTTGTGCATTTTTGTTTTGGATTTTTTTGTGAGACGCAAAAATTTAGCAATAACAATTTCTACAACAACAAAACAACACACAACAGCCATTCTCGCCGACTACAACAGTGGCGACACACAACAAAAACAACAACAACGTGCTTGCGTCAAGGCTCGAGACATGTGCGCGTACGTTCATGTGTGTGTGCGTGTGTCTGAGTTCGCGTTAGCGGCATTCTAAAAGGATCAACGCCACAACAACAGCCCAGCCGCCTGCACGGTCGCCCGCTGACACTTGACGTTTTTCGTATAGGTACACCGAAAATTAGTTGAAAAATATCACTGCTGCGCCTGACATCTGACGTGCGAGTCTACGTCTACGTCTGCGTCATCGTTGTCGTTGTCATCGGTTGGCTGGTTCGTTGGCGATATGCGGCAGGTATGTGTGAATTTCTTTGCGTACATTGCGCGCACCTGTTGCGCTCCTTGCGCGTACTACTTGTAACTTTTCACATATTTTGTTTTTTATTTTTGTTGTTGTACATTTTACATTTTCGTTATGGCATTAACGAATGTCATAATTCATGGATTTTAATACCAAAAACGTTGGAACGTACACAGGCAGGCCGCGAACTATTCAACATCGTTGCATACTTTACTGCGTCTCAGACGGTGCCAATGTTTCAGGTGCTGCAATGTTGAAATAGGGAAAAGTATGACAATGATGATTTGACTTTAAACTTTTAATGTATGGCAAAATTTTAGACACGCAATTCTACAACTGATAATGTATTGCATAACTTTTGGCGCTACCTGCATCGTTTATTATTTAAGTTATGCAGGTAGCATATTTATAGGCACGTAAAAGCTGCACTACGGGTGTGATAAATATAATTTAAATTTTTATTTCGAATTTAAATGAAATGTGAAGCGGCTTATAATAAAATTGCTGCTACTTGCCAGGAGTATGAAAGCATCGAATCATGTGTCTCAGAACTAACTTTAAACTTATGCGCTATTTACAATTGGACCTAATTTTCAGATTTAATGTTCATTGAATTGATTTTGTGATAAGCTAAAGCAAAATTTAAACCTAAGTAATTCTTAATGAGGCATAAATTAACTTTAAATTCAGATCTGCAGTTATAACACCGTGCGACAGCATTTTTCACACCAGGAAAAATACCTATGTGCGTGAAACTAGAGACCAAATATAGTAAAACTGCGTACTCAGTTTTTCATTTCTACATCCTTTGTCCTTTTAAAAGGACTTCAAAATTTTGAAGGGGATACAAAATGAAAAAAATATAAAAAATACTTAACCTCGTTAGAATATGACGATATGTATATCAAATGAAAGAGGAAAGGCTCAAAAATTTCATTACTCTAACTTTATTAGTTCGAAAGTTATTACAAAACAGGCGGAAGCTGCAATTCTAATGAAATAATAAAAAGATACAAAATCAATGAAGAGAGAATAATGAAATTTTGACACGTGATCAAGGAGATTTGGGGTTTTAACATACTTACTTTTCAAGAAAATTCTACATAAAATTTCAAGGATATAAAGGATTACAATTTTCAAAGGACCTTTTTCATATCCTTTTTTTACAAATAGATAAAAAATAAATTTTATTTAAATTCTTGAGCCTTTCCTCTTTCATTTGATATACATATCGCCATATTCGAACGAGGTTAAGTATTTTTAGTATTCTTATGAAATTGTATTGCTTTCCTGATATTATTTCTTCAAGTTTGCTTCATTATAAGAATTGAACTTGCGTCGGACACTAAAATAAGTGTCGAAATGCGTAGAAAAAAGAAAGACGAAAAAAGCCCTAACGATGCAAAAACAACAAAAATAGTGTATCCAAGTGGGTGTGTGTGTGTGCACGTGTATATACTCGTTCTATTGTTTGCTTGTGGGCTTTGTGGCCTCTCTTAATTTTTGCTGCAGTTTATCTTTAATTAGCAGCCGCGGCTTCAGGCATCATGCGCGCCCACACACACACACACACGCGCATCCACAAACAAACACTGCGTATCCAATGCATAACAAAGTACGGCTGACCACAGCTGCAGGCACACGTGTCGTTGGTTAAATATGCGCAACGTTGCCTTTGAACAGTCAATCAGCTGTTGGGTGGCTGTCGATTGTTGTTGCCACTGCTGCCTGATGCAGCAGTTCGGTTGTGGGTCTAAGCTGGCCGCTGTTGCTGTTACTAGCGGCTATGGCGAACGTGACTACAATATGGTTGCTGTGCATGTTTGTGTGTGTGTATTATGTATGTGTGTGTGCGATGCGCTGCTATGCGTTGCTCGTTTTTTGTTTGCATTAATTAATAAGCGCTGCCACCGGTAACTTTTTCAATGCTGTTCATAGCTGCGTCAGCCACAGCAGACTGGCGCTGACATTGTCATTTTTCAGTTGAGCTTACAATAATTATTGTTGTAAATGTGATGCTGCCCACTATTTTGTTGCGCAACTGTAGTAGACACGAGCTTGAATTGAGTGAATTAAATATCACTCATACGCCCCAAACGCCGACATTTTGCTTTACTTTGGACTTAACAAGTAATTAATTTAATAAAATTATAATAATTTAAATAAATTCTTTCAATATGTAATTTATTGATTAGAACAACGATTAATAAAAACAAATAAAAAAACTTAAAGAAATAAATAAATAATAATTACTGAATCTCATTTGAACCAATATTTATTTTGGCCTAATACTTGATGTATAAGTATAAATAAGTTTAATGTCTTTTCAAAATAAACAATAAAAATGTAAATAAAATCAAAGATGAAAATTTAATTAAAAATATTCTTAATTATCCATCCATCCATCACACCCGATAGTCACCGAGACCGATGCCAAGTTCTACCTAACCCACTCGAATCCCGACCGCTGTGTTGTTGTGCAGCTGAAAACCACTGAAAATATTGGCCAATCTGCCAGTTTTAATTTCCTGCCCCCTGGGTCGCACATCAATTCACTGCTGTGACATGCCATCACAACAACAACAACTACAAGCGTGTAGCCATTAAGTAGCTGGTTTGCGGTCAGCGGCGTCGAACAAAGCCAACCAGTGCAGCGAAAGGCGATTGGCTTTTTCGTTGTTGCAGCTGCTGTATGCAGTTGCTGGCCTTGTAGTGGTTGCTGTAATATAGTTCATAGATGCCAGTTAATAATTCTCACTGTGTTAGTTCAGATGGGAACAATGTAAATTTTTTCAAACCAAAAAAATTAAAGTGGAAAAAATGTAACTAAGTAGGAAAATAAATGAAGAACTAAAACAAACAAACAATTAAAATTAAAAATAATCATTTTAAAAACATTGAACGAGAATTAATTAAAATTATTTAATTTAATAAAATTTATTAAAAAAAATAGGGAATTAATAAACCAAAAGTAATTAATTATAAATGACTTAAAAGTCATATAAATAATTATTTTCAATAATAAAAAAATTATCAATCAATATTAAGTAATTAAAGCAATAAATATTAAAACAATAAAAATAATTTAAAAAAAAATAATAAAAACCTGAATTAAACCAAATCAGTTCAAGAAGAATAATACAAAAAAATTAAACTACAGTGGTGTCTGGATATAGTGAATTAATTATTGTAAGGCCTGTTCACTGTATTGAGGTTGTTCACTATATCAAGGTTAACATTTTTGGTCAAAAACTCGTTTATTTGCTCAAAATACACTTTTTGTTTTTTGCTTGAAAATTGTTTTCTATATTTAGAGGCTCGATGTCAAAATTTGGGTGTTCACTATATCGAGGTGTTCACTATATAGGGGGTTCACTATACCCAGACACGACTGTAATTTGAAATTATTATACAAAATTTTTTTTTAATTTTTAATTTAACATAAACAAAAAACAATTAATTAAAAGAAATAAACAATTATTAAAAATGATATAATTAAAAACAATATAATTATATATATTATTATTCAAAAATAAAAAATTCGTCAATCAAAATTAAATAACTAAAGCAATAAATATTTAAAATACTAAAAACTTAATTAAACACGATTAGTTTAAAAAGAGTTATAAAAATTTAGAATTATTAGAAGTTAATACTTAATATATTTAGTAATTAAAGCAATAAATCTTTAAGCAATAAAAATAATTAATTTAAAATAATAAAAACCTGAATTAAACAAAATCAGTTCAAGAAGAATAATACAAAAAAATTAAACTTATTTGAAATTATTATAAATTTTTTTTTTTAATTTTTAATTTAACATAAATAAAAAACAAAATAATTAAAAGAAATAAACAATTTTTAAAAAATGTTTTAATTAAAAACAATGTAATAACATAAAAAATTATTAAAAAATAAAAAATTCTTTAATCAAAATTAAATAACTAAAGCAATAAATATTTAAAATATTAAAAACTGAATGAATCACGATTAGTTTAAAAAGAGTAATAAAAATTTAGAATTATTTGAAGTTAATATTAAAAATTTTAATTAACAAATTTTTTAATAAAAAATAATAAAAAAAACAATAAACATAATTAATTAAAAAAAAAAAATATTTCTAAAAATTAATAAAAAGTAAATAATTAAAAATAATATAAAAACTTTGTAAATTTTTTTTTAATAATAATAATTTCAGCAATCATAATTAAATAATTAAAGCAATAAATTTTTTAATTTAAAATAATAATAATAATAAAAAAATTTAAATTAGTTAATATTAATATAAAAAAATTAGATAAAAAGGTTTGATCTAAACATTTAAAAATAATAACAGAGGCAATTAAACCAATTAACTTAAAAAAATTCATTAGTCAAAATTATTTAATTACAAATAATATAAAAATATTATAAAATTTTTTTTCAAAATAAATAAAAAAGTTAACAAATTATAATGAAATAGTTAAAGCAAAAAATATTTAAGCAATAAACATCAATATTTTAAAATTATGAAAACAAACTGAGTTAATTAAAATTGGTTTAAAACGAATAATTAAAAAAAAAATGTTGAAATTATTATTAAAATTGTATTAAAATGATATTTAATTAATAGTAATTCAAAGGAATAATACAACAAATGAAAATTAGTTACGATTAATATAAAAAATTAAATTAAAAAGTTACTTAATTAAAACTAACTTAAAAAACAATAAAAAATATTAATTTAATTAATTAATTAATCGCAACTAATTAAACGAAATAATACAAAAAACTAAAATTTATTAAAGTAAAGAAATATGAAAAAACAGTTAAATTAAGCCAAACCGACAGCAACAGCTTTTACTCGTTCACTGGTTTCACTGACGTTGGTTCATCACATCATTTATTCATCTACTTAGTATTTATAACTTTTCCCATACACATTTTAATTCCCAAAAAAATCCAACAAATAAACAAACAAATCAACTCATGCGTATTTTGGACTTTTCCTTCTTGATTGATGCGAGTGTAGGCGACCCACACATGTTTCATTGTCTAACTGACCTAATGCCAAAGTTTCTGCCAACCCCAAAATTATGCAGCAAAATGGCGCAGTCCACAAAACATGCTTCTGACGTGCCACATGCTTCGCTGTGGTTGTCTACTCATGCAACGTTGCGGTATTTAGTCGCTTTGCATATTTGACTTTTTTGTTGATTTAATATTTTTCCAAATTTCCAAATAAAGTCAAGTCAAGTAATTAATCAAACTTTCACACAACACACCAAGCAAAAAAAAAAAACAAATTGCCTACATTTAGGCAGATTACCCAAACTTTGGTATGTGTAAACAAAAAACCATAAAACAAAAAACGCAAACTAACATTAAACGTCAAGCGTCGAGTACAATGGATAACTAACGCCTGCAAAAAATTCTGTATTTCGAACATTGTGTGCACAGATAGAGTGGCAATTTTTCGGCATGTCACGTCGACGCAATAAAGTCGCAAGCACACAAGCTTGCTTACAGTTTGACGCGCACCCGCTGCGGTAAAAAATAGCAAGAAGAAGCAGCAGCAGCGACAAGTTCGTGTTCGATTCATTTTGTTGGAAAAAGCAGCACAAAACTTTTAGTGTGGTTTTTATTGTTTGCTTGCAGTGAGTAACCGTTGTCAGAAGTCTGTCATGCCAGTCAGAGAATCGGAAAAACACCGACACACACTACATGCATACATATATAAATAATAAATAGAAATACAAAGTTTGAATAATATTGAAATTGAAAATAACCGAGAAAATAGCAAAGGTTGAAGGGTTGTCAATGTGCTTGAAAAAGATGCAAAAAAGGGAACCTACATTATTTTCGTGTCAGTGCTGCTGATCTGTGGGTTTCATGAATGTGTTGGGATTTTCGATTAAAACGCTTGACTTGTTCATTGAACTTTAACATAATCATACATACACACATATGTTTCATATAGAAATTTAATTTTTTATGCATTTTTATTTCCAATCTTTTTGAACTCGTCAATAAACTAAAACTGTGCTCTATGTTATAAATTTTTAATTTTTACTCTTGTAAACTGTATACTTTAGTCTTTTGATTTGTATCTGCCCTGATCTTTGACGTCTCTACCTCTCTATCCCCTGGTTGCTTTTTCTTTGTAATTAAATCTTTTATTAGTTCTTCTATATTGTATATTTCTCAAAAATGTGTTTTGACTTCTTTGATATTTTTATTAGTTTCACTCAGGTCTGACCACTTTTACTCATTTTTTTTTATAAATAAGGTGTAAAAAAGGAAATCCAATAGATGGCTTAGGTAATCTGTTTCTCACGTTTTATAAATGCGATAGCGTTAAAAATAAGATTTCGTACCTTTCAGACAGTTTTGTGATTGCTTGACTGAGGTTTGTTTGATCGCGCATCAAAAATGAACATCAGCAAAGAGAAAATACGCCATATTTGACTGTTTTTTTTTTCGATAAAGACGAACATTTAGAATAGTAATTCGGGGCCTCATACTGTCACAGCTAATCTGCCTAACTTTGGTTTCGTCTGGCAAAACGGTGGCCAAGCCTGGATTGACAGTCAGGAAGGTTTTGCTATGTGCTTGGTGGGATTGGCACGGAATCATCTACTATGAACTGATCTCCAACAGCCAAACTCTTAATTCGGACCTGTACTGTCAACAATTTCACGGTTTGAAAAACGCAATCGCCCAGAAGTGGTCAGCTTTGGCCAATAAGAGAGCAATTGTGTTTCATTAGAACAACGCCAGATCACACATAGTGACTCACCAGAAGCTGTGGGAGCTTTGTTGGGAGGTTCTTATGGATTCACCTTATAGTTCGGTCCTGGCACCAACCGACTACCACTTGCTCCTGTCTATAGCGAATGATTTTGCTGGTGAAAAGTTTGCCTCAAGAGAAACTTGTAAAAATCGACTGTCCCAGTGCTTTGTAAATAGAGACGAGGATTTCTATGAGAGAGGCAAATGAAATCACCTTAAAAATGGCAACGGTGCATATTCAACCTAAATCGTATCATTCAAACTATGCTAAATAAATCTTTCAATTTAATTCCTAATCGTTGAGAACTTTTCGTTGTTTTTATGCCTTGGAAAATTTTTGCTGTCTGAGTTGATCTTTGAACACGTTTTCTACTTATATTTTTTGTATGAGCTAATTGCTGAGTTCCTGAACTGATCTCTAATTTATTTAGTTATTTTATATATGGATTAGGAACATGTTTTTGTCTAATGTAACTCCCTCAGCTGAGGTCTGGACTATAGTCCTGCATTTTAAATGCTACAAATATATCTTCTTACTACTCTAACTTTCTGACCTGACCTCTTACCACTTACTTATTTTTCAATTTTCTAATGAATTGTTTTATGAATAATGTTGCTGAGGGAAAAAGTGTTTATTAGTTATTTATAAAATATGAAAATTCTTTCGTGTATTAAATAAAAACCACTTCAACAGCATTGAGCATGTTTTCTTCACTCCGGCTACAGTCGACTTTATTGATTTGTCGGCCTATATATTGCACACAGTTCTCTCGCATTTATGGCCCCAATGTGCATAAATTTTGCATATTGCCACAAACATTAAACAACTAAAACCTTATTTATTTGAATATTCCACTTTTGATTAGCATTTTCATTCGAAATTTTCATTTCAACCACAGCCGGCCACACTTCTTGAGGTGCCGCCTAAGCGCATTTTCGTGTTTTCGCCTACACATAAAGTTGCAATACATAAAACATTAAAGCCATAAAAATCTGCTTGGTCTAAAAAAAAAATCTACTCGCTCGCATGAGAGGCGCGAGTTGTGTGTGGCGTGTAAGCGGTGCCGACGAATGGCGCCGCTGCGGAAGTGGCATTCGCTGCGCCACTCCAGGACGCGACTGTTGCACGCCCCGAAATATAATTAACAGCGGCTATTAGTGAATTTTATCTTATTGTGAAACCCGATGATTCACTTGCATTGTGTTATTTGGGCATCATCGATGGGCGGCAGAGCAATGCCTATTACAACAGCAACAACAACAATGTCGTCTAGCAAATGGCGCATACAGTAATGGATTGTTGTAATCAATGACAGAGGCCGCATTTATCAATATTGATTACGACGGTCGCGGGCCGCACACAAAAAACTGCTTTTTGTGTTGTGTATGTGTATTGTTTTGTGAAATTTCATCAACGCAAACAGCTGTTGCTATCAGTCAACAGTCTGAATGAAAAAAGGACCACAGGGAGAAAAATGCGAAAAATTATAAACTTGTAGATGAAAAACAAGAAAATTAGACAACGCAGGCAAAGGAAAGGAAGCTTTCGCCTATTGTTGTATGTAGGTTTTAATTTTGAGAGCATACAAGAAACAAGCAAAAATTAGGAAAGAAAACATTTCCAATACTAGGAACTGATAAAGGACTGGGGAAAAAAATGAGGCAAGAAAACATTTTCAATACTAGGAATAAATAAGTAAAGAAGAAAGGTACTGGAATAGAAAAGAGGACAAAAAATTGCTTGTACTCGATATAAATAAGTAAAGAAGAAAAGCAGTGGTGAAGAACGTCGAAAGAAGAATGTCTATCTATCTATCTATCTATCTATCTATCTATCTATCTATCTATCTATCTATCTATCTATCTATCTATCTATCTATCTATCTATCTATCTATCTATCTATCTATCTATCTATCTATCTATCTATCTATCTATCTATCTATCTATCTATCTATCTATCTATCTATCTATCTATCTATCTATCTATCTATCTATCTATCTATCTATCTATCTATCTATCTATCTATCTATCTATCTATCTATCTATCTATCTATCTATCTATCTATCTATCTATCTATCTATCTATCTATCTATCTATCTATCTATCTATCTATCTATCTATCTATCTATCTATCTATCTATCTATCTATCTATCTATCTATCTATCTATCTATCTATCTATCTATCTATCTATCTATCTATCTATCTATCTATCTATCTATCTATCTATCTATCTATCTATCTATCTATCTATCTATCTATCTATCTATCTATCTATCTATCTATCTATCTATCTATCTATCTATCTATCTATCTATCTATCTATCTATCTATCTATCTATCTATCTATCTATCTATCTATCTATCTATCTATCTATCTATCTATCTATCTATCTATCTATCTATCTATCTATCTATCTATCTAGCTATCTATCTATATATCTATCTATCTATCTATCTATTCTCGGTTCGTCATCACTGCTTTTCTTCTTTACTTATTTATATCAAGTACAAGAAATTTTTTGTCCCCTTCTCTACTCCATTCCATTGTCTATTACAAGTGCGACAAAAATCAAAAAATTTCAAAACACACGAAAAAATCGATATACTTGTGTAAAGTTTGTAAGAACCCAAAGTAGGCGCGGCCGATCTAGAATATAACACCGTGCAACAACAAATATTACACACGAACAAATCGATATACTCGCGAATCCAGGAGCCAAATGTAATGAAACTGCGAGTAATAAATTTGTTATATCCTAAATTAATAAAGTTAGAAAGACGAAATTCAAGGATGTGGTAGTGTACATATTAGTCCTTAAGATATATTTTTTTTCAAAAAAAAACTATTGGAAATTTGCAAGGATATTCAAGGATAAAGTTTTAAAAGGACATTTTCAATACCTCTTCGTCCTTTTGCACCAAAACATTAAATTTTCTAAGATTCTAAGAATTTTTCTATTTCATTTGATGCCCATATTGTTATTTTACATTGCACTCAATTTTTAAAATAATTTTTTGAAGTGAACATGTCCTTGAAATTTAAAAGTCCTTTAAAAAAAAATCCTGACGTCAGAGAGAAAAACTGAAAACGCAGTTTTACTACATTTGGACCCTAGTTTCGCAAGTATATCGATTTGTTCGTGTGTAAAATTTGTTGTCGCACGGTGTTATATTCTAGATCGGCCGCGCCTACTTTGGGTCCTTACAAACTTTACAATAGCTTTCACATACTTTGCCTCACCACTTTTGCCACCAGTTCAAATAAAGAGTTGATGTCACTATTTATCAGTTTCATCTCAATTCGACTGTTGAAAACGAACAAAAATCAAAAAACGACATGAAATCAGTAAACTGAAATAAAGTAAATGAAAAGACATGAAGAACAAAATGTCACAAGAATAACGAATAAATAAATACTTAATGAGGGATAAATATTTCGCATTGTTGTTGCTGTCGATTGGGAGTGTCGTTGATGATGTGCCAGCATAAAGTGTTGCTTTTTCTATTTATGCTATTTTATGGCAATTTTATGCCAACACACAAAAGTCAACCAAAAAACTTTGGGCGGCCACATACGACAACGTAAATAAGTAAAAAGCACAAAAGTGAAAGTGGATATGGAAGAAGAAAACGAGATAAAACTAATAAGAGCGCATTTTCTCAGAAGGACTAAGTGACAGCACATGTGCCAACCAACTGTCGGCTGAGGCGAATCGTTTGAGCGGTTAGCAGCAATGTGCGTCATTGACCAACAGAAATAGCTAAAACAATAAAATTAACTTTTAACTACTGGAATACAATTTGCAATTTACAAGCGGCAGTCGGACGAAAATGTCATCCCACTGAACTTTAACCTAACTGGTTGCGGCTCTTTGCTGGCCTCGCATCCGCCTTTCGGTTGGTCGAGTGCCGGCGCGTGGCCAACGCAACTCAGACTTGTAAATATCGTCGCTTAACAGCAATGGCCACCACAACAACAACAAATCTCACATGCAGCAATATGTTGCTGTAACTACTTCAACTGTCGTGATCCTTGACCGCGCCAATAGGTTGCATGGCAATATTGGGCACAGCTTTTGGCTTTGTTAATGTGCCAATGAACATGTCACGCACTTACACATAGACAATACACACACACATACACACACACACACGAGTTGAGATAGCAAGTCAATAAACTTGCAAGTTTCGGTCAACACACTTTTCTTATTTTAGCTGTGGCTTTTATTTTTGTTACAGTTGCTTTTGTTGTTGTGGTTGTTGTGTTCACCAAATTAGAACCGACGCTTAATGTGTGCGCTCAGTCGCATTTCATTTGTAGCTTATGACCAAATTCCATGTTACTATCGCTTTTGTTTTGTTGCTATTTGTAGTAATCTCACTAAATATGTGCGACTGATGGGCTGACCAGAATCGAGCCAGAATGTTATTTGATTCGTTGAAGGATTCAATGGTAATTGGATGTAAGACAAAACTCTGAATACGAATCATTACACAGCACAACAAAAAAACACTTTTTTCTGTTGTATCCTCAGATTTTTTTCTAGCAGCTCTAGTTAGTGAGATATAGGTACCGTGTCATTTTTTCAGTTTTTCCTCTACTTTTTCCATATTTTTGATCGTAATTTAAAGTTTTAAAATGCCGCTGTAATTGGACCTCAAAGTCGGAAAAATTGAATTTTTAAGCGTTTTCTTTGATGGTCAAAAACATACACAATTTTCGTAAATCAAATAACGAGTTAGGTGTATAATGAAAGCCGACACATCAAGCAATACAACACAGCCAAATTATTTGGCGGAATGCACATTCGCATCGAAATAATACCAAAAATGTACCATAGTCATTTTCATAATTTTCCTTAAAAAATTAGGGGCCTCAAAATATGCTCTTTTATATGTTCCTTTTATAGTCTGAAATACAAGCAAAAAACAAAAATATTTTGAATTGCTCGAAACAAAAAAAATTAAAAACTTTGCATATTTTGAGGCTCCTAATTTTTTAAGGAAAAAGTATGAAAAGTGATGATTATTTCGATGCGAATGTGTATTCCGCCAAATAATTTGGCTGTGTTGTATTGCTTGATGTTTCTTCTTAAGATATTCATATACTTCGTAACTTGATTTATGAAACATCTGTACAATTTTCGCCATCAGAAACAACGCCTTGAAATTCAATATTTTCCTACTTTGAAACCTTATTACAACGCCAATTTAGAACGCATAAAATTGATGAATGTCAGAAAAAATGGCGTGAAATGTTGTAAGTGCAACTATATAAAAATCATGTCGATAGGATTATTGGTTCAGAAATTTATGTTTTATGATTAGTAAGTTCTCCAATGGCCTCTTCAATAATTATCTGGCATAGCCGCTACATAGTTCAAATTTGATTAAATGACCACAAAAGGTTCCTTTTAATCTTGCAATCTTGATGCACCTAATCGTTTAATGCTGAACTATAGATGCTGCTTTATATCATCATTCATTCATGCAGAATCGTAAGAAGATTTACTTTCGTTTCATTTGTTGAAGTCTTTGATGGATGACTGCCCTTGAGTGCATAGTCTTAGACGTGATAAGCTGGATGCTGCAGAAAGTATGTGAGATTGTTTCAGTCTCTTTGGGATGCCAACAGCTTCAGTTCTGATTGGTTCAAAGTATGCCACGTGGATTTAAATGTTTTGCAGTCAAGTTTATGGGCATCGAAAATATAAAGTTTCCAAGAGAAACTTATAGTTGTTCCGCGAGTAATAAACTGAGCAAGGATCCATGCCTGATTTTTTATTAGTCTACGTCTTTTCGGAAAGAGAAAGTTGGCCAAAAAAAACTTATATTTGTTCTGCAACTAATAAACTGAGCAAGGATCCATGCCTAATTTTTTATTAGTCTACGCCTTTTCGGAAAGAGAAAGTTGCCAAGAAAAATTTATATTTGTTCTGCAAGTAAGAAACTGAGCAAGGATCATCTCTTGCAAGAAAATCTAATTTTTTTTATGAGTCTAGTTATGTAACTCAAGTAAGGGTGATGCGTAGATTACGTTCAAGAGTATTTCTACAAATGCTCCGCAAAAGTCAAAGGTGTTCCTATCAAATCGTAGGACAAAACAAATTCTTGCACCAAATCAAAGGACAATTGTGAGGATCCACATAATACGTACAAACCCCACCGTTTAATTAACTTTAAAGTTAATTTTTTGCAGTAGACGCTTTTCTGAAAAGGTTTGCATGGTCACCTTATTGTAATTACGTAAATGTGTCTGCAGAATTGACCACTAAATAACAAAACATTCCAGGCGAATGCACAAGAAATCAAATTCGACCTCAGTCGGGCGGTCAAATGCGGCGCTGCGTTTCGCACTAAAATAACACTTATCTCGCTCACACACTTTCTCCATCTTTCTTTCACACACACACACACACACACACACACACATGTTTATATGCCGCTTTGGCATCAGTGCACGTCATAAATTGCGCAAGCTGTGCAGTTTCTAAATACTCCAAGTGTTCAACAACTAAATTGCAAAAGCAAAAGAACAAAAATAAACCAATAATAGCAACAACAAGCAGCGATAAATATGGCCAAAATTTAAAGCGTGAAAAACCGCGCAAATGTCCCAAAAATTATTTGAGGCTTACCTCAGCCTTTTGGGCTGGCGTTGGCGTGTTGTTGTTATTGTTGTTGTTGTTGACTTTGGGGTCAGGCGTTGGTTGTTATTTATTTAGTGTTGTTATTCTTGTTGCTGTCGTGTGCGCGCAGCATTGGCGCGAGTCGAGAGTTCGACGCTTGGCGCGCTTGTTTGCTTGCTTGTGTGCGTGCGTGTAAGTGCCCTGTAGGAATTCGGACTGGTCCAAATGTAGTTTTTCTGGTTGCTTGTCAGTCATATCTGACTTCAGAACCGACTCGGTTCCTTGGAGCAAACTCACCCTTTTAACGTGGCGGTGTCCTAGGCGACAGTCAATTGTCCCCGTCTGCATCCATTTGCAACTAGTCCAAGGTCAGTCCTAAGTAAAACAATGTTCAAACTAGTTGCAAAGCGAGTAGTTTGCGAACTAGTTTATTCTGGATAAGTTTTCTAACCAGTTGAATTTTATAAAGGAAAATAAAACAATGACATTTTTAAATATTCATTTTAATTTAAAATTATTTTTACAATAACAATAATTCATCGGGATTGAAAAACAAAATATACGCACTAAACAATTTCAGCTCTACAAAAAGATGAACTTGGACTTGACTACTGCCGAAAATGTTTGGGGCCTGCCCCAATCCAATATCCTCATCATTATTGACTACGCCTGCAATTTTAAAACAAAATAATTAATTTATAAAAATTAAAAAAAAAAACAAATTAATTAAGAAATACCTTTCAACTGCCGCTTCATCTTGTTGCTTCAGGCAACCACGCAAAATTCTAACTGAAATCATTCAAGGCGAAACGTGCAAATCGAGCGAACTTCGAGTGATAGAAACAGACATGTTCGAAAAATGCGAACATTTATACGTTGTTGTTGTAACAAAAGTATCGCAAAATCAGCCTTAACAGAATTTTGTTGATTATTTCATCTCTGCTTCGTCTTTCGTCTTTCTCATTTTCATTTGCTCTTCTCGCCTATGAACGCGCACACAGAACGTGAACGATTTGACACGAACTGACTGACTTCTGCATTCGCTGACAGTTACTTGGACAACTAGTTGTCAAATTGACTTCCAAAAAACCAGTTGAAAAACCAATGAATTTTGGGAACCAGTTTTCTCAGGTCCGACAGGGTGTTTATTTGAAAATGACAGTGTATGTGTGTGTGTGTGAAACCCGTTTGTAGGTTGGAATCTGCGCAATTTATTGCAATTTATTTATTGTTGGGCAACAATTGAAGGCATAAAAATAACTCGCGTACATTTTTCACAATAAAAAACATTAATTAAAAAAATAAACGAAAATGTTTCTATAAAAATAACATAAACAAAAACAATAGCAAAACAATGCGAAGGAGTCCTTTGTCATTTTAACTGCAATGCGCGTTTCTCCCTGCCCTCTTCTTATTCTATTCACATTGCGTGACCTTTTTTGTCCATTGTTGGCCGTTCTAGGAGCACAATTCGTCCTCCTCCAATCGAGGCAATCGTCAATTTACTTTTATGACTGCATTTGCCAGCGGCTTGCTGCCCTTTCAGTCGCCTGCCCATGCGCCTGGCAGTATGCTTTGTTTATTTAATGTGCAGCCAGCAAATGCCGGCGTTGATTGGGCGCATTAATCTGGCGCAATGACTCGAACGCTCTCAGTGCGTTGTCTTCGTTACGGGATTTTCGGTTTTTCGGTCTAGACGCAGCCGCAATCAGCGGCATTATCGGGCAGATGGCCGCACGGATGTCTGCGCTCAAACGCGTTCGTCCAACTTTTTCTAGAGCTTTGCACACACGTAGGAAGCTGCTTTGCTTTCGCTTTTGTTTGGCTGTTTGTCGAGAGCATTTAAGTTTGCCCATAAGGAGTGTGTAAGCTACCGCTTAAACGCGCAACAGGAGAGTAATAAATATTGATGGTGTTTATGTAGAGCTGTGTGTGTTTTGCTGTTGGTGAGCCAGCTGGCAGCAATCCGTTGTCAATCTCTCAATTGGGCTGTACAAGTCCAACAACAACAAAAACGCACAGTTTTAATGTGTCACTTGGCTGTGAATTTGCAAAATTGGTGCTGGCGCTGCGGCTATTGTGAGCGCCAACACGTGTTGCCAATTACCGAGTCAAAAGGCGGCCATTCGGTCAACAAACAGTTCAAAATTCATATTAATCTTCATTGCTCGCCCCAAAAATTCTCTGGGAAATGTGATTGAGTGCGTTGGTGGTGTGTGTGTGTGTGTGTTGGTTTACTGGCCTCTGTAGCGTTTAATCAAAGTGAAATTTGTTTGAATAATTGGCAAATTTTGCTTAATAGCTCATTTACAGCAAATTCAGTACAAACACTTTTTTTGCATAAATCATTAGAATGAATCAAATGAAAAATTTATAGCATTTCCGTTTAATAAAAACTAATTAAAAATTGTGAGTTATGAGAGTGAAGCTGAGAAGGCTGTCATGACTCAACAATTAGCACTTAAAAGCGCAAATCAGTGGGTCATGGGTTCAAATTCCGTTGCTGTTAGGGCAATGATTCATAGGAATTCACTTTTTTGTGGCATTTTATTTGTTTGTACAAATTGTAACTATGAGTATACAAATTAATTAAGTTATTCAAAATTTTTATTATTTCTAAAAAATACTTAAACTTTTAAATTACGTTAAAATTTTTTTTTAATTGCTAAATTATTTTTAAAATTATTCTGTCACATTTTATTTGTTTGATTGTAAGTACAAATTATAATTTTTGGTTTAAAAAATAACTAACTTTATTAATTTTATGATTTATAAAATTAAAAATTAAATTATTAAAATATTTTTAATTATTGAATTAAACTGAACGCTGTCATGACTAAAGAATTAAACTTAAAACTTGGAATTATAAGTATTAAAAAAATTAAACTATTAAATTACATTTTAAGTTCTTTTTTAAATACTAAATTATTTTTTATATATTATTATTTTGTCACACACAATTAACTTTATAATTTTTTTTTTAAACATAAGTTGATTGTTTAAATTAAAATGTAATTATTAATTTAATTATTAAATTAATTAATTATTAAATTTAATTATCAAATTATTTGTAGATTTATTTTTTAATTATTAAATTCTTTTATAGCATTTATGAATGTCTATATATTATATTTTTTTTATTTTCCTTTTATTTTCCTCCTAAAAATATGTCATTATGTAAATTTAATATTCTTTCACACACAATTAACTTTATAATTGTTTTTTAAAACATAATTTGATTGTTTAAATTAAAATGTAATTATGAATTTAATTATTAAATTAATTAATTATTAAATGTAATTATCAAATTATTTGTAGATTTATTTTTTAATTATTATTTATTATTATTTCTTATTATTATTTATTTATTCTTTTTTAAGCATTTATGACTGTCTATATATTATATTTTTTTTAAGTTTCCTTTTATTTTCCTCCTAAAAATATGTCATTATGTTAATTTATTATTTTTTTTAATATTTGAAATTATTTTTTATGTAATAATACTCAATATTGGTATTATTTAAAATTTTTTAATTAGTAAATTTTTTTTTTATTTATTTTGTATAATAACTTTTCAATTATTTGTTTGTCCAGATTATAATTATTGGTACAAAAAATAAATAGCCTATTCAATATTTTTATTATGTATAAAAAAGAATTAAACTATTAAATTACATTTGAAATTATTTTTTTATTACTTAATTATATTAAATTATTTTGTAACATTGTACTGTCACATTTTCTTTCTTTTATTGCTATTAAAATAATTAACTTATTAATTTTATTATTTATAGAACGTGATTAAATTATAAAATTATTTTTTAATTAAATTATTATCAAACAAATTCTAAATTGTATTATTTAGAAAACATAATTAAACTATGAAATAATTTTTGTAATTAAATAATTTTTTATAGTTTTAATTTTATAATTTTTTTAGGACTTATTACTGAATTTGAAATTTATTACTTCCTAAAAATATGCCACCAATTTAGATTTAAATTTGCATACACTTAACTGACTTTGAAGCAACTCTTTTCCATACAACTTTTTCACAACCATTTTGAATTTGAGAATTCCTGCATTTGGCTGCGTGCTTTGTTTGCGCAAGCTTACCTAAGATTAGTGAATGTCGTCGTATCTTGTAGCTTAAGCGCAGCCTTTTCAACATAAACTGCACCCAACAAACTGCAAAAGTGGCATCAGGCCACTCAGAGTCTTTGTGCATGCGAAACGAGCGCAAAGTGTTCTACATGCTACGTGCCGCATACAACGTGCAACAGACTATGCAACAAAGCATCTAAATGCCAACAAGCACAATCGAAATGGAATGCTCCTGCTGCAGCGATAACAACAACAAAAACAAGGAAAAGTATGAAAACTCGGTATACAAACAAATATAAAATTCAACACTGCTGGTAATAGCACCGAATAGAAACGCATCATTTTTTACGATTATTTTTTGTATATAGTTTAAATTTAAGTTGTTGCTGTGCAAGCCAGACTGTGCAAATGTTATTGTTGTTGTTATTGTTGCCTTTTAGCAAAGTCGTTGCATTTTTTATAATTGCCGCACTAAAAGCCACAACACAACAACGCCCCAACACAACCACAGCTGCAAAAATGTTTGGGGTGCGTCGACTGCCGGCCGTCGCTAGTGGCTGCAATTTTCCAAATTGTTGAGCGCTCGAATAGAGCGAACGGATGAAAGTAGAAAATACAGCAGTCGATTGCAGGTGGGAAGGCAGAGGGAAGGGCTGATCCAAAGGGAATCAGGTCATCAGGAATCGAGTCATAACGGAAAGTGGCGTTTTAAATTTATGATGAGTCAGCTGCGCGAGTGCAAAAAAATAAAAACTGGACAAGTATTTTGAAGGGCGAAGTGAGAAAGGGATTAAAAGCAAAAATTAATGGCCAAATTAGCGCGTTACGTGGGCAGTTTGGAAACTAAGTGCAAGGGGTGTGGAGGAATGGGAGGGGAATGAGTGTAAAGTGCAATAATTAGACTATGGGTTTCGTTAGGTTGACACTTTTCCCAGAAAAAGTGGGAAGTACGAAAAGCATAAAAGCTAAAAAAAAACCGTAGGCAGAGCTTATAAAGTTGATTGAAAACTTCCATAAAATCCAATATTTAGCACACATCGTTACGAAATTCCTTCTGTTGATTCAGAAACGGTATGAAAGTAAGCAGCGGCGCAAGAGGGGTTTAGGGGGTTCAAACCCCTCCCAAATATCAGATTGCTACAAAAATTTTGTGGGACAAATATGGTTTCAAGTGGCATTTGCCTCAAACGTTGTGTACCGAAACCTACTTTAAAATAAAATCGTGTGTGCGCCGCTGAAATTGAGAGATTGGTGTTCCCATCCATCTCCCATTTCAATAGAATTGATTTAAGAAGTTCGATATATAATTTTACTTACTATGGGAGTTCATAAATATCAAAAGAAACTGTATGGAAGACCAGGAAAAGTATGAAGCCAGCTACCACTAGAAGCTAATTATGTCAAAAAGACGAATAATTCCTGGAACCGTCTAGTAAAAAATTAAAAAAAATTTTCATACCGGGAAAAATCCATATGTGCGTGAAACTAGAGACCAAACATAGTAATACTGCGTACTCAGATTTTCATTTCAACATCCTTTGTCCTCCTAAAAGGACTTCGCGCTTCATTGATTTTGTATCTTTTTATTATTTAAAATAACTTTCGAATCAATAAAGCTAGAGTAATGAAATTTTGACACGTGATCAAGGAGATTTTAGGTTTTAACATACTTACTTTTCAAGAAAATTCTACATACATTTTCAAGGATATAAAGGATTAAAATTTTCAAAGGACCTTTTTCATTTCCTTTTTTTACAAATAGATAAAAAATCAATTTTATTTAAATTTGTGAGCCTTTCCTCTTTCATTTGATATACATATCGCCATATACTAACGAGGTTAAGTATTTTTTATATTTTTTTTATTTTTTATCCCCTTCAAAATTTTGAAGTCCTTTTAAAAGGACAAAGGATGTAGAAATGAAAATCTGGGTACGCACTATTACTATATTTAGTCTATAGTTTCACGCACATATGGATTTTTACCGGTGTGAAAAATGCTGTCGCACGGTGTAATAAGACAAGACAACCTTTGCTTGGTTTGATCTGATTCGACTAAGTAAACCTTTATTTGGTCTAAAAGAAGAGGACAAACATTTCTTACGCCATTCAGTTCGAGCCCTCAAAACACCCTTAAAAATTCAGCAAAACGCTGCATTAAAGCAAAATAAACCTAATTCACAACAATTCAAACATTCAGAACTACAACAACATCTAAGAGCGCAAATGTCTATAAGCCGCTTGGATTGAAAGCTGTCGTATGAAAAAATTGAGCGAATGACCGAAAAATTCAATTAATTACAATAAGTGCTGCCCCCCCCCGGGACAGAGACAAGGAGAAATCTGAAACCAAGCAGTAAAAAACGCAAAATTGGAGATCTGAGCGTAAATTATTGCGCAAAAAATGGCATACACCTATATATATACTATATATATATATATGTATACATCTATATTTAAAACGTTGGCTTCAAAGTCTTTATTATTTATAAACCAAACAAGTAGCAGGAAGTAGAAAAGATAGAGAGAGAGATAGAGCGAGAAGAGCATCAAACAATTGCATTCAATTTGCTGTAATTCAAAACTGAACTTGCGGCTGCCCTAAAACCGGAAATGAATTTCCTTTTCTTTTAAAATGATTTGGATAAAAAAATGGAAGCAATCAAATTTTCAACGACATCGTTCATCGACATACATTCGTACGAGTGCAATGGTCGCCAATTCGATTGACCTGAAATCAGAAAACTTGTGTACGTGCCAAGTCACAACGCCACATTTCTCGACACCATTGCGCAGCGAGACTTATGAATGGCCACGTAAACAAAAAAAAAGAAGGCAATCAATTTGCATTTCTTTAATTTCACGAGTTTGCAATATTTGTGGTTGTTTTGCATATTTATTATTTGCAGTTGTATTTTCCATTGATTTCATTTGCAAAAATAGCAACAGTTACGAAAATACGCAAATAAATTTAGTCCAGTCATTGTAAAAGTGATTTGTATGCCATAAAATTTCAATATTTGTTATTTATTTATTTTTTTTATTCAAGTGAAATAGATATTTGGTGCAATGGATTCGGTTGGCATGTCCTGAGTTTGGGTCTTTTTAATAAATTATGTTAGGAAAGTTGTCCCTCATTATCCCTTGGTTTCCATGGACAACAGAATGTACAGTAAGCAAACGAAAAATGAAACCTAGAATTGGCTGCTTACAAAATAATAACAATAAAAGAGAATGATATCGGATATCAATCCAGGAACAAACTCACTCTTTGCAGTCTCGTTCTCAGCGGGCGTTAAGTTTGAGCTCCTTGTCACTTCTTTTTTTTAACAAGCGAGCGCATAGGTTAGGATTTCATTTTGGGGTCGTTCCGTGCACAACTTATGAGCCCAACACCACCTGAAACCATATTTGTCAGCCACAAATTTTGTAACAAACAGAGCCTTTCAAATCTCTCCTACTGCGTAGAGGAGAGGGTTTGCAAAGCTTTGCATTGGATCTGAAGAGATGCAGAGGTTAGGACACACAAGCTGGTTTTTTTTACTCTCCATGTAGTATCACTTAAAACTTTATTGTATTCTCAGAGAAATCTTTGGGTTCTTTCTACAAATTTCTACATTAATAGCAAAGTTTAACAAGCATATAAATTTTATTACTAAAGTTCATTTTACTATAGATCCATACTCAACAAAAGTAGAAAAATTGTCTTAAGTAAATCGTCTTTGAAAAACATCTCTGCTGTTTATGGAGAACATTGAAAAGTCAACACTAAAGTCCTTTCCTTTTTACAAAAACCAAACCACAACCAGAACGCAAATCGAAGCAAAATTGCCAAATCATTGAATATACAATTGAACAATAACAAGAGAACAATATCCATAAAAAGATAACAATAACAACAACAAGGCGAAATTCCGTTTACACTCGATTAAATTTCGTTGTTTTACTTTGTTTTCGATTTTCGCTAATCGCAGCCGAAATTTTGCACACTTCAGTGGTGAAAATTCATTCCTTCACTTGTCAATACTTTTATATCATTGCCTTTTCCTAAGCACACAAAGCCACTCGGCTGCAAAAGACATACAAATCCTAAACCGAACATAAATAAAACGACTAGAAAATGTGAGAAAATTTACCCTAAATGAATTGAATTGCATGAAAACAAGAGAGCAAAACCTTGTAATCTATCAGCTTTCACTTCTTCGGCACTTTTTATGTTTTCTTTTTGTTTGTGTCCATCCAAACTGCGCTACCAGCGGCCGAATTTAGCAATCAAAATTCATATTTCATGTTTCGCCCACATTATTCGGTCGATTGCCTCTGGCCACAGCGAATCGAAAAATCAAATACAATACAAAACGTTGTAAGCAACAATAACGAAAATACAAAATGAAAGCAATAATAATTGCTGAAACAAGAACAAGCACAATATAAAGTAAACAAACAATAAAACAATAATGCATTCATACAACCATGCAACCATACAAATAACAAATACAAAATACAAATACAACAATATAAACATAACATACAAAACTTGGCACAAAATTGTATCAATCCCAACAAGTAAAGAAGAGAAAATAGAGAATGGGAAAATTCCCCTAACTAAAGTAGGAAAATTGCCCAAAGCAACAGTGAAATTAGTTGTTGTGATATAATCAGCAAACTGTTGGCGAGTGAAAAGATGACCACTGCTAAATGCGATCTCTTCATTGAATTAATAACACTACTCGACAAAAAATAGGTCAATCGTGTGCACCTAAAAACAAAAGTGTTTTCTAGACTAACTTTGGGTCACGGAATACGAAACTGAAAATAAAAAAATTATTTTAAGAAGCGTTTTCGAAAAATCTTCGAAAAACCAGTTTTTCCCTGTTGTTTCAGTTATGAGCACATATCTCGTAAACGAATCATCCGACTAACACAAGCTGTCCGTCTGTCAGAAAATAATACCTTAGCCTTTCTAGCGATATACAGATTTTCCAAATCAGATGAGATTTGGGAAAGTTACTGACGGTGAAAGTTGTAAAAAAGTGAATTTTCGACCATTTTCAAAAATCATAAATTTTCGAATTTTTTTTTATATATAAAATTAATTATCTCCTCTGGTTTTAAAATCTAAGATGAAAGATATATTATTTGAGCAAATATTAAGCCTAACATCAATAGAATTGAAAGTAAAATTACAAAGTTATGATACACTGAGTGAAAACACCAACTTTACATTTATTACACTGTGCGAAAACATTTTTTTATTTTTCCGAGACCCATCCAAATGTTGATATAGACGTGAAACTAGAGGTCATTTGTAATATCCTGGCATAGTCAGTTTTTCATTTTCTGACCCAAAGTCCTTTTTAAGGACTTTAAAATTTTAAGGACGTACACATTTCAAATATTTTTTTAAATATTTGCGGTTGTGCAATGATGAAGATATATGGTAGGTATCAAACGAAAGAAGAAAATTGTCTCCTTTTTACTAAATTTTCTATTTTTAACTTTCAGAACTTTGAAATAGAATAAAATTTAGATGTATGAATCTACAGACTGAGATCCAAAACATGTATGTTTTCCATACCTGACATATTTTGGTCCTGAAAGTTCACATGAAATACTTAAAACAACAAAAACAATCATAACTAACACAAACAATGCGCGGCGCAAAAGATGTTGTTGTTGTTTCAATGAGTAAAGCATTGGAATCCAAGTCAGAGGTGTTCATCTGCCAGATGATAATCAGCAACGTTCTGATGCCTCTGCAGGCAGTCAATAAGAGTCTGGATGACGACCTGGTGAGAAAGACTAAAGCGAGGTGGAACAGTTAAGCTAAGTACCTGTGTACCGGGCTCACTCGTAAAGGATAGACATCACCGAGTCTAACTATCTCAAGACTGTGCCTTACTCACTTAGGGGTTCCGTTGTTCTCTGGGTTCTTCTCTCTCCGTTCTTCTTCACATTCACATTCTCACCGATCATTTTTATGTAGACCCGTAACATTAAGGAGCTCTAACTGATACCGCTAGGCATCTAATAGAGTCTATGCATGGTAGACCTGGCCAGCGAGATTACTTACTCTAACCTAAACTATGTCAAAGATTCATGGGTTTGATAGTCGGCCAACAACAAATAAAGACAATTTTTCTTTGGACCGCCATTCTCTCAGCAAGAAATAGTAAACTTTTGCGACTAATAGTAAATCTTTGTGAATATAAGAATTTGGAAGAAGAATGAGTTCTTGTGGGTCTCGTCATCGTCAAAAATAAGTGAGTGCTTTGAGACGCTAGTAAATACTTGAAGCAATCAATTATTATTGGTTCATTAATTGATTGATTGATCTCAAATTGAACTAATTTTATTGACTATTGGACATATAAAACTTGTACTTGCTCTCTTTACATATAATTTTTTGTCCTGACTGACTGATTCATAATCGCTCATGAATTTTAGAATTTTGAAAAATGAACCTCCGTTAAGACGGGATTTTTTTTAATTTGGGATCTAAAAGGGCAAAAATGGGTTAAGGTGTTGTATGAAGAAACGCGATTTAAATTTGGTGAAAACACTTGAAATCAAAAAGAATTTGACACGTGTTTCTCAGTTTTTTGAAAATCAAACCATAAAGGGGTCAACCAAGGGTTAAAAGCTTTTATTGGTAATCAAAAATTGGTTAAAAGTTTGTATGAAGAAACATGATTTTTTACACCTTTTGACTTCAATCTTAGTGAAAACACTTAACATGCCAAATAATTCGATACGTGTTTTTAACTTTTTTGAAAATCAAAATCTCACGGGGTCAATGATGGGTTAGGAGTTTGTATAGGGGAAACATGACTTAATGCGCCAATTGACTTCAAATGTGGTGCAAGCACTTCAAATGAGAAATAATTAGAAAAGTATTTTTCCATACAAATTTTACGGGATCAACAAAGGGTTAAGAAGAACCTGATTTATTGGCCCCATTAACAAAACCGCGGGGCCCTGCTAGTTTACAATATTCGCCATTTTTCTGATAGAAATGGTTCACACTTTTAAATTTCAACCAAATTTAAATTTCATTTCAATGCGCAGATAATCACAACACTTTAAGCAACAAGCAAAAATTGCAAATAATTTTGCAGCAACAACAAGAAAATCAACTTTAAGCAGAAAAGTTTATCTTCGACTTGTGCGCTTTAAGCGTCGCGTACAGCCAACAGCAACAGCGGCGATCGTTGACTGATTGGTGTTCGCTTGATGAGAATGTTGCCACATTAAAGTTTCATTGGCAGCAACGTGCTGATGAGTACTTGACCGGCATTGGCCGCAGCAGTCGCAGCAATCATAACAAGTGGCAGCATTAACAACGCCTGCAACTGCAACAGTGCCATCGTCAGACGCATCAACATCGATGGCCGCACATTATCCACTCGGCGTGAGCACAAATGTCATCATTAAATATGTGGCAACAGGAGTGTGGCGTCGCTTTAAGCACACTTGGATTGCAGGCAACCAGTCAGCCAGGAAGTTCGACAAGGACAACGCGCAGCGTGCTGAGTGGTTGAAGGCATTCTATGTTTGTTGTTGTTTTTGTTGTTGACTCCAACACTGGTCGTTCAGTGACATTTACTTGAAGCGATAGTGGGAGAAGTAAGTGGCTGTGCTGGCTCTTGCAGCACACTTCACGGCAATTATCGTTGCAAATGCCACTTTTGCTGCTTGTAACTTTTCTCAACGTTCGTCTGTCTCTCTACTATGTTTCTTTTTCTTACAAAATTGTTGCTGCACTCATACAAATCTGGCCTTATTGCGTCCATAACGACCATTAAAGTGTGTGCGTTACTTGAGCTTCGATGTGGCTGGCGCTGGACGCACGCTTCAAGTTTCAATTTCGGCGCTGTGAGCGGTTCCGCACTAAGCGTCTTCTCGTAATTGAACGGGAAGTTGTTCAGACTGTTGCAAGTTGACGGGTTGTTTGTGTGTTTGCTGTTTGCTTCAAGTTTGCCACCAAATAACTTTTTGTAAAATATGAACTGCAAAAACGCCAAGTGGCCGAAAGTGCTTTAAAATGTGACAAATTGCGAAATTGAGAGCAGTTGTGATTGGGGAAATGGAACTTGTAACCATTGCATCTCTAATTTGACCGACACACACAGCACTCGAAAGTATGCAACAGTTTAGCTTTAAGTTCCATGATTAAAAAACAAAACTAAAACCTAGCAAAAGCTAAGCATTGGTTGCTCTTAAACTGCATTGCAATCTATCATTAATAGAAATGTAAGCAAGACAGAGATGGGGAGAGTGCTGGCATGACATTTGTGACAGCACGAAAGATACGAAAGCAAATGCTGCCAGACATTGACAGGACTGTGTCGTGTCCGGACCGCAGAGGACCAATGTGTCAGGCATTTTTTCAGCTGTCGCAAACGCGAAAGCGCAATCAATTTGCGTGCAAGAAACGGAAGGGAGCGAGGGAGAAGGAGCATGAAATAGAAAGAAGAAAAATGTCATTCATGCCTGTTGGCGTTTCGTTCTATTGCTGCGAGTTGTTGGCATAAAACTCACAATTAAGACAGACCGTGGCACTGTCATTGAGTTCAAAGAAAAATAGCAGATATATTCAGAATTTATGCGCGTAAATGATAAAAATGTGTTCATTTAAAACTAATGAAGGCAGTTAATTTGTTGAATTCAATAAGTAAAAAATTTAAAAACGGTTTGCAAATGGTGAATTTGCATTCAAACCAGCAATGAAGGGATACATTTGTGTATAATTCAGAGTTGAGTAATAAACTCGCATTTCTGCGAGTTGCCATTAACATAAAGCAACAACAAGTTGTTGTCATAAATTAAAAATTCACTTTGATTTTGATGGTACGGTGTGCATGAATAATGCCAAAACTTTTTATAAAACAGCAATTTCATTGCCTGCCAACAAAGTCATTGCCTGTCATATTCGATATCTTATGTCGAAAAATGAACATTTCAATGTGCATCAAATTTTTCTAATACGATAGAGTTCTATAAGAATGAAATTACACAAAATATTGGCATTTTGGACACTTACATCATAACCCATTGCTGTCTAATGGGTAAAAATTTACCCATGAAAATTTACTTTTTAAAAAAATCACAGAAAAGTTTGTGGTAGAGATATCTCATTGATAGGGATGGTTGGGGTAAAGATGGAACTACCTTAGTCTAGTGGAGGTCACCTTAAAATTCCGCCATCTAGTTAGAGTTACCAGACTCCAAAAATTGTGAATTTTCCGGAGGTGGAAAATGTGGCGAAACGTAGTGGCCTTAGAACCTCACAAAAATCTGCCTCCTAACTCAACTGTAAACAATACATCTTTTGTTCACGTGTTTAGCTGATCACTTTAAAAAGTATGGAAAAAAGCTACCATTGCTGCCTAATGGGTAAAAAATACCCAATGAATATCTCAGCAACGTGCAGAGATAGACATTTTGTTTCTGATCATTTTGAGTCAATTCCAGGTCGTGTATAAAATTTTATCAAAATCGTATGGGCGGAACTGGTACCCGGCTTTAATGTGTTAAAATGTTGTGTAAGTATACAATTTTTTTCATTCTATACAAAAAGGACAAAAAACATCAGAGACCCTTAGGCCCGATTTCACAGTGGTTGGTTAACCATTTACCGATAGTTATCTACCCTTTTTTGAATTCACAGTCTCTGGTTAATCAACTGTTAACCAGCCAATATTGAATATTTAACCATCGGTTAACCAAGAAATAAGTCAGCTCATTTCACAGCGCACACAATTTCTGAAAATTTTCAACATTTGAAATTGAGGAATTCAAAAATTATTGCCTTTTACCACCAATTAAAAAAGTCTGCTAATTTTTTAGGCTGAAAAATTCGGAGCTCTTATATATTTCATAAAAACTCAAACGAAAAATCGTTTTTTAAAATCTGTTTTGTTTTGATTTCAACATCGTCAGAACAATGCTGCCAATGTTATGCAATCAGTGCTACCAATTTTAAGCAGTGCTGCCACTTGTAATTTCTAAATCAGCTGTTGAGATAAACAGCCACTGGGAAACTATTTAATCAATGGTTAACCATCGATTCTTGATTAAAGCGAACAGTTGGTTAACCAACCACTTTCAAATCGAACCTTGAAAGTATTATAGTTTATTTCGAAAGAGACATCTAGTAAATTTGTGCTATAACTTTGTTCATCGTCTTAAAGCATTTTTAGACTAAATCAATAAAGCATTTTTTAAGGCGCATACCACTTAAATCGCACGAAGCACGCATTATTAAAGATAAATTTATTTTAAGGCCACTGAATTGAATTTACGAGTATACCTGTTGAACAGCTGTTTAACATCTGACAACTATTAAAGATTTTGCCTGAAGGAGAGACGTCCGGGTATGTCTCAATGCCTTTACAGAGCTCTGAAACCAAATTTTATGCAGAAAATTCCTGCATTCAATTTTCGTAAATGCATTGTTCAAAAACTCTTCATTTCATATGAAATTCTACCAATTAATATTTTATATATAAACAACCGCTTAATTTTTTTTCATCAGGTCCACAAAAGTTCAGGCAACCACCAGCACAGCGACCAAATTGCACAACGATTGTATTTTACTTGCAGCAATTCAATTAGCACTCGAGTCCGCCTTGCCGGCTTGCACTTTATCCAATCCACTTTACATTAACAAAAAACAGGGCCATTGTATTTCATTTTCGGCCGCAACACTGGCAAAATTATTCGATTGTGCGAAATACAAAAATATAACATTGATGGCAAATCATATAAAAGACAAGTAATTTATTCTTTTACTAAAAGTTTAAATCATGCACCTGTCCATCGCTTTGCAAGATGCACAGGAAACATTGCGTTTTTTCTATGCAGAAAATATCGTTGAAGTCTCAAAAGCTCTGGACTCGAGCTTTAAGTAGAATTAAAGTTGTGTGGTAGCACAGCGGGTCAAATTGGTCAATGTAAAGGCAGCGTCTTTTACCTATCTGCCTAGATTTTTATCTATCTTTCTTTCCTTTGTCGAAACCGTCTAGTAAGCGCATCACTCAGACAGAGTACACGTCCATTGCACTGCGTCTTGAGGTTCTCTGTTAAATTGCTTTAAATCCTCATGACCTTCGTAGAAATCTGAGTAGATCCGTTGTTGCTGTGATCGCTTCTCAAGACATCAGTGTCAAATGTCTCAAACCAGATTCGAGCGTACACAGGACAGACACACAGAAAATGCCAGGACAAAGAGCACTGTCAGATATGACTTCCTTTTTCGTGTGATTTACCCATAAAAAATGTCTCGTCATTAGGCCGATCAACTGTCTGTAGTTCCTCTTGCATAGAGACATCAGATACTGCGAGCATTAGTCTGAGATGACGTCTAAGATGATAAGTTTCTTCCAACTGCTGTCACTCTCAGTCTGCTATGTTCGACCACATCAAGATGAGTTATCTGTGGTTCGAGCATGGAGTTGTTGGTCATTTAGTTAACAATGGATTTAATCTCCGTAGTAGTAAGTGGCAGAACAGGTTCAGGGCCGACAGATACAGCTTCAGAGCCCATTCTAGCTGAGAAGTCTGAGGTTTCGTTACCCGCAATTTCTACGTGTCCCGAGCCCCAAGTGAGCATCAGGCTGTTATATCTGAAGACATAATTTAGACTGGATTTGCAAGACTTGACTATCGTGGAGGTCGATAGAGGGCGAAAGAGATGAATCGGTCTTTCCACCTGCTTTCCACAACAAAGCTCATTGTCTCAAGTATCGCATTCACCCCAAAAGTAACCGTTGAGTCCTACTTGATTCCACATGGACACTAGAACCGGTACCTTTTTCTCTTCCTTAGAAGTTCGTAAATATTCGTAAGCAGGGTTTGTCGAGCTCATTTTTAGGATTTCCACCTACCTGCTTAGTCTTCTATTTTTTGAACTGAACTGAATTTGTCACATTGAGAAGAAAAAATGCGCCCCAAAGAATCTTCTGTATATTCTTTAAATGGGTGGAAGCATGCATTTGCAGACAATTCATATGAACCTCATGAAGATTGTAAATGTTGGGCAAATATAATAATAATTTTTTTTTTTAATGTTTGCAAGTTTTTACCCAAACATCTTTTTTATTCAAAGACACATATTCACACATGTGTTCAGCTTTGTGCAAATATTTAGATACAACTCTTGCAAAAAAAGGGCTTAATGTTTTTATTTATGAAAGAATAAAATTTGCATAAAATAACACCAAAATTTTTTCATCCAATTTCGAAATATTTTCCAAATGATATTTAATACCCAAAAAAACTCCTTGTTTATCTTATGGTTTCAAACACAATACTTCAGTACTTTTCCAATTAGTTGCATAAAGCTGCACATACAAATGAATCTTTGTACATTAATGACATTTTTATTGTTTTAAACAAAAAAAATTTTAAAAAATCATATTTTCATGTATCTAAAAACAAAAAATTATTTAACATTTCATATTTTCGTGCAATTTCGATTGAATTTTTTCGCCAAGTGCAGAAGCATTTAACATTTTTAATTGCAATGCAATGCATTTTTAAATGAGAAATGAATTGCAACTGAAATTGAAATCAATGCAATTTATTTCGCGTTTGCCGCACAACAAAAGCATAATGGCTGCCGTGTCCAAGTGGTGAGTGCGGCAAAGATGCGATACGTTGATGCTTTCAGCAGTTGTTCGAAATACATACATACATACTACGACAACAACAATAACATCCATAAGAACACTGCCGCCACATGCGAAGCGCGAAAAAAATGCCAACGCTGCACTGGACATGTGATATGTATTTATTTTATTAAAAGAGCGATGTGTGTATGTAAATGAAGTTAATGCAGTTGGTCAAACTTTTTCGCACTTATTGTGTGTAATGCAAATTGAGGTTATGGTGGCCTTGCAATAAAAACATGAAAAAAAACGGCAACTATAATTGATGCGTTCACGGTGAGTTGATGCGTTTCAATGAGGCTTTAAGTGCGCTTTACGAATAAATAATCTGTCACTTGAGAATCTCTTTTTTGTTTTGTTTTTTTGAACTTGGTTACATTTAGGATATTTTTCCAAATAATTCTGGTTAACAAAATTTGATTGATTACTTCTAGCAAATTATTAAAGCATGTTTAGGAATTGATGTCGTATCCACTTTATCGCCCTGACCTGGCACCAGCCGATTACCATTTATTTCGAAGATTGCAAAACTCTTTGAATAGTAAAAATCAGTAAAAATTTTGGACTTGTTTTTGGTTTTTTCTTAATAAAGAAGTTTAAAGAGCGCTGAATCTGTCAGAAAGGTGCCAAAAGGTCATGGTACCAAATGAAAAATAAATCATTGATTAAAGTTCATTCGTTGTATAAGAAAATTGAGTTCCATTTCACACTAAAAAAACCGAAATTACTTTCTTGCCAACCCAATAATTGCTATAGGCTGAGAACTAATATTTGCCTTATTGCTTTCAAAAAACCCAAAATACATTTTTAAAATAATGAAATAAGAAATTTACACAACAACAAATGTTGCCCCGTGCCGCACACATTTATTGATTTATTAATAAGTAAAAAATCCGATTAATGTGCAAAGCACGTGAAATAGACCGTCGTTAATTTCAATACAAAAAAAACATTAAATAAAAATAACAACAACACATATAGTATATCAATAACGAAAATATCAATCACGAAAATAACAACACAAAATTTCAAGAATGAAAACAAAACCAACATAAATACTTAGAACAAAAATATCAAATACAAAAATAAGAACAACAACGAGATTTTTTCACACACAGCCACACATACATTCACATAAGCATACGTCAATTAAATACACCTACTTAGACGTGTAGATATATGTATGTGAGTGTATGTGTGTTAGTGCGTTTGCATGGCACACGCAATTTCTTTTGACAAATGAAATTCCACATTCCACGAAATTTCCCATAATAAGTCGCATTCAGTCCTGTAGCGTACGTCTATCTGCATGTATGTATGTGTGTATATCAGGGGCGTAGCCAGAACTTGGGCATGGGGGGGGTTTTAAAAAATGTTTTTGCCAGTTTAGTATTACATGTTTTTTAAAGTAAAGTGCACTTTCCAAATAGGGCATTTTGTTGTGGCTTATGTGACTTAATGCATTACAAACTAAATTTTTTCCCTGATTTTTAGTAAAAATTTCATGAAATTTGGTGGACTGAAAGCGAAGTTATTGCATCTGAAGTGGAAGTATGTTTGTGTCATCGTACAAAAATGAGCATCGATCAAAGATCCAATATTAACTTTTGTTTTAAAAATGTTAAAACTTTAACCGAAGCATTTAAATTTATGAACCAAGTTTATGGTGATAATTGTTTATACTGTGGTGAAGTTCATAAGTGGTAAAAGCGATTTAAAAACGATTGTCTGAACATAAATGATGACCAAAGTGTTAGCCAACTGAATCCGCGATCACCGTAGATCAAAACTGGGCGGTAATTCATAAAAGATTAGCCAAAATCTTCATTGAAATTCTTGAAATTGGATTTAACCTTCGCTTTACTTATACCCAACCGGGTGATCTTTTCAATATTCATGTTTAATATCTGCACAAATTTTAAGGTAATTTTCAATAACATGAAAAAATATTTTTTTGGAAATTTTGTTCATGGTTAAACTTGTAATTTTGTAATTTTTTATACAAATGTGCCTGGGTGATCCCAGGCGCTTTCGCTACCATTTTGATTAAAACTCACGATAAATTTTTTGTTTTGCGTACCTCATTATGTGTTCAATAACACATGGAAAGAAATCTTCTAATATTTTCCATAGTCTCAAAATAAATCATTAAAGTTAGGCCTTTTTTCGAAATAGGAACTATCGCCAGAGGAAGATACTAAATACTGAAGTATGAAAAAAATTTATAAATTAATAAATATTTATATATTTATTGTGAGTTTTACTCAAAATAGCGGCGGAAGTGCCTGGGATCATCTTTAGTAAGGCGAAGGTTAAGCATAGAATAAATTTATCGCATTTTAACTGAACATTTGACTATCGAAGGATGCCATCCCATCTATTGACACTTGTTTTGACTGTTTTTTTGTTTACTAAAAGTTAGTTAAAAAATTTTAACCATCAACCACTCCTCGTTTTCACATGATGTGGCACCGTTCGAATTTCACCTTTTCAAAGAATGCATTTGCCGATGAAAAAAGCGTTTTGAGAACGTAGAAACCATCCAAAAGGCTTGTAGCGACATCCTGAAGGACATTCCGGTCGACGAACTAAACTACTCTTTAGACATGTTTTTAGAACATGCAAATCGCTGCATGAAGCCTAAACGTGACTATTAAAAAAACAAATTAGTTTCGGTAAAAAAAGGGTTTTGTTAATATTCTTTTAAATATTTAAAGATGAAAAGACCTTTTTGCTAATGTGGGAACGTACATACGATGCATAGTGATTAAAATGTTGACAAATTATAGGCTATGGGGGGGTTCTGACACCCTAAACCCCTCCCTTGGCTACGCCCCTGGTGTATATGTATGTGTGCGTATGAAGAGTGTGGTTCTGTGAGTAGTTATAAATAAATGCACCGCCTACTGGTGGCTTTGCGGAGCATATGTTGAAGTCCCTCGTGCGTGGCCGGCACAATGCGGCAACTTGTGTCGTCAGCAACAACAACAACAAATCATATGCCAGCCGAAAGCCAGCGTTCACACACACCAATAACACATATTCCATTTCCGCCATTAGTGCAGCGTTGCCACCAGGCCACAAACAAACGAACAAACATAATAAACGCCAAGGCAGTAAAAATATAAAAAAGGAAACAAAAGAAGCAACAGAAAAAAAAACACACCAACCAAGAGGAAGATGCGGAAAAGCCATAAAAAGAAGCAAGCGTTGCAGATTTTGTATTCCCTTGTATTATTTTTGCTCAGAGCTGCTCCAACAATAATTTTTTCTCATATAATTTTTCCCGCTGTGTGGCACCGGTGCGGTTTCTCTTTGGCTTTTTCGCATCCCGATCCCATTCAGCTGCAACAGTTGTGCTCATTTGTGCCTCATTCGTTTTTATTGCTGTTGTTGTTTATGTTGAAGCCAACAATATCACCTTTCATGGCTGTTGGTTGGCAACAACCTGTGGCTTGCGTTATGGCCCGCTGAGGGTTGCGATTGCACTCGTTTCAAACAGTCGTTGCAACAAAAGCTGCACCCATCTCTTATTGTTTATTTGTTGTTTTTTTGTCAGATTGCTTTTGACAACAATATGACCGGCAAAACGAGAGGAAATGACCGCAAAACGAAAACGAAATCATTTGTGTTGCATTTGCACTTCCGCACCCGCAATAAATTCTTCGATGGCGTTTTCCTTTGTTGTTTCGCTGGCAGCAGCACAACGGCTTCAATTTGGTGCTTCCTGTGTTCTACGAATTTTTTTATTGATTGTTCCTCTCATTGATTGTTGCAATTTTCGGAAAATCTCATTTGCGCGCGTGACTTGGTGGCAGTTAGTGAGGTCAGTCGTATTATTGGACTGGAGGTTCTTATTTTGTATTTTTAGGTTGCAAAAAGTTATGAAAATCCACTAAAACTGAGGTCTGCATCATTTGGACGGTATATCGCACTTTGTTAGGATTCCTAGATGTAGCTACGCGTAGGAAAAATAAAATGTGGTTTGAATTTCCTCTTTGAAATCCAACTTTACACCTTGAAGTGCGAAGCATAGCGTTGGTTCTAAAAGGATACAAAGTTTAGGAGACAAGGTTTTTAAATAAGAATTTAGGGCTTTATACCTTGAAATGTGAATCATTGCGTTGCACAGTGATTCGTTCCATAGATAAAATTAATAAAATTTATAGTCTCAGAATTTTACGATTTTGATGTCATTTGAAAAGTAAAACTCCAACTAAGAAAACCCCAAAAAATCTGTTCGAAAAAATAATTAGTGTAAATGCAAGAGCTGCTTAAAGTCGGAACTTTTTTCACAAAAAATTGTAAACACATATTTTCTGTTTTTTAGTATATTGAGTAAAAAAAATTGTAAAAACCCATGGTTACCAAGAAGTTGCTAAAACTTTCAACATAAATTAAGAAATTATGTGACCATTTTCGCTTTTAATGTTTTCTCAAAATTTTCAAAGCTTTTCACTTTTAATTCAAAATATTTTTCTAAATTAAATATATGAAAATTGGCAAAACTTAGAGGAAAATATCTAAAAAGTATGTAAAAGTATGTTCCTGGATTTTTTTTAAATTTTAAGAAGCATTCTTTCTTTGTCGGACAATGTAATTACATTCTCCGATATCTTCCGATCTCAGAAAATAATTCAATTTGAAAAGTGGTCTAAACACCTATTTTCCGACAAAATTTATTTTATTCATCCCTAAAAGTATGCAATCAGCATGAAAAATTGAAAAACCTGCACAAATGCAAAACATACATCTACTATTATCGTTTTTATTGCAAAACCAGAGGTTCCTAAGACAATTTCTGTTTCTCTTTGCAATTAGCAAAGTTGACGTTACCGATTAAATTTAAAATCTGAAAAATCTAGCCAACCAAAAATGAAAATTGCAAATTTAAGTCTCAGGCATTGCCAAACTAAAACAGTTTAAGAAAAACAAAATAGAGATTTCAATTCAGCAGACCATGATTAACTAGTATACCAAATTTTATGAAGAACGGACCACTCCTTCTAATTTTGTCCCGCGGTTGCATGGAGTCGAATCAATGTGCGTTGGTTCTAAAAGCATACAAAGTTTAGGAGACAAGATTTTTAAATAAGAATTTATTTAATTGACTTGAACCCTATCAAAGTTCAAGTGTTGCCGAAAGTTTCGATCGCCCTTCTTATTAACTTTTTCCATTTTCGAAATCATTTTCTAGTAAGCACTCAGCATTCAGTTAGAGCACACGTCCATTGTACTGCAACTTGAGGCTCCCAGTTATTTTTCTTTTCTGGTGCTCAATTCTCTTTAAATCTCCATGACCTTTAGAGAAATTTAATTACATTCTGTGTTGCGAAGCAGCCAAGTTGGTTCGGGCGTACATGAGGCAGAAACACAGAACACACATACAGTGGTTCAAATAGTGAACAAATATACCTACCTTTTCCATGTTATTTGCCCATCGAAAATGTTCCGTCATTGGACAGAAGATTTTGCTAGAACTGGTCTGAGTTGACGGCAAGTTTAAGTTTGTTATTAACTTTGCTATTATTAGCTTTACAGTACAAAACTCATTCTCTCCTCTCCATCTCTTCAAAACCATGCACCAACACAATACCTTTGCAGCTATGCTTAAAGTTCGTCCTAGAAAATTTATCAGTAGCTGAACTAAATCGTCTAAGCAAACGCCTAAAGGTGTAATTATTAGAGGATTCTGATCCGAATTAAGAACATTGCTGGTTCTTGGATGAAACTCTTCTAAAAACAACGTATTTTACCTGTTCAAAGTAACCTTTGAATCTTATCCCATCCTGAGCTACTATCTTCCGGCATTGCTTCACGGGCAGGAAATGGTTTCAGCAGCGGTTGTTGCCACATTTTAACGGCAGCTCACACACACAGACACACACTACGCACTCGCCACAAAGCATCTCACAAATATCGCCTACACATGCGCACCCAATGTTGTGTTGCGTGTGGCTGAAAACTTTGCCTGAAAACTTGAACGAATAAAGTGCAAACAGCAACTAACAAACAACAAACAAAAATAACAGCAATAACAACAAAGTAAATATTACTTGTAATATAACAAAAAATTTAAAAAAAACAAGACGTAAAAAGTGCAAAATATACGTGCAAGCAGACACCCAGTGGCAACGAAGTAAAACGACACAAGCGAACAAAGTTTCAGCGCGCCAGTTAAATGACGGCAACACATGTGCTTACTTAGAACAAATTGGCGCTGCATACTTTTAGGTGCGTGTTGGAAATGGCGTTTCTTTCGGTTGAAATCAGTTCGAAAAATATTCAAGTGGTGAAGTGTGTGGCAACTTTTGTCGTCGCTGGCAGTATAAACGCCAACAAGTATGCACAAGTTTTTTTTTGTTTTTGGTTTTTTACATAATATAGAAATGTTTATGCGATTTTTGTTGTTGTTGTTCGTGGTGGTGGATATTGAAATGAGCCAACAAAGCGCCACTAATAAAGTGTCAGTGCAATGGCTGCGAGTGGCAGTACGAGCGCAAGAATGGCGTGCCTATGTGTGTGTGTGTGTGTGTGTGTGTGTGAGTGTTTGTGTTTGTGTGAGTCTGTGTGCATTTACGTTTGGGATTGTGTTTGTGAGTTTTGTGCGGCGGCTTGTTGACAGTCGGGAAATTGTGTCGCATGCAAAATTAAGAAGCGACTTATATTTAGTTAGCCAACAACTATTGACTGCAATAACAAAATTAACGCGAACGCAAAAGTTTTCGCTCGCATTTGCAGTTTGATGGTAAATATTTGTGGTTGCTTGTGACGCCAATGAAGTAAGTGAAACACAGTTTTTCTGTTGACTCAAGTGTCAAGTTAAATAAACGAAAGGTTGAATGAGAATCGTTAGTTGAATGCAACTGCGAGAGTCTAACTTGAAGTTTGCACAGGAGAATTGACTGTGTTTGGTTTGCTTCGAATTCATTTAACTCTCACTGGGATTATTTTTTCTAGTGTCTCTTATGATATGTATTTACAATAGTTATTTGAAATATTTTAGCAAGAATGCTTCATGGTACTAAATTTAAGAAATATTTCCAAGAATTTTCTGTTTGTTACGTCTGCTTAGAAATCAACCACGTTTCTCTAATCAGTCTGCGAATTTGTGCTATTTTGTGCGTTTCACTTTCACCTTCAACTTCAACGTCAAAATCAAATTCAATTGAGGGCAGCTTTTGTTTGTTCAAGCACAGATTAAATTGAATCTAAGGAAATATAACTGAATGGAATCCTTTTTGAGGCCTTTAAGGCGGCTTTTATCTGCTAAATATAATAATTTCAACATTCAATAATCACTTTGTGCCATATAATTAATCACTTTGTGCGAGTTACGGATGCCATAGCCCACACACACCCACACAAACACACACACAATCATACAGAAACACGCACACAACAAGCCAAAGCATGCAATGCCGAAGTATTAGTTGACAAAGCAAATAACTGAGCACCGCTTACCACAATTAATTGGAAAAGGCACTGCACAGCCAGCGGCAGCGGCGCAGAGATAGAAGCAAAGCGACAGCAGACAATGCCGAAACGTTTCGTTGCCACACACACACACACACACACAATGTGACGCAATGAAGCCGCAATAATTATGCTGAACAACACAACAGCAATGCTTCGTTCGGCGGCCATTTGAATGGCCTACGGGGCGTATGATTGCCGTCTAATGGACGCGTAAAAAAGCGAAAGACGCATTTTTCTTCATTAATCAAACGGTCGATTGAATTGGATTGCGTTGTGTTGTGTCATGCTGTACCGTGTCGAGGTGTCGGCAAGGTGACAATTCAAAAACGCCGCACAACAACAAGAATAGCAACCAAATGTTAATTACAGTTGTAATTACAGCACAACAAAGCACATTAAATTACCACAAAAACATTAATAATTTTTTGATTTACATGAAAAATGCGTGCCGTGTGGTATGGTGTGGCGTTCAAAGAAAAATTTATACTGTACATATTTTGTTAATGTTCATTCGGCTTTTGTCAATGACAACAGAGCGCAGCGTATTGTTTTGATGAAGAATGTTGCGTCGTTGCTTTGACCTAATTTTATCTAAAGTGTGTTTATTCTTTGTCATTCTCACGTGTTGTGATTTAACTTTTAATCGCTTCTTTTGCGCCCGAATTGCGGCGTCATTGTTGCAACAAATTTTAGCTTCACATCAGACCGAGTTATATCAGCTGAGTGCATTGACCCAACGTATTTGGGTGTTAAAGTCGTCGTAATTACAATAGGTGAAGCATCATTCGTTTGTCTAACGAGCTGCTGCTGCCAATCTTATACTATAGAACATCTAAAATTTCTAGGTCAAAAACTCTGAGAAGTGCTTTTCACAGACCACTGCGATGATTCGAAATGAGTGAAACAAACGGCTGTCGATTTACCACCCAAACTACCCCCAGTTTTCCCAATTTTTGGCTGAGTTTCCTTATACATGGTTGCGTACATACAAACGCATATTTGTCATACTTTGTTTGAGAAATGAATGTTTTCACTCCCTCGCTGGTTTGTTTTATTGCCATTTCTCTCAGTCCAACTTTGCTTTTTAAATTTTTTTCCCCATTTTCTTATTTTTGTTTTATGTTTTTATAAAATGATTCTTCATCTTTATGTTATTTATGTTGTTTTCCATTTTTCAATCTTTGCACTTTTATTCGCAGCCTGCAAATCCTTCGGTGCGCAAAGCTTTTATTGTGTTCAAGTGTGGCGCTTTGCTCGGTGCGCAGCTGAAAAACATTTTAATCCCAACAACAGCAATAAAATTTCAATGCCTTAAGAAAAGTGATTTGCGAAAAGAATTTTGGGTTATTATAAGTAACAACAACAACAACAACAAAAACGCATTCAACTGTTGAATGTAAAATATATTTTCACTTTTTACAGACATTTTTTAAATATTTTGCGGCAAATTATTATGCAAGAAATGAGCATATTTTCCTTTTACTGCCATTTGCGTTTATTTAATGTTTTTTACTTAAAACTTGATGCTGTCAGAATTTAAGTTTTCTGTCAAAACAGTGTTAAAAATTATTGCCAAATCCCTAAATTCTGCAAGTAGGCTTAAATTAAAGAGAAACAGTTATTTTTGGCCATAATTTCTTAACAATAAAAACATTTCTATTTAATTCCATGACTGCGCATCTGATTTAAACTTAAACTTTGCTCTTTCCCCATCCAACACAATCCATGGCAATCAAAAGTGCGCCAGAAAACACAAGAAACAACACTGAATTATTGTATTTAAGCTGTTTATTTGGGAAGCAAATATTTGGTAGCATATTTTTAGGAGATTTTTCATGCCTAACGCACTGCAACACAAACTGCTGTGGGCATTGCAAGTTGCAAAATTTGGCTAGCAAATTGCATTCGAACAATTTGCATAAACCTAAAAACAAAGAATACGCAAAATGTGCACTTTTCACTTGCAGTGTGCATTAAAAAGTTTGCACAATTTATGCAAATTTTGTACACACAAGTCCACAAACCGGGCCAATTACCAGCCACAAGAAGCTACGTCAAGGCGCTTGTGTACAGCATGCGACATGTTGCTGACCATAATTGCAACAACCTTAACAACACAAACAACAACTAGCAAATATTGTAACAACAGTAGCGGTAAATTTGATTGGCCAAATTTCTGTGAAGATTTACATTTTCTACTTCTGCGAAATTGTTACAGCAATTGACAATACAACAAATACCAACAACTACACACACATACAGATGTAGGTACATATGTTTGGCATTCAGAACAATGTACAATGGCTGCTGAACACATGTTGAGCAATTGGCTGTAACGGTAATCGAATTGAAATTATTTGTCCATTGCCTATGTTCGCTCGTTCGAATCATTTCACTTTTGCATACTACACTTTTCGGGCCCAGCGTTTCAGTTTCACTTACTTGTAGTTGTATTTGCCTGCGTGTTAGTGTCGATCAATTGACTCGAAACAATTGACGAACATGATTGACAAATTGGCATAATGCAGTGCATGTTTCATAAATGGCTCGCACATACACACACACACACACACACACACACACACACACACACATCTGCTAGTATGCGTCACTATATTTTTTTTAAAGAACTGCAGGTGTGCGAATGGAATTTGATAATGAAATAATTATGCCCGAAGTTTGGCAATAAAATGATTCGAAATAGCCATAATGCAATTACTTTTAACAGGGTTGCCAAGTAAATATATAAGTGATTGATTGATGATTTTTAAATATAAATAAAAAATTAATATCAAAAAATTTATAAATAAAATCGATTTTTTTTCATTTTGTTACGAATATTAGTTATGTAGGCTTGTTCGTCTCTCTGGATTGTATTATTGTACTATTAAAATTGTCTCGACGTAGGGGTTTTTGCAATTTGTTTTTTTTTACTATTTTTAAAAAATTACCAAAGTTGAAAAAAGGAGACAAAAAATTACCCCTATTATTTAGAAAGACGCCATTTTGTGCAAAAATTTTTTTATTCAAATCGGCTACGTCCAGATAATTCTATCTCCTTGTTTAAAAAGAATTAACCTTATTTTTATGTTTCAAATCACCAGGAGCAGTGTTGCCGCTGAAAAATTTTAAAAAGTCGCAAAAAAAAGTTTCACATCCGAAAAAAAGTGTCATCAAGTGATCCAAGTTTTTTATACTTTCATTATTTTATCTTTTAAAACTCATTCTTTTTATTAAATTTCTAAAGGAGATAATTTTCCGTGAAAAAAACTGTTTCCCCTTAAATTAATTGATGAGGGATATATTAAAAAGTCTCAATATGCATGTTTTGTATTTATTATGAAAACATTTGCATTTCAAAGCATATGCGTGATATACTTACTTATCCATTGGGAGCCATCAAAATTAATTTAGCACAAATTACTTAGGCAATGCCACAAAAAAGCACGTTAATTCAGATTAATTTTGTACATTTTTGCGGAAAAACTTTGACATAATAAAAGGGTTGCAAGTAGTTTAAATGTTGCCAGAGGTGTAATTTTTAAGTACTTAAGTGTTACCTTTGAGAAGTGAATACTAAAAGGAAGGCATATTTTGAGTATTTTTAAACACGCAAAAATAAAAAAAATTAACTTTACGATACAACTTTCAAAATGTACATATAAACTTTTTGATCAAGAAAAAGGGGCAAAAGTCAGATCTGATGATGAAGAAGAGTGTCAAAATAAGCCAATTTTTAAAAAGTCGGTGTCAGGTGGCATCGGTCTCTAGAAAGGGTCAATTTGACACTTTAGTCGCACAACGGCAACACTGACCAGGAGGATTGGAATCACGTCAACCAGGAGACACCTTTTGTTGTGATATTTTATACCATAATTAATCGGAACATATCTACTTTACATTGCAATAAAAATATCGCCGCTCGGTCAGTAGATATGCGTTTTGTTTCCAAATTAAATCGCACACTTTTATTGCGGCACCCTATATTGGTTTTTGTGTCAACCGCAGACTTTTGTGCTTGACTTTTATAATTCCAAGAATGATGCTGTGATCATGTCTGAGATTTTGATACTTAGTTTTTCTTTCTAAATTATTTGCTTGTTTCATACAATTTGTATGAATCTTGCTACTTTTTCCACGGCGCCTCATGACTATCATTTCAATTTCTATGACCAAGAAAACTGTAACGTTGGACGTTTTGAAAAACCACATTTACAGAGAAGATGTTCCATTTCCTCCTCGTTGTTGGACCTTTGGCCTCGTCGTGACTTCGATCGAACTTTTCACCCTAAATGCCAAACGTTCGAACTTGTTTAGCTTTGCAACCATCTTTTCCTACAGTAATTTAAGTGTTGCAAACAGTGCTGCCTGTTGTTGTTGTTTTTGTTTTTATTGTCGGCAGCGTGCCATACAATTAGCGTGTTTTTATTCGCAACTGAATTTTTTATTAGCTGCTTTCGTGGCGCTGCCAGTGGCAAAGTGGGTCGCAAGTGACAAGACAGATTGACAGTATGGGAGCAAGGATACTAGTTGTATTGTTGTTGCACTAAACATTTCCATTAAATTGTTGGCACAGCGATAAATTATTTCTAAAAGCCGACTGTCGCCTGGTTTCACTCGAAATCAATAGAAAATTAAACCATTAAAGTAGGTCATTCGATATTTGTTTAGACATGTTTTGTTGCGAACCAGTAAAAACGCATATTTGCTATTGAAAACCTGTTGAATTATTAAGGAAACCAATAATTTAATCAACTTTTTTATTTATTCTTTGCAAGCGAAATTATTTTTTCGTAAACAAAACAAATATGTTATGAGTTCATCAAATACAAAATGTATAGTTAAACTTTGTTTAAAATTAAACTCGCCTGGAAATTCAGTACAAATTCACTTATCTCTGTGGGTCTCTGTGAGTCTATTTTTGGCAGTGTTAGCAAATATCTCGACTGTGGTTTCATTCATTGTTTTACGTTCCTCAAATCTATTTAAGCCTTTTAACTCTGTAAAATGTCTATTATTTTGTTTAACTATATTACAAATTGTTTGCATTGCCAACTAACAATTCGACTAAGTTTAGTAATAAATTTAAAACGGCATTGTGACTGTTGCTGCTGCTGCTGCTTCCGGCGGCAGTTGCTGTAGTTGAGTTTTCAATTTTGTTTATTTTATCATGTTATTGTTGTTGTTATTGTGTTGCTGAATTTGATGTTCCGCAAAATGGTTTCCTGTTGGTTTGAGCTTTTTCTTAGTGTTGTTGTTTGTGTTAGTTTACTGCCACTGCAAACAACAAATGCTAGGCAATTGTTATTGTTGTTGCCATGTTGCCCATAGGGCAACATTTAGGTTTTGTTGTTTCTTCTTCAATTTTTCTTGAAGGTACTTTGGCCGAGCACTAAAAACTTGTTGCACTTGCTTGCTTATTTTTGCCAACTTCTTGTTGTTGTTATTGTTATTAGTAAATAAAATTTTGCAATTTTACTAAAAGGCACAAAAGCAACAAGTTGAGTGACTGTCTGACAGACAGGCAGCCAAGTGAGTTGGCTTTTGTGCCTGGAAGGCTGCTTTAAATTTAACAACACAACCAACACAACAAAAAAACCATATCCCATAAGAAGCATTACTACAGTAACATTTGGTTCCACTGTGCATGCGTTAAACGTGCCGTTAGTACCATTCGCCCACAGAGCGCAGCGTTATTTGCTCGATTTGGACGTGCGGCGGCGTGGAGAGCGCATAAATCACCGCTTCGGCTACGTCTTCCGGGTACAAGAAGCTACCTTTGTCCTCGTCGCCTTCCTTATCCTTTGTTGTTTTCACAAAGCCGGGACTGATGTTCTGCACAGAATAGCACAAAACAATTAGCAAATCACCAACTAGAGAGTAAAAGATAGAGAGAGCAAAGTGCTCTCTTACCGTGGTTTTCACTTTGCTCTTCAGCCTGATGAGGTCCGTTCGGCAGATTTGATTTATTGCCGTCACCGAAAGCTGCGACGGCATGTAAACGTTGAGGCTCTCCTCCTCGGGGCCCCGATTGTAGCCGGATAGGCCGGCTGTGCTGCTGATGAACAGCACATGTCCCGGATACTTGCGCTTCTGCATGCTGTGTATGGCTCGCTGCGTGCAGTAGATGGTGGCCAGCACATTCGCATTGAGCGTGTCGCGGACATGTTGCGTGGGCATGTCAACTAGTCGACCAGGGCGCAGTGCGCCCGTACTGTTCACCAAGATGTCAATGCCGTCCAGATCCTCGTCGACGCACTGAAACGTGTTCCTGACCTGTTCCTCATCCGACACAATGCACTTTTTGCAATGGAAACGTGGCCGCTGATCGGGCGGCAGCGATTTCTTCATCTTCTCCATGGCCTCAGCGTTCGTATCCAGTCCGACAACCTGTATGCACGCTTTGAGCAAGCGGCGAGCACAAGCGGCGCCATTGCCCGACACGACACCCGTCACCACGGCCACACGATTCACCCAGCGATCCATTTTAACAACAAAATCTAATTATAACTGGAACTGATTCGTTTGAAGTTTTGAAGACTTTTATGGTTTTTAAAAATATTTTTAATAATTATTGAAGCTTCAAGTCAGCCAACTACGGGTTGTTTTATGATTAATTGTGTTAAAAACCATACAGTATAATTTAACCGTTTCTTTACCTTGTTCACTCCTCTCTGAAGCATAAGACTATGCCTTTTGTTGGTAACTTTAATCGGTTGTGTTGTTCTGCCAGGGTAGATGATTGGCCTGCCGCAAATTTAACCCGTTGCTGCCGGGTACCAGTTCCGCCTATACGATTTTGATAAAATTTCAGCTTTATATCTCTGCACGTTGCTGAGATATTCATTCGGTATTTTGTACCCATTACGCAGCAATGGTAGCTTTTTCCATACTTTGTGAAGTGATCAGCTAAACACGTGAACAAAATTTGTATTTTTTACAGGTGAGTTAGGAGGCAGATTTTTGTGAAGTTCTAAGGCCACTACGTTTCGCCACATTTTCCACCTCCGGAAAATTCACGATTTTTGTAGTCTAGTAACTCTAGCTAGATGGCGAAATTTTAGGGTGACCTTCACTAGGTTAAGGTAGTTCCATCTTTACCCTAACTATCCCTATAAATGGTTTTGAGAGATCTTAAACATTGACTTTTTTGTGAATTTTTTAAGAAATCAATTTTCATGGGTAAAATTTTACCCATTAGGCAGCAATGGGCTAACCGTAGACCTACGTTAAAAAACGGGTCGAAAACGACCCAGATTAAAATCACACACACAAATTACAAAACATGCAAAGCCAACTTAGTTTTTCAAATATAAAACGGTTTGATTTCGATATATAATATCCAAGTAAGAAAGTCATGAAAAAAACAGCTCAAAATAATAACAAATTTAAAAAATATTAGAAGTACAAAAAATAATTTGGTCGAAAACGCAGCATTATGTTTTAGAAATGTGTTCCACAGTGGTTTCCACATTGCACTGTTTGTGCCAGCTTTTCAAATTTGTTTAGTCCTATGCAGGAACCTTTTGGTTCTTCTTAACCCTTTCGGGAAGCAGTTTAAGTTTCGAAAGTTTGAAAGTTGGGGCTAGAGAATTATGTTGTATACTCACAAATTCTAAAATCATCCTTTTATCTGGGGACAAAAAATTCGAACAAATATTTTGCGTGGGTCATAAGATCTGAATGATTGTTTTGAAGGGGTCTTAAGAACTTGGTGAAACATATTATCCCAGCAGTCCTGAAAGGGTTAAAGTTCATTTTTGTTTCAGTCAGACTGACCACAAAACTAAGGTCGGCTGACTTCCGAAAGCTGCTGTATGGATTCTGTTCTAACTTCAATGCTGACTGAGTAGTCGAAGGTTCAATATTTCGATGCATTTATTTACTTTGACTTACATAAATGGTTTGATTTCATAGTTTCGATATTGAAATTCTACAAAGTTTTATCTTGAGAACAGTTTATCAACGACTATTCAAGAGTAGTTTGTTTTTTTTTAATGTAAGGAAATTTGTAAAAGGAATTCAAAAAATGTGTTTGGGATCCAAGCAAAGCCTTTGCTCCTTCATCGTTATCCTGGGTGTTTATAATTTTCAGAAGATTAATGGACATGAACAATTTTTTTATGCCTCTTTCACCCATCATTGGGATGCCTTGGGTTTGTAAATACATTGAGTTGTACAAAGTTATGTGTGCTTCAAATTTACTGGGACATATTGTGCCAGTAGTCGCAAAAGTGTTAACCCTTTACACGGCAACAGCGAATTTTTTCATCCAATGTTGTTTTTTAGATATAAACCTAAATTAAAAAAAACACTTATTTTTTTATTTTTTAATATACTTTTTGTAAGGTTTTTTGTAAAAAACGTTTGGTTGCACATCTTCAACAAAGCATTAAAACTTGTTTTTTATTTTAATATGTTTAATTTTAAATGAAAATTTTTAAAGCAATTAATGCGTTTGTTGTAGCATAGCCCTACTTCGAATTTTTTGCCGGTTATTGATTGATAGATTATGGGAACTTATGAATTGGACTTAAAAGCTCTCGACTTGTTTGTTGACTTGTTTTGTTAATGTATCATAGATGACAAAAACTGATAAGACTGACTTGACTGACTTGGTTGGGTTTTGAATTCCTGCAACTAAATGCAGATTTATGAAGCAAAACGTTGTTTGTTCAAGCGCAGGTTATGAATAAGTCATTCCGAAGCCCACTTGTTTCATTTATTTTGTTTTATTTATTTTTTTCATTATAAAAACAAATTACTCAAAGAATCATCACAAATTTCATTACTCCTACTGCATGAAATTGAATTAATTACCCATTAATAATCCGCAATGGGAGCAAGGACACAGTTTCTTTTTACTTTATTTGCTGAAATTCCGTCGCAAGTAAATTCAAATATATACGCGTATGCAAGCAGAATATATAAATATATATGTCGCTGCAGCTGTTGTCCTTCAACGCAACATGTGTATTGCTTTTTAAACAGCAATAAACAAAAAATATAAAAACACAATAAGGAAGTAAAATACAAAGTGTAAAAAAATGAAAAAAAGTACTAATTTGCCACATAAACGGAAAAATATGCTGTCCCAACAAACACACATATTTACACACACACACACATACAAAACGAACACACACACACACATTCCGAAAAATTAAAGTTGAAAAACGTGGCAACATAAAATATTTACGCCGCTGCATCATATTTCACAACACATAACTGACACACACACCGGCAGACTCACACGCGCACAGAAAAATGCCAGCACGCGTGAATACGAATTTAGTCGCCACCACCTGTGCTTCCGGTGCTGTTGTCGCTGCCGCTACCGTTTGACGCATATTTCACTTTTGCCAGTACTCGTTATGCCAGCTCGAGCATGAAAACTGTGGTGCGCAGTTTTTGCACAAACACACACAAACTCATCGCCTCAGCTAAGCATATGAGGCGCGAAAAAGCCACGTCAAGCGCAGTGAACGCGTTTTTAAAACTCATTAAGCAAATCAACAAAAACGGGTAAAAAAATAAACTAAAAATAAAAAAACTGGGGAAAATAAAAATATTCCAACACCAGAACAAAGAGCAGAAGTCAAAGTAGCAGCAGCACAGCTCAGAGTTAACCATCAAAGAGTTAACCATAAAATGCCAAACCACACTTCAGCGCAGCATACTCGCTCGACACATGAAAGGCAGTGCGTGTGTGTGGGTGTGTTCATGTGAAGCAGGAAGCAATTTTTCGTAAGGGTTGAGAGCGTTGCTGCCTTATTTCCTGCGCTCATTTGCTGCTCTTGGCATTTTTATGCTGCAGCTATTGACCTGGACGCAACGCCACATCTCACAATTTCATGCTTTTACCTTTCACGGTCCTTGTTTTATTTCGTTTCCTAATTAAAATTGTGTGCACATAGGTGCGTTTCGAAATACTTAAACAAAGTTGAGCATATTTTTAAGCTGTCTGAAACATGTTTGCCAAAAACTTGCATAAATTTCTTCATTTGCTTAAAATTTTTTTATGTTTTAATTTTGGTAGAAACATACATACAGCTTATAGACACACACACATACTCGTATGTACATACAAAGATATACTCGTTCGTATCATAAAATATTCCTAAAAGTGCTGCATGTTGGGCCTAAATGCCAAAAGTTCACTGCTTGTAAAATGTTCATCAAGAATGTGACATACTTTCGATGTATTAATTTCAGAACTTTTCAAAAATTCTTATTAATTAAATTATTAATTTATAATTTGCGAAATTTCGTTGACTGGTAATTTACGGGTATTGCGTTAAAACGAGTTACTGTGAAAGGGTTGTCTGAAAAGTTTTCGACTTTACAAACATTCAAGGCATTTTTTCTTAAAATTTACTTTTATTTGTGTGCTTAGTCTCTTTGTAGGTTAGGTTAGATTATGACGGCGACACTGGCGTCTCACATAAAGTCAATGGTCCATACGACTACCGACATATGTCTATCAAGTCTGAACTAGGTCCATTTTAATTGACTTTGCGGCATTTTCGAAAGAAGGAGATTTCAGGCAAATCCTGCCATGAACCAATAAAGTCACTGTCCATGATTTTCATCTTGAAAAGGCTGGGCCGTGACACAGAACGTGTTTCTTCCTTCTGGAGTTTCATAGAGTGCTTACAGATATTTCCAAATATGAAATATGGCAATGATTTGTGTTCATACTTCTTCTCTCTCTCTTTGTAAGTCTACACACTTCTCCCAACGTGCAGCTTTTTCATGCCTAAAGCTTGATTCAATATGTGGCAAACAAATTCTTTGGACATATTCATAGCCTCTGCCCTCTCTGCCACTTTAATTCAACGGTTTTGTAGCACAATTTCAGTATTTCCAGTTTTTGGAAGTCTCGAACGTTCATTGTTACCTCAAGACAAGTTTAAGTTCAGTTGTCCAAAGTTTTACGGAGCTAAATAATGCTGCTTTGTACTCGATTTTTTTCCATTTCCACAAATACACTCACATCGACTGACTTAAACCATTGTCAATCAACAGCTGCGCATTCCAAATGACTGAAATTTTGATGAGTTCCTTTCAAAAGAGGCGTAAACAGATTCCCCACCTTTTGTTGACGAGTACTGCCATGAAGTTGAGGTCGAAAACTTTTCATACCGCCCTCGTTCATATTTAAGTATAGGAAGGAACTGGAAAGGAATTAATGTAAAAGCGCACTCAAGGCACATAAGATTAAATATTGTTAAGTGTAGTAACGAATTGAACATTAGCAGTCATTATTCTGAAGCAAAGCACCCTGTTTAAATCAAAAAAACTCTGATTTCTATCATTTCAAAAATGTGTCCAAAAACTGTGAGCAATAACAGCAGTTAATAATTTGTTTGAATTAATGTCAAAGCAAACTTGAAGTTCTGTAAACTATCTATTATGTTCAAACTAATATGTCATGTGACATAAATATGTAAGTAAGAAAAAAATCAATAACAAGTCCCTATTCTGAAGAATAGCGCCCTGTTTAAATTAAACCAACTCTGATTAGTTTCAGCCCAAAAATATGCCTCTAAATTGTTCGCAATAACAGCAATTAATAACTTATATAAAGAAAAATTATCGAAATTCACTACCAGTGGCATACTTTTAGGCTCATAAATATTCATTTGCCATTCTCTCACAGAGTTTGATTTGTCTCGTGACATTTATAAGTATAGAGTAGAACATTGACCAGTCGTCATTCTTAAGCAGAGCACCCTGTTTAAATAAAACCAACTCTGATTAATGTTAGCCCAAAACTATGCTTCAAAACTGTTTGCAATAACAGCAATTAATAACATTCTTCAATTAAAATTAGTTACCAACGAAAACCACTACCTGTGGCATACTTTTAGGCCCATATTTGACTTTCTATTACACAGTGTAATTTGTCTCGTGACACAAATAAGTATAGAACTGAACATTAACCAGTCGTCATTCTTAACCAGAGCAACCTGTTTTAATCAAAACAACTCTGATTAGTGTCAGCCCAAAAATATGTCTCAGCACTGTTTGCAATAACAGCTGTTAATAACAATCTTCAATTAATATTAAGTTACCATTGAAATCCACTACCTGTGGCATACTTTTAGGCAGATCAGCTGCATTTTCAACAAATTTATAAATTTGCTGCATTTCAACGAGTCAAATATTTAGAAGCCATTACTAAAAAAACGTTTTAATAAACTATGCAAATGCAGCGAGTTAAAAAAAAAATACACTTAAAAGTACAAACAAACACACACACATGCACAACGATCACGCAATTGAATTTGCGCTGACAAAAGTGCTGCACGCATTTTGTCAGCTTTGTGGCGGTTTATCGGTTTTAGTGCTGCAGCTCGTGCGCCGATTCGCTAAGCTGCACATTTAAATTATGCATTCACAATCACACACACACACGCGCCCAGATAAAAAGATTTGCGCAACTCGGTCGCCAACTTCGATGCCGCACATGCAGCCGTATCAGTGGGCCGACCATGCGCGGCCGAAATGTGTGAGCGAGTCTTCCGACCGTAATCTAATAAACGTCGCAGCAAATGCACTCGGCTGACCGCAACAAATTATGAAGCCATAACCGCGCAAATTGTCTGTTGACGCAGCGCCTCCCAATTGAATGCGTTTGCGCGCAGCACTCGAAATGGGATTAAATCGACTCGAACGCGCCATTTGTGCAATGTGCTGTTTAAATACATAAAATGTGGCTGCGGTTGGGCGCAAATATTTGCTGGCGTATTTTCACTGCCAGCCACAATGCACTAAGCCATGTTTGTTGATTTGTTGGCAGCGAAATTTTTATTCAAAATTAGAGTAAAATGTCAACAAGCATTACTCATTGGTTGTTTGTAGCAGTGCTGGCATTGTTGAATAGTTATGTCTGTAATTGAAGGATGCATTGAAAACAGAGACCTAAAATAATTATTATCCATATTTTTGGAATAAAAAAATTGCCTTAATTTAAGAAATTTCTAAAAATATTGCTTTGTAATAATTATTCCTAATAAGAAATTTTTTATACGTCGCCTATAACTATTATCATGTAATAAATATTTTTGAGTTGCATAATAACTGTTATGAGAAACAAGTTTTTTTTTCCTTCGCGATAATTATTATTTTGCGATTTTTGTTTTTTACATTGGTTTTATCTATGACATTTTTAATTTACGTTACCGATAACTATTATTTTGAAAAAAAATTGTTACGTTGAATTACCACATTTTGGATATGCATTGATTTTTAATTGTTTTAAATTTACAAACGCAAATTAACTGCAGAAACCTAATTTCCAATAACAACTAAACAATTAAAAATCAATTCATACTCAAAATGTGGTAAGGCAATGTAAAAAGAAAAAATTTCGTTCATAAAAGTTATATATAAAAGTTATAAAACATTTGATATTTTTGTTTTTTCTGAATATATTTTTTAACATTAAATTGATTGCGAAGGTGAATATGAAATGGCTTCGGACCCAAAGTCAAGTTAGAAAAAAATTAAAAACTATATTCAGAAAAAACAAAAGTATACATTTTTATATTTCATTGTAAAGGGAATTTCACAGGCTACAATATGGTAGCAAACTTATTGTACCTTAGTAATGGATTTTTTCGAGAAAAAAGTCCGTTAAAAAAAATTTTTATAAAAAAATGTTTTTTTCGCTTAAAACTTTTTATTAGTACATTTTACGTATCCAATGTTGTACATAAAAAAAAGGTATGAAAAATACCTTTCGTTTGATACCCATATCGTGTAAATCAGTTGGAGATTAATTCAGTTTTTTTGATAACAACTTTGAACTTTGACGCCGAGCCACGCCTTTTATGGGCGTTTCCCAGGCAAAATTTTTAGTTTGTTAGATGCAGGAGCCAACCCTCTGTATAAAACCATACTTATTTATTTTTTTCACGAGGGTTCGCTATACTGTTGTTATGCCTCGACGAACGTGGGGTTTTTGGGACATTTTTGTCGAAAACACAGTTTGAATGTATTTTTTTTGGATTGGTGTCTTAAGCAAATTTGTTGTTCGTTAAAATATCTACAAACTTGCCAAAGACAGTAAAGCGATATTCGGAACGATTTAGGACCTATTGGCATTTAAACGTTCGAAGACTTAAGCGACGAACTCGACTAAAATGAGCAAACTTCAAAGTCGGATTTCTCTTAAACTAGAGCCAATCCAGCTAAACGGCTGGTGGATCTCAACTCAGTATACCTATAGAAAGTCGCTCAGGTCTCAGGTCAAGTAGGTCCCCCATGTCTGAATTTTTTGAGGGTAAATTTCACGCACAGTGTAATTATCGCGAACGAAAAAAGAATTTGTTTCTCATAACAGTTATTGCGCAACGTAAAAATTAATTGTCGCAAATAATAATTATAATCAACAAATAAAATTTATGTTGCATTGTAATAGTTACATTGTACTTATTTTCTTAAAAAACTTATAATAGGTATGTCCCTGATTGAAAATCTTTTCAAATAGATGGGGGCATGACTAAACAAACTCGTAAATAATCGTTTAACAGTCTCTCACCTAGAAATCGACCAATGTTTGTGCTTCCCAAACTTGCCCCCTGAATGCTTTTATTCCGGTGTCATTGTGTATTGAGTGTAATTAGATTCACGCACAAATACAAACAAACATACAAAATATACTCGTTGCGCTTGGGATAAATTAGTAAATGATTCAATTGCGGCAATAAAAAAAAATTAGTCGGGTTTTGTTGTTGCCTAAACTAACAGCGAGCTCTGATATTTTATTGTTATGAAGTGTTGACAGCCTAATGGCGTCATTAGTGAGCGCTTAAATTCACCCACTTACACACATACACATGCACATTAATACGCACTAAAATTGTATATAAATGCATATTGTTGTTGTTGCCTCGTGGTGCCTACGGTGCTAATGGCACTTCAGCTGCTGCCGTTGCTTCTTCTTGCCAGCGCTCAGCGCTCAGCACTCAGCACTCACACTCGACCGTCAGAGATAAGCAGCCGAGCGCGATTGCGCTTCCGTGCCACTGCAGCGTTTGTTTATTTGTTCAGGTTTGTTGTTACTAACTTGATTTTAATGCCAACTGTTGCCTGCCACTTCTCCCGCCCGTGTTTGCGTTCCCTGCCCGCCGCCTCGATTTCGCAGCGCCAGCCAATTAACATAAACATTTGAAGCGCTTCATAAGGCAAATAAAACTCATTTATTCACACGCTGCGCTATGCGGCTGCGAATCTCATTTAGAACCACTCGCCCACCGCGCGCAGCGTTATCTCCTGAACCTGCGCGTGCGGCGGCGTGGAGAGCGCGTACAGCACAGCGCCGGCCACATCGTCCGCCTGCAGTATGACATTGCCCAGCGCGGCTTTGGTCTCGTCGGGCACAATTTCCGTGGACACCCAGCCGGGGCTGATATTCTGCACGAAACGATCGACAGTGAGTGCAACGATTGATTGATTCGTCAGCGCTCGCTTACCATCGTCTTCACTTTGGTCCCGAGCGTGATGAGCTCCTGGCGGCAGATCTCGTTGACGGCATTGAGCGCAAACTTTGTGGGCGTGTACACATTCAAGCTGGGAGCGCTGGGGCCCGGATTGTAGCCGGCCCGACCCGCTGTGCTGTTGATGAATATCAAATGGCCCGCAAAGTTGCGCTGCCGCATGCTGCCGATGGCCTTTTGCGTGCAGTAGATGGGCCCCATCTGGTTCGTGTTGACCACATCCTTGACGTCCTGCATGGACATGTCGACCAGATTGCCGTTGCGCACAATGCCCGCATTGTTGATCAGTATGTCGGTGCCGCCCAGCTCGCGCTCGATCCAGTCGAAGGCCTCGTTGACCTGCTGCTCCTGCGACACATCGCACTGCTTGTGGTGGAAACGCTGCTGTTGGTGCGCGGGCAGCGACTTCTTCAGCTCCTCCAGACGGCCAGTGCGTCGCGCCAGTCCCACAACTTGCATGCCCGCGGCCACAATGAGCTTTGCGCACGCAGCGCCAATGCCCGAACTGGCGCCTGTTATCACCGCCACACGTTAAGATTTCGATTTTGTACAGCAAAAGTCGCCGCTGAACCTGCAAATGCGCCGCTCTCTGGTGCACTGAACACTTTGCCGACTGTCGGCGTGTATTTCAACGAAAAACGCTCATAAGTTGGCGCGATAAGCAATCAACGTTCGGCAGTGATAAGCGCAGAGAAATCTGTCAAACACTGTCGCTCTTGCTACATTCTGCTTTTTATTATGAGTGTTGTTGTTGTTCAAACGACCGAATTTTTAATACATCTCCTCCGATTTTGGACTCATTTGCTTGCTCTTTACTTTGTTTTTACGAGTAACATAAATAAAACTGAAAGTCTCTTTACGATATTACACAAAATGTTGTTGTTCTGTTTATTTTATAAACTGTGTTAGTATAATAAATACATAAAGATTTTAAATAAAATATTAAAGCAAATATGTGGCACGAAACCAAGACAGAAAGCTGGAACCTATTGTTGCCTCACTCAAATCCATGGAACCGCATTTAAAATGGCTTCGATTCGCCCAAATAACCTTTTCACAAAGTAATACTCCACTTTGTGAAGTAGTAGGCAACTGTAGAAAACCCAATGTCTGTAATTTCCCCAATTGATTAAATACAACAATTCTGCAGTCTCGACATGTATTTAAATAATGAAAAGATATGTCTTTGTCTCTATTCGAAAAATACTAATTATGGATTTATTATCGACCGCGGCTTTGCACGCAAGTTGAAAGTTAATGAGACCAATAAATCAAGTTTTTTAACTCTTTGTTGATCACGTCAGATTTTTATGAAAAAATACTTATCTAATCATTTCTAATTTGAAATGGTTTCTCATATTTGAAGAAAATTGGCGCATTAAATCATGTTTCCCCATACAAACTCTCAACCCATCGCTGACCGCGTCAGATTTTTATTTTCGAAAAAATAAAAAAACACGTGTCAAATTATTTTTCATTTCAAGTGTTTTCACAAACTGAAGTCAATAGGTTTCTTCGTAGTCTTTCCGTATACGAACCTTAACCCTTGGTTCACCCCGTTAAATTTTGATTTTCGAAAAATTGTAAAATACGTGTCGAATTATTTTTGATTTGAAGTATTTTCACCAAGTTTGAAATCAATAGACCCATTAACCGTAGACCTACATTAAAAAAACGGGTCGAAAACGACCCAGATTAAAATCACACACACAAATTACAAAAACTTCAAAGCAAACTTAGTTTTTTAAATATAAAACGGTTTGATTTCGATAGATAATATCCAAGTACGAAAGTCATGAAAAACAGCTAACAGCTAAAAATAATAATAAATTTAAAAAATATTAGAAGTAAAAAAACAATTTGGTCGAAAACGACCCCAACGTAGGTCTACGGTTAAATCGCGTTTCTTCATTTAACAAATTTACCCATGTTTTGCCCCTTTAGACCCCGTATTTCAAACAGTTATATGTATATAGATAGATTGTAAAAATCTAAAATTATTGATGATGAATGATGATTACCTTTCACGCAGCTCGAAGTGGTACCACCTCTTAGTCTATGCTGGCTCACGATTGCAAAATTTTACCAATATCATAAGCGCCTAATAGCCGGTCCAAAGTCCTATGAGATGTTTGGCAGAAACTTAGCGAGCAAGTTCAACAAATGTGTCGTTTCCTACAAGGACTTTGATAGTCTGATATGACTGTCACAAAGAGCTAAAAAAGTCATTTTATCTTGAACATTGTGTATGCGCCAAAATCGGTTAGCAATAACTACTCTGTAATGAACAGTTTAGAAAGTGCTAGAAAAATAATTCTACTAAATATGAAGCCTACTGATTCCAGGGTATTTAACCTTCTGCCTGTCTCTTGGGGTCTATTTGACTCCAGACGGAATTAAAAAAACGGCTAAGGGGTTTTGTGCGGTCGTCTACTTGTGTTATTTCCAAGGTGTCATGTTTCTTTTGAACGTTCCTTTTGAAGTGTTCCAAGGTCTATGAGTTCCTTTACAACTTTTAAAGTTACCATTTGCCACCTGGGCATCTCCATAACTCATGTTTCATGCCAACTAAACTCACTCACAGCCCAGAGGAGTGAACAAGGAAAACAAAAACTCACTTTCACTAAGTATTTTTGGCTTAAGTAGTTCAACAATTATCGCACTGAAATTTGTTGTTATTCCTTATTGTTTTATCGCTTTAACTGGGGTCTATGCTATAGTTTCATTTATTTATTTATTTATTTCTGCCTCACGCCATTACGTTATGGGCTTGTAAATGCTAATTTCTTGTAAACGCTTATCACATTTCAACCTCCCACAGCGCAGTTGATGCCAGCAATGTTCAATGCTATAATGTGGCAAGGTCTCAATTGCGGCAAACACTTTTATCATGACGCGTGGGTTAGTTCAGTCAATGAATGATGCCTGGAACGTAGGATCCGTAGGAAAAAAAACATAGTCAATAGTTCGAAATTGCATAGAACGAATATCCTTCAAGCGCCTTGTTACTGCATTATCAGATTTCGATCTGCTCTCCGACCATCGGGCTGTCTGATGCGCTTCTCTAATGTCGTTTTCCCCCACAAAAGTGGGGGAAACATTTTCTAATTTCCAGATTTTTTACCGGTTACTCTGCTCATGCTTCACATTGATAGCGCTCGCTTTCCCAACAACAACAAAGTGATCTTATCAGTCGAAAGATAAAACATCCCAGCCATCACACAGATGTCAATTGTTTCAATGCAGTTGAAGTATCGCTTGAAAGCGATATTCTGAGTCATTTATATTTTTTTTAACTTTTCCAATGGGGGAATGTGTACTTCCCCAAGTGGGGATATAGCTCAGTGGTAGAGCATTCGACTGCAGATCGAGAGGTCCCCGGTTCAAACCCGGGTGTCCCCTTCATAAATATTTTCCTAACCTCAGCTCCTTCGCGTCGATTCAGTTTAAAGTGTCTAAGATGAGCGAGCGCATTTTTTGCACTTTACTTTTGAAACCATTTTGGTTTTAGCGCTTAAACGTTGTCTGAAGCAATTTAGTACCAAGCAGATGCGTGTACATTTGTATGTACATCTGTCCGTATGTATGTAGTTGCGATAATATATAAAAACTCACGTCACGCCCGCTCAGGTAGTTCGAAAGGCTTAAGACAACGCAACCGTTTTACGATGCCAGCTCATAAAAAATCTTACGACCCGAACATGAAGTCCTGAAGCGATGGCAGCCATTTTTATGGAATACCATAAACACGGCAATACCGCCACACATCAACAACAACAACAACACCTTAGACACATGAAGGCCGTTGAGTGGCAAATGTGCTCAGTGCAGCAGGCGACGTCGATTGTCACAAGTGCCGTGGGAGCTCGATGCGGAATTTACGGCATTCTATTTTTATTTGGGTTCGCCACCGAGCTCGCTACTGTTTTTATTGTTCCACAAACTGCCACACACTGGCAGCGAAATTTTCCTCAAGCAAAGTAGTAGAGATGTAAAAAAAAACGGCATGCCAAATTTGAGCGATGAGGGAAGTGCAGCGCCATCCAGCGAAGGCTAAACTCAATGAAAAAAATCACATAAAATTAAAAAAAAAAAATTCTCCCCTGTATTGGCTGCCAGTGTGGCAGTACACGAAACCATTTCGATTTTTCAAACGGCACAATGCTGTTGTGGACGCTCACCTTCTACATCACTCTTTAGTTTTCAAGTCAACTTAATATTTTATGGCATATTGTTTAATTTTTTCGAAGAAAAAACTGCAAAAACAATTTATTTCTCAAGTTTCACTTCAAATTAACAAATCATTTTCTTTCACAAACAATTTCAATAAAAATCATTTGATAACACTGCCAGTGTGTGATTGTGTGGTGAAGATCAGCGCAACGGCATTGCAGCAGTAGCGGCAAAAGCAAAAGCAAACGCAAAACAAAGTCAAGAACAAACGCAAAGAACCGCAATGCACAAGAACGAATACGGAAGGCAGAGCATGCTCGAGTGTTGATTTGGCGCCGGTCTCCCCATGTGGGGATATAGCTCAGTGGTAGAGCATTCGACTGCAGATCGAGAGGTCCCCGGTTCAAACCCGGGTGTCCCCTGTGTGATTTTTTTACACTTTTTTAAATTACACCTAATTCTGTTTTTACACGGTTTTGATTTAACACGGTTTGAAAATAAAAAAATTTTTAATTTTTTACAAGATTTTATTCCATTTAGCACGAAAAATTAAAAATTTTTTTATTTTCAAACCGTGTTAAATCAAAACAGTGTAAAAAAAGACCGTGTAAAAACAGAATTAGGTGTACAGAGTTTATTTTATATTTTATTTTATAGTTAACAGATTGTCGAAAATTAAGTTTAGTACTTTTCATTGTAGTTTATTTTGCTGCAACTAAAGTGAATGTAAAGAATTCCATTGTAATTACAAAACATTTTATTGCAATGCGTTAACCCTTTACACGGTACAGTTGCATATCTGCAACCAACCGTAAAATTGCCCGTAATTTCGGAAGTAATTATCAAAACGACTATTTTTTGCTATTTTACAACTATGCATGGTTCCTTTTTTGAAATGCTGGCATTAATAGTGGTAAAAAGTAGCTAAATTTTACTTGACAGCACTTATTTTACCGTTTTTGCGAAAAGTTGCACGCATTTATTTTAGTGAAACAAAAGTGATTACAACTTATTAATAAAAAACACACAAACACTTTGCGAAAAATGCGGAGTAGGACTATGCTACAACAAACGCATTAATTGCTTTAAAAATTTTCATTTAAAACTAAACATATTAAAATAAAAAACAAGTTTTGATGCTTTTTGTTTTTTTTGTTTTTTATGTTTTTTACAAAAAAACCTTACAAAATTAAAGTATATTAAAAAATAAAAAAATACGTGTTTTTAAAATTTAGGTTTATATCTAAAAACAACATTTGATGAAAAAATTCGCTGTTGCCGTGTAAAGGGTTAAAAGGCCGTTTTCTGAGAAAATATCTTCCTTGACATTTACAATTTTGTAAGCCAAATTGAGTAATTGATTTCATGATTTCATATGAACATAAAAGAAAAGTTGGATTGGTCGGGCATTCTAGTCTTAAGCCGTTTGTTTTGTTCAATGTTCATCAAATTCTTGAAATTTCAATATAATGTAATCAACCATTATGTTTTTCTCTCAAAATCCTTCATTGCATATTTCGATTGTCATCAAATCGTGATGTCTCTACTCTACTGTTCTCTCTACTTATAGCTCGTTTCGCTCAAATTGTAGTAAAATTTAAAGCCATTCAAGTCACACATTTTTTTCTGTAAAGGCTTTTCTGGCCACTATCTTTCAATTTTTTTAAGTACAAAAATCTTTCGTAAGACAATTTGCTATTCTGGCAACTATCTGGGAAGCTTTTTCCGTATTGTGAAACAGTTTGAAAAATGTGCTTTTGGAGTCGTCTCATTAATTTGATTTGTTATTTGTTTGAAATCTGTAGCTTTTTTGTTTGTCAAAAAAGTTGTGAATTCAATGTTTATCAGTTTCTGCTTTCAGATTAAGATTACTTAAAAGAAATGTTTAGCCATTTGACTAGTGGCTAAATTTACCAAACTATTATACATTCAATCCATTGAGATCCGAAAATACAAATCGTCGAAAAACTTCGTTGTTTGAAAGTTGCAGACCTTCAGTATATAAAAATTTGAAGCTCACATTCAACTACTAAAGAAAATGTTGAGCCTGGGGAACCTTAGACCTATGAACTTTTGGTAATATGAGAAAGCGACCATTTCTGAACTCAATATCATTTAAAACCATGGATACTTTTTTTAACAAACACATACATATTTGGAAAGTTTAAACCGCCAAACCCTCCTTGCGTACGCCACTGGCTATATTTCTCAACGGAGTTGAAGAATGCTATGGTTGTACAGGAATTATGTACTCACTATTACCCCAAGACTCCCAGATGTGAATTTCGTCAACTCGATACTGTTTTGGGAGACATGCGCTAAACTTTCAAGTATCTTCTAACGAAAGCCACAAAGTCCGTTGATAGTCTCCGGTTTTTTCACTGAGAGATTCATTAAGTTTTTTTTTTTTTTTTTTTTTTTTTTTAAATACGAGCCAACGCGCAGGGGATACCCCTATAAATGCGAGGCATTGCGCTGGTTCAGGAAGGATATATAGGTTGGGAGAAAGGATGTTGGGTGAAGAAGTTGTGGACTCTTGCCTTGAACCCATCAAGATCATAAGTGCTGGGGAAAATATCCGCAGGGAGACCATTCCACAATCGCGCTGTACGGGCCAGGAACGAACTTTCTCTGTAGTGCGTAGTGCGCTGGAACATCGTTTCAACGTGGAATGCATGGGCGCCAGTGTTCAAACGGGTTGCCCTGGGGAATACCCGGAGTGATGGCAGCAAGCTGCTCATCTCCACTGAGCAATTACCGAAAAAGTATCTGTAAAATAACACCACACATGCCACGTTTCGACGATGCTCCAAGGAGTCAATAGAGCTGGATGCCCTACTGTCCCCTATAAGCTTGATCGCACGGTTTTGCACCCGGTCCAGGAGCTCCAAATGGGTTTTTGAAGCCCCCGCCCATAGGTGCGAGTTAAACTCCATTTTAGGTCGGATATAGTTTACAGTGCCCTGACAATTCCATAGAGATTCATTTGGTGTGATGCGAAAACTTCAAAAATATTCTGAGGCGCGCGATTGCTACTTTGCGAGACAAAAAAATAATATTTCTGTACAAGTTCGTTTATAAGCAAAAATGTGATTTGTATCTGCCTCTCTTTTCCCTCTTTATGCTACTGCCATAAATTAACTCACTGCTATAATTTAAAAATACATCTTACAAATTTCGAATACTCATCGAAGCAGCCAGTTAAGCTGCAAGTCGCACGTTTAGTATTTATTAAAGTTGTTTAAAAGTTACGTGTGGGTTGAGTAGTATTTCCTTATTGATAAGAACGATAACTTAGCCCCCTCCTTCACTCCTGCACTGTAGTTGTTTACACTTGATAAGTAGTGAAGTGTGTGCTTTGGCAGGTCGAAGGAAAGCGGGGATATAGCTCAGTGGTAGAGCATTCGACTGCAGATCGAGAGGTCCCCGGTTCAAACCCGGGTGTCCCCTTAATCAGTTTTTTGTTTCATAAAATTTAATTTTTTTTCAATTTTTAATAGCAATGAGCAAATTTATAATTTATAAATTTTGTAATGTTCTTAATTAACTCGTATGCTACTTTTTTATATAACAGTAAACAATATTGTTGACGCCTGAACGCTCCATGGTTCCAAATCTAATTTGTTTTTCTATAGAATTCTTTGGAGAAAAAAAAGAAAAACTTCAATTCGGATAGGTTTTATTATACTTTTAACTGTTGTTATTACAAATAGTTATGATCACACAGAGAACTAAATCAAAGAATTTGGAATTTTAACCTTTTTTACAAAAATGTTAGCTTTCAATTCAGTTGTTTTTGTATAGAGTGCATTATGTTTATCATTAACATCAAATTCTAGCTAAAAATTTTTAAAGTAATTATAATTAAAATTAAATAATGATAATTGGTTAACATATCTACTTCTATTCTGGTCTCCCTACGAGTTGACTTGAGGTAATACAACTAAGCCGGTTTACCATCAATCATTGTAAAACTCATTTACTATTAATTTATTTTACAAAAAATATATTTAAAAAATATTTACAAAAAATTATATTAGTTGGGAACAAAAGTTTGAGAAAAAAAATGGAATAAAAAAAAGCAATTGGGCTCAACCGGGATTTGAACCCGGGACCTCTCGCACCCAAAGCGAGAATCATACCCCTAGACCATTGAGCCACATGCCGATTGTCTGTAGCAACCACTATACAAGCAGTCGCCAGATGTTGAGATGAATTTTCTGCTATGTTGAAAACACGTGTAATTCACCACAGAATGCGTCACTCACACAATTGCCACTGGACTTGTACGTTGACAACTGAATGGCGGCTATGCTCGTAACTAGAAATTTGTAAACAGTTGGACGAATCAAAATGCATAAGGAATTAGAAGCATGTCTGTAAATTAAAAAAAAAACATTAGCAACAATCAAATGAAGTGGGAAAAATATTGAAAAAAAGCAAAACTTCAATTGGAGATGCGGGGCATCGATCCCCGTACCTCTCACATGCTAAGCGAGCGCTCTACCATCTGAGCTACATCCCCGTGTAAGATACCGGAGACAATATCTCAATATTAGTAAAAGCTATATGACAAATTTTCATTTGATAAATTTCAAATAATTTCTACAATTGTACATTTGTATGGAAAAAAAAACCTAACATTTTTTAAAAATACTCTTTTGCCTACCACAGTAAAACGAAATTGAAATTCATGCAAAAGCTATAAATTCTCCTCAGAAGCAAACGAACAGCTTCGCATCAATACTTCGTGGCCACTGCTTGTTCGCGCTTATTTGTGCTTCTTCTTTCGCTTTCATTTATGGCAAGCACATACGCCAAATGTTTATTGAGCACAAACATGCGCAGTGCAGTGCTTAAGTGTACATTAAACACAACTGCATGCATGTGGGGATATAGCTCAGTGGTAGAGCATTCGACTGCAGATCGAGAGGTCCCCGGTTCAAACCCGGGTGTCCCCTGTGTAAATTTTTTTGCTTTTCAATATTTTTTCATTGACTATTAATTTTTTGTACTTTGTTTTTTTTTTTTAATAAATTTAAACTTTCTTTGTACTTCTTTATATAAACTGTTTTTTATATATGTAATTTTAATGGAAATTTAACGACAGTAAATTTCAATGCATTTCGAAAAAAATTGCAACGACTTTTAAAATAATTTTTTGATGATTTTTCTATGTTAAACGCGAGTTCGGATTCGATTTGAATGGAAAAAAAATTCTGCAAATCAACAAATTGTTGAAATTTTTTAACTCATAGCTGCTTGCGAATTTTTCAGCATTTTTTTCTTCCTTTTTTTTCAATAATTTAAACTTCCTTTTTACTTCTTTATATGAACTTTACTTACTTTTTTATATATGTATATATGTAATTTTAATGATAATTTAACGACAGTAAATTTCAATGCATTTCGAAAAAAAATTGCAACGACTTTTAAAATAATTTTTTGATGATTTTTCTATGTTAAACGCGAGTTCGGATTCGATTTCAATGGAAAAAAAATCTGCAAATCAGCAAATTGTTTAAATTTTTTAACTCATAGCTGTTTGCGAATTGTTCAGCATTTGTTTTTTTTTAATTTCTTTTTTTTCAATAAATTTAAACATTCTTTTTACTTCTTTATATGAACTGTTTTTTTATATATGTACTATATATATGTAATTTTAATGATAATTTAACGATAGTAAATTTCAATGCATTTCGGAAAAAAATTGCAACGACTTTTAAAATAATTTTTTGATGATTTTTCTGTGTTAAACGCGAGTTCGGATTAAATTTTAATAAAAAAAAATCTGCAAATCAGCAAATTGTTGAAATTTTTTAACTCATAGCTGATTGCGAATTGTTCAGCATTTGTTGCAAAGCTTTAAATCAATCATAGCTGTTGCAACGCGTCAACGTTCCGCCATTTAACGCCTTAGTCACGAATAAAACTCGATAAACTGAAACAATTTGTTAAGTGCAAAATGTGCAAAACAATGTGTGACAGAAAAAATTAAAACGGAAACAATGTTGTCGCCGCCTGCGTACCCCAGTCGACAATCGCAATGAACCAACTTTAGCATAACTGAAGCAATCAATAAAGCAATGAGTCATGGCCATCAGTGGAATTTAGTAATTTTTTTTTTCGTTTTATATTTGTGTTTAGCTGCTGTTGACTTGTTGGGAGGAAATAATTAGTGCTGAATAATTTCATGACATTTTTTTGGTGGAAATTTTCTGGTAACAGCGTTATTCTGGAGCTATCCTGTTTCAAACCCCCTAAAAATCTGTTTGTTAGAAAAATGTTGGGAGACAAATATGGATTGAAATGTATCACTCCCCATACCCATTTTTTTTTCAATTTGTATTGACTGAAATGAGTATTTTTTAACTCTCAGTTGGTACATACTTTCAATAATCCAATGTAGCTGATTACTTTGAGACTCTGAACAACACCAGTTCCATCTTTAGTACGAACTGGCACTTCTAGTGGTGTTGTTGTTGTGCTAGTAGGACTACTGAATATGAAAATTTGCTGCGAGCTGCTCACCACAATTGATTAGAGTGGGAAGAGGATTCGAGTGGGAAGAAAGCTTGTTCGAAGGTAAAGGATTTGACTAGGCAATGTTGAATGGATGGGGAAAACATTTGGGAAAAATTGGACATTTAGGAAAATGCGAGACCAAACCACCAAGTGGGAATCGAACTCACGATCTCTAGGAAGGGAGTCTGGTGCACTTCATGCTGGGTTTCCTCAGGCTATTGCAGAATATAATCGAAAAAAATTCCACCGAGTTGTGATTGGTAAATAATTTTCTGAACTGACATCCAATAAAATGTTAACTAAATCGTTAATTACTTAATTTGCATTTGAAATTAGTTTTAATTTCATTACACATTGCAGTAAGCTTTCAAGGTCTCGTGGCAAAAAAACCGTAATGCTGCCAAATAAAAAAACTTTATAATTTTTTAATTAATTTCTAATCTAATGGCTTGCAGTGTAAAATTGCAACTTTTATGCAATGTTGTTTGCGGTTTTTGTTGACATTGGCGAACAAATTTAATTTAATTTTCATATTAGAAAATATTCAACAAAAAAATTATAATAACATATGTATGTAAATAGAAAACTTTTGTATTGCACTCACTGTAATCAATTTTTTTTGGGTTTTTTTAACATTGTTCTTATGGTTGCATTTATTTCTTTTTTTTGCGATTTTTTCAACATTGTTCTTATAGTTGCTGTAGATATATATTTATGTGTACGCCCAAAGAAGTTGAGCTGCACTTTTTCGTTCACTTCACTGACTGGCAGACAAAAATATGCAGAAAAGTTTTTGCTTTGAAAAAGTCGTGGGCGGAATTGGATGAGCGGGAGACAGTTAAAGTAGAATGCATTTTATGCAGATGAGATGAAAGTTTGGTTTAAAAAAGCAATAACAAGTTTATGGCAGAAAATTTGTAGTTGATGGCAGAGTGATTGCATTTTAGCTTCTTACGGCAAACACGAGAGAAAAATGATTGAGAGCCATAAAGAAAATTGGGGTAGAATTTGAAAATGAAAAAAAACTAATAAAAAAAATAAATAAATAAAAATAAATAACAATATTTTTTTATTGATACTTTATACTTATAAATTCGATTTGAGGAAAAACATGACAACAGCTCTCTTCTCTATTCTCACTTTATTTATCTCTTTGCTTTCATATCCGCCAACATGCAGAAATTTCCACTTCAACAAATCGTAGATTTTAAAATTTTTCAAACTCATAAAAAACACAAACATCATTCACTACTTCAACCCTTCCTCCCCCTTTCCCCCCTAACAACCACTAACTGTGCAGTAGATAGCAACAATAACAACAATAAAAAATCCACACAATGTAAGAAAGTTGCCATTAAAAAATTACGACTACCGTTTTTGTGTCAAACATTTCTCATTTAATTTCCCTATGGAATATGTCACTAACATAAAATCACCCCTGTTGTGAAAATATTTCAGTTATGTTTGTTTTTGCTAGTTTTGGTTGTGTAGCGTGAACTCTTTTTCCATTGTGGCTACCAACAAGCAAGAAAACAACAAAATTTGCAACACAACACTACATTTCGTCTCTTGCCGACGTATTCAGTTCGTCTCCGGGGAAGTCGATTAATGTTCGTGTTAACATTCATTCATTCATTCAGTCTTGTTGCTGTTGTTCTTGCTGCTTTTATACTTTTCTACAATTTTCATGCCATTAGTAAATATTAGCCAAATAATGTTGAAAGCGGCGCTAAAGAGGCATTAAAGTAGATATTAGCGTTGTTCACGAGACACCTTTGTTATGTATAGAAAAAGCTATGAAATGAAATTGAAATAAATAAATGCAATACAAAACTAAATATTTTAGACCTTTTAAATTCTGTTCAAAGCACTGACTGTCTTAAGACATGCTTCTAAGTGGTCTTTTCATCTAAGATATCAAGGACTTCTTACACTCCATCCTCTATGGAGTCTGGATTCGAAGATACTATAACCCAAATATGCCGATATGCCGAGCGTACTACATGTAGGACATCTACATTTCAGGCACAACTAACCCAGAACCCTTAAAACTTGTGTACTACATGTAGTTCGGTCGGCATATCTGGATTAATGCGGCCTTAGTGCGACCCATATCGCTGAAGATTTTACGGCTTGTCATTCCTCAAAAATCTTCCGAAGAAATTCAATCATTTCAATTCAATCAAATCAACTCAGATCAACTGTTTACTAAGCCCACAATAAAACCTAACAAGGCTAACATCGTTAAATGACCCATGGATTCGCCTTGTTCTCATTAATATCCGGTGGTCTTATCCACTTTGCTCAGCTTGAAGCTGTAGATTATAGTAGAGTCCGACCGATTAATCGGCATCGGCATCGGCTAGTTTCGGCCAATAAAATTGGTATCGGCCAAAAAAATAGGTATCGGCATCGATATCGGCCTTTTTTGGCCGATGCCACATCGGCCTATTTTTCTGCTTTAATTTTTTTGTTTTCATTTTTTGTACCAACGGGTTCTTATACCCCTTTTCAGTAATGTATTTTTAGATACTGTTTAATATAAATGTTTCCTAGAAATGTTTTTTTTTAAACTAGGTATTCTTAAAAACACAGATTTTCTCGAAATGTCTATGCATTTCGTCTCTTAATGTGGATATCAGAAGAAGGGGCATTTAATTTTTCAATCTTATCCTTTTTTTTCAATTGGAAGCATTTTTTTACAGGCCTTTTATTTTTTCCAAATTTGTTTTCTGACTTCTTCCCACTGCATCTGTACAACGGATCGCAATTTGAGAGTACAAATTTTAATATAAAAATCGTAATTTTAAGTTGAATAAAAAATTGAATTTGTATGCAATATTTACGTCACTATTTTTGTTTCTCTCTCAGAATTCTGAATTCTCTTGTTATTTTATTTAGTTTTTAATTATTTCTTTTCTCGTTGTTTTGTTATTTTGTGATGAATATTACAAACAATATGTAATAGTTCCTTTTATTATTTTATAAAATAGACTGTGTTTTTGATTGAATTCATTCGTGTTATTTTTTCTATGTAATCGGCATCGCCCGATTTTCATCCTTTCGGCCGATTAATCGGCATCGGCATCGGCCAAAAAATTTGGTATCGGTCGAACTCTAGATTATAGTTCTTTCCGCAAGGGATGGAAATTGAGATGGGTTTTCATGGAAAAGGATGAGTATTTATGAGCCCATATCCATCACCATGCCCGATTTCACCCGGCAAAACTATCCCCCGATGCATTGTCAAAGGTTTAGACAAAGCAAACCTCTTTTCGTGCTCCCTACTTCCTGTCAAGAATCACTTTGTATTTCGTATTCGTTTTTTTGTATGCTTTGTATTTGCAAAAATTCTACAATCACCCCAAGATTTGGATCCTTATTTATATATATATTATATTTAGAACAGAAACTGCCAACCAGCATCTAAACGGTCAGACAGAAATCAGAACCGCCTCAGTATTATGTTCAGCCAGCTTCAACAATGTGTTTTTAGGGTGAACATGTGTGTGTGTGCAAATGACAGTAATTTTAAGGTTTTTGCTGCCCAAAGCACCTTTTTCGCTCCCACTCAATCAGCTCGATCTCAACTTCAAACTTGGAACATACATCCATCCATCCACTCCATGTTGCCAGCTGTCGTGTAACGTCTCACCTACGATTTGGCTATTGTTGCGCATTCAAGTGCAGCTTGTGGGCGAAATGTTGCGACCCTTTTGGCAATTTGAAGTGTTAATTACCGTAGACAGAGACCTATGCACGTGTCACACATACATACACACATATTAAGAGCTCCTGTCTTGGACATTTTGCTATATGTTTTTGCTGTTGTTATTGCCGTGGCCTTTTGGGTAATTTGTTGTGTTTTAATGATTTCGTGTTGCGTTGTGTGTCCAAATGTGTGAAAGGACTTTTTTGATGATTGTAATTTATTAGCTTGCTGCAAGTTGATTTGCGTCGGCTGTAAGCCGAAACATCTCGCTGGAGAATGTGTAATTAGCATAAAAATGTTGGTCGTTAAAAATCGGCAGTTAAGATTATGTGGAAACCTGATGCATGAAAACTGTAGCCAAAGTGAATGTGAATAGATGTGAGTGAATGAATGTAGATTTAATGTGTTTTGTTTTGTACTTCAGGTTGAACAGTTAATGTGTTGGGATGACAACTGGTGGATTGTGGATTCGAGAGTTAGTAGAGTAAATATAAAATAAGAAAAGATATTGAAAAATCTCTGGGGTGATTTGTTTGCATGAAAACTGTCTGTTTTTTTTTGAGATGCCACCTTTTGAGGTGCAGCTTTGCAACTCCAAAAGAAACTGGAGAAACTCTTTAATTGACTTGTGTTGCTTTGAGTTTCTCAGAAACATTCTACTTAGTCAAAAACCAGTCATCCAACAGAGCGCAGAGAGAAACTGGTGAAACTCTCAAAGTGACTTGTGTTGCTTTGAGAGTTTCTCAGAAACCTTCTAGTCAAGACAGCCTAAAACCAGACAGAAAAACTCTCAAAGTGACTTGTGTTGCTTAACATTCTACAAAAATCATTCTACAAAAATCAGACAGCCAACAGAGCACCGAAAGAAACTGGAGGAATTCTTAATGCAACAGAAATTAAATCAGAAACATTCCAGCCAAAATTTAGACAACAGAGTTGCCATTTGGTTTGCTGCAATTAAAACTTGATTTAAATTGAAGTAGTGAGCGTTCGCATGTTTCTCTACTCACAGTGATTCGTTCCATAGACAAAATTCAAAAAATTTATAGTTTCAGAATTTAACGATTTTGATGTCACTTGAAAGCAAAAACTCCAACTAAGTAAACCCCAAAAATCTGTGCAAAAAATTAATTAGTGTCTGTGCAAAAGCGGCTCAAAGTTGAAACTCTTTTCACAAAAAAATGTAAACACATATTTTTTGTTTTTTAGTCTATTGAGTAAAAAAAATTGTAAAAGTACTTGATTACATAGAAGTTGCTAAAACTTTCAACATAGATTAAGAAATTATGTGGTAATTTTCGCTTTTAATGTTTTCTCAAAATTTGCAAAGCTGAGGCTTTTACTTCAAATATCAAAAATCTGAAAATTGGCAAAACTTAGAGGAAAATATCTAAAAATTATGTGAAAGTATGTTCCTTGATTTTTTTTATTTTAAGAAGCATTCTTCCTTTGTCGGACAATGTAATTACATTCTCCGATATCTTCCGATTTCAGAAAATAATTTTTTTGAAAAGTGGTCTAAACACCTATTTTTCGACAAAATTTATTTTATTTATCCCTAAAAGTATGCAATCAGCATGAAAAATTGAGAAAACTGCAAAAAAGCAAAACATACGTCTATTATTATCATTTTTATTGCAAAGTAAAGGGTCCTAAGACAATTTCTGCTACTCTTTGCAATTCTCAATGTTGACGTTACCGATTAAATGTAAAATCTGAAAAATCTAGCCAACACACTCGTTGCTATAGCTCACCAAAAATGATGAAAATTGTAAATTTAAGTCTCAGAGATTGCACACTACAAGAGTTTAAGAAAAACAAAATGGAGATTTCAATTCAGCAGACATTGATTAACTAGTATACCAAATTTAATGAAGAACGGACCACTCAAATTTTGTCTCGCGGTTGTATGGAGTCGAATCACTGTGCTCACCTGCAAAGTATTTAAAAAAATTGCGAAAATACAAAATAATTATTATCCAAACTCAATTTTTTGAAATTTGAAATTTTTAGCAGTAGCGAATTTCTGATTTCCGATTCTCAGTTCGAGGCACAGTTCTCCTTTGATTTCATTACATACAGTTACCCACATACATATGTACACCATACATACACACACAAGTAAATATGTAGCAGTCCAAATTGTAGCGTTTCAATTCCTGCTCACAATTCCTCCTGCTTCCTCAAGTTGTACAATTTGAGATCTGGCAGCGATACGACGCAAAACGGCCGCTCACTCAGACAATCACTTTTTCAGCCCATTGCTGGCTCCAGTCGAACAACTGGCCAGCCCGCCCGTTCAAGTCGTGCAACTTGTACGCTGCAATTACACGGCTGCCCCGCCTTAGAACGGAAGGAACGTGGCGGAAGGAACGGTCTTAAATTAATTGCTCGCCTCTGCTTGCGCTCTTTCCAGACTTTGGCCTCTCGCTTTTATGCCACTTTGGCGCGTTGCGCGCTTTGCTTTATTAGCGGCGTTGCTGTTGGCGTTTTTAGTTTTCCGAACGTTTGCATGCAAATTCAGCGCTTGGAGACTTACAGCGGCCAGTGACAGGGCAGCAGCAGCCAGCCAGCAGTTGGAAACCCAGAGTGGCCGGCTAAAAGTTTGCGCCTTTATTTGTTCCATTTGGTGCGGCGCAGCTCAATTAAGTGCAATTTAATGCACTCGGAATAGTGGAATAGTGGTGGAAGTTGAGCAACTGCCCGCTGGCTTTGCACAGTGTACCATGTTCCATGTACAACAACAACAACAAGTGCAGTTGAGTGCCACCATCCATCCATCAGTGCGGTATTTAGTGTTTCAACGGTAATTTTGTTATTTGAGGTTAATTGTTTGGTAATTGAGGCGAATTTACGACAGCAAAGTGGAAAGTTTTCGACTTCTGGCCAAAGAAAATAACGTCCGGCAAAAGGGCCACTAACTGCGGGGGCGATTTAATAAGCGAAAAAGTGGCATAGCGGCCTTTCTGTGCCGCCCGCAGGCTGTCGCGCGCAATTCAAGCAGTAAGATGACGACAACAACAACAGCAAACATTCGCAACTTTATCTTTATCTGACGCGACCGACGACCGTGCAACAGACATGTCGCATTCGGCCGCAGGAATTGCTGTCTGACAAAAATATTAACTGTCATTCAGTTTCGTTGTCCTGCCAACAGCCGACAGCTAACATGGCCAAGAGTCGGTCACAGCTGCCACATGCACTGGCCGTGGCTAATGCAAATTTTCAACTTATTCGCAGTAATCTGTGTTATCGCACTCGATCCACTATGGCGTTGTTTTTTTTAAGGCAATATTAGCATTTGCCGCAAAATGTGTGCCATGACCGTAAGTTACGCTACACTGACGTGTTTGGGTACATAAGTTCTGGCTTAAAGTCTTCAAGGCCTAGTGGTAGGCGTGGCCTACATGCAAAAGTGCACATATATTGTGGTTTTTTTTAAATTATTTATTTATAGAAATGGAAAGCATCGAAAGGAAAAATCTCACTAAAACCACCTCTTTCTCGTCCTCTGGCTCACTCATTACTACCGTCGGAAGAAGGGTTTAGCACTAAGCTCAATGGTCACATATATGTCAGAGGTCGTATCTCTCTCTCTCTCTCCATCCCTCTCTCTCTATCCCTCTCTCTCTCTATCCCTCTCTCTCTCCATCCCTCTCTCTCTCTCTATCCCTCTCTCTCTCTGTCAAAGATTAGTACCTTTGTAGTGTCTACACGATTTGAGATAAGTAAGTGTTCACAATGGATCAACTTTAGCGAACAATTACAGTTATTAACCCTTTCGCTACAGGTTTTTACTGGGGAAAGTTAAAATTTTACATTTTACGTTTTAGGCTTCTATGTGGTTATATTAGCAACATTCCATAAGAATTTTTTTAATTTTTATACTCGGACCCTGTATTTTAAAGTGTTTTTCTATAAGAGCAACCACATCGTTGTAGCTGTAATAATTATTTAAACATAAAACATCTTACGCATAACGAAAATTTGAATATTTCTTCATTTACTTCAACCAAAATTTTAAAAAAAAATATAGTATCTAAAATGAAAGAAAACGTCAAATTAAAAAGTTCTCTAATTTTTTCTGCTTCTTCTTCCTTTATTATGTCAAGATATACCATTAAAAAAGTGTAGTCTTCTCTTCTTTAAACTTAAATATTCAGTTTGTTAATTTCGTATTTTTCCTAAAACTTCAAACTATTCTAAGGACCAATAAAAACATGTATTCCTGGAACCATAGAGGGTTCAGACGTCCACAAAGTAGCATGTGCCACATGGCAACAAAATAGCGAAAGAGTTAACTAGTGAACAGTTATTTACTATTGATGAATATTTTCTTTTTATTTTGTTGAAATTTTTCTTTAAATTCTCATCACCAATCCTCATGTTGGCTCTGAGAAAAATATCAAATAGCTAAAAATTCAAGCTTCAATAATTCAACTAAACACAGCCAACTACTGTCTACTGCTCAAAGCTGCAAATATTTTATTTTTACACAATTCTTCCCCACTAGTCTCCTTCCACATGCACAGAAATCTGCTTTGTAAAGCTCAAAAACCAGCAGGTTGACGCTCACATTGTTGCTTCTTTTTCTACTGCTGCCGGTGGCCTGAATGGCCTTAAAGTTGTTGTAGTTATTTACTTAACAAACCACATTTGCAGCAGCTACAGTTGGTGGTCGTGTGCTGTCAAAAGTGTGCGGCCCATAAAATGACCTGAGCTCTTGTCATCCCCATCATTAGCGACATCAGCAACCTGAGCATCGTCAATGTTTCGTGTCTCTTTCTTTTTGTTTTGCTCATTTTTATCATTGCTGCTATTATGCGTGTCTTTCGCGGTTTAGTTACACTCCGTTGCGGCTCTTAACGTGTTCGTGCTTTGTCTCCATATTTTGCGACGCGCTGCGACATCCATTTCGTTTAGTGGGGATTATGTCCATTTCGACTTGTTGGTTTGGGACTCACAAAGACTCAAATTGTAATTACCAACAGGATTTGCAAATCTTTTTTGCATGGCCTTGCATGCTTACCTCGAGAATGCCTAGATAACATTTATAAAAAATTAAATCTACGGTGTAGTCTTCTGTACATGGGTGGACTATTTACATATAATTCATATAGAAAGCACTGTGGTTCACAGTATGAACTCAGTATGAAAATATTGCACTTGTAATTAAAAGGCTCAAGTTTTGAGCAAGTCTTATAAGAGCAGAATAAAGCTGAAAGATAGCAGCATACTTCCTTTTATGTCGAATAGTTAATCCAATCATAAAATTAAATTTCACTTGCTATCGTATGGACACTCCAGGGTGCAGTTTGAAGCTATTTGAGTCGTGCAATCCATTACTAAGTCTATGGGCACTCAAAAACTTAAACTACACCGGTTTTATTTGAACATATTTCAATCTTGAGAGAGAGAGTTGTATTTGGAAGTGATCTGTCTGTATTTACATAATAAATATGAAATTTTACAAAATTCTTTGAGAAGCATTATTATAGTTTTTGGGTATTGGACAGCTTGTCTTTCAATCAGTTATGCTCAAGTGTTACGCAAAAGTTCCATTTGTTCCAAAGCACAGGAATATTTCAGGTTACTGTAGAGCAGATAAGACAGAGCATTTCATCTTCTAGTGTCTAGCATTCTCGAGAGCAGAAGGCGCATAATGGGCAGCGATGTATTGAGCAAAACTCATACTCTATCTCTTCCCAACCTCCTCAGGTTTCTCAACGAAACAAGGAAGTTCGGAGGAATGAGGACCCCTAATGCCTTCCACGACTCTCCTCTTCTATTTGCTTTGCTTTATCCTACCCTCCCCCTTTGGACATAGTACAATGGTTCGAATGAACAGAATTCGATGAAAAGCTTGTAGCTTTCCTGCCCCTCCTCACATCACCATCTCAGGGCTAAGCTTGCTCCATGGGGCATTACTGGTCAGATCGACCAAGATGTGACAACGCTCGAATTCCTCTTCTAACTTGTAAGCTTCGAACTTATACAAGCTTTATAACATAAACTAACTCTAGAACCTGACTCCTTAACTTCAGTTGAACTGGATAACTTCGTTTTTGTTTTTTAAAGGACCAGCTGATCGTCATGATCCTTGTCCTGACGGGTCACTGTTCAAATATTTTTTACAAGAGCTGCATAGACGAGAAAGAGAAGGAAAATTGTTTTCATTTTCTATGTACTTGTGCTGCAGAAAAATTCAAGTGGTGAGTTCCTCTTAAAAAAGATGGAAAATATAAGCAATAAGACTATTGACAGTCTATTTAGCTTCGTGAAAAGCTCTAATTGGTTTTAGTAGTGGAAGATATGGGCCCAACAAATTGTGGTATCACTATTGGGCACTTCAGCCTATGTGTGCTCCCTATGTAGCAGTGACAACTACCTATCTACTACTATCAACTTTTCTCCATTGCAAAATTTCTGAATAATCAAAATCTTGCTAGTTCATCCAGTGGCAAATAAGACACTGTAACCACATTGCCATTTAAAAAAAAAGTCCTAATTATAATCGATCAGTGACTCCATTGTATCCAACGGTGTTGAGCAGATGCTACTTAATCTTCCTTTTCGCTGATCCTGCCTTTTAATGCCAATAGAGCATCGGATAGACGCAGAAGCTCTCTCCAGGCGCTTCTGCTTTGCGCGCACCTTCTCCAGTTGGTCACACCAACAGAGGATAGGGCGTTCTCAACTTGGTCCTTCCACCGGAAACACAGCCTCCCTCTTCGTCGTCAACCTCCAACTACCGCGTCAAACACCTTTTTCGCTGGAGCTTCACCGTCCATACGGGAAACATAAACAATGTTCATGCTTTTGGTTGGATGGTTTGGGGATGTTAAATTTCTCGTTCTAAGTTTATAAAAAAATTGGAACTCGATTGCCATTCTTTTACGGTCATATGTAAATATATAACAGAAAGTATCCTCTAACAACGATTTGCTATATAACGTATTAAATGAACATCTCCTATTGTGTGATAATGTGCAGTAGTCGTATTGCTTGTGAGCAGACCTACGCATTTCAACCCACTTAACATCTCCTCTCGTCCCAAGGAAAGTTCCTCCCGGAACTGGCGTTAAGTATTTATTCGGGAGGCTGCCTCAGCAGACCAAACAGACCGCGTTCCCATTTTCGAGGTGATTCACTACCTTAGTTGTGCTATATGCACCACCGTGTTTTAATAATAAAAATTTGCTATTTGCCTCGGGCGGCATATAAGCTTTGCTCGCAACCGTATGCATAAATATGTAGAACATATACATTAGTACATAACAAAGGTTATCTATACCAGTGGCGCATACAGGCCGCAGGTTTTGGTGGTCCAAACTCACCCAAAAAATAAAAATTGTTGGTACACAATTTGGTTTCAAATGGTATTGTGCTCAAAAGTTGTACGCAAACTCCTCCACCGTCCCCCTAAATGAAATCCTCTGTGCGTCGCTGACCTATAGATACCTATGTATTAATGTGAAAATGTGTGCTTCTTGTATGTAAACGAGTAGCCAATATATAAGCCAAATCTTGTAGCCAGCGAGGTGCCAATGCGGGGCACTGCCAAGCTCCGTTTAGCAGTCAGCCGTGCGTTCCTGTACTAAAGCCGCACACGCACACAAACTACACGCACGTGTGCATGTGCCGCATGCTTGCAAATGTCAGCCTCGAGTGTCTTTATTTTTTTTCGCTCATATGGCAACATGCTACTTTGTGGACGTCTGCATCCTCTATGGTTGCAAGAATACATTTTTTTGTTGGTCTTTAGAATAGTTTGAAGTTTTCGAAAAAATACGAAAGAGAAGTATACACTTTTTTTAATGGTATATCTTGACATAGTAAAGAAAGAAGAAGCAGAAAACTTTAGATAACTTTTTAATTTGACGTTTTCTTTCAATTTAGATACTTTTTGTTTTTTAATTTTGGCTGAAGTAAATGAAGAAATATTCAAATTTTCGTTTTGCGTAAAAAGTTTTATGTTTAAGTAATTATTACAGCCACAACGATGTGGTTGCTCTCATAGAAAAACGCTCTAAAATACAAGGTCCGAGTATAAAAATTAAAAAAATTTTGCTAACATAACCACACAGAAACCTAAGACGTAAAATTTAAAATTTTAACTTTTCCCAGTAAAAACCTGTAGCGAAAGGGTTAACGCCAATTAGGGAGCGTGGCCGGAAAGAAGTATATGAAAATATGACCAACACCAGGAGAATCGATTTTGCAATGGCAGCAAGTCTCTTTTTTAAATATCCTTAATTCTTGGACGAGAAAAGATATCGGAATGAAATTTGGTGAAGATTCTACAGATGTTCCAACTAAATTCCGATGCCCATATTTGTATAGACTGTTCACTTTTTAGGCAGATATATTTGTTTATTTGCAGGTGCAGAATTTGAATAAATCGCACGAAACTTACTGAAACACTCTGTGTTGATTAATTTTGTTTCTTCGTGTGCGTTCAAGTGCAGCATTTGAAATGTTATGCAGCTCCAGGTTAAGCGTTTTATGGTGCAAATGAAGCTGTTCTGAGTGGAGAAGTAAACATTGCTGTGGTATATTGTTTGTTTTTGTTGTGATTGCTTGACGTTTTCATTTGCGGCTGACGTGGACCACAAACGCGCCGCGTATAACTGCGTGTGCCGCATGCACGTTTCCTGTTTATGGTCGGCCATTTGCTGCGGCTCGGCTGCTTTTGTCATAAAGTAATTTCAAAACTTTGTGCTCTTTTGCCTGCTTTGCGTTTACTTTAAAATGTTTATTGTACATATGTTTGTTTGTATGTATTTGACGTACCTGTGGCTGCCGTCATGCAAATGCCGGTCGCATGCGCATATATATGTATGTGTGTATGTAGTGGTGCACACCGGGGGGATTTGGGGGGTCCAACCGCCCTTCCAAATACAAAAATTGCTGGTGCAAACTATGTTTTCAAATGGTATTGGACTCAAAAGTTGTTTGCAAAACCCCCCACACATGAAATTCTGCGTGCGTCACTGTGTGTAGGTATGTGTGAATGTGTGTGCTCATGTGTGTGGAATGTACAAACACATACCTGCATACATACATTATAAAAAAAATATGTATTTGGTGTTTCTTTGGCACTGCATCTTTTGACTGTTTGGTGAAAGTTTGCCAACACGCCGGCCCGCTCGCTCGACCGCCTAAAACTTCCGCATTCCTGGCATGTGGACAAACACACACACACACACACGTACATACTATGAATTTGAAAGGATTTTTGTGTTTTGTCGCTAGCTTTTCAGTTATGTGCGTTCTTCTTGTGAAGCGAGTTTTACTGAAATACTTTTGTATCTCTGCACTTAACATTGTTTTACTCTTTTCACGTGTATGTGTGTTTATTATCAATTTCCTTTTTTCTGACTTATTTATTTGTTGTTTTTGTGCATGTCTCTTGAGATTGTCATGTGCAAGGCTCATCTCAAAGCATGCCACTTGAAAAGATTGTTTGAAAATATGAATAATATGTCCGTACTTGACAGAAAAGAGAAATAATTCAAAAGTGCGTTGGTGTAGCGGAGAAACTCACTGAAGTAATGTTTTAAATAAAGACATTTGAATAGAGTTCCTCGTATAAGTTTACAACATTATGAATTTTTGGTTAGGTTAGCACTGATAACAAGACTTGAGTGCACTTTGGCCGGTATGTGTGTTGCGGTCTTGAATCATAAGTCAGCGAACCTCTTTTTGAGTGTTTGGCTCTGCTTTCGCTCAGGTCTGAGATATTTGGCAGTCTTTGGTGCTTTTGATAACCTTAGTTAACCTCTGGTACTTGTTTCCTTGACTCAGTAGGATCTGCTCAAAGTTTTACAAAAATTTAAATGAAAGTTTAAATTAAAATAAAACAGAATCTGCGCCTGGACGTGAACATTTTTTCGAATGAAATATTCCTATAAATTATTGTTTAATATTATATACATATATAAACTTTTTGACGGAACCCAAATAGATACTTTGAAGTATTTGAAATCTGTTTTTAGTTCAGCAGACAAGAATCTAATTGTGTATGAAAGTGGTGACCTTAACCCTTTCGCTATTTTGTTGCCATATGGCAACATGCTACTTTGTAGACGTCTGAACCCTCTGTGGTTTCAAGAATACATTTTTTTTGGCCTTAGAATAGTTTGCAGTTTTAGGAAAAATACGAAATTAATAAACTGAATATTTAAGTTTAAAGAAGAGAAGTATACACGTTTTTTTAATGGTATAGCCTGACATAGTAAAGGAAGAAGAAGCAGACAAATTAGATAACTTTTTAGTTTGACGTTTTCTTTCAATTTAGATACTTTTTTTTTAATTTTGGCTGAAGTAAATGAAGAAATATTCAAATTTTCGTTATGCGTAAAAAGTTTTATGTTTAAGTAATTATTACAGCCACAGCGATGTGGTTGCTTTCATAGAAAAACACTCTAAAATACAGGGTCCGAGTATAAAAATTAAAAAATGTCTTATGGAATGTTGCTAATATAACCACATAGAAGCCTAAAACGTAAAATTTACAGTAAAAATCTGTAGCGAAAGGGTTAAGATGGCAAGATGGAAGCAAATTCTATGCTCAGAAGTTTCTCTGACTCCCTTTACATCATATAGTGCCTTCAGCTATAAAATACAAAAGCTACTTATACGTCTATGACAAATCAGACCTGAATGGATTCGAATCTAAACTCAACCAATGCGCAGTAAAGACATTTTTCCTTTAAACGGTCACCTACCACTACAAGCAAAATCGTTTTTCCTATGAAAGACCTCTCAAGACTCATGAAATGCAGGTCTCTTTTGCCAATTATAATTGACAATTATCATAAAAAGTTTTAACATAAAAAATATTGCTTTTTAATTAAACACTGCACCACGCAATTGCGTCAACTTGGCAGCATTGGCTGACGCTGCAAAACAACGCATATCACAAATCTGACAAAAATAGCCATAAAGCGGTCTGAACCGGAGCGAAATGCAACCAAGTGGGGGAAGACTAATAAACAATTTACGCGCCATGCGTTAATTAAATCCGTTTTGAGTCCTGCAGCACTGCATCGTTGGATCTCCTTCGCAGACTTCTCTTGCTTGCGTTGCAATCACATTCGCATAATGCCACTTGGCATTTAGTTGCACATTACGCTGCGCATTGGTATGAAATGCACCAAGCAACGCCCACCACTCGAAGCGAGAACGATCCCAACGCGTGAGTTACGCCCAGCGGTGGCACAAAGCAGCAGCGTTGGCTCGGAGGCGTTGCATCTGAGCAATTTTTCACAAGTTTTTAGTTTTTTGTATTTTTAATCACATTTATTTAATTGGAATGAGACGTGCAACTTGCGCACTTACCTGTCCGCAACAATGCTTGGCAGCGGTTTTGCAAAATACGAGCAAAGTTTCTTGTTGCATTGAAAAATGGCCAACACACAAACTGCGGTTTGGCACGCATGAAGTGCAGCGGCAACGCCGGCGTGCACTGCGCTGATTAGCTGCAACCGCACGACAGCAGCTTATAATAATAACAGAAAATAACTGCGCGAAATTGTAATAAAAATTCCGCTGCAGAACGGGCGCAACAATTTGGGTCCCACGCGCAGCGTTGCAAGTTGTGCGTACGCATGCAACACTGCGTGGTTTGTGTGCTAATTAAAAACTGTTGACGTGTTGCGGTTCACTGTTGTGAAATATTGATTTTTTTCTTTCTAAATTCTTTCTAACAATAATTTGATTTTAAACTCATAGGGAAAACTAGTAACAATCATAGTGAAATTATGCTGTGGTCACAAGCCTTGCCACTCTTCAATGTTCAACACCGCGACTCCGATCATCGACATCCGATTCTGGCGCCACTCAACACGACTTGATCACAGTGCCGTTCACTGCGTAGGTGGCCTTCGTCTCCAAGGACTTGTTCGGCTGCTGTGCGTAGACGGTGCCGAACAGCGTGTACAGCGTATTCGGCCAGTACATGAACTTCATGATCGCCGTGTCCGGCGGCACGTGCATGTTCCTCAGCACGTAGGTGCCCACAGCCAGCGGACAGGCCAGACTCATGTTGCCGCCCTCTTTGGACAGCAACAAGTGAGCAATTTTGTCAAAGACCCGAATGCGTTTCACGTAGCGCCAGAACTCGCACACTTTGTAGGTCGCATTGTAGAGCGTCCTGGGCGGTTGCAGCTTGCCCAGCGCATTCTTGACGCTGCTGTACTGCACGAGCACTATGTGCCACATGGGCACCGTCACCGGCTTCAGGACGCGCGTTATGGACGACAGCGTTTGGTTGTTGTGCATTGTCATCTCGAAACGATAGTCGGGCGTTTCGCTAATGCGAAAATTCAGCATTTTCAGCTCGTAGCAATGCTGCAAATAGTGAGAGAATTGCAGCGTTTTGAATAAAACGGGGAATTTTCTTAAACAATTCGAATACCTCTAAAGACAATTCGATGACCGCAAAGCCAACCAGCAACACCTCCACAAATTTTAAATGCATTTTCTGCATGCAATTTTTTATATGATGCACCAAGCTTTCGATGTATTTTTCAATGTTTTATGGAAAGTTCCCAATACTCCAATTTCTGTGGCACAAAGTCTGCCAAAACAATGTTTATTGAAGATTTTTGTAATCATTTATCTTATTTGATTTGATTTATTTTTGCTTAATGACTTGTTTAGTTTTAATGGATTTTTAAATGCGCCAAAACCTAAATCGACAATCGTTGTTATATAATAACACATTATAGCATGGAAAATAACCAAAAAGCTGGTTATCGATTAAGAAAAAAGGGTAGAATGCCACATTCTTTGTAGTCTCTTCAAGTTTTTTTTCTTTATATCGATTGAAAGGCTTCGATGAAGTTATTTATTGCAGACAATTTTTAATTTTTACTCTTAAATGTTTTTCGATATGCCAAAAGTGTATAACTTTCCTTCTGTTGCCCAGTTAAATTGGTGTTCGTTCATTTTCGCATGTTGCCGCTAAACTTGATTATGGTTTTGATATTTTGATGTTTTCATTTTGAGCTAACTGTCGCCAAATATTAGTTTATTGTTTTTGCAGTTATTTTTAGCTTTGACAAATGAGCTCAAATCCCACTCAACTGTTGTTTTTTTTCTTTTTGTTTTGATAAACAATCTTTTAGAGCTAGAATGAATTTAATAATTAGGCTACACCATAAATCCTGGTTTCACGAGTGTAGGACATTTTAGTACCAATTTTGAATAAGTACGAAATAAACACTTAAACACATTTTCAGTTTTGGCTTAATTCTGGCGTTCAAGTTAATTTCTGAACTTTGATGTATTCAGAGACCTATAGTAGAATTTTATGGCAAATATTTTCGTGGTACATTTTGTCCTTAAAAAGTCCTGTTTTACAGGACATTTTTGGCATTTTAGAAAAAAGGGTAAAATTGACCCATACAAATAGGAGCTACAGGGTTAAAATGCTCCACAAAAATGTTCTTTGTAGTATTTTACATCAAAGTGCTGAACACATCATATACCTAAAATGTGAGGTTACATGGTTTTCGTATGCCGATTCACCATAAGAATGTGCGAAAAGGGGAAAACTTTGACCCCCCCTAAAAAAAATTCAGACGTAAACTTTCAAAACACCGACACACGTATATTTGTTTTTGGCCCCCTCTACCAGAATCCGTTGTCAGAACCTTGTTATTTTTTTTGGTGTTGTACAGTGTTATTGGAACTGTGACAAATTCTACTGTCGTCTTATTGTATTGGATCATTTTGAAAACCTTACTAAATTTACTATTTTCTATTTCAAGTGTTCAAAGGTTAAAGCATCAAATGAAATCTGGATTTCGAACAGTTCAAAAATCTCTGATTCAAACGATCTCTCTCTGCCACTGGCCGGCAGTCTCTGGACGAAGATGGAAATCCCAAGGCTCTCCCTTCTTTGACAACTTGAAAAACCTCAGTTCAGTAAAAATCAAGAACTTGCTAGGTTCATTTACAATTAAAATTGACTTGTATAAGCTCTCCGACGTGCAGTAAGACAGATCACTTTCTCCTTTTGGAATCACAACGGGCCCATTTCGTGGCCACCTTAACCTACCCTAACCTAACTAAACGGTCTGGATGTGAACTAGCCAGAACAAAATTAAAACCTAAATACAGTGGTGACGATCCATGAGTTCAAATGGTTTAAAGTGTTTGCATATTTCAAACTGTTTCGTTAGTGTGGATTCTCGCGTATGAGACAAGTCTTTTGGGGCGTCCGTGGCCAAAAATAAAAAAAAAAACCAAATCTTTATTTTGAAAAACTAAGTAAGCACGATCGAAGCCAAATCTCCAACTAAGCTATATCAAAAGGAATTTTAAAAAAATTGTAAGTTTCGTAGTCTCACGAAGGTTTTAAACTTTATATATTGCCTGTACACAAATTTAAGGAAAAAATTCAAATTTTACCGTGCGAAACTAGAGATGTTTTTTCTTATGGTTACAGTTATTATTTTAATATACCTGATTTTTTATTTTATGTTTTAGGTTTCTACAGTCTGTTAATGCTTTCGTTTTTATTTTGGTTATTACTTTTCGCAAATTGTCGTTATTTGAACGCATAGCCATTTTGAGCCCTAGCAAAAGTTTAAGTGCAAACTTCAAAAGCGAACATTTAAAAAAAGGCCTAAGGAGGCTTTCCAAATTCAATTGTTTCACTGAATTACAAAGTTTCAGCTGCAGAGGCTTGCAGATCCACATGTAATTCATTTTTTTATAGTGGCACCTCTTGTACAAATTCGTGAGCTGTTTTATGTGTAGCTGCCGTCACGTAATTTAACTCGACCGGCTGGCACTACAAATGCATGCAAATATTTGTGGAAAATTAATTTAGAAGCGAATTGAAGAGGGACCAATATGAAAAAGTTCGAAAACTTAAAAAAATGGCAAAATATACACATGTAGCGATTAATTCATTTGAGGCTTAAACGAACTTTTAAAGTAGGCGTGGTAGACTGCCTATTTTTAGCAGAATTATAGATTATACGCTAATGATATTTTGTATAAAATTTGATCTTTCTAGTGTTAATAGTGGCCAAGTTATCGAATTAAAAATATTTTTTCAATAGTGGGGGTGGGCGTGGCAGTAGTCCAAATTTCACAAGTTTTCGTATTTTTCTTAATTAGGCTAAAAAATGGGCGGATGCCAAATTTCGTGAAAATTAAACCACGTTTACTATTTTTGGCCATGCGATGCGGACGACCCACTGTGCAGCGTTCTGCTAAGACAGCCGTCACTGTGCTGATATATGTTGTGGCTTTCGCAAGAAAAGTGCTATGATTCGGACAGTCTTGTTATGATGCAAGTACTCTACATTATTTATCTTGCGACTATTTGACCTAACCTCAACATTAATCATAACCGCCGTTCTCTTCGACGACTTTTCTGCAGCAAGTTTCCCCTCGCACCAATGCCAACAGTTTAATTCCCCATTTGCCTGCCGCTGGATGATTGAGTGGGGCATCTTTGGCCGCTATTAAAACTTGTGCCAACCGTCGTTGACCAGTGGCAACCATAAATTAGTTGCGCCACTGCTCCTCCTTCAGCTTTGCCATCAGCCAACAGAGCCAACAATTGTTTTCGCACTTAAGCCAGCACACTTGGCACTGCAGCCAATTACCAACTTTGACGCTTTAATTGTGGCCGCAACTTTTCATTACATTCATAAATTCGCGCACAGCACTCGACGCTCATCTCCGGCGCGCACTTCATTAGTCGGCATCGGTGAGGCCTCAGCGCGCTCGTCCTTCGCTCGGCCGTTCAAGTAGTTTATTCATTTGTTTGGTATGTTTATTCAATGCTCCGCGGACTATGCGCCGCAAATTGTTTAAGTATTTATGCAAAATTAAACTGTGGTTAGGTGTTTGTGTGGCATGTTTATTTGTTTATCTGCCTGTTTACTTGGCATTGGCCAATTGTGCTTTGCTGTGTTTTTAATTAATGGCAAATATCCATTTCCGTTTCCGTTGTCGCCCGTTTTCCATTTCAAATTCTTCATTTTCAATTTGCATTTCCATGCCTCATGCTGCCGCCTCAATGTGTCTCACTTTGCTGCCTTTCACCTCGAAATTTCGCATTAAGGCCAAAATTGTGTCAGTATCATTGCCGCCTGCAGTCAGACCTGGACCCAAATTGACTCGACTCGACGACCATTGTATGCGCCATGCATGCGGCCTGTGCAAATATTTATTATGAAACTGTTGCCAACTTGTCATATTCACTTGAAATTCTGTCCCATTAGTTGCTTTATGTATACTTATTGTGTGACCGATACGGTTGGTAAGTTGTTGTTATTGTTGGCGCTGTTATTGTTTACGGTATTCTGAGTTATAGTTGCCGGCGGCATACATTTCAATACAACGATTCTCAAATGAGATTTGCATGAAATTGAGCCATCGAACTGAAGCGTCTGTCCATGACAATTAGGTTAATTGAAACTAAGCAGAAAAACTTTGCGCTGACTACTGAAAAATGCATTTGATTGGCATTTAATAAAATTAATGCCAAAGCATTTCGCAGCAAATTAATGCCAAAGTTGAATTTTTCAGCATTGTTAAAATTTATATAAGAGTTTAGCTTTTCTGGTTAGAATTTGTGCAAAATTATAGTTTTAAAGCCAAATGTACCTTGACAAAATTTCCACATAGTTATTCAAAATAAATATATTGAAGTGAAACTTAAGAAAATTATCAAACAATTCCAAAATAATTTCATTAAAATTAATTTGATATAAATTACGGACATTTTGACAACAATCAATTAATTAAATTTCATTGAAATGAAATTCATGAAAATTATGAAACATTTCCAATCTAATTTCATTAACATGAATTTCGTATAAATTATGAACATTTTGAGGAAATGTATTCATCAATTTAAAAGAATATTGAAATTATGCACATAAATAATATATGTATTTATTTTATTTAGTTTTTATAACTTTAAATGTTATGATTTGTATAACTTACTAGATGAAAAAAAATTATACTTTGACTTATCAGAAACAGTAGAATTCTAAACCGCTTAGATCTGGGCCCAGCTTGTTAGATAATTTTGGAATGAAGGCAATGGCGCACACATGATTTCTGTTGAGCAAAAGTTCTCTCCCTCTCTACTTTGTCCCTCTCTACTTCTCCAGTTGGTCAAACCAAGAGAGGATAGGTCGTCCTCAACTTGGTTCTTTAACCGGAGACACGGTCTCCTTCTTTGCTGTCTACCTCTAATTACCTTTTAACCGGAGCTTCATTTATTTATTTTTGAATTTTTTTTTTTTTTATTACCGCGAGGAACAACTTTTCTCTGTAGCTTCATTTATTTATTTATTTAATTTCAGTTTTTGAATAAAATTCTTACAAAGTAATTAACAAATGAGTAAGACTTAAACTTAAAAGGGGAACTGTGAGTTTGGTAAGGAAATGAACATGGACTTAGGAACAGAAAATCAAACATCAAAGAGGCCGACAGTACATTTAACTTAGCTAAGGCTCGAGGAATGGGTGCGTTACTACCATATTTTGTTCTAGAGAACTCAACACAAAAAACAGGAATTTATTGTGTTGGCGCAATGAAAGCTATTTTGACCAGAAAAGAAGGACAGTAAATATTTCAATTGACTGTGCCAATAATTACAGACATGGCTACGACAGACCTCCTGGTTTCAAGAAATTTTAGACTCAGCAATAAACATTGAGACCTGTAAGAAGGCTGGGGCTCAGAAAAATGAATAGAGCGAAGGTCAAACTTTAGAAAGATATGAAAGCAGCATATTCCAGTCTGGACCTGTCAAATGTAAGTCCATGTCACGATGCATGTCATAGTCCCTACGGGCCGCTGGATGTTGATTTGCTGTGCTAAATCCGTGTCAGCCGTGGGCCAACTGTTCCTTAGGCATAAGGAACCGACCACGCATTATCGAAACAACGTATCCAACCAAATGTAAAGGAAATTCATGGCCCATAATAACCGTCAAAATAATAGCAAATTTAAAATATTAATATTTTTCCTGAGATCTTTCCTATTCGTCTCGTTGCTACTCTCAAGGGGTCATAAACGTTGTGCATTAAGACACAAGGTCCCTTTTTTCTTTCCATTCTTTCAGTCCGCTTTTTTTCCTCCAAAATAGCATCTTTTCTTGCAACACTTGTTTACAATTCCCATAAAGCATTCTGTGCGACGCCAAGCCTCCGCTTGCAGCGTTGTGCGAACGTGCGCGCATTTGTTAGCAAAATGTACCAAATAATCCACATCATTATGCAAATAAATAATTCAATCCAATTGGCCTGCGCCAGCAGCAAAACGCGACAGACAGGTAGGCAGGCACCTCAATACGGCGTCCTCGTCTCCTTACGGAATGCCACATTCGTTGTCCCTAAAGTGCTCGTTTCTTTTACCGTCTCGTGTTGGTAATACTTCAGCTTGTTATTTGGTGTTTTATGTCAGCAAATGGAGACCGCTTATGTTAATAAAGTCACACACACATACACACGCGAACAAAACTCGCTTTCATGTTTATTATAAATCAAGGGCCGCAGCTTTACTGGTTTGTGTGTGTGTGTGTGAGTGTGTAAAAATTGCGCTTTCTATTGTTTGCCTGCGGAGATTTTGCTCATGATTGCAATCATTTACCATATATGTTTGCGCAAACATGTTAGAGAAGTTTGCGCAAACTTGTTACAGATGTTTAAAAAAACAATGTGCTGCATGTGGAATTTTAAATTCCAACATTTTTTTGACTAAAATATGCACAAAATGCCCAAAAGTTATATGTGTTTGCGCAAACATAGCAGAGAATAGACCGCAACATGGTGGCTTATGAAATATATTCGATTTAAAATTAAGGGTTTGAACAGAAATTAATTAAAAAAATTTCTAATTAAAGTTGTTGGTCTTTTCCATGAATTAAATGATCTTTTTTGCCTTCAACGTGTTGCATGCATTTTTATTAAAGCAAGATTTAAGACTGTCTGTTCCAGCTGCACATATGACAACAGCATCGACTATAGCCGTAACTCATATTTATGCATGAATCGTATAAATTTTTAATAAATTCACATTCATATGAAATGAATTCCGAGCAACGACAGTTGCGGCACGCCACATTCAGATTTTTAATAAATTTCCTGTCATTCAAGTCAAAGTCGATGTTGCTGCTTCTGCCTTCTATTTCTGAGTGGTGAGTGAGAGACCAAATGGAAGTTCTGAAATGTTTTGCATATTTTGTTTGAATTTCAATTAACGTGATTAATGTGGTTTGTTGCATGTGGCAGTTGCAGCTTTATTATGGTAACATTTGCATTTGCATACAAAAAAAAACAATAACAAAAATATTTATTTTAAGTGTAGCGACTTTTTCAGCTCATAAGTAGGTGCTGTCTGAATTTAAAAGGTGATCTTGCAAAAAGTTGTATTCAATGGTGTTTGAATGTCATTCATTCCTATTTAATTGAATAAATTTGGACAGTGTTAGATCGCAGTTGGATGATGAAAGTCATACTTAACTTTATTTTTTGATTTTAATAGCTTCTGGACATTCCATTTATAGAAGTCGTAAAGTCCCAGGCTGATTGGTTCAGCTTTACTGAAAAGCCGCCCCTTTAAAAACCTCATAGATCTCTATGGACCTTGTCAGTCATCGGAGATTTTATTTGTAGGTTCAGCTGTACTGAAATGCCGCCTCTTTGAAAACCTCATAGGTCTCTATGGACCTTGTCAGTCATCGGAGATTTTATTGGTAGGTTCAGCTGTACTGAAATGCCGCCTCTTTGAAAACCTCATAGGTCTCTATGGACCTTGTCAGTCATCGGAGATTTTATTGGTAGGTTCAGCTGTACTAAAATGCAGCCTCTTTGAAAACCTCATAGGTCTCTATGGACCTTGTCAGTCATCGGAGATTTTATTGGTAGGTTCAGCTGTACTGAAATGCCGCCTCTTTGAAAACCTCATAGGTCTCTATGGACCTTGTCAGTCATCGGAGATTTTATTGGTAGGTTCAGCTGTACTAAAATGCAGCCTCTTTGAAAACCTCATAGGTCTCTATGGACCTTGTCAGTCATCGGAGATTTTAGTGGTAGGTTCAGCTGTACTGAAATGCCGCCTCTTTGAAAACCTCATAGGTCTCTATGGACCTTGTCAGTCATAGGCGATTTTATTGGTAGGTTCAGCTGTACTGTAATGCTGCCTCTTTGAAAACCTCATAGGTCTCTATGGACCTTGTCAGTCATCGGAGATTTTATTGGTAGGTTACGGAAAGGTGGAGAGGTTAGGAAACAGTTGTATGAGAGTCTGAAAAGTTTCCTACTAAACAAAGGTACAAGTATTTTTTTTTTATTTATTCACATAGTCTCTTTGCAAGTCTACACACAGTTTTATTGCGTTGAAAACGTTCATTCGAACAGCTTTTTGGCCTAATGGAAGCAAACTTTAACAGGTTTCTTATGCCTAAATCTTGATTCAATATATGACAAACATGTTCTGTGGACATATTCATAGCCTCTGCTATCGCTCCCACTTTCATTCGATGATTGTTTACTTCGATTTGAGAAACTACAGCGATGTTATCAGTGGTTACAGTATTTAGAGGTCCCGAACGGGTATCGTCCTCCCAAATTTGTGCGGCTACTTTTACATTCAGTTGTCCTAACACTTACGGGGCTGACCTTTAGTGCAGAGACCCTGTACACAGCATCCAACTCTTTAATTTGTCTTTCAAAAACAAATATCTCTATATACTCTATACTCATTTTTTTTCATTTTCACAAAAACACACCGACTAACTCAAACCATAGTTAGTCAAACAATCACTGCGCATACAAAATGGCTAAAAGAATCTTTCACTAACGAGTTAACGAGTGTTGCCATTTGCATGTTGAGGCCGGAAACTTTTTAGACCACCCATCTATGCCGATTCGTAACGAGCCGCACATTTGCAATAAGTAACTTGGCTCTCACAAATTTCAAATTATCTACTGAGAGGTTAAACGAAAAGTCATCTCCTTTTGTGGTATCTTGATTCAATGTCGACGACCTTTGACTTTTGTCCAAAGGTCGTTGTTCTGCTGCCGTTCGAAACTGACTTATTTCAAAGTTCAAAGTATGTCATGTCATGTTCATTGAGATAGCAGCGCAATTATATGCAGCAATTTTAACAAAGAGCATAGGCCCCAAAAATTACCTCAACTACGGCCCGCGAAAGCCAATTTGGTCGCTTTTTAATGAGATTCACAATTTCATTACAGACCGCGAACAGCACTTAATTCGCTGCATTACAGCTATACACCTACATCACACCTACACATACATATACAAATGTAGGAGTATACGTATACGTGTGTCGATTCACTCTCCCAGTTACTTTTGTATGTAGGTCGGCAAATTTCAGCTGACGCAAATAATGCGAATTTTTGTGCGGTGCCTCAGCTGCGTTTATTCAATTAAAATTTTCCACTTCATAAAATTCAATTAATTATGTGGCCCTTACCATGGCCATTACGTGTCTGAGTGTGTGTGTGTGTGTGTGTGTTTGTGTGCGTGTCAGCGATGCGTCATTAAGCCTGAGCGCGCAACGTCATAATTGCAAGTGGACTGCAACAGCTGCGTCCACCTGGCAAAGTGTCAGTGTCACAAATTGCACTACTCGGCACACAATTTTATACAAAGTTAATGTTTTATTTAACAGCTTTCAGGCAAATATTGCAATTTCGCGCTTCACACACAACTTTGTCAGCAATGCCAACGTTATTGTCACCAATTGCGGCTTTAAGCAACAATTCTGCCAATTTATGTGCAGTGTCGACTGTTCGACTGCTTCGCTCTGTGCGGTCTAAATGAGTTTTTTAATGGAAATCTTAAACAGAAATTCTGCGCGCCATACCCGTTATGACATTTTCCCGGCAGTGTATTTGTTGTGGGTGCAGCCACATTGTCGCCACTGCGTTCGGTCGAACGCCACTCCAATGTGATTCCATTTCGTTGCTCATACGCACCGTTGCACCGCTTTGCACACTACCCACTGTCGTCTGTCATTGTTGCCACCGCATTGCTGTTGCTGGAACTGTGCTGCAAATTTATCACAGCAGACAGTAGCAGCAACGATATCAGCACAGCCGCCAGCTCGCCTGCATAATTTGCACGTCAGCTTGTTATCCTTCTTCGAGTTACATATATTGGTCGTATTTTTCGAGCGTATGGCCTGTGGATGTGTGTCCATGTGGATGTGTAATCTGCATATGTGAACGAACGCTTGGCACGCGTTGCTGAACAGCTGCTGTCAGCTCCTGGTGCATTGCCATCGCTCCTGCCTGCCACTTTCAGTTCAAATACCCTTAATCTCTTTCTATCCACTGACTTGGACGCTTTTGTTGTGACTTGCATAAATATTTCGATTTCTTTAAATTTTGCTGCTGTCTCACTGTCAGCCGATTGCTTGGCAACCCCTGCCATGTCTGGGTTGAGTTATGTGTCACACATTGTGGCAGCCACTCTTTGTATTAATAACACATGCTATTAAATTTCAACTCAATGCAATTTAGCGCAACTCGTGGTCGCGTATGTGCGGCAATAAAAGCGTCGCGCAGCAAGCCGACATAAAGTTGCTGGTCGCGGATCTATCAATTTTTGCAATTTATTCGCGAATTTTATTTGGCCATAAAACAGCGCGCACGCTCATAAAAACAAATCAGCCACTGCGAACGAACATCAAACAGAACAGCAAAAACACAAAAATTGTACAGACAGCAGCAGACCAATGGCTGCCAAAAATGTCTAGCCAAGCCTTAACTGAGTAAATGATTTAATGCATTGGTAAATACTACTCGTCATGCCAAAATTATTAGCAATTTCCATTTCAATATTTTGGTTTCAACTTATTACCATAAAAAAGTTTATGACACATTTTTCATACACAAAAGTGCAGCCATCCGAAATGTGCTCGTCACTCATCTGTGACGAAATTGCGACGAATTTTCAATATTTTGCTATAACTTGACGCACATTTGCCCGTCGCCGTCTTCTTCTTCGGCGTTTCCTTCCGCTTTAGAGCAACGGACTGTAAACCGGTACACTTTCAACGACAGCACTTTCGGCTGCCAAACTTTTGCCATCAATAAACCTGCACACTCAGAACGATGGGCTGCGGCGCCTGAACTGCGCCAACGTGGAGACTTCATTAAATAAATAAATTTGGTGTGGGGCCACACGAGCTGCCCAGACTGCTACACATTGTAGCGCAACGATGGCCACACTCGGCTATTGAGCAAGAAAATTGGAAGTCAAAAAAGTATACAGAAGAAGTAACTTTTACTTTGATTTCAAATCCTTTTATTTTCTTTTGTCGTTCTCAAGTAATTTTCTTGCATTCGTTTTTATTTTCCTTATACTTTTCAACGTTCATATTTGCTATCTGTATTTATTTTTATTTTTTTAATTGGAACAAACGCGCAGGATATGACCCCTATTAATGCGAGGCATTGGATATATTGGAGGCAAGGATATACACGGTGAACGGAAAGTTTCTGCATACATCGTTTCAATTGTAATATACTTAAAATTCTGATTGCTTGTTTTATTTGAAAACGAGATGGGGAAATCCCCAATAATGTGATGGTTTGAAAATCCTAAGCAGTTCCCTCATAGATCTACAGCGATTTTAATGCAGGACGGTTCGCGATGTCATATGGCGAAACAGTCAATAAGTGTTGCTATTTAAGTCTATTTAAGCTAGTATGGGAAAACTGGCCGGGAAATTCGCCAGATTTTAATCCTATTGAACATATCTGGTCCAGGATTCAAGATTCAGTATTTCGGAGTCCAAAACCTGCCAATAGACTTCAACTCATTGAGAGAGTAAAACAAGAGTGGGATGCCATATCATTGGCCGAAACGTCGGTCTTGTGCGAAAGTTTTCGAAAGCGAGTCCTAGAGTGCTACGAAAAATGATCAATTGAATTTTGCTTGGATATGATTTAGTGGTTTAAATAAAAAAAAATTTGAAAAGCAATACAAATGATCCTTAACGGTGTTTTTTTTGTATGCAGAAACTTTCCGCCCACCGTGTATAAGGGAATAGGGTAAAGAGTGAAGTAGTTATGCACTGTTATCTTGAACCCATCAAGATCATAGTTGCTGGGAGAAATATTTATATACAGGGAGACAGTGGCGCTCGCAGGATTTTGTTTCGGGGAGGGTTTTGTGTAATTTTTTTTGAGAACTTTGAAACAGGATAAAATTTAGATGTATGAATCTACAGACTGAGATCCAAAACATGTACCTATGTTTTCCCCCCTTTACAGATTTTGATCCTGAAAGTTCAAAAGAGAAAATTTAGTTAAAAGGAGACAATTTTTCTCTTTCTTTTGATACCCATATCTTCATCATTGCACAACCGCAAATATTTTAAAAAATATTTGAAATGTGTATGTCCTTAAAATTTTAAAGTCTTTTCAAAACGACTTTGGGTCAAAAAATGAAAAACTGACTATGCCAGGTTACTATAAATGACCTCTAGTTTCACGCCTATATCGACATTAGGATGGGTCTCGGCAAAAAAAATGTGTTTTTTTCGCACGGTGTAATAAATGTAAAGTTGGTGTTTTCACTCAGTGCATCAAAACTTTTAATATTTGCACAAATATATGTCTTTCATCTTCGATTTTAAAACCAAAGGAGATAATTTATTTTATCTATAAAACAATCATTCGAAAATGTATGATTTTTGAAAATGGTAAAAAAATTCACTTTTCTTACAAATTTCACTGTCAGTAATTTCTCCAAATCTCATCTGATTTGGACAATTTCTACACAATATCTCTGGAAAGGCTAAGGTATTATCTTCTGACCGACGGACAGCTTGTGTTAGTCGGGTGATTCGTTTACGAGATATGTGCTCATAACTGAAACAACAAGGAAAACAGAATTTTCGAAAACGCTTCTTACAAAAATTTTTTTATCTTCAGTTTCAGCGGCCCAAAGTTAGTCTAGAAAACACTTTTATTTTTAGATGCATTTTTTGTGTCGAGTAGTGTTATTGATGATTGAATATTGATGATTGAATATATATGCGACGGTTATAAATAAAAATCTGTACTAACTTAAAGATATTTCCGGTGGGGTTTAAACCCCAAAACCCTCCCCTGTGTGCGCCACTGCAGGGAGACCATTCCACAATCGCGCAATGCGGGTCAGAAGCTTTCTCTGTAATGCGTAGTGCGCTGGATCATTGTTTCAACGTGGAATACCCAGAACTTGGTTTTCTTTTTGTCCGCATATGAACTTTTGCATCTCCTCAATTCTCTTTGGGCAACTTCTCTATTTGTTATACGGTGTATAGGTAGATATAGGTAGTAGTAGTAGATGTATAGTGTTCATTGTCCAGGAGCGAGAAGAGTACGAAACATTTCCTCCGGAATGAAGGTAGGGTATGAGTTATACCTCTTTACGCTCTCAGTTATAGTCTCTTGATACCCTACATTGTCTCCGAAGGCAATGCTTTGTACTCTGTACGTATCTTACCTCCTTTATTCTCGCTCGCTCCTAAACATTGACCTCCCACACCTATCTTCCACTTACGGATCGGATGAGAGCTTCACACCTTCAAGAAGAAGATGTCACCAAAATGCTTTCATATCTTACATCAATTAGAAGAATTCAAGCCATGTTTGATTGCACTTCCGACTGTTTTCTCCCACTGGCCGACAGCTTCTTTTCTTCTGCACTGTTTCTTCCAATACTTACTTAATTGGGCAGGTTACGGCCTGCAGCAAAAGTTCTCTCCAGGGTTACACCCAAGAAACGGTAGTTGAAGTTTGACGGCAAAGAAGGACACCTTGCCTACGGTAGTCTTTTCTTTTTGCCTCTGGAGAAAAGATCTTCCAAAGAGTGAGTATAGCAACTACGACTTTCAACTACCGCGTCGAACATCTTTTTCGGCAGAGCTTCATCGTCATAAAGGTGACATGGCCAAGCCAACGTAGCAGCTGGATGTTGATTCGATTCCATGTCCCTAAACAGCTCATTGTTCTTTCGTATTTGATAGTCGCCAATACGAACAGGGTCGAAGATTTTGATTGATTGATTTGATTTTGATTTCGTTAGTTTCCATGCTTCTGTGCCACAAAAGACAGGAAGAATGAGCTTCCTATAGAGTGCAAGTTTTGTTGCAGAGAGATATATTTGCAACTCAACTGCCTATCGAGACCATAGTAGCATCCATTGACAAGATTATTTCTTTGCGTTTCTCCCAGGCACACATCTTTCCTGCTGTCTATGACAACTTCAAATTTATACCTGACGCGAGATTCCGTTCCTCATGCTTTTATATTTTTCACTACCAATTTTGTCATTCGTGTGCGTTTCTAAACCATTAAATATTTATTGACTTGCGTTGTTATCCACTTATCTTCGACATAATCATTACATTTCGCTCTATTCTTGCTTCTTTTTTTTTCTCGACAGACATCCTTTTAAGCTAGCAATTTTCTTCTATATTTTTACTTTTTTCATTGCTTTCGTTGCCTTACTTTTTCGATTCGACAATCAAACACACCATCAGCAACACCTCACCCATTCACAAACCGCCCTTCGCGCTTCCCTCACGCCTTCTCGCTTGAATGAGCAGTGTTGCAACTTGCAATTAATTTTTTCCCCTCACATAAGCAGATAACTTCAAGTGCACTTACGCTCACCTTCCTCTTACTTCCTGCTTTGCAGATATTTGTGTACTTCCTACCAAAAACGAGTCCCAAAACCGGCATACAAACTCAAACACACTCAAACACATAGCACACAGGCAAGAAGGATCCTTCGCGCGACGTTGTACGAACGAGCTCATAAAACGCCTGCAAGTGTAGTCGTGCGAAAACTTTGTCAATCGCTCTGTCATCAATGACTTTAGCACTTTAGCTCATCGCCCACCGCCCAACGCCTTCGACCACCGCAGCCACGCGTCATGCCCTCGCCGCCCACTTGTGCCAAGTAGTTTTTCGGCGCTAAGTGTTGTTAGCGTTCGCTTTTGGCGCTTCTTGCCCGTCACGCAAGTCGGTCGTCGACGCACTCTGTGATATGGCATATCGTAAATTGTGTATTTTCCTAGTTGCGATTTTTTTCCAGAAAATTTACCAAATTGAAGTGATTTTCGTCCGTCCGCATCGTAAAGTGAAAAGTGTAAAATGTTGTTTGGCGACATTGAAAAGTTTTCTGTTGCTAACGTTGTATGTTGCGGTGTGTGTAAGAGCTCGTTTTAATTTTTATGCAATTTGTTTTTTACTCAAAATATGTATGTATGTACTAATGATGTGCTGATAACACTTCTTGTAATTTAAACTTTAAAAAATAATTTACAAACAACGTGCCATAGATAAAAAGGACTTGATAAAAAAATAAATTTTAAAAACAAATAATACCTAAAAATAATAAACATGAATGAAATTAATGAATGAAGAATGAAATTTTAGCATTTCTCAGGTCTTAATGAGATTAAATTTAATTAAATAATTCCTAATTAAATTAAAATGTTGTTTTATATATTTTTCTTTATTTACCTTCATTGCAACTACGGTGGAAAGGTTCACATGCGAAAATTAATTGATTTTTCGTTGAGCAAAAATCGATTTAATTTTTGCACATTTGTAAGCCGTAACGAAGTAAAATTGCAATAAAAAATGTGCCGCACGAATACAAATGGCAGCTGCTTTGACAAGCCCTGACAGCACGTGCAGTTTTACACCAACCAATTTCAATGCTGCCTCGATGTGTTGTGCTCATGTGAAGGACTTTCCTTCCCATAGAAATGTGTTCTCTTCCAGTTTTTCTACAGGTTGCGCTTGTTGAATGCATGCGAACGCAAACTGCCACGTATTTCTAGTGTTTGTTTGCAAAACAAAGATGCCAGCAAAAAATGTTAAAAACCCCACTGACGTCCTCTGTAAATATCAATAATGCGTTTCTGTGTTAGTTCGACACCCAGCTGCGAGTTTTGATTGCTGAAAACACACACACACACACATACAATAACAGCCAACACGCGGCGCTTTGACTTTGACCTACATACCTGTTGCTATAGTCCGGCAAAGTCTGTCCGTATTTCCAATCAGTCGAATCGAGAATTTCGTGGCACCAAATTTTGACTTAATTGATTGGGCACCTTTGCCCAAAGCAGCTAAAACAACAAGAAGCATTTAATTTTATTGTAAATATAAACAAGAACAACATAAGAATGTATAAACAACTTCTTTCATACCCCAGCCCAACGAATAATTGTCGCTTCGGATAACAATAACAACAAAAAAGTTGTGCTTTCTTTGATTAATGTAGTGTGCGCTGTGATTCGAACTTCCAGCTTTTGACTAGTTCGATTAGTCGGCACTGAGCAATGGCGGCAATTTCTGAATGTTTTATAAACACTTTTGTTTTATTCCTTTGTACAACAACAAAAAGAAAGGTGGAAATAGGCGGAGAGACAGACAGATTGACAGATAGGCAGACTAACATGGACGGACTAATTAATGGTCACACGAAATGACAAAAGACAGATTAATAGAAGGACGAACAGAGTTATGGACGGGCAGATAGATAGACAAACAGAAGAACTAATTTACGGGCGGACGAGTATATAAATGGACAAGGAGGCACAAAGACAGCCGAACAAACAGAGAGGCATGCAGAAAGACTAATAGACGAACGGATAGGGAGACACATAGAGTGCCGGGACAGATCATATGTACGAACAGGAAAGTACATAGATAGCTGGACAAACAGACAGGCAGACCGAAGGACTAATAAACGGATGGACTAAGGTTTGGACAAACATCGAGATGCATAGAGAGCCAAACAGATGGACAAAGGGACGGACAGGTGGATGAACATATGGATGCACAGGAACAGCCGGACAGCTGGATGAACAGGGAGGCATACAGAAGGACTAATAAATGGACGGACAGAAGTGTGGATAAACAGGGGGACGCATTGAGAGCCGAACAGATGGACAAACAGAGGGACAGACAGAAGGACTAATAAACGGACGGATAGAGGTATGGACAAACAGGGTGGCGCGTAGAGAGCCAGACAGATGGACCAACAAACGGACAGACAGAAAGACTAATAAACGGATAGGGGTACAGATAGCCGGACGAACAAACTGACGGCGTACAGAATGCCCGAAAGCGGAAAGATATTCAAACAGACGGAAGTATAGCCTGGCAAAAGGATACACAGACGAAAGGACAATGAGTTGAGAAGACACTATAAACTAGACAAAGGATAGACAGCTGAACGAAGGACCAAATAGGCGAACATAGCTGGACTGATTGTAAACTTTATAGTGTCCGACCGAATATTCGGTTTCGGTTTCGGCCCAAATAAGTGGTTTCGGTATAAGTTTCGGCCAAAAAATGGCCGAACGGCCGAAACCGAAACTTTGTAGAATATTTTTTTACATTTGATTGTGTAGCAGATATATAGTGAAAGGAGGAGTAATTTAGATGGCACCAATGTAAATAAACTTTTTTTTTAGCATATAATATTAACTTATTTAATTTTGAATATTAGCGAGTAAGGTACGAAAGGGTGATTTTGTATGTTATGTTTGTTTGTTTGTTCTTTATTAACTTAATGTAAAATGCGTTTGTTGAAAAAAATGCTTCATATGGTGATTTTTATTTCAATTAGAATGTTTCGGTTTCGGCCGAATATTAAAAAAAACCGAAATTCGGTTTCGGCCCAAAAAACATGTTACGGTCGGACACTAAAACTTTATAACTTATTCATGTCAACTACGCCTCCTTCTGGGCATTGCAAGTTTCACACTAATACACTGACACTTATTTTATACAAATTTATTTTATGTAAAATATAACATTTTGAATGTGAGACCATACGCTTCTTGTGTCTTGCCATCTCCATTCACCTTCTGGCAACAACAGCAACAGTAATTAAATTTAGATTTAATTTATACCTATGCACACATACACACACATTCGAATGTATGCGCGCATAAGTTATGAAGATTGAGTGCCCACTCCACGGCTCCTTAACACCGCCAGCGCACCCACTCGAGGCGCTCGCAATGTGTCGCTCGAGAAAGCAACGCAAAGAAGCAGTTAAGTATTTCCGTTTCGGCTTTGCGCAGCAAAAGTACGCTGCCGCTGAGCTGTAATGAGCGCCGTAATGACTGACGACATGCCTGAAAGCAAACGTGAAGACTGAACGAACGTAATCAATTTGGTTTAGCTCGATTAAACGCAGCGAAGAGCAGCTCAATAAGTCGCCAGAATTGACAAACATAGAGAAATGTGTGAAGCAGCAGCAACTGATGCCAACAGCTGCAACGAGTGGAAGTTTGATGCGATGCTGTCAGCAGCAACCGGCACAAACGCACAGCGCCTTCATTGTTTGTGTAATAAAAATGGGCCATTAGATGTCAACGTATCGACTCGTATGACTGCAGATGTTCGCACCGCTTTGCATGTGGCTCACAATCGGAAGTGAAGGAAGTGTGTGTGTGAATGTGTCAGTGTATCTCTGCGTATGTATGTGTAAAGTTGCAATTAGCAAAGCGTCTTGAAGCTTGGTTTATTTTAGTGATACTCCAAATGCTGGCCACTGCAGTAAATACAGTGTGCGCGTCAGAAGGTTCTTGGTTCGAATCACAACGCAAGGAAGACTGGCAGCTACGCTTTCAGCAGCAAATGACAAACATCTAAGAATAATAAGAATTTGCAAAGAATATACAAAACACTTCCAATTCGCTTTTTCAAGTTGGTATAAAACTTCTTGTCGAAATACTCGCCACAACAGAGAGTCGTTGGTTCGAACCACAGAGCAAGGACGATAAAAGAAATGATACTTGTCGTTTGGTGGCTACTCTCTCTCCAATAAATGACAAACATCGATGAGTAAAAAGAATATATTTACTTGATATATTTTGTTGTTATCCTTTGTAGAGCCCTTTTTGGACTCTTATGCCTGTTGTGTATGAACTCCTCACATTTCGCGTACAACAAAAAATCGAAATGCAAATTGTATTCTCACCTCAGTCACAGTTTGCATTATAGAAAATGAAATGATTGATTAATACGAAATAACTGCTGGTGATTTTGTGCTGTGAATGTCTGCATGAACTTTTAGTGTTGCCCCCCGCACATACATGCATACATACAAGTCAGTCATGCATGATAATGCAGAAATGCGCTTGTGGTCGTTTCTCCTACAAGTCAATGGGAAATACTTGAAGTTTTAAGAGAAACGACTTGGCTATTTAATTAATGTCTAAATAATCGAATCTAAATAATAAACAAAGCACTGGTGTGGCTTTCCAGCTCCACATGCCAAGACCTCATAATTCATTCAGTCAACACTTGCAAATATTCGTTTGACTAACTATTTCAAAAATTGTTTGTTTGGTAGTGCTTTATTAGTTTTAATAAGCGAAAACATACGCACTTATTCAAATAAATCAAACATGAATTTCTTATCTAATTAATTTCATATCGAAACTGAATATTATGCAGTCAGACCAATTACACCGTGCGACAAAAATTTAAAAAAATGTTCACACCGGAAAAATCCATATGGGCGTGAAACTAGAGACCAAACATAGTAATACTGCGTACTCAGTTTTTTATTTCTACATCCTTTGTCCTTTTAAAAGGACTTCAAAATTTTAAAGGGGATACAAAATATAAAAAAATACTTAACCTCGTTAGAATATGGCGATATGTATATCAAATGAAAGAAGAAAGGCTCAAGAATTTAAATAAAATTGACTTTCTATCTATTTGTAAAAAAAGGATATGAAAAAGGTCCTTTGAAAATTTTAATCCTTTATATCCTTGAAAATTTACATCGAATTTTCTTGAAAAGTAAGTATGTTAAAACCCCAAATCTCCTTGATCACGTGTCAAAATTTCATTATTCTCGCTTCATTGATTTTGTATCTTTTTATTATTTAAAATACTGATACTCAAACAAATTAGATTTTTTGTACTTCATTAGAATTGCAGCTTCTGCCTTTTTTTAATAACTTTCGAACTAATAAAGTTAGAGTAATACAATTTTGACACGTGATCAAGATTTGGGGTTTTAACATACTTACTTTTCAAGAAAATTCTACGTAAATTTTCAAGGATACTCGTATAAAGGATTAAAATTTTCACAGGACCTTTTTCATATCCTTTTTTAACAAATAGATAAAAAATCCACTTTATTTAAATTCTTGAGCCTTTCTTCTTTCATTTGATATACATATCGCTATATTCTAACGAGATTAAGTATTTTTTATATTTTTTATTTTTTATCCCCTTCAAAATTTTGAAGTCCTTTTAAAAAGACAAAGGATGTTGAAATGAAAAACTGAGTACGCAGTATTACTATATTTGGTCTCTAGTTTCACGCACATATGAATTTTTCCCAGTGTGAAAAATGCTGTCGCACGGTGTTATTGACATGATGCAATACGCTCACAAAATTGTTTCAAGAGTTTGAATAGGGAATACTTAACCTGCTCTAGATTATGTTTAGTGATTTTTTTTAATGATGTAAAAAAGAATTTATTCTAATTAATTGAATTCAATAAGTTTAAATGAAGTGTGTTCCGCAGCGATTAAATTTCATGTTTTCATATTTTTCATTGATTTTTTAACATTTCCACATATAAAAGGCACCTTGTCTGCTTATTTCCCCCATTCATGTATGTACATATATGTGAATTCCATGGAATAATTTATCAATTGACGTCATTTGCATGAAGACAACCATATTTGGCCATAATTGCACACTTAATTCCATATTCCGGCTCTGTTTGACATACTCATATAAATTCATTATGCTCATTTGCTTGAAACATGTTGCGTGAATGTGCAAACCTGTACTCGTCTACCAATCAATGAATAATGCAAATCGAGTAGCAATTTGAAGCATCAGCCTGAATGTATTTCCATTCAATTTTCAGCAATCAGATGAAATGTGTTTAAGCATGCGAATCACTGCGAAGAAAATCACCGAGTTTGCTATCTCTATTTCTTAAAATGAATATCATAAATCGACTGCATAGACAATTAGAGCGCTGCATTTGAAAAGTTGTTTACAAATAGTGACTCAAAATTATACTGGCAACTTAAATGTGCTGTCATAAAATTCTATCGAAAAGCAATTTCGTTCAAATTTCGTCATAAAAATTCAATCCAAATGCATTGCAACTACCTTGGCCCCCCCAAAGTATGCCATATAACATTCGCACAGACACTTATTAGCCGGACACGAGTTGAAAATTTAAGTGGCCGTGGCCGTTGCCTTCTTACTTCTCTACTCAAATAATAACCAGATGCTAATTCGCCTGCACAGTGCTGTTGTTGCTGTATTTTCTAGCAGATTAATATTTTTTGCTTTTATATAATTTGAAATTCTCCTTCTAAATGCAAATTGCCAAATGTAACAAACTTTGCGTATGCACCCTCCTCCCTCCTTGCGCCGCTGTGCAATTTTGCTTACTGCTGCATGTTTTTAGGCGCTTACGCAAATCATGCACTGCCCCGCTACATGCATAACCCGCAGCCGGTTTACAACGTTGGCCATCAAACTTTTCGCAATGTAAAAGTAACATCAGTGCACTCGGTCATCCATGCGGCCCTCGACCAGACCACTGATTGGCCGGTAATTTGGAAAATATGTAAAAACTTTAATTGCAAAAATTGCATTTTCTTCGCTCGCTCGCTTTGCGTGTGCGAAATTAAATTCTTAATGAGTATTGAATTTTTTCATGTACTGCATTCAAGTGATGATGTGTGGTGAAGTCAATATATCATTTGGTATGGATTTTGAAACACACTGAAGGCGTTGCAACTGACATGGACGAGTTTCGAGATATGTATGACATATATTAATGAACAGGATCAGCTGTCAATTGAGTTAATCCTTAACCGGCGGGTATGCACACTTCAATTCTCAAAGTTAAACTTGTGATAATGTAATGAAAACATGGGCACGAATCCTCTAATTTTAATTTAAGGCTGTTGCCAACATTCAATTTTCTTAACATTTTTTGTATGAGTATTTATTTTTATTAAAGTTAATATTATTTTAAAATATTTTTTTATTAGGTACAATAGGCAAATATAACAGAGAATCAAAACTATTTTGATTTTCTACATAGAAATGAATGAAAACGCCAACTGCGCCAAAACGTATGCAACACATTCGAACTGCCGTACGTATGTTGAGGTGTTGTGGATTGCTTGGATTTCCGAACGCGCAGCTTCCGGTTGTCAATTCCATTAACCTACGCCACGCCAAAATTCGTGCCAACACACACACACACACACATGAAAACCAAATACACAAAATGCCATCAACAACTAACCGAACAACAGCAAAGCTGCTCTCTCTATCTCGACACTGTTCACTGTATTTGCTTTTCGTGCATTTTCAGCGATAATTGTTGTAGTTGCTGCCGCTGATGAGGCTGCAACCTTGCAAAATGTTTGTTAATCTCTTTTGTTAAAGTTGCTCGTTGTTGTGCATTTTGGCTGCTCGACAGCTCGTGTTGTGTATTAAAGTTGAAGGTGAAAGAAATGCCAACAATGCCATAAATGCCACGATTTCAGTTTGTGCCAGCATATCTGAATTTGTATGTGTGCGTGTGTATATGTTTGTGAGGTTTTTGGAGGTCACTTTCTATGCTTTAAAATAGAACACAGATTATGTAAGTGTTACAAAGTTGTGCAAATTTCAAGTCACTAGTAAAACTGGATTAATGAGGAAATAGGGTCGAAACCAGTGGTGTGGCCAAAACTTGGTCATAGAGGTTGGGTCAAACTTAGTAATACGTGCATTCTAAAGCAAATAGGACTTTTTTGCATTGTCTGGTGGTGAAATTTAAAATTTCAATTTGCAGTCAATTTCATAACATTTGGTTCACTGAATGCGGAGTTCTTGTAACATATCTGAAGTGAAAGTATTTATATTTGTGTCATCGGCACAAAATTGAGCATCGAACAGAGAGCCAATATTAACTTTTGTTTTAAATTTGTTAAAACTTTTACCGAAACATTTCATTTCATGAACCAAGGTGATGATTTTTGATTCCGTGGCAGAGTTGATGAGTTCAAAACGGTAATCAGAATATAAATGTTGGCCAACTGAAGTACATGATTGCGTTAGAACTTTGTTAAAACTTTTACCGAAACATTTCAATTGATGAACCAAGTTTATTGTGATGATTGTTGATTCCGTGGCAGAGTTAATGAGTTCAAAACAGTCATCAGAATATAAATGTTGGCCAACTGAAGTACAGATCAGCCAAAATCTTCATTTAAATTCTTGAAATTTATTTTAAGCATCTCAATAAATTTAATTTATTTTTACAATTTTACAATTTTTTTACAATTTAATTTTACAATCTGACTGACACCATCTCATCGATTGGCACTTGTGGTTGAATTTTCAACTGAAAATCGCATTTAACCATCAACCACTTCTCGTATGCGCCTAATTTGGCACCTATTCGGAAAAATGCATTTGCCAATGAAAGGAAAGCGTTTCGGGGGTCTAGAAGCCATCCAAAAGGCTTCTGCCGACATCCTACAGGACATTCCATAAAAGCGTGCCTCATTAGACATGCTTTTATACCGTGAAAATCGCTGTATTGAGTTCGAAGAGGACTATTTTGAATAAAACAATTCGGGCTTTAAAAAAAAATTTATAAAATTTATAAAATTTATAATTTGTTTTTATTGGTTTAAAGGTGAAAAGACCTTTTTGCTAATGTGGCATTGTGATAGTGATTGAAAATGTTGATTAATGACAGGCTATGGGGGAGGGGGGAGGGTTTGACTCCACCACCTTCTTTTTGTTGACATCACTGGCTCTCTTCATTTCTCTCACAGCACATCATATGATTGTTTTATTAGAAATTGTCCAGCTGTTTAATCAGGACCTCGTGCCGTCAACTAAATTCGAACAACGAAGTAAAAAAATCAATAATCTTCACGGGCTTTCTTCATAGAGATCACACCATATGATTGTTTGTTATTAGCAGGGAAAGGATTTTGAGGACCTAAAAACCTATAAAAAAGGCAAAATAAAATAGCAAAAAAGGCACGGAAAGGCACTAAAAACTGCCAAAAAGGCATAAAAAGGCACTAAAAACTGCCTAAAAAGGCAAAATAGGGCATTAGAAACTGTTAAAAAGGCAAAAACAGGCATTTAAAAAGAAGAACAAAATACTAGAAAATCTAAAAAAAGGGGAAACGGTATGTATTTTTGAATAATTTTATTTCATCTGACGTATGCAACATACAATATTTATACCTCGTTTTTTGTAAAAGAAAAGGAACATCAAGGTTTTCAAAGATAGTTAAAAAACTAAAACTAAGATATTTATTGAAATGTAGGCCCATATTTTAAATTCATATTTTAACTTCTCATATAAAAACATAAAAGCTGTACTTGTATCACAAAAAAATAAATAAAAGAAAGAATTTCAGCACCTCTCTCAGCACCACCAAACTCTGCTATCAGCGCGAAAATTTTTGCGCTAACCGAACTTTTTGATTTTGGCATGTTTTTTTCTTTGAATTTTGATGTAAAAACATCGATAAGTTAACGAAATTGCAATGTTGCCACTTAATTTTTTTTAGTTTCAAGGTATTTTTGCGAAACAAAGGTGGAAAATATTAAAAAAGGCATTTTGTGGCATTTATAGGTAAAATAGCCACTAAAAAAGGCATTTATGGGTGAAAAAGGCAAACTGCCTTTTTAAGGCAAAAAAGGCAAAATAAAAGTGGTATATTTCTAATCAGGAGGACCTAATTCGTGCTCATTTTCAATCAGAAATGCTCTATCTAGCAGCAAACAAAAAAGGCAATTTCCACAAAATCCGTTCCCTGGCTATTAGATAATGTCCAATCAACTGTTCAATCAGCACTTCGTACCATCAACTAAGATCACAATTCTGAAATCAGCTTCAAATATGATTGGTGGATAAGATGTTTTTTTTATTTAGTTGATTATTTTTTTAATGAATATCGTATTTATTTATTATTCACAAAAAGTCCAGTAAATTTGCATTCCAGTAAATTTGCATTCACTCGTTGCTTATAAGAAATGATAGCAACTGGCACATATAAAACTACTTTTAAAACTCTCATCACAGAGCCCGGCCTATCTTTTTCCTAGAATGATATGAAAAGCAACGTTTTGGAAATTTTTCACTTCCAGGAGTTGGCCATTGCTTGGTCAGAACACACACTGTAGATAAAAGCTGTCGAAATGCCAATTTCTCTTTATTTAGTTTAGCTTAAGTTGAGATTCAAACCTACTTCACACAGAGTACTGAAGCTTCCACCTGTCGCCCAAGGATTTCGTTTCTAGCTGTCATGCCCACAGTTTCCATCTCGTCAGCATCCAGTATTCTCAGTCCTACTGAGTAGATATTTTAATACGGTGATTTTGATTCAGTGCCAGCGGGCCTTAGTCTATTAGTCAATTGAAATCGATTGGCCTAAACCGATTTCAGAGAAACCTAACGCACAACACGGCAGCACTTCGTCAACACAAAAGCTGACATTGTTAAATTGTTCTGAATGAAATGCGGCAGGATTTAAGAAGCTCAACAACTAAGCTGTCTGCCGCAGAAACATTCAACATCTTGATTGACTTCGAAAAACAAACAGCAAAACTGACGTTTCGAGTTATGCGCCGTAAATGTTGCTGATCAATTGGGACAATTGACTAGATGAGGCATAGCCGTGGTTTCTGATTGGCGCGACGCCACACTCAGCTATTCCGACATCTTGCCAAGTTCCTCAATTGTTGCCGATCCTCGTCACTTTGCACACACTTTTTCTTTTATTTTTTTTGTTCTCAAATTTTATGAATTTCATGCTTCAACAATGTGAAATTGTTGCAGATAAATGCTACACCGTTCACAGCGAAAACTGTTGGACAACTAATGCGCCAGTCGACGGCTGCTGTTTGCGGTCAATTTTCGGTTAGCGGCCGACTCAGTTCGCCGCCCGCTGCCTTATTCACATTTGCCGCTGCGTTTCGGACGATTTTGGCTCTTCGCAGTGTAAACGAATTCATTAGCACCTGTTGCGCTGTCGACGCCGCTCACAACAAGCTCTACCCAAATTACCAGATAGTTGAACGCTTTTATGTGCCCAACTGATTAGCGCCTCGTCAAATGAGCAACCAACATAATAAACACAACAACAACAACAACAATAGATTTATACATGTGTGCACGGCGAATAACAAGAGCGGCAAAACAGCGCAACAACAACAACAAAAATGGCCACTTGGCTAATTTGTCTGCACTGTTTGAGGTTATGAACGAAATCAATTGAGAGTCGTCGCAACTGTCAATGGCAGCCACAGCATGGAAGCTGAGCTGGAAGTTTAACGTGGGTTACTATTTCGAAATTTATTGCTTCGCTTGTTGCTGTTTTATTTTTTTTTTTAATTTTCGGTCGCAACAACAAACTGTGTGGTGATGCAACACTAACAATAAACAACAACAATGTTTACCACCATCTTGTTAAACGGCCTAATTTTCGTTGCGCGCACAGCTGCCCAGACGTTGTCGGGGCGCGTGAGGTGCAATCGGTGGGTCGACCAATCGATCACATAACACCAATGTGTGACTTGAATTTTTCACACAAATCGCTGAAAATATAATGATTCTGTTTGTTGTTGTGTTAGTGTTGTTATTGTTTCCAGATAGCTCAAAGGGTAAATATATAACATTTGAAAATTGCCAATGCCACATGATAGCGAAAACATCTAGAAATACAGTTAGATCAGCGAGTTAAAAAGTGATCTACGCTGACAGCTCAACTCGCTTGGTACACGAATTAGTTTGAAAAATATTTCATTAGAAAAAAATTTTAAATGCATTGAAAACGTTGCGCTGCTTTATGGAATAATTGTATAATGCATATTTATTCAAATCGAATGTGAAAATATATAAAAATGAATGCCATTGGATGCTGCTCACCATTTGAGGTTTGTGTCGCAGCTAAGCGGAAACTGTCAACAAAGTGTTCAGATGTTGCCAAATGGCGTGTTCAGTGAAATGTTGCTTACATGGTATTCACCGTTAAATGTTGTTGGTGTAAATTGTAAGTGCTTTGCGTTGAGTGTAGAAACTAAAACGAAGAACCTTTGAGTAGAAAGAATGAAATGTGAGAAAATGAAAAGAAGAGAAAATGCAGAGAAGTGAAGTGTACTGAGATCAGAGTTGCCGCTTTTGGTCTTTTCGGACCAAGCTTGGTCAGATTTTTTTACTTTGGTCCGCTGGTTTGCTTAAACGAATTTCGGTCCGTTTTGTGAGGTGAATATCTTTTCATTAGTACAAAAAATTTATAAAAAAAAAATAAAATTGTAATTTTAAAATGACTTTAAAGATAACGCAAATTTTAATTTGGTCGGTTGAGATCGGATTTGGTCGGAAGTGTGGTCGCAAAAAAATTTTTCAAGTGGCAACACTGACTGAGATTGAATCAGAGAAAAGCGGAATGAATTTGTGAGAGAATGAAGCATATAAGAGAGCAAAGAGAAACATAATAAACAAGAGAAGCAAATCGCGAAGAACGAAGAATATTAAAAATTAATTTGTAATTAAATTTAAATTAAAAAATATTTAAAAATTCACTTATAATTAAATTTAAATTAAAGAACATTTAAAAATTCATTTATTATTAAATTTAAATTAAAGAACAGCCAAGTGGCTGTAATTTAAGACAAAGCACAGTGATTCGACTTCATACAACGGCGGAACAAAATTAGAAGGAGTGGTCCGTTCTTCATAAAATTTGGTACACTAGTTAATCATGGTCTGCTGAATTGAAATCTTCATTTGGTTTTTCTTAAACTTTTTTAAATTTTCAATTTTCGTCATTTTTGGTGTGCTATAGCAACGAGTGTGTTGGCTAAATTTTTCAGATTTTACATTTAATCGGTAACGTCAACATTGATAATTGCAAAGAGTAACATAAATTGTACGAGGACCCTTTAGTTTTGCAAACAAAAGTGATAATAATAGACGTATGTTTTGCTTTTTTGCAGTTTTCTCAATTTTTCATGCTGATTGCATACTTTTAGGGATGAAAAAATAATTTTTGTCGAAAAATAGGTGTTTAGACCACTTTTCAAATAGAATTATTTTCTTGGATCGGAAGATATCGGAGGATATAATTACATTATCTGACAAAGAAAGAATGCCTCTTAAAATAAAATAAAATCCAGGAACATACTTTCACATACTTTTTAGATATTTTCCTCTAAGTTTTGCCAATTTTTAGATTTTTAATTTAGAAAAATATTTTGAATTAAAAAAGAAGTAAAAGCCTCAGCTTTGCAATTTTGAGAAAACATTGAAAGCGAAAATAGACACATCAGTTCTTAATCTATATTGAAGGTTTTAGCAACTTCTTGGTAACCATGTATTTCTACAATTTTTTTTACTCAATAGACTAAAAAACAGAAAATATGTGTTTACATTTTTTTGTGAAAAAAGTTCCAAATCTGAGCCGCTTGTGCACACACACTAATTAATTTTTTGCACAGATTTTTTGGGGTTTTCTTTGTTTGAGTTTTACCTTTCAAATGACATCAAAATCATTAAATTCTGAGACTATAAATTATTTTAATTTTGTCTATGGAACGAATGATTTTGCAAAGTGTTGAAAAAAGTTCACTTAACATTTTTTGATGGAATTGTTTTATAAATAAACTACATGCATACAACAACTTTGGCAATCAAAGTGCAACCATTGCAATGTTTTGTGTGAAATACTCAATCAAGCAGTGAATGACATTAAATAAAGCAAACTCACACACACATACACAAACCTTCCTTCACATATGTGTATACTCGCACTTGCATATTGAAATATTCAGCAATTAAAACGCACATGAATACCATTGGGATCTGCATTCGAAACTCGCAAATTGAAAACGAGTTCAGTTCCATAAAATATTTAAGTAGTAGAAAATCAAATGCAGTCAATAACGAGAAACAAGTCAACAGCAGCAGCTTAGAGGCACAGTTGATGGAGAAAATCTAACAAAATGCAAATTTCTGTTATCAGAATTCAGTGCATTCTGTGTTGGTCATGGGTTGAAATTGTGTCAGAGGCGGAGCGAGGGCGAAAAAATTGAAGCTGGTAAGCAGCAAATAATTTCAGGTTGATTTATTTAGCTTGTACGAGAACGAATGATTGTAAGTACATGTGTATGAGTGCACTTCATATTTTATGCAACAACAACAATAACTAGAACTACCCATACATCAAAGATAAAAACTTGGAAACTGTACCTTTACTGTTATTCCATTCACAGACTTCCAAAGATGCTCAAATTTTTAATAACCATTGTACAAAATGATTTAAAATTTGCTTTAGAAAATACTGAAATTTTCTGGACGACCAAGTTTTTGTGTGGCGTAGCGTAAAACATATTAAAATCTTGCACAACTATTATTAGTCCAAAGTATTTGCATATTACCGACAGCTAGCAAGGAAAGTAGAGAAACTTAACCAACATCAACGCTAACACAACCAACAGCGCCAACAAATGCAAAAACGCAGCAGCGTACCAGCAACAATGTTTCTTCATTTTTGGTGATTGTAATGCAAAAAGTTTTCCCGCACATTTTCCACGAATGCCGAAACAAGTTTTTGCCAGCGAACATATTCGGTGGTGGCGTATTGTTGCCACAGCTCTAAGCCATACTATGGAAATTTTTATATAATTCTTACACACTCTTCTTTCTCTGTATTTCTCTGTCTGTTTTTTTTTACTTATTTTCTTTTTTTACATTTTTATTCTATGCAAATGAAATTTCCAAAAATATAAATTTCAAGCGAAATTTAACAGAAGCTTGGCACTTTTGAACGATTTGGTCCATAAATCCGTGTTTACTTGAGTGGCATTTAAACATTATCACTTTTTTGTACAGTGTGCCTAAGTAATTGGTTCGAATTTTCAATGAAATAAAGTAAATGTTAACAATGTAATTTGGAAAACGTCTGCAGCAGAATCTCACTTATTCACCAACGTTGCTATTGGGCCAAAAGTCAAAAGTCAAGAAGCTGGGCTTGCCTGCTCACTGACTGAATTGCTGCTGACAAGCAGTGAAGACAAACTGGCAGGCAGGCACTGCGATTGGCCGAAGAGCGCAACAGACGCCGCCATACTAAAGTGCACTAAATAAATATGTGTCCACACTCACAGAGCTATGCATCCAGCTGCCTGTATTCATGCACACTGCAAGCGTGGCATACTTTTTGGCGCGCTGTTAGCTGTTAGCTGATTGTGCAAAGTTTTTGTAGATCGCAAGAAAAACTTGAACACCAAACTTAACTTTTGGCTCATCCATAACGTGGGACAATGTGTAACGAACCGTTTAAGTATTAAATATCGAATTGTCAAAAAGTTGTGCCAAGTTTATCGAATGGGTTGTTAAATTTTCAAATTGTCACTGTGTCAGTTTGCATAAAAGTTGAGTTGGCCAAGAGTGACCGGCGAAAGAGAACTGAAAGCATATTGGCACCGTTACAATGCCAGATGGAATTCTATTAACACTAGAAAGACCGCAAGTTTTCCATGCCTACAAAGACTACAATTTATATCCGCTGATATCTCGAAAAGTTCACAACGAATTTGGCTAATTGTAATTGTAGAACCCTAATTATAGAACAATTTGTAGAACCCGATAAAAAATAAAAGTCCTTAAAGCAAAAGTTGATAGAAATGCTAACGAAAATACAGATATTTAAAATTAAAAACCGTCAAAATTACCGCAATGCACAGTGATTCGTTCCATAGACAAAATTCCTAAAACTTATAGTCTCAGAATTTAACGATTTTGATGCCATTTGAGAGCTAAAACTCCAACTAAGAAAACCCCCAAAAATCTGTGTGAAAAAATAATTAGTGCAAGTGCAAGAGCTGCTCAAAGTCGGAACTTTTTTCACAAAAAATTGTAACCACATATTTTCTGTTTTTTAGTCTATTGAGTAAAAAAATTGTAAAAATACATGGTTACCAAGAAGTTACTAAAACTTTCAATATAGATTAAGAAATGATGTGGCCATTTTCGCTTTTAATGTTTTCTCAAAATTTGCAAAGCTGAAGCTTTTACTTCACTTTAATTCAAAATATTTTTCTAAATTAAAAATCTGAAAATTGGCAAAACTTAGAGGAAAATATCTAAAAAGTATGTGAAAGTACGAGTATGTTCCTGGATTTTTTTATTTTAAGAAGCATTCTTTCTTTGTCGGATCATGTAATTACATCCTCCGATATCTTCCGATCTCAGAAAATAATTCAATTTGAAAAGTGGTCTAAACACCTATTTTTCTACAAAATTTATTTGTTTTCATCCCTAAAAGTATGCAATCAGCATGAAAAATTGAAAAATCTGCATAAATACAAAACATACATATATTATTATAATTTTTATTGCAAAACTAAAGGATCCTCATACAATTTCTGTTACTTTTCGCAATTATCAATGTTGACGTAACTGATTAAATGTAAAATCTGGAAAATTTAAAAAATGACGAAAATTTAAGTCTCAGACATTGCCATACTACAAAAGTTTAAGAAAAACAAAATGGAGATTTCACTTCAGCAGCCCATGATTAACTAGTATACCTAATTTTATAAAGAACGGACCACTCCTTCTAATTTTGTCCCGCGGTTGTATGAAGTCGAATCACTGTGCAATGGTGTTTCGAGTGTTAACGGCCTTGAGTGTTCGCGCCTTGAAGTCTGCTTAATCCCATCGAGACCAAGGAATTCCTAAAAAGTTCCATACAGAAGCCATTTTGTTTATTCTGAAAGTATGAGTTGTGGTCTGAGGAACAGACCTGCTATATCTCCCGACTAACTTGGCCAACCTATAACATGAAACGGACCAACCAGCTGCTCAACCTTAGACGTCACTCAATAAGATTAACGGTCTCGGTGCTCAGGGGCCACTGTCTTATGGGTAAGAATGCGGAAAGACTGAGACTGCAATCCAACGACTTCTGTCGAGGGTGCCGCTCCGAGGAGGAAGAAGAGACCGTTCTTCACCTGTTGTGTCAGTATCTCTCATTAGCCAGAAGAAGACATAAGTTTCTCGTCTTTGCTTTCTTCATTAGTCTAACCAAACTATCACCTCTGAATATCAGAAATATAGCCAGATTCATAACGCAAACTTCATGGTTCCCGGCCTAGTAAGGGGGCGTAGAGCCATTCACTGCAGTATCACAATAAGCCATAAGTTGTGCTTAAGCGATCTTTTCACCTAGAAGACTACCACTTCAACCCAACCTAACCTAAATATAAGTTATGCTTCATTATAATGAAAGCTCGACATCAGCCAACATTTTTGACACTAAATTCTGCTTCACTTGTTTACAAATGATTTAATGTTGAGAATGAATTTTATTGTTATGTTGGCTGTTTTTGTTGCCATAGTTATTGTTGTTTACGAGAAGAATGAAGAATATTAATATGAATCTGATTTTTCTCCAATTCAATTATTTGCTGCTTTTTCATTGTCTGTGATTGTACTTTATGTAAAATACAAACAAATATTTTCCTTTATGTATATTTTATTTATTATTTTGCGCAGTAAAACCGTCCTTTTTGTCTTTGTTCTTTATGTGCCGTTACATTCAGCACACACACACCTTACTTACACCTTTCAAAGATATCACCTGATCTATGTTTTATTGTTTTTGTTATTATAATATTTTTTTTTGTTCTATTGCCTTATCTTCCACCAGCTGCACTCTGAAGGTTTCACGGCAGTAACTTGCAGCCAATTGATTTTTCTTTTTTCCTTTTTTTCTCTACATTTGTTTCCTATGTAGAGAATGTTTTGCTTTTTTATGCCTGTCGTTTCTGGTTTTGCATTGTTGGTTTATTTGTCGTTTTGCTTGTTGTTATCTGTTGCCGGAATAAAAATTTCCATAAAATTTTATTCAGTTTATTCGTCCCTCAGCCAAGGCACGCGCACACACACATACACACACACATACACACACACAGTGAGAGTCCTTAACTTGAGCTCAGCGCCAGTTATGGAGAAAAAACGAACAGGTTAAAATTATGAGGCAAATTTGTGTCAACCAAAACTTATCAGAAATGCTAACGGTTTTGAGAAAGTTGACAAGAAAATGATGGGTAAATTTATACGCAGGTACGAATTTGCTGGCGCTGACAGCGGACGAAAGACGAGAGCAGCCGCGCCGTTTAAGTGAAACAAATGAGCAGCTCTCAATGTTCGACTCTACTTGTGAGCGACTCTTCGCCCACATTTGTGGCATTTGTTTTCCATATTTTTCTAATTAATTTTCCCCCTATAAACTTTTTGTTATTGCTATGGATGCAAAAAAACATTTAAACACATTTAAATAAAATCTTCTTAAACTTTTCACGCTGTTTTGCATAAATTTGCTATTTTTAAATGGCATTGTCAATAAATGTGCAAAGTTTCTTTCTTCCTTGTGAACTTTCCCCCCGACTAATGGTTGGGCAATTTGCTTTGGCGCCTTCAGAAAACTCAAAAAGTATGCAAATTGTTTGAAAACGTGTCAACGTAACTTTGGCAATTTATCTGCTGGCCGCACGAAAACCACCAAAACAATAAAACATCAATTCTCGAGTGCTATTTGATCGACCGCAAATTGAATTTAGAATATTAGGTGGCAACACCAAAAGGCGCGCAGTCAGACTGAAAAACTTTTACAAGCATTGGCACTTAACCTGGTCCAGCTGGCTGGCACAAAAGTCACTTGTCGTCGTTGGGCGCTGTGGCAGCGCGTTTCTTGCACGACTCAATGCAGCCGCCAACAATGAATGGAAGTGAAGTGCGCAGCCACGACGACGAAGAAGCAGACATTTCACCTCATTTTGCTGCCAACGCAATGAGTGTGCATTATTACTGAATATACACACACACACGCACACACACTGCATTGAATTTTTGCTGCCACCGAGATTCGTTGGCACTCAGCGCCCCAACACTCAATAGTTACTCGCCACTCGAAGCGCCACTGCTGAGCACCGAATGCGGTTACCGGCACAAGTGGCCACTCAGGCCTACACTTCTCCGCGCCGCTCTGCCCGGTCAGCCTACTTTGCGCTTCCACTGCTCGTGGTTCTGCGCAATGGCAAAAATGTACGCTTTAAATTTCTTGCTCTGTTGCCGTTTCCCCATCGAATTCCTCTACACATTTTAAAACCTCGATTTCGATTTGCTTCACTGCCACGTCGGTCATTTCCTACCACGTGCACATTTCCATATTTGTGTGCTTGCGTGCAGCTCTCTGATGGCACTTTTCAACGTCACAAATTTTGCATTTAATTTTCATGGAGTTGAGCATTTGCAGAATATGCAAAGAACTTTATCATATTTTATTCATGAAATTAAAATCAATATTCTGATATTGCTGCAATCACAAATTTTTTTTACGGAAAAAGTTTTTCCTTTGCCTGTTCGTTCGCAGCGTATTGTTGTGTCTGTTTGTTGGGTTCCTTTTAATTGGGCACAAGTGACCATTTAGTCGTTTTCTATTGTCTACTTTCCATGGAAACGTGCTCGACCTGGCAAGTTCTCAGGCATATTTTAGCCGGTGGAACAAATGATTGGATGGCATCTAATGAATCGAGTGGGACGCAGGCGAATTCCAAAGCATATGAAGAGATTGCATGCTGAATGAAAGAATAATTCGATTTCGAATGAGAAATATGGTAATAAAAAAATGTGTTTTCAAATGATTGATTATGATGATGATTGTGTTGCATCGCTTCTGAGCATTTCGAAGCATTCAATCATTGCTAAACTTGATAAGCATTGCTAAATCTTGACAAATTGATTATGCAATTATCATTTCTGAGTGCTTCAAACATTAACCCATTACTGTGAGTATTTGAATGGGTATTGAAAGCACATGGATCTTTTTTGCATAACATTGAAAATGGTTTTACTATGTGTATATCTTTAACACTAGATTGCTCAAGGCAGTAAAACTGGCTCTATTGACTGCCTCTCTTTTATTGTTCTATTGCATGGCTTTCTGCAAGAAAATTCTTTCTTTTTGAAGCCAAATTAAATTCAAAAATTGCAGATGTTTCTATAATATTGTACCCCTATTTATTTGACAACTCCATATGGGCATTTAAGGAAGATTGGGTTGGTCCAATATTAAACTATCTTGAAACTATGTTTTTGAACACTGTCGGCACGATAACTCTGTCATTTCTTAATACTTTTATTAATTTCTTTTACCTTCTGATTAAAACAAATACCCGGAATTTTCTGTTCAAACAAACGCTTGAAATATTGTCAACATCTTTTTTTTCTGGTTGAAATATCTGATTGAGTCGGAAGTTTGTAGGTGATAGCTTGGCAAACAAGTTAGTGGTAATTATGTGAAGAATATGTCTGAAATTTTGTGTTTATGCCAAAATTATGGAGAAACAACTCGAGTATTCTTCACCACAACAACGCATCGGCTCACTTTTGAGCCGAATACCATTCGGAACCATATTTTGTACCAGCAATTTTTGTGCTTGGGGATAGGTTTAAAGGTATGAAAAATCGGTATCTTTAAAAAAAAAACAGTTTTTCAATTTGTAGTGGAAGCTTGTATCAAATTCTATCTACTCTATTCTATTCTATTCTATTCTATTCTATTCTATTCTATTCTATTCTATTTTATTCTATTTTATTATATTTTATTCTATTCTATTCTATTATATTCTATTTTGTTTTATTTTATATTATTTTATTCCATTCTATTCTATTCTATTGCATTCTATTATATTCTATTCTATTTTATTCTATTTTATTCTATTTTATTCTTTTTTATTATATTCTATTCTATTCTATTCTATTCTATTCTATTCTATTCTATTCTATTCTATTCTATTCTATTCTATTCTATTCTATTCTATTCTATTCTATTCTATTCTATTCTATTCTATTCTATTTTATTCTATTCTATTTTATTTTATTTTATTTTATTTTATTTTATTTTATTTTATTTTATTTTATTTTATTTTATTTTATTTTATTTTATTTTATTTTATTTTATTTTATTTTAATTTATTTGATTTTATTTTATTTTATTTTATTTTATTTTATTTTATTTTATTTTATTTTATTTTATGCTATTTTATTTTATTTTATTTTATTTTATTCTATTTTGTTTAATTTAATTTAATTTTATTTTATTTTATTTTATTTTAATTTATTTTATTTCATTTTATTTTATTGTATGCTATTTTATTTTATTCTATTCTGTTCTATTCTATTCTATTCTATTCTATTCTATTCTATTCTATTTCGTTTGTTTGTTTGACTTGTAGTCAGAATGTCCTCAATCATCATAAAGCCTAATGGCTCTGTGTTAATCGGATTTTACACATTTTAAATTTCAAATCATTATGGAACCCTCTGTCTAAAAATAGATAAATTGCAACCGCGGAATTGTCAGTTTCACCATTAATAGCTAAATTTACTCTCCGCACGAGCCTGTCAACTAATATATTAATTTCTTCCAGAAGGACACTCAATTTCCAGTGAACGGCATTCAAATTTCTTCCTTCCGCAGTTGATTTATGGCTCAAAGATTATATTTTAGCCTCTTCACACCTACTTACGATCGTTGTATTGACAAATTCTCGCACGGCAAAACACTGCAACAAGGGACTCAAGGGACAAGGGAAGTGTTGAGCAAATTAACACAACAGCGCATCAAAAACATTGCAAGAGCAGCGCTAAGTTGTTCTCCTACTTTCGCATTGTTATATATAAATAAACATATATCTTTCTGATTTACAGCAGCTGTTATTGGCGTCTTTCCTTTAACTTTGCTGCGTTCCTCTCGTATACTTCTATGTTTAAAGTTTTGGTAATTAAAACTTTTGCGCTACGCGAACGCGCAGCAAACGCCAACGAAGAGTGTAAATGCTAGTAAGAAAATTGAATTATTAGTTTTTTCCACGAATTCAAATCTCTTAAATGCCCACTGGCCTAATACACCGTGCGACAGCATTTTTCACACTGGGAAAAATCCATATGTGCGTGAAACTATGATAGATACCAAATATAGTAATACTGCGTACTCAGTTTTTAATTTCTACATCCTTTGTCCTATTAAAAGGACTTCAAAATTTTGAAGGGGATAAAAAATAAAAAAATTATAAAAAATACTTAACCTAGTTAGAATATGGCGATATGTAGAGGAAAGGCTCAAGAATTTAAATAAAACTGATTTTTTATCGATTTGTAAAAAAAGGATAAAAAAAGGTCCTTTGAAAATTGTAATCCTTTATATCCTTGAAAATTTATAACGAATTTTCTTGAAAAGTAAGTATGTTAGAACCCAAAATCTCCTTGATCACATGTCAAAATTTCATTACTCTAACTTTATTAGTTCGAAAGATATTAAAGAAAAGGCGGGAACAGCAATTCTAATGAAGTACAAAAATTCAAATTTATTTGCGTATCGGTATTTTAAATAATAAATAGATACAAAATCAATGAAGCGAGAATAATGAAATTTTGACACGTGATCAAGGAGAATTTGGCTTTTAACATACTTACTTTTCAAGAAAATGCGATGTAAATTTTCAAGAATATAAAGGATTAAAATTTTCAAAGGACCTTTTTCATATCCTTTTTTTACAAATAGATAAAAAATTAATTTTAATTCAATTCTTGAGCCTTTCCTCTTTCATTTGATGTACATATCGCTATATTCTAACGAGGTTAAGTATTTTTTATATTTTTTTTTATTTTTTATCCCCTTCAAAATTTTGAAGTCCTTTTAAAAGGACAAAGGATGTAGAAATGAAAAACTGAGTACGCAGCATTACTATGTTTGGTCTCTAGTTTCACGCCCATATGGATTTTTTCCGGTGTGAAAATTTCTTTTAATTTTTGTCGCAAGGTGATATCATCTCTCCAATTCGCCCTTCCGCCGATTGTGTGCTCGGTTGCCATTGGCTGCTCAACGTGTGGTCGTGTCACTTGAAATGTTGGCAACCAACAATTTACGCGCAATTTTACTCGCTTTGTGTGGGCAAAGTTTGCTTAACTTTAATTTGCATTTTTTGATTCGTTCCCTTTTCGCACATTTTCATACATTTATTTTACTTCAGACTTGTTGCTGGTATTAGATGTTTTGTTTTTTTTTAACGTAAAGTTAAACTTATAATCAGCTTAATTTCCTGTTATCCGGCGAACGTCCTCTGCCGTCTGCTACGCGACATAATCTCTGCGCGCCGGTTCCGATTCGGACTTCCACAATTTCATAAGTGCTCATTCGTCCGTGGGTCCGTCCATCCGTCCGTGCGTCCCTTCCTCCGTCCATGCCTCGTCCCATCAGTCGGCCCGACATGCTGTTGGACTTTATTAAATTAAATTATTTGCAACTTGAACATCATTGTCGTTGTCGCTGTTGTCCACGTTGTCGTCTTGGTGTCCTTGTTTGGTTGCCATTTTCATTTCTCAATTTTCTTCGTGTGCCTGAAAGCCGCACACTTTTATTGTTCCCCAGTTTGGTTTCGGTTTTTCACAAAACTGCAGACAACCCACAACATTTGCATGCCATGCCTGCGTCCATCCCTGCGCGCCGCCTTCTCGTCACGTTGGCGCTTTTTTCATTTGCATTTCATGCTCTGGTGATACGCTGACACACTGCGGCCATTGTTGACGCCATCGTTCTCTTTGTTGGTGTTTATTTTTTCTGCACTGTCATACTTGTTTATTTTGTACATGTAAATCAGCATATTATCCACTTGTACCCGCTGTTGTTGCCGCCATTTCTCTCCACTCGCCGCCACTCTTTCAACACATTCACATAGCGTCCAGCCAGGCAGCCACCATGTAGTGACCACACTTTTGATTTTGTTGTTGCTTTTTGGGTGAAACGATTTTCACGCTAGCAAACTTTAAAAAAGTGTTTACAGATTTACTTAGAAATTGCGTGAAATTGATTTATGACCATTAATGCGCTTTAAAAGTTTGGCTCGTTTCGTGCGTTCTACGTTCTGGAATTGGTTTGTTCTATAAATTTGCAGCCAACTGCAATGGAAAAAATGTCGCACGCTTTAGTGCAGCCGAAATTGCATTTTAAGTGGCAGCAATGAATTGAAGTGATTTTAAGTGGATTTGCCACGGCGGCAACTGCTGCTGACAGCGTTAAAGCGAAATTCTGTTTTAAAGTACCGCGACGTGTGGCAGTGGCGAAGTAAGCGACAGGAATGAAGCTGCATGCATTCTGGCCGCTGCTACTTCTTGCACTTTGCAGTGTGCTGACGCTGTTGGAAATGGCTGTTGGGGGGTTTATGGTAAAACTTGTTATGGCTAACTGGTTTTAAAAGTTTATTAAGTATGTTTTAAAAGCAATTCTTAACCCTTTCCGGAAATTTGTACGAAATATCGTACAATTTTTTCGAAGATTTTTTATTTGACAACGAACGCATTTTTTATAGAACGGCTTTTTGTTTAAAAATATAAATTATTATAGCTGTGGCTGCAGGGTATGAGTGTGTTTTGTAAGCAGCTTTTTGCAAGAATTTGAAAAACCAGCAAATGACGGCCCTTCTGCGGAAGAAATTTTTAAATAAATAATACTTTTTAGTAGCAAAAAACTAAACAATTTCAAAGTTTGAATCTAGGTTGATTTATAAAACTTACTAAATAAAACATTTTTTGCGTCGAAATATTTTTCCCGAGTCTTTAAAAAAATTGTACGATATATCGTACAAATGGAAGACAAAGGTTGCAAGTTGTGTTTGCATTTGTTTTAAGTTATGGGTTTAGTAACAGAATTTTTGCGTTTGATTGCCTGCCACGCCCATCTGTAAATCACGTGACTAATAAAATTCCGCAATTTTTGATCAAAACCAAGAATTACTAGACGAGTTTCTGTTTTGCTGGGCAGACACAGGTTATGTAAGGTTAGACATGCGAACTTGCCACTCCCACTACGATAATAAGAATTGGCTATATTCAGTGCCTTTCTGTAAAACTGTATGAATTTGAATTGATTCTGTGTTTTATTGAGAGGAAAAGGGCTTTGCAACAACAACAACGGTTATATAAGGCCGAATAAATGTGAATCCATTTTTTATATATATAATTTATATAACTTTTGATCAAACCGAAATTACGTTTTGATTTTTTGTTGTTATAATTTATGTTTTCTATCAAAAAAATCAATGAATTGTTCATAAAACTGGTCCTTTGCGGACCATTGTACGATATATCATACAAAATTGATTGAGCTGTAATTCTCAACCTAAATGATTTTTTTTGATATTTTTTTGTATTTTATTGCTATCATTTCAATGAGCGTCAATATTTTGAAGGAAAAATTTGTATCTCAAGAAATGTGGAAATTGACCGGAAAGAGTTAAGTTAAGTTTGCTGTGTTAGTTTTGGATCGTTTTTGATGTTTTAGATCGTCGATCGGAATGTCCTTCAGGATGCCGGTACAAGCCTTTTGAATGGCTTCTACGTGCTCAATGATGTATTTTCATTGGCAAATGAATTTTGTTTAGAAAAGGTGAAAGTCGTATGCCGCATCAGGTGAAAACAGGGATTGATTAATGATTAAAATGTGACTTTTAGCCAAAAAATCAGTCACAAATGTCTATCGATGAGATGGCGTCTTTGGATGGCCAAATGTTTAGTTCAAATGCGATAAATTTTTTTTATTGAGATGTTTTAATCTCTTTAAATTCAAAAATTTCAATGAAGATTTTGACTGATCTTTGATGACTTTACACACAGTTTTGATGGAATCTGGGGTGATTTCGGATTTCAGTTGGCTAACACGTTGGTCATCATTCATGTCCTGACAATCGTTTTTGAATCGCGTGCACCACTCATGAACTCTGCTACGGAATAAGCGATCATCAGCATAAAATTGGTTCATCCATTGAAATGTTTCGGTAAAAGTTGTAACAAGTTTAACACAAAAGTTAATATTGGCTCTTTGTTCTATGCTCATTTTTGTACCGATGCACAGTTATTCGTTCCATAGACAAAATTCAAAAAATTTATGGTCTCAGAATTTAACGATTTTGATGTCATTTGAAAGGTAAAACTTTAACTAAGAAAACCCGAAAAAATCTGAGTGAAGAATAAATTAGTGTGTGTGCAGGAGCTGCTCAAGGTCGGAACATTTTTCACAAAAAAATTTAAACACTTGTGTTTTGTTTTTTTGTCTATTGAGTAGATAGATGGTTGACTTCTTTATATAGGGTGTTTTTTTTAGAGGTATAGAACTTCGAATTGAAATAAAACACAAGAAAATCGTTTTAATGTCCATCAATTTGACTTTATTGGAAGGATAATTTTATGCCATTAATGTTTAAATATGATTTCGGGCATGTGGCCGCCGCGGCTGGCTCGAATAAAGCCAATTCTACAGGTCCAATTTTCAACCACTTTTTCGAGCATTTGGGGCCGTATGTCGGCAATAACGCCACGAATGTTGGCTTCCAAGTCCCCTAACGTTTCTGGTTTGTTGGCGTAGACGAGCGACTTCACATTTCCCCAAAGAAAATAATCCAATGGTGTCAAATCACACGATCTTGGTGGCCAATTGACAGGTCCATTCCGCGAAATTATGCGCTCATCGAATGTTTCCTTCAATAAATCGATTGTGACGTGCGCTGTGTGGCATGTAGCGCCGTCTTGTTGGAACCACAACTCATCCACATTCATGCCATCCAATTCGGGAACAAAATAGTCGATTATCATGGCTCTATACCGGTCTCCATTAACGGTAACTGACTCTCCAGCATTATTTCGGAAGAAGTATGGCCCAATGACTCCACCAGCCCATAGAGCACACCAAACAGTCAGTTTTTGTGGATGTAATGGCGTCTCAAGGGTCTCATGTGGATTCTCTTCACTCCAAATGCGGCAATTTTGCTTGTTGACGTAGCCATTCAACCAAAAATGAGCCTCATCACTGAACAAAATTTTGCGATGAAAATCAGCATCGAGATCAATCTCATTTTCGGCCCATACACCAAAATCACGACGCATTGCATGGTCTCGCGGCTTTAATTCTTGCACAAGCTGGATCTTGTAAGATCGCAAGCCAAGATCTTTGCGCAAAATCTTCCATAAAGTTGATGGACAAAGCTCCAATTGCTGTGCACGGTGGCGAATCGATTCATTCGGGTCCTCTTCAACATTTTGCTCTACAGCGGCAATTGTTTCTTCGGTGCGCACTGTTCGACGTCTCTGCGGATGCGTATTATCACATAGAGTAAACGTAGTGCGAAAACGACCCATGGTTAACCGAATTAATTGCTCTGATGGACGATTATGTCGACCATAAAATGGACGGAGCTTGCGGTAAACTTCGCGAACTGAACCATTATTTTCGAAATAAATTTGCACGATTTGCAAGCGTTGTTCTTTTGTCAACCTGTTCATGATGAAATGGCAAACCAAACTGAACATAAATGACATTAGAGTTGCCAGATTTGACCACAAAATGCCAGTTTTATCTCTATTCGAAAAACAAACCTCTAAAAAAAACACCCTATAGTTAACTGACTGGCTGATTCATTATCTCCGAACGCAACAATAGTTCACGATCCCACACACCATCGGACAGTTGTCACGGTTTTCCTCACGCACAGCCAAATATATCCATTCAAAAATACTTTTGGCCAATTTCAATGTCTGAGCACATTTGCTGCAACTTGTGCAGCCAACTTTAGCCGTTGCCATTTGGGCTAAGCAAATATTTAACTGGCAGACGGCAGCGGCTCACACATGTGAACCAATTACCACCAGCCAGCTTTGCGTGTCGTGAAGCTCCAAACGAAATTGAAATTGGAAAACACACACAGATCCGAACCAACAACACAGTCATGATGCGTTCACACAGGCAACAATAACAACTGCCATTTGCAGACGAATTTGCGCAGAGTTGTATTTTCAGTCGCTTGCTCCACATAAAACGTGTAGTTTATGAAATGTTGACCGCCGAGCTGAACGCACTGACCTCTTCTTGTGCCATCATACAACTACGAATGTTTGTTGATTTTTTTTTAACATAACCCTTTTCCATTCGTGGCGAAATCTCATTTATGTCGAGCGCTCAAAAACAATGGCATTGCTTTACTGAATTCATGAAAGGATTTTATTTAAGAAAACCAAGTTTGGCATTTGGAAAGCATTTGTGTAGGGAATATTTTAAGTATTTTATGATTCGTAATTTTTATTGTAGCTGCATAAGGATTTACATTTTAAAGAGTATGCAAACTATTTTGGAAAAATAACTGAATCCACTAAAAGAGAAAAAACAGACTTTCATATTTTCATATAACCTGTAAAAAAAATAGAGCGAAATTACATGCAAGCTGCATGCAAAGTTGAAGAACTTTCAGCTTTTAACTAAAACAAAAATTTCGATAAGATTAAATTATAAAAGTAATTTTAAAGCAAATAAACTGCAGTCAAGGTGTACGTCCACGTTTTTGGTATTAAAACTAAAAACAACAAAAATACAATGAAATAAATTTCCGCCCACTCTAAACTTTGTTGCACATTTTTTGCTCCTCTGCTCTTCTATTTTGCAGCCTTGTTCGTGCAGTTTGTCGATTTGTCGTTGTTGTTGCAATTCGTTATACCGATAACCGTCAAGCATCGGAAAAGGCACACAACAACAACAACAACAACAGCCATAACTTCAACGCAATTAATTTTTCGAGCGTGCAATTCGCGAACGTCCGACAACGAACGTCGAAATTTCGATTTAGGCAGCGCAACGTAGAGCGGTGACAGTGTCGCAACAGTCAGCCGACAGCACGTTTGTGTCAGAAAAATGGGATTTGAAGTAGCAACTGCTGCCATTGCTACTGCCACGCCGACTGTTGCCACTGCTGTTGTTGCCGATGTTGCTGCAATTGCGGCACGCCACTTCGTCCAATACAAAAGCAACAGCAACAGCAACAATCACAACAACAACAACAACAACAAAAGCAAAGCAACAACTACGTTTGGCGTCGTGCTGGGACACATTGTAGCGGCAACTGTCAGCAATCGTTACGGTAGCAGCAGCAGCAGCAATAAAAACAACAACAACAGCCTGGAAAGTATCGATTACAACAACAATTGGAAACACAACAAGGACAGACGGAAGTACAACAACAACATGCCAAGCATTGCTCGAATCTCAGCGGAAGCAGCGCCAGCAACAGGAACAACAACGATCGCAACAACAACAACAACAACAATCAGATGTAAATCAGCAAATACAACAGCAACAACGCGTGAAACTTTACACACGCCCAGCGCACAGCCGCACAAAAAGCATAAACACCACCAACAAGTGATGCAAAACAGTTAAAGTGGCAACAACAACAACAAAACCAACAATACTTGAAACAATAAAAGTAATCATTGCAATAGTTAAAAAAACAAAAACACTTTAAACCAATAACAACTAAACACAACAAGCAAACATTTTCGTAATCGGCAACAATTGCAGCAACAAAAGAGGAAACAACAAAACAACTACTACAACAACAAAGATTATCAAAAAAAGCGCACCAACAGCCGCTCGCCGCACCGCAAAGAGAATGCAACGTTTGCGTACAACATTTACGCGCTCGCGTACACCGACCGGCGCCGAGATGAAGACCCAGAACAGTCTCGAGGTGCCGAAGCAGGTGCGAGACATTGTATGCTCTCCCAATTTTTTCAATCAATACACCAATCTCGATGTCGTGTGCGGCACTTTGCATGGCCCAAAACTTCTTCTGTTGTCCTATGCGAAAATATTTCGTTTTTTTTTTAATTGCTAATTTTGTTGTAATTGCATGCAGCATTTTTCAAAATGCTTTAATTATTAATTGCAAAAAAATCACTTTCCATAACAATTTGCAATTAATGTAAATTTTCTGTTTTGTGGTTTCACCTTTCGAAATGCGCATTTGTGTGTGTGTTTTTTCTTGCAGCTTAATTTGTTATTTATTTTTTTCAGCAATATTGTTGGCTGCATTTCCTGCAGTTTTTGACACTTAAATTATTTATTGTTGCTGATTGCTTTGAGCCATTTTAATTGTTTTTACTTGTTATGCAAACCAAACACGTTAATGCTCACTATTTTTTTTTAACTTATTGCAAAAAAATACGCAAATGTTAGCACATTTTTTGCGCAAATGTTTTACTATGTGCTGAAAGCTGTGCTAATTCTTTGTGGTATACAACGAATTGTGGTTAAAATATAATGCAAATATTTACACGTTGCAGAGCTGCTCATTCATACCTGGCTTGTTTATTATTTTCATATTGTATCGTACACATATTATCAGGTCTCACATATAGTAGAAGAAATGACACATTGAACTATTGGATTCGTCTGTTCTCAGTGTTATGTTATGTTAGATTGTGTAGTGCAAAGACTAAAAAATCCTTGAAAACAGTTTCAGTCACATATTCCAATAAAATGGGAAGGACACTGCTGACAGATTTCATAGAGCTTCTCACAAAATGCGAACAATAGCAAAGGACAACAGGGTTTCTGCTCTACTCTGATTTTTCCCTGCAACGACAATAAGTACTAAACTTGGTCAGTAGAAACAGCTGCATGACAAGCGTCATCAGGAACACTAATGATATCAAACTCGTATCTTTCAGTTAGTATCTTCATATTATAACCATCCTTATCAATGTCGCCAGCCCTATTCTTATCAGTATCCCATCACTATTCATATCCACATCATTATGCATGTCCCATTCTAGACTTCAGCTTAACTAGCCTTTAGATTTAAAAAAAACCCAGAAACTCTACATACTTAATAAGAACTGGTTCTCTCGGCTCTTAGAAAATCATCTGAGAAGTTGATATCCACAAAATTATACATGTCCCATTCTCAGGCCTCAATACTTGAGGAAAGAACCAGAAACTCTACACACTGAACCAGGTTCCTCGGCTCATAGAGACTCACCTGAGAAGTTGATATCAACATCATTATCCATGTTCTATTCTAGACTTAAGTTCGACTATCCTCTAGACTTGAAGAAAAAACCATAAACTCTACACACTTAATAAGAACCGGTTCTTTCGGTTCTTAGAAACTAGTCTGAGAAGTTGATATCCACAACATTATCCATGTTCTATTTTAGACTAGAGCTCAATACTTGAGTAAGGACCAGAAACTCTACACACTGAACCAGGTCCCTCGGCTCACCTGAGAAGTTCATATCCACATCATTATCCATGTCCCATTCTCAGGCCTCAATACTTTAGGGAAGAGGCAGAAACTCTACACACTGAACCAGATCCCTCGGCTCACCTGAGAAGTTGATATCCACAAAATTATACATGTCCCATTCTCATGTCTCAATACTTGAGGAAAGAACCAGAAACTCTACACACTGAACCAGATCCCTCGGCTCACCTGAGAAGTTGATATCCGCAAAATTATACATGTCCCATTCTCATGTCTCAATACTTGAGGAAAGAACCAGAAACTCTACACACTGAACCAGGTCCCTCGGCTCACCTGAGAAGTTCATATCCACATCATTATCCATGTCCCATTCTCAGGCTTCAAGACTTGAGAAAAGAACCAGAAACTCTACACACTGAACCAGGTCCCTCGGCTCATAGAAACTCGTCTGAAAAGTTGATATCCACATCATTATTCATGTTCTATTCTTGACTATAGCTAGACAGACCTTAACCCATTGCTGCCCAATGGGTAAAAATTTACCCATGAAAATTGAGTTTTTGAAAAAGTCACAGAAAAGTTCGTGGTAGAGATATCTCAAAATCATTGATAGGGATGGTTAAGGTAAAGATGGAACTACCTTAGTCTAGTAGAGGTCACCCTAAAATTCCGCCATCTAGCTAGAGTTACCAGACTCCAAAAATTGTGAATTTTCCGGAGGTGGAAAATGTGGCGAAACGTAGTGGCCTTAGAACCTCACAAAAATCTGCCTCCTAACTCACCTGTAAACAATACATCTTTTCACGTGTTTAGCTGATCACTTTAAAAAGTATGGAAAAAAGCTACCATTGCTGCGTAATGGGTACAAAATACCTAATGAATATCTCAGTAACGTTCAGAGATAAAAGCTGAAAAGCTGTTTCTGATCATCTTGGGTCAATTCCAGGTCGTGTATGAAATTTTATCAAAATCGTATGGGCGGAACTGGTACCCGGCTTTAATGGGTTAATACTTGAAGAAAGAACCATAAACTCTACACACTCAATAAGTACCACTGGACCAGATCCCTCACCTTATGGAAACTCGCCTGAAAAGTTTATCTCACTGACAGCAGATTTTGTCCTAAATCAATTTGCAACTTTTCAAACTTTTGCCATTGTCATCAATCACAAACAGCACAAAACACGCTGCCATGAAATTTAAATGTGCTAAATGCCGAAATCCTTTTCACAAATTACTTGTTGTGCCGTTGTCATTTCAACTGCCGCTTGTTATTGTTTATTTGGTTATTCAAACCATTTTTTGTGTGGCTCTGTGACGCACTTAAAATTCTGAATGACGGGATTGTCCGCATATTATCGGCAGCAAGCACAAATCTACAGCAATGGCAAATAACAACAATAAACAAATAAAAACAATAAGCGAGCAAAACCTTTAAAATCCGCGCAAAAACCATAATATTTGACACCTAAAAGCGCCGCACTGTCGCTTTTTTCACTGTGCTGACCGGTAGGCATGGAATTGCAATAATTCGTCAACAAAAATTTATATATTACTGCAAAATACTAGCAAGAAAACACAAAATGAAAATCCTTTTTGACATTTGAGCGCCGTTATTTATGGACATAACTGACACAAATGCGCAAAGACCATCTCGCACAGTTTTAGTTGGCCTTTGTTGTTGCTGTCATACAGCGATTTGCATCTTGTTGCCGCAGGTTGATTTTTCATATTTTCTACGTACTGCCTCTTCAGTGTTTCTAATGTTGGCGCTTGTCGAAGCGGCGCTCGCGTTTCGGTACTTGTTCCGCATTTACAACATCCGCTCCACTTTTCGCTGGCTACTTGTCGCGGCCATCGAGCGGAAATTTATTATTAAATTTTTATTTTCATGCGCGAAATGGGCGCCTGCAGAATTCCATTATGGCGTGTACGCTGTCCATCAACCATCCACTTCATGTTTTTCATTCGTTTCGTTTGGTTTGGTTTGGTTGCTTTTGCTCTGCTCGTTTCCGTTCTAATTTTTGCACATTTTTACAACAATCGTAAAGTTTTTTTGTTATTATTGTTGTTCACTTGCATGCGTGTGGTTTGCATCGGTTGTTGCTTGCGCTTTGAGTCCGTGTTGCATGCAACATGGCCGTGCATTGAATTACATTCACACGATTCGCACCGCACCGGCCTCGCCCATTCAGCGTTCGCATTTAATAACCGTAAATCGTTTTTCTCGTTCTGCTCTTCTCCCTTCCCCTCTGCCGTTGGCCGTCTACCCACAACTGGTTAGGTGCGTTCGGCATCGTTCGACGAAATGCAACTGGAGGCCCAGCGCGCGTCCTCGCACCTCCTCAAGCAGCAGTCATCGTCGTCCGCCGACGAGCGCTCCTCGGACGCCGGTCTGCTGCAGGTGCCGCAGCCGGCGCACGCGCAGCGCTCGCATTCCTTCGACTCGGCGGCCGCGTCCGCGGGCAGCGACGACTCGGGCACATTTCTGGAGGTGCCGCGTCGCGGCAAGACGCGGCGCAGCTCGTCGACGAAAACGCCCCCGCCCTGCATACACTGTCAGTACCTGGAGGAGTACCAGAAGCAGCTCAGCGCCGAGCAGCGCTACTTCGTCGACCATCGCGAAGTGAACGCGCTCGCCTACGGCTACAGCAGCTCCGACGACACCGACAACGACGCCAGCGCCGGCGACGCCGACGATGACGACGACGACGATGCGGCCACGGGCGACGGCACCGAAACGGGCGGCGGCTCTTATGAGTACGACGATGCCGCGCTCGAAATGGACATTCGGCTGGGCGGCCTCAGCACCGGCAGCAGCATTGAGGAGTCGCGCGCACGACTGCCGCGCCAAATGCGCCGCCACACCATTGGCAGCTCCGTCACCACATCGGAGGACGAGGGCCTCGAGGAGTCCGAACACGACTCGCCTCACTTTGGCAACGTGCTGCTGCCGCCGCAGCCCACCACACCCTGCGGCATCACGTTCACACTGTCGCCCACCAACGGCGACTGCCCGCCCTTTCCGTATGCCTTTCCCATCGAGCCCGGTTCGCCGCCCGCCTCGCCTTCGTTCTCGCTGTCCGTGTGCGGCAGTCCGCTGCTGGAGCTGCCGCCGCCGCCGCCCATGTCACCGCTGGAGCTGCTGCCGCAGTCTCCTTCGCTCGATCTCCCGCTGCCGCCACCGCCCGCCTTCAGCAGCATCGTCATCGCGGATGCCGATGCCGACGATGCTGGCGCTGCCGTGCCGCCCTCGCCGACGGCGCTGCGGCCGCGTCGCCGCTCCATCTCGCGCCAGGAGGCGATCTTCGTTGAGCCCACCGGCAATTCGCTGGAGAATGTCTCGCACGAGGAGGCGCTCAAGTCGTCGGTGGACGCGGTCGACTCGGTGGACGAGGCGTCCACGGTGGCCACCTGCGGCTCGCCACCGACGGCGAAGCATACGTTCGTCGTGCGTGATATCTACCTGACTGTACCTGATCTGAAGCGCGATCGCGCCGCCTCCGTGGATTCGTGCTTCAGCAAACTATCGTCCGGCGGCAAGACGGAGGAGCTGCAGCCCAGCGAGGACGGCTGCTTTCTGACGGTGCCCAACATCAATGCGACACGCTCGCGCTCCGTGGACATTGTGCTGCCGACCGACGAGCAGGCGCGCTACAAGGCGCTCGCCATGACCGGCAACTACCGAGACGGGTATGTCATCCATCCAATGTGCTTGTGAACGATTTTTGTTGTTCTTCAAGTGTGTTCTGTTATATTCTGTTGTGTTCTGTTGTGTTGTGTTCATTCAATTGATTCGTTGAAGAATATGTTTGATAAATTTTTTCCTTCGATGAGTTTTTTATCGGTTTCTTTGAATGATCATTTAAGAGTTCCGTCGATTACGTCTACATCAAAAAAAAATATATGAACAAAAAATATATACACTTAGCATCTAATTTAAGTATAATAATATTCTTCCAACTCCAACCGGCATAAAACTGTAGGTCCCTTCCACCCGCGTACAAATTCACACGCACAACACGGGTGGTTGCGGGAAGCTAGGCCTTAGTCTCGCGCAAGCAGGCTGTCGTGCCAGTCAATTATTAAATTAAAAATTATTAATATTCTTTAAGATCCTTGTTTGCATATGTTGACATAACCTAGCAAAAGAGTGCCATATAAAATATCAAACATCAGACAGTTACGGCCATCAAATCCTCTAATGCGTTGCTCCTTCAAATCAATCGTAATCCTGTTGACATTTTGTAATTACAAACAAAAACAAATAACCTTGCAAATCTCTGACATAGTCCGACTAACCCACAGTCGCGGATTTTATTGTCACTGTACAAAGTTGATTATTCTGCTGCCGAATGTAAGCCGCATGTCTGTCCTCAACTGGCGACAGTCCACTACAACCGAAGCACTTCAAGGCCCTTAGGCCGGCCGACAGAACGCCGGTAACATGTGGCTTTTGTCGCCACAACCCTCGACACCCCGCTGACAATAGCTGAATGAAAACATTTTTGCAAGCGATTTGTTTGCTGTCTACTCGTTTGCCCATCTCGTTCCTACCGTTGCTCTTCTACAATTTATGTTTTGTACGTTAATTCAAATGCGGCTTATGCCAAAAAGTTGAGTAGGGCCAAGTTTGTTCGAGGATCACGGCTCAGATTTAAATAGGCCAAGTGGATTGGCCCGTGTTGTTGCCCTTAAAAGCTTAAACGTTTGGGCCTAGCACAAGTTCACATGTGTTACAGCGCGGCTACGCTTGTAATTTTTTAATATTATTTTTTCTGCTTCACCTTGTGAACTTGTAAATAGTGGAAACAATCTTGTTTGGGTTTTATGAAAGCCACTAATTTAAACGTGAAAGTAATTGTTGAATGAATTTGCGGTCAAGGCTTTATTTTCTGAAGAATCTTTAGGCCAGCAATGAACTCACTTTTGAGTCAGACAACATTCTATTCTCTTACTGCCTCGTGTGGACTTTGTCCAGAAAAGGTACTCTCATCGTTGCACTTTTGAATACCTACAGAGACAAGTTTAAATATGTAACAAATTATAAAAAAATGTTGAAAGAAGTTCGATCTTAAACCAACTTGTTAAATATGTATAAAAAAGGTGCAAAATTAGGGTCTGATGGAATAAAGCCTTCTGAGCTTAATGGGACAGAGGCTTGAATTCTTTGACAATAATTTGAGTGTCTGTGGAGATTTAAGCGATTCCTTCTCATTAATTGTGTCGTTTTAACAAAAGCAGAAAAAGCGCTGAACTATGCTCCACTTGGACTGTTGCAAAGCAACCCGTTACCTACCCTTTCATGTTGCTTGAAGCCGTCTTACAGAAACTTAGTAGCCCTAGGCACAATCTTGTGCAAAGGGTCTGGCATTGCAGCATTTTCAAAATAGTGTAGTATATTTTTACTCTACACTAACAAAGTACACATCATTTGCTACACCTTTGCAAATAAGCAACACTTGGAACGCATAGTTTAAATTTACTATGCAAATGCAACACCGAATTGCAAAACTGACAGCTGTAGGGAAAAGAAGCAAAAAGCGAAAACAAATTGTGAAACGTGGAAAAGAAAGAAACAAAGAAACGAATTGAACGAGATAAACTAAATAAAAAATTGTGTGAGGAGGAATTCAACAAGATACCAAATTATCTCCAAGGAACTCCCGAAATAGAAGTGAGGAAAAAACTTTACGAGTTCATTCACAACAGTTGTGAATTTTGTGTTTTGCAACACGTATTGCAAACTAAACAGAAAAGGAACGCGCACAATTGATGGCAAATGTTTGCTATTGCACCGATTTGCAATCTCAAATGCACAAGATTGTGAAAAGCCTCCTTCGGTGAACTGGCCGTGAACTTTGGCTCAAAACATGTGACATATTTCTTATTATTTTCGGTACATGTGGCTGAAATAGTGCAACTTACTTACAAACTTCTCAATTTTTTATTCTTACTTGTCGATGTTCCAACGCTTCAAACCATCAGAGTACTGTTAAAGTTCTTCGCTTTCTTTTCCTGTTTCTTTTTGTCCTTTGCAAATGTTTGCACAAGTTGTCAATAACACTGACACCACTACATGCTTAATGCATTATCGTCAACTCGCTCCTCTGACTTTTCACATGCCTCCCAAAAATAAATAAATAAAAACGACCAACGCATAGTTTCACACGCTTCGACATTAAACACGAGGACACATACACATTTTTAAAGAGCGAAACGAAAAACCGGCATGTAAATAGACTTTAAAATTTTTCATAATGCCACAGACAAGCAACCAACATTTTCCATCGCATCTGCCGCACCTCTGTTAACTATGAGGGCAACACAGCGCAGCATTTCCCCATTCAAATTTTTCACTTTCCTTTCATTGGGAGTCTTCACGCTTTTGTGCATTGCGTCGAACGCATAGCAACGCTTCCTTGCGTCGCAATTAAAGCCGAGAGCGCAATGTGGAAATGCGTCGACCTTGAAGCACAGCGCGCGTGGTCAATGGTAACAGCACAAGCCCACTAAACTATAAGTGGGGTAAAAAATTTATTCGTTGGCTTTTGCTTTTCAAACAAAACTCAATATAGATGGTTTCTAACCCTAGAATACTTGAGTTGGCTCAACATTGAAGAAGGAGAGCCAAGTTTTTCAGTTTCGGGTTAGGTGGGTAGGTTGATAGGAGTGGCTGCCACAAGGCGGAGCACAGTGGGGCGTCCGTGGCCAAAAATAGAAAAAAACAAATCTTTATTTTGAAAAAAATAAGTAAGCACGATCGAAGCTAAATCTCCAACTAAGCTATATCAAAAGGAATTTTAAAAAAATTTTAAGTTTTGTAGTCTCACGAAGGTTTTAAACTTCATATATTGCGTGAACACAAATTTAAGGAAAAATAGAAATTTAACCTTGCGAAACTAAAGATGTTTTTTCTTATGGTTACAGTTATTATTTTAATATACCTGATTTTTTATTTTATGTTTTAGGTTTTTATAGTCAGGCAATGCCTTTTTTTTTGTTTTGGTTATTACTGTTCGCTAACTACCGTTATTTGAACGTAGAGTCATTTTGAGCCCTAGAAAAAGTTTAAGTGCAAACTTCAAAATTAAATATCTCGAAAAGCCCTAGGCAGCCTTTCCAATTTCGATTGTTTCAGTAAATTACAAGTATGTAGAACACGTTTGCAAAGTTTCAGCTGCAGAGGCCTGCAGACCCGCATGTAATTCATTTTTTTATAGTGGCATCTTCTGTACAATTTCGTAAGCTATTTTATGTGTAGCTGCCGTGGCGTAGTTTAACTCGACCGGCTGGCACTACAAATGCATGCAAATATTTGTGGAAAATAAACTTAAGAGCGAATTGAAGAGGGGCCAACATGAAAAACATCGAAAACTTAAAAAAATGACAAAATATACATATGTACCGATTAATTCATTTGAGGCTTATACGAACTTTTAAAGTAGGCATGGTAGACTGCCCACAATTGGCACAATTATAGATTATACCTTAGTGATATTGTGTATAAAATTGTATCTTTCTAGTGCTAGTAGTGGCAAAGTTATCGAATAACAAAGATTTTTTCAATATGGGGGGTGGGCGTGGCAGTAGTCCAATTTTCACAAGTTTTCGTATTTTTCTTAATTACGCTAAAAAATGTGCGGATACCAAATTTCGTCAAAATTAAACCACGTTTACTATTTTTGGCCATACGATATATGGGGACGCCCCACTGTGCGGAGCCCTCTAAGGCCATGAGGGCCCATTGTGATACCACCAGCAGTCGAGCAAAAGGCCACTTACCCGTTGAACCAGTTTGACCTTCTCACGAAGCCTTGTAGACTGCGAATTAACTTGTCGGCTAGATCTCTTGGACTGTCGAAGAAGAAGTTTCCCAGGTAGATTATACTTCTTCTGGATAAAGCAAAACAATGCATAGAAGGAAAAAGTTAGGAGAGACAATTTTGTAAAGTTCAAAATTCAATTCAAGAACTGGTCAACTCAGTAATCTAAAAGTATTCCAGGGTTAAGCGGTTAAGTGTGCGCACACACTTGCAACCCGGCCGACTCGCAATCAACCTGGGGTCGAATCGAGCGATCCGTGAACGTACAACTCGCCACGTAAAAGTTGCGATTTCGTATTACGCCATACGTGAACGAGTACTCGCTAACGTAATTCGGTATGATGCCTTCCGAAAGTGCGCACGTTGACGAGTATTTTCTTACGAACCGTCATTCGATCAAAAAATTGTGTTCGTAAACGACAAGAAAAGACAAATAATGTAAGAAATTTAAAAAAGAAATTATATGAAACCAATATATGCTAAAAGGATTATGTTAGGACAGATACAAATAAAATAAATGCGGCACAAAAGGAGCTAATTGCAGTATTTATGTCCCATTCCAATCAAATAGTCGCAACCAACCACTGCTGCTAGTTGCAGCGTTGGTTGAGCCGCTGTAGGCTGCTGCGGAAAAACTTATTTAAATGCTTCTTCAGTCAAGCGAAATCTTTTTACAAATCTGTAAGAGAACTTTGTACAGTGTAAGTTTCTTCTTATATTTTTTTATTTAACTTACGCAACGCTTGGTAAATCTAATGGATTGCTTTGGTCCCTTAATCGCCTTTGCACAATTCTTTCGTCACCATCACTTTCATCGGATGATAAAAAAAAGAGTAAGGCACCGTCCATAATCATTTTATTACAACTTTTGTTCAACAATTTCACAAAATTATGAAAATTCTGCTTCGGAAATTTTCAATTTAAGATTTGAGTGCAAGCTGTCACTGTCAAAATTGTAAAAGAGGACAAAAATCTATTACACTTTGAAATAATTACGATCCGTTCGCTTTCGTATGTCATCATCCCATTTTTTTCACACGATTAACGTATCACGGAATTTTCTTTCGTACGATTGCCGATACGTTCACGGATCGCTCGATTCGACCCCTGCTTAGAGAATGAAAACAATGGACATGTGGTCCTTTAAAATCACAAATCGTTGGCAAACTCGAAGTGAAGCCCAAAAAGTTTACATGTTTTTCGTTCTATGTAAATTTCGAGCACAGACGCGCCCAAGAGGCCAAGCTACAAAATAGCACCGCAGGGACGTCGGAATGTTTTTTAATAGCTTGGCGGCTCATTAAAACATTTCAGCCGGTTTCATTACCGTAATTCTCATTATCATAACGACACAAATTAGAATGCAACATTGGCCAATGACAACATGGCCCAAATGACAATTGAGAGGAAGCGACAGCGCAAACCAGGCAGTCACAGCGACACAATTTAAATGCTTTCAAAGTTAAAGGCGAAATGACAAAAATAAAAAAAAAGATAACATTAGCCAGCGCAAGGAATTCACTTCAGTTCCGAATAAGGCGAATAATGACGTTGCTGTTGATGGGAAGGATTAAAGCGCGCGCACGCGGAAGATGTCATCTCTGCGATGAAATGAAAATAAGAACGAATAACGAGCTGAAGATGTAACGCTCATGCCAATGTTGCGCCATGATGTAGCATGAATTTGTGATGTCTATCTGTCGTCTGCGTCAAAGATGGCACTCCAACACACATGCATCCGTCCATGTGTCCTTCGCGTTGCCTACATTTGTTGACTGCTGTTCACAGGAGCATACAATTAGCACACACGTGTCTTAATTGGCAGTTTGTTTATGTGTTATTGAAGCAACACGCTTATGCCACAGTCAACACACACACACACACACACACACAGGCCCAGATCTGAACGCATTTAACCAACACCACTAAACGCACACTTGTCGCTCGGCCGTGTGACAAACCTTTGCGCCAACGTCTGGTAGAGTGCAAAAATCAAATAAGCCTACAACAACAATTTGCATAAGCACTCTTTACATACGCGGCAAGTGTGACAGCTTTCTGCTTACCACTCTCACAAGCGCCAAGACTTGCACTCATGCACACACACAGAGAAACATGTGTGCCGCCTAAGACGTGCGACCTGCGACATTTAACATCAAATTTTGATATATAGTCTGGTATGTATTATCCGAGTTGTTCTGCAAATACATGGAACCTGCGTAAATGGTTCGTGGTTCGTTAAATCTCATCAGTTTTAGCAAATGTTGCACATTCCCACAGTCACCGTCTGTCCGCATGCCTGTCTCATGTCCTCTTATACACATGTAAACTGTTTCAAATAAAATTTGTCGCCTCCATCTCGGTGACACTTTCCTCTCAAACGTTTCCTGCGCATCAATTTTTCCGCTTTAAACGCATTAAATTCACCCAAAAATTTCTCAGTCTGGGAAAAAAAATATTTAAGCCGGCTGGATTACGAATAGAAATTAATGGTAGTTGATGAAACTGAGCGACAGTCTAAGCACCGCTTCATTCCTATTCACTTGGAGTAAGTTTTTCATATAAGAAAATAAGCAGCAATCTTCAAAGAGAGATATAAGCGAAATTTTTAAGCGCTTCCCACTGTCAACGCTTCAAATTTTAATCTACAGAATTGACAGGACAATGAAGCTTATTGGAACTTATTGAGCCACTTTTAACTGTCAAATAAACATTATTAGAAAGATATTCTAAAATGAACTAAGCAAAATGTATTTCACATTTCGTTGGAGATTTCACAATGAACATTTTTTAATGTAAAGTTATACTCACAGCTTTACATTCGAGTTTGATGTGATTTTGTTGTGCTTTTATAGAACTTTTAGAGATTAAAAGGGAATTAATCAATATACATTGGGACAAAAAAGTACCCTGAAATTGTAAATAAAACGCAAAATATTTAATTATTCATCAATATTTGTTTTGTCGCCTTTAAAATAATCCCCATGAGATGCAATACACTTATGCCAACGATTTTTCCAGTCCTCGAAACACTTTTCATAAGCACTTTTTGGGATGGCCTTCAGCTCCTTCAGCGAATTTTGTTTTATCTCTTCGATCGACTGAAAACGGGGTTCCACGGAGCGGCAATTTCAGTTTGGGGAACAAGAAAAAATCACATGGAGCCAAATCTGGTGAATACGGTGGTTGATCGATGGTATTTATTGCGTTTTTGGCTTTAAATTCGGTCACAATCGTGGCCCGATGCGATGGTGCATTATCATCGTGTAAAATCCATGAATTGTTCTTCCACAATTCCGGTCATTTTCGACGGATGTTCTCACGCAAACGCCTCAATACGGCCAAATAGAACTCCTTATTGACCGTCTGTCCCTCCGAAACAAATTCATGATGCACCAAACCACGAATATCGAAAAAAATCACCTTGATTTTTGAGCGGCTTTGGTGTGGTTTTTTTCGGTTTCGGCTCGTTTTTTTCCCTCCATTTCGATGATTGTTGACTTGTTTGCATGTCAAACTCATAGACCCATGTCTCATCGCCAGTTATAATGCTCTCCATGAATGTGGGATCAGAATTCGCACGATCAAGCATGTCCAAAGAGACCTGTTCACGGTACTCTTTTTGAAGAAAATTCGCAACAAAATCGCAACGCACTACTGAGGTGTACCGACTTAAGCAGCTGTTGTAAACAAACTGGTTGACAGATCGCGCTCACATTTGGCATAGTAATTAAGGACAGTCCTACCAACTTAACAAAATACATTTTTTTGGAATATCATTTACCCGGGGAATTTAAATAACAATTTCCTGGTACTTTTTTGTCTCTACTGGAACTGGAAGCTAAGACCGGGATTTCCGCCGCAATCCAGATTAGGTGTGAAACTTTGCTGTTTGAATTCAAGCCACTTATAGTTGGGTTGAAAATTGTGGTATCATAACGGGCCCATATAGAGGTCTAAGTGTATCTCATACAAGTCCGCTACTTTAACCTAACCTATAGTTGCGTTGCGAGCTTCTTATTAGTCAATTTTCGAAATTTCAACCTAAGATCCTCTGATTTGTAGTGATGTGTAGTGAGTGTCCTGAAACTAAGCCACGGCTGCTGCCGCTATAAGTTCTATTAAAATCAACTCAATGCTCATGTTAATCATTACCGATCACATAAATCTTCCCTATCAAAATCATTTTCCCGCCCATTATGTCACTTCTCTGTCAACAAACTCAAATTGACAACTACATTTTGCCTATAGGTCTGTTTGGCAGAGAATAATTTGTACGAATTTGTACAAATTTGTACAAATTTTTACTGGATCCTGTTTGTTGACGCCAAATCTCCAGTAACGAGAGAGAAACTGAGAGCGTAAAGTGGCAGTTCATTTCGTGAGAACTTGCAAGTTTTTACTGGAGAAATTTTGTCCAGTAACTTTTTGCCAGTAAGAAGAAGAACAAGAAAAACATATGACTGGCTGCCATATGATCGACTGCAAAGACAAATAATTTTTGTAAACATTTGGAGGCAAATGGAACCAGCAAAGAATTTGTGCGTTCGCAAGTCTGCTGACCCACAACCGTCTTGCTCAGCTTTACCCGCTGAAGCTGAAAGGGAAGAATTACAGATTGAGCGCAACGAACTATTTGCATTTTGCATTAAATGTCTGATTTAACTTAATTTTCCATATCACTTAAAACCTCAAATGAAAATTTTAGATCAGCTGTTTCGTTCTTTAACCCTCCTGTTTACACCCATTTTCCTGTGTATTATGAATGTGCAAGTCCCACTGGTGTACCCAAGAGTTAAAACTTGCAAATTCTTACAAATTGCTGTTTGTTCACATTTTTGGATAGTTTCATTTTTGGGAGCGTAAGCTCGCTTACTCTCCTGATATTTTTTAATGGATAATTTTTACTGGAAATCTGGCCAAACAGACCTTATGACTGCATTTAATAAATGAATTTGTTAGCAAAAAGGAAACAACGCCCACTGCTTGACAGCGCCTATTTTTATTTTTAATTTATTGTGAAACTTTGCTATTCATAAAATGGCCATAATCCGGTTGTTGAACCACACCAAAGCCGCAAACCGAGAATCTTAAACCACAACAAATTCATACCCAAACCACAACAAACATAAAACAGTACTATGCCACACATATAGTTGTGGCGTGTAATAAATATAAGAAAATCAAATAATATTAAAAAAATTTAAAGTCAGCAAATAAACGGCGACAAGCAAATAACAACGATAAGCGTTCAAGTGGACCAGCGAGTGGCGTGAAAAGTAAAGTAGAAAAAGTGAAGAACTACTTACCGCCCCTCGGTTCGACTGGCGCAATTTGCGTCCGCGCTGTACGCATTCAGCCGGCAACCGTAGCCAGTCTGAGCTCTCATATAATCACAAATGACAACACAGAGTACGCACTCCATCATCCAGTCAGCCAGTTGGCGCGAGCGCTTTTCCTTTCAGTTGAGATGAAAATTGGTAAAAGGAAAATATGCCTCTGAGCGTGTGGCATGGTGTGAGCCGGAGCGAGTGTATGTGTGTGTTTGCGTTTGAGTTCACTGAACTCGGCGACCCAAAGTAATTTATGCGTTTCAATTTGCCTAACGCGCACTCCAACGTTAAAGGGCGCCAACGTGAATACGTTGCTCTGCGGGATAATAAAATGCAGCATTTAAGTGTAGGCAATTATGTCAACAATGGGCTTATATTACATATATATTTTTATATTCATCCTACAGTAGGAATATAGCACCAGATTAAGTTAATGAATAGATAAACATTTTGAGTTGATCATAGATCCATGCAAAGTAATCGTGTCTGTGCCTAACAATGTGAATGAAAACAATTTGCGCTGAATCGTAATTCAAAATCTTGGACTTTGGGCTTCGTTACACAGTGTATTCGATTTAGAGATATGGGTGCATCATACGGTTGTGAACTAAATAGCTGCCGTGGAGCGTTGTTTGTATTCTTTACAGCTAAGTGGCCTTTGATAGTTTTTTAATCTACTCTAATCTCTAATTGCCATATTTGGGCCGTTTAAAACTGATTCTCAGAACAGATTCTCGACTTCATTCCCTATGATACCCAGTTATGCGTCCTGCAACTCGTATCGGGAGCAAACTGATGAGTTCTCTGGATTTCCGCAACAAAATTAGCTTGAAAGTGAATCTTAGGAAAAGAACTGAATCTTATAGAAAGTATGCTTTCAGTGAACCCCTTAATGTATGCAACGACTTTTGTGAAATTATATTTCATGATTTTTAGTTGAGTAGAGTAGAGTTGCAAGTATTAAAGCAGACATATGCAGATACTTCCTAAAGGTAAGGTCCCACGATTGCCGCAATGCGTAGAAATTTTACGCATTTTTAAAAAAATCAAATCCCAATCGTGTGAACTCGATTCGATTTCGGCGCAAATGTCAAAAATATTCGATCTGCCTTCTGTTGCGCCGAACAAAATCGGTACAATAGCGTCAATCGTGTGAACAGTTGAAGCCAGACAAAAAATTCAAAATTGAGCCGAATTTTGTCGGCAACTCGAGCACCAACCACAGGGGCCGAAATTTTTGTCGGGACAAAGTTGTTTTGAAATTTTTTCATATTTCAATTCGATTTTAATTCATTTTGTTCTTCGAGCTGCCGTTTTGGTAAGTTTATAAGCAAATTTGTTTACTTCACTAATTAAATATTTTCGCAGTAATATCTTTTAAACACAATGAACTCCGATGCAGACGACCTCTTCGATGACATAGTTTTGCAAGAAATATCAATCAACGCGGAAAATGGTCCACCACAAAAGAAACGCCGCACGAAGCCAAAAGTCAGTGCGACGTGGCAAAACAAGGATGTGCGAGAGCTGATACTGGCTGTTGAGCAGCATCCATGCGTGTGGGACTTTTCAAATGTGGACCACAAGAACCGCACAAAGAGGGATGCAGCTTGGCAGTCCATTGAAAAGGAGCTTGGGGGACGTTTCACCACAGAGGACTGCAAAGCAAAATGGGCTAATGTTAAGACAGCGTACTTAAAAGTGAAGGGGAAGATGATCGCAACAAAGTCAGGCCAAGGTACGACCACTCATGATCCGCAGTGGACATTTTGGCCGGACATGCAATTTTTTTATGAAAATGAAAATGCTAAAAATACGTTGTCCACGTCAACGTTGAATGATACTGACATTGTTGCTAAAAGTATAACTGTAAGCGCCAAGAAACCAGCTGACAAGCAAATTTTATCAGCACAAGATGCCTTAAATCGTGCTGTGCAATTTCTGGACCACGAAGATGAAGATGAATGGCAAACAGTTGGGAATTATTTGTCTTCACAACTCCGGTATGTGGCCAGCAAAAATCAGAAGCTTGCACAAAATTTACACATTAAATTAATTCAAACAGCATTGACAACACTGAGTGAATTGAATGAAATTGAATAGCTAAAATATATTTTAAAATTTTCTGTTTGTTTGGTCACGCGAAATGTACTCAAAATGCAATCATTATATGTGTAACAGCGACTGTATTGTAAACATATTGATTTTCATACTTTTTGTAATGTTACCTTTGTATTACTTCTGAATTTTTATCTTTGCTGAATTTAGTGATAGACTTTCCTATACATATGAAATAAAACGATGTCCTCTTTTAAATCTTTGAAACGATCTTGAAGTCTTTTGGCACTTGCAGGAGATCTACGTATGTATTACCGCCTTCGCTAAAATCAATCTTGGTTAGAATGAATCATGTATTACAACTTACAAACCCAAATCGGACCAGACACTTTGCGCCGTGTTTTTTACATGTTACTGTTGCTGAATAAAAATGCATTTATAAGTTGTAATTGTTCTATCTATATTTTAGATGAATTTGTATTGCCATGTTAATTCTCCAATTGGTGACATGAAATATTTTTCGTATTCCTCACGAATAGCCTTGGCCCTTATAGGTATATACGAAGATGATATTTCCTCCACTTCTTGTTCGACTTGCAATGAGACAGCACGACTACATTCACCTGGAATCAGATTACCGTCTTTATCATAGCGATCGACCATGGATGGCGCTGCATATTCCGCACTTCGGTGGAGTAAATAATTATGTAAAGCACAAGTAGCGAGAGTCAAGCGCGTCGTTTTGTTCGCGTCAAGCTTAATGGGCCGCGTAAAAACTTGAAAGCGGGACACCAATATACCAAAAGCATTTTCCACGATACGTCGTGCTCGCGACAATCTGTAATTATAGATACGCTGCCCGGCACTCAAGTTACGGCCTGGAAATGGTTTCATAAGATGTGTTTGCATGGAAAAGGCATCGTCTGCAACTAGAACAAATGGAACATCCATTTCACAACCGGGCAGTGGTCGAGGCATTGGTATATTTAAGCGATTATTTTTCATAGCAGCAGAAAACGAGCATTTGTTAAAAACACCTCCGTCTGAAACACGCCCATTGCAACCGATGTCAACGTAAAGAAATTTATATTGCGCATCTACTATCGCCATTAACACTATGCTGTGAGAACTTTTGTAGTTGTAGAAGGTGCTACCCGAATGCGCCGGCGCTTTCATAACAATATGTTTGCCATCTAGCGCACCAATGCAATTTGGGAAATTCCACATTTCCTCAAATTTTTCGGCAACACTTGTCCACTGTTCTGATGTTGATGGAACCTAGTGGATAAATTAGGTTTTTAAATACAGTAATGCATGAATGAATGAATTTTGAACTCACTTGCATGTAGTCATTTTTTAAAGTTGAGTAAATTGCATCACAAACATCCGGAATAATTTTGGATATAGTGTTTGGAGCAATGCGGAAAAGCATAGATAAACTTTTAAAGCTATCACCGGTGGCTAAATAGCGAAGAGTCACAGCCAAACGTTCAGACGGTGAAATAGCTTTGCGCATATTTGTGTCTTGTTTTTGAATGTTTGGCAAAATTAGTGCCAAAAGGTCATTAAAATTTTTCTCGTTCATGCGCAAAAAATTGTAGAAAAGAAATTTTTGATTTTCAATTTCACGAAATTCGCGCAAAATTGATTGGTTCGCACCAGCCGTTGACCGCTTTTGAAGCCAATTCCGAACCCAAATAGTCCTCTTCTTCTGTTTGTGCTTGTTTTTTTGTTCGAGCAATATGCACGAAGAAATCACGCACAACACCGCCGCATATTTTTTTTTGTTGCACAATAAGCTATTGGTATTTCTTTGCATTGTTTTCGAAATTTCTGCAAGTTTTTTCACCTGAATAAAAATTGATATTTTTGGTTTGTCTGAAATTTGATTAGAATTCAAACGGGCAATCGTGTGACCTACCTAGAAATCGTTCGGTGCGATATTTCTGTGCGCTAGGTTGAGCCGACAAAATTTGTCGCAATTGGGGCAATCGTGTGATCCAAATAAAAAACGTTTTGCTCAATTGACAATTCCTGCGTAGTCAATGCCCGACCAGATCGGGCTATGATCGGCGCATTTGCGGCAATCGTGGGACCTTAGCTTAAGACATAAGTAATGAAATATAAACACAAATTGTGGCTTTAAATTAAGCTTCAGAATGTCGTACAAACATTGGGCATGTTTGAAATTTTAAACATTTTATAATTGTCAACATTTCTAGTTTTTTCATGATATACATTCAGGCAAATACCTACTACTTCTAAAACAGGATACCATTAGAACAGTGATGACCTTTCTAGTACTCGCGACGACGCACAAATACGAATATAACTGCCTTAACCGAATGTCGAAGCTGTGGTTATGGTAGGACCTGTCAAATGTTGAAATGTATGATTTTGTAGGAGAGTGCGCACAATGCGTAGCTGTAGCTGTGGTTTTAGCTGTAGCTGAAGCAGGATTAATTTACACGTTTCACAGCTCACACATTTGACATTTAATATTGAAATATCGACCATAAAAAACAGAAAACCTTATTGAATATAGGTCTGTTTGGGAACTTTTCCAGTAAAAATTATCCAGTAAAAAAAGCAGGAGAGTAAGCGAGCTTACGCTCTCAAAAATGAAACTATCCAAAAAAGTAAACAAACAGAAATTAATAAGAACTTGCAAGTTTTAACTCTTGGTTACACCAGTGGGACTTGGAATATTCACAATACACAGGAAACGTTAAAGAAAGAAACAGCTGATTTAGATGTTTAATTTCAGTTTTGAAGCTGTAGGGAAACTTAAGGGGGTCAATACGTGTAAACGGTATATTTTTGGAATCGCGCACACGCCGGAAAAAATTAATGCAATGAACAATTTTTTTTTCATTTTTTTATTAAAAGGTAGCAGTGCAAGAAAATTTTTTTTTTTTTTTGGCGTGCTCAAAATGGCGGCGGTGGTGAGGGTCCAACGTTGGGCCCAAATTCTAGAAGAAGTTGTGCCGGCGCCCCAAAAATCATCTGAAAAAATATTGCTATTAGTTATTATGAGAAAATATATGTACCTTCTAAAGTAACTAACAAAAAAAAATATTTTCTCGAAAATACAAAAATACGCTCCAACCGAAAAAAATTACCTTTTTTTCTTAATTTCCCGAAAATGGCACCGCGGATTTCGCCAAAAACAATGAAATTTTTAGTTACTTTAGATGTTCTATGTTTCAAAAAGTTGCTGCCCAAATTTTAGATCAGTGGGACTAAAACTTGCCGAGATATTCTACTTCCATAATCAAAAACCAGTGTTTCGAAATAATTCGGTTTAAACTTCGGGCATTCGGCTTCATGCGGAACGAATTGACCATCAATAAAGCGCTGCTGCAGGGGAACGGGTCATCAGAATTAAAAACCACTTGAGGGGGATATTCTTAAGACCCCCTGGAGTCTATTTCACAAAAAAAAAAGTTTGAAAAGTTTGTAAATTTACACGTATTGACCCCCTTAAGTTTAATCAGACATTTAAGACAAATGACAAATGGTTCGTTCCGCTCAATTCGTAATTTTTCCCTTCCAGCTGCAGCAGGTAAAGCTGAGCAAGAAGGTTGTGGTTCAGCAGACTCACGAACAAAAAATTTCTTTGGTGGTTCCATTTCCAAATTTCCTCCAAATGTTTGCAAAAGCTATTTGTCTTTGCAGGCAATTATATGTTTTTCTTCTTCTTACTGGCTAAAAGTTACTGGCAAAAATGTCTCCAGTAGAAACTTGCAAGTTCTCTCGAAATGAACTGTCACTTTACGCTCTCAATTTCTCTCTCATTGCAAGAGATTTGGCATACACAAACGACTTTCAGTAAAAACTTGTACAAATGTGTACGAATTTGTACAAAATATTCGTACCCAAACAGACCTATAAGGTCTATAAGGTAAAAATAATAAATTTCTTTGCAATACGAACAAATTTAATATTTTGTTGAATTTTTTGTACAAATGACAATCACACTTTCAGAACTTTTGTTATTCGTTTGCTTCAGCATTGTGTTCACAAACTTTTGAGGCTGCCACATCGCTTGTGGCTGTGGTACTGCATTCCGTTCAGGCAGTAAAGCAGTCATCACTGCACTAGAACAACGATAATGATTAGTTAAATATTTAAAACATACTGTTTTCTTCTCTTTCAAAACCATTAATCATTATATTGTTACGAAAATGACTTCTCTAAGTTCGTCTCTGGATTGTGTTTGAAAATGAAACCACTTCAATTCAGCGCAAACGCAGTAAAAAACCAGCAATCACTTTATTTACAAATTTTTCAGCACCTTGCTTGTCTTTCCACTTGCTACTACTTTGCTTGTTCAAATAAGACTTGTCCCTCTGTGCTGCAGCCGGCTACCTTTTATACTTGTCTGGTTATCGCGCCGATTGTTCTTGCACATTCCAGTTGGACTATCTCTCGATCGTTCTCGCACATCCCATTATCATCGCGAGCCATCCTTGCCATATCGAAATTGTAGCAAGCTGGCCGCACTCTAAAGTGCGTGCCTAAAAGTATGCCCGTAAAAGTATTCATGCATAGCACTGCGACAGAGTGCCTCATCCTTATAATATGTTCTTGCAACTGTTTTGACAGCACAGGAAAAGATGTCATTGACTCATATTTTTCAAGAATCATCTCCAAACAAATATTTATATAGTCCCAAAATCTCTGTGTAAACTTTAGCTTTTTATTCCTCTTGTCTTCAAGTACATAAGACATGCTCGCTACTTTGCTCTAACGACTTTGTTACAGCACAAAATCATTTCCGAAAAATTTTGTCAGCTCCACACTGATCCATTTCCATCATTGTATTCCATCAAGTACACAAACCACGATCAATTTCTCTTTGTAACCGCTTCATTCATGTTTTTATGTGTTTTGCTAATCCGCAAGAAGAACGAAAGGAAACATACGCTTTAATGCTCAGTCCACAGCGCAACGCCACCCACAGCCCTCTTTGCCGCCATTCAACTTTTGCATATCGGTGTCAATGCACACACATACAAACATATATATGTACCTACTTACGTGCTCAAACACAATATTTCGGTACATAAATAGGTACCCAGGATCGACCGCAAACACAAACATATGTCTCTGTGTGTGTGTGTGTGTGTGTGGGTGTGTGTCGGCGTTTGCCAAAATGTTTCGCCTTTACTTGCAGACAAATGACTTAATTTTGTTGAAACCGCCTGCTCTTCACCAACAACTCCTACGCCCGCTCCGCCTCTAATGCCACAACAACAACAACAACAACATAATAAACACAATATGTACCTCATACTTAATTCGCAACATTATTGCTGCCTACGAAGGGGGCCAAGTTGGCACAGCAGCAACCCGAGAAGGCCGACTTGGCGAGTAGAAGCGTCGAAACTCGTTGGCACAGCGCAATTTTTCGTATGTTTTTTTTGAGTTTCTTGTATATTTTTTCTTGCTTGTTTGAGCGGTGTTTGGCGGAGAGTGGGGAGTGTTACATATTTTTGTGTTATTTTCTGCAATACTCTTCTATTGTTGCTGTTGCTTATGGGCTATTCGGTTTTTATGCGCCGTTTGCCGCATGTTTCTAATTTGACGCCATTGCAATAACAAAGAAGGTACTCTATATGCATCATAAACAATAGTTAGATTTATTTTTTAAATAAATTTTTAATTTGTCTTTTTATTTTGGTATTATTTTTCAATTAATTTAAGCGAAAAATTTGATTGTTTCATGCATTGTTTGACTTTCTTATACTTTGTGTTTGCCATTTGATTGTAAATTAATTTAACGCTTTGTTTTTTTTTCTCATTACAGGTACGTACATACATTTATCTTATCTTTACCCAGCACTTAACTTTGGGATAAAGTCACAATGCCTCATCAACAGATGTTCAGCTGCTGGCACATGTGACGCTGATAAGTACCAAAGTGCACTTCATTTTATGCACATATATAGTGATATACGTATATATTAATGCTAAAGCAGAGAGATGAAGAGAAGAGGTATATGCCTGATTTTCCTCACCATCCGTGTTGTGCTTGCAAACTCTGAACCTCGGGTTGGGAGGTTTGTCATGGGAAAATATTTTTCTCTAAGAGGTTTCACAACAACTGCTCAGAATGCATCCTTAATGTTCGAAGAAGACTACTCCATCTTTCGAAACGCACAGCTTAAGAAACGCAACATGAATATGGGGCACTGCATTGGCACTCAAAGTTCCATTGCTTTTCATTGAATCACGACTGCCCAAATACCCATTTAAGCCCCATGCTAACGAGGGTATAATTAAATAATTAAATAATTTCAGTGTTGGATAACAAACAAAACAGTCCTAGGTTTGAATGCCAACTGTGAATCAATATTTCAAAATCTCAAAGTTCAATGGCTTCTTTGTAATATTTTAAATTTAAATAACTCGAAAACTTTCTTCACATGTTATGTCTAGGCTATTTATTATTTTATTACAAATAATTTAACGTGTTTTAAGAACATCAAAGAGCACTGTTTAACAGCGGCTCACACTGACTACACACAAGCTCACACAAAGAAAGTGTTGTCAGAGAAACCTTGGAGTGCATTGCTTGGTTCCGTTCGACTATCTCAAGGCTACGCCCTTCTCAGAGTACTGGGGCCCTACTCCGTTCTCATCTGTTACACCTCATAGGAGGTGTAACAATTAAGTAATGAGACTGATTTTATTGCCGCGCTTGTGGTAAACCTGCGACCTTGAAATTCCCTTCCCCGGCATCCTTCCCCTGTCCATTGATATATTTACCATCGCTCTAGCTTGTTTAGTTCGCCTGCTGTGTCGTGTTGAGTAGACGTGTCTTGGTGGTGCTCGTCACGAAAATGGAGAAACGAAATCAAGAGAACGCGCCGCGATAGCGTTGCGTTTTGATAGCCGTGGAATCGTCCACAAAGAATTTGTTCCATCGGGGCAAACCGTAAATCAAGTCTACTATCGCCAAGTACTCGAAAGATTGCGAAAACAAGTCAACAGGGTGCGCCCAGACATCACTCGTAACTGGATCCTTCATCACGACAACGCGCCGTGCCACACCGCCCTCAGCGTGTCCCAGTATTTGGCCTCTAAAGGGATCGTCGTGCTGCAACAGCCGCCTTATTCGCCCGATATGTCACCCTGTGGCTTTTTTTGTTCCCTAGAACAAAAATCGGTGGTCAAAGGAACCCATTTTGAGTCGATTACGGGCATCCAGGCGGCCGTGACGAGGGTACTCGCGGACATCCCAGTCGAAGCGTTCCAAAAATGTTACGAAGCATGGAAAACGCGCTGGAATCGTTGTATAGCTGCCCAAGGGGACTACTTTGAAGGGGATGGCAGAGTTGTAGAATAATTTTTAAATATACGGTTTTTATGGAATCAGTTTCATTAATTAATTGTCACACCTCGTAGATGGGGTCCCCAAGTACGACATTAAGTCACTGCTGAATTTCACTAGTCACCACCACATTCTCACCCATCACTTTCACTTTGACCCGCAACGCTAAGCGGTGAGTAACCTAACCTTACTTGCTTCAACTCTTATTTGAACTTCGACTGTAATGATCATAGACATCATTTGATTCTTTTGACATTACTTTGATCTAACTTGTTCTTCAAGAATTACAGACCAAAATATTCAAATAGGGACCGTGGATGGTTCACTACCGGATCGTTATTTTTAAACAAACGCTTTTTTGCTTCATTCTTCATTCTAAGATGTTCCATTCACGTGACAAACGGTAGAGAGGTGAGTCCGAATCTCTACTTTCGATTGCTACCTTGAAGTTATTGCGATTGCTACTCTGAAGCTATTGCGAACTGATCTTCTTCTTCATGCTGAGATGATCCCATCGAGTTGCGAGAGGTGACTCCGAATCTCGACCTTCAATTGCTACTCTAAAGTTCGCAATTCATCTGATTTTTAATATTATTCAAAATGATTATTTTGAAAATATAAGATGATCGTTTATTCAAGTCCCAACCAAACTAACATGAAATATACATCAGTACTGTCACAGCACTCGTTTGACACTAAAAAAGGTTTTCACATCTGTCCAATTAAGTAGTAAACTCCTTCGACATATGTACCTCAAGTGTCCATTAAATGTTAAAACTTATTTTTCAGTCCATGGATCCGACTCCACTAACTCCAAACAAAGACACATTTTTTCTATTCCTCGCTCAGCAAGCAATTAAAAACTTCTGTGCCCAATCTTACCACCTATAAAAAATACTTCCTAACTGCTGTTGATGTCAGATTGAAAAAGTTAGCCGAGTAGTAGATATGAAGAATAAGGAAAAGTTCGTCCTTGATTGTACATTTTCAGCTTCCATTCTACATGATTGCTAATTAAAATTTATGAAAAAAATATAGCATCTCTGGCACAGCAGCACAGTTAAAAATTTAATCTGTGTACTAACACTTCTATGCAAAATGAATCCCTCTGTGCCCAAGTTCATTCCAATAATATGACCGGAAGTTGGCAACTTTAAAGCTTCAAATCAGTGTCAACAAAGCCAAAAGATATTAAATTAAATATTAAGCTCGCATGGATGCTGTCGTACATATGCAATTCTAAGGCATTAAGCTTTCAAGCGAAATCCACACACTGCACTGCCGCAAGCTGCTGCCGCTCCAGCTACAACGCCTGGCCGAGCGTGCCGCCGACAAAGGCAATGTCAAGGACGCGCGCAACTGGCCTCAAGCGCAGCTGCCATGTGTATCTGTGTGAATAAATGTGCCTGAATGTGTGTGTGTGTGTCTGTGAGTGTGAGTGTGGGTGGGAGTGTGGGTGTGTGCGTATTTGTGCACTTGAGTTGAGTATGTTTGAATGGCAGCCGAAAAAGCCGCAAAGACAATTTAACCAACGTGGGAAAAAGCCAAAGAAAAATTAAGATAAATGTGTGCGTAAAATTGGTAAATTCTGTGAAAGCGTAGGATTTTTAAATTTTCTGTTTTTTTTTAAGGTTAGAGGTGGTAAAAGTTAAAAATTAAATCACGTTTTGATGCGGGCCAAGTCAATATTTCATAGACCTGAATGTGAATGTATTAAAAAAAAATAAATAAATATTCGCTGCAGCTGGGCACAAATGAGTGTTGCCGCAGCCAATTGTAGAGATTGAAGAATGTTTGTGCTGTTAAGTTACTGTTATACCCTATTCAGACAGCCAAACTAAATTGCGCAATTCATGAATTTTCTTAATTTTGCTCTAAATTGAACTAAATTTTTCATACAAAAATCTCCATTTATCAAGTTGCACTGAATTGATTAGCGCTAAATTTACCATAAATTGAGTTCGATTCGCCATGCAATCATGTGACGTGCTGTTATCGATAAACAAATTCATTCACAATTGATGGAACCAAAAGCGAATTTGAGAAAGCCGTTTGTTAACATTTTTTTACTTTGAAATTTCGTTTGAAAAATTTTATAAATACAGTCGTGTCTGGGTATAGTGAACACCCTATATAGTGAACACCTCGATATAGTGAACACCCAAATTTTGGCATGGAGCCTCTTAATCATGAACAAAATTTTGAAAGCAATTTCAAGCAAAAAGCAAAAAGTGTATTTTGAGCAAATAAAACGAGTTTTTGAACAAAAATGTTAACCTCAACACAGGAACAGACACGACTGTATTACTAAATGTTCAATAAATGTTTTCAAGAACGTTTTTTATACATAAACAGTAGAAAATCATTTATTTCGTCAAAACAAAAACATTTTCGATAACATTTTCGATAACAGAGCAAGCTAAATTGAGTGTGTGTGAACAGCAAAAGCGATAACTCAATTTAAAACCAAATTGACTTAATTTATTTAACTGTCTGAACAGGACATTATGACTAGTGATGGGACGATTAATCATTTGAGACACAATAATCGATTTTTTTTTCTTTCAATTCACGATTTAATTGTATCGAAAAATGGGTTTCGATGAATCTAAATGTTAATCGATTAGATGCTAAAATAATCGAAAGAAAACGTTTCACTACATTTTTTTTGCGCAAAATAAAAGCTTGAGACGGACACTTTGATGCGATGTTGAATTTGATTTATGGACCCACCACAAGTCGCTGGCTCACAAACGTCGCAAAAAAGACAACGACCTAACCCAAATTCAGGACGAGCTTAGCTTTCTTTTTGAATGCTCCCATTTTGAAACTGAAGCGCAACGTCATCAATGCCTGGGAAGAAATGCGAACGGTGTAAGCTTTATAACATATAATAACTCCTCGGTACTGTTATCTTTTAGGAACTTCGGTACCAGCAGAGCGCCTCTTTTCAAAGGCAGGTGCAACTGCCATTGAAAAGAGGAACAGGAACAGGAACATTTCTAAACTCTGCCATGAACAAATAAAATAAAAATATATATTTTTTCCTTTGATATGTACTTATTTTCATTTATTAATTCATTGTTATTGTTTTTATAAGGAATTTGGTAAAAATTCACATATTAACATACTGTAAAATTACACGGTTAAGTTAAAATATTAAAAACATCATTCGATTACTCGATTATTTTCCATTTCCTTCGATTAATTGCAATTAATAATCGCTATGTTTCAATTAATCATATGATTCAGTAATCGATTAATGAATTCTTTTTTCCCATCACTAATTATGACAAGTTAAAGTAGTAATGAAGAAAAGATTCTAACGTTTAAAATCCAAACTTTCGGGAATCCTGTTTTCCCACTCTGAAAGCCTGATTCCAGGCATTTTAAAGCCAACTCAACTAACATATCACACAAATAAATGTTTAGTTGAACTATCTTCGCTTGGGAGAAGTTGGCAAATTGACTCAATCTTGTTTGATCCCACCATGCTTAGTTCCTCAATGATTTGCCTGATTCCATAGTTTAAAAGCCAAAATTTTGCGAAATCTGTACTCTCACTCGCTCTACCATTTTATGGTTTTTAAACCCAATTCAATGATTTGTGGCATCAACTATTTTAAAAGAAGAAAAATTGTTTGCAATCAACACATTCAGCCAATTCAATATTTAAACAGTTTTCTACCGGCAAAAACGATTTCCACGTAATGAATATTGATGCAAAATGCCAGGAAATGTGTCTACAAGCAACCACATTGAGGAAAAAGTCTGTCACGCGTTGCAGACGCAATGTGGTTGGAACGGCGGCAACGATTTCCAATTTGGCTCACGTTCGCCGCAGGCAATGCAATAAATGTGTTGTGGCGCCGCAAAAGCTACTACACTTTTTTCTATTTGTCTTATTTTGTTGTTTTTCATTTCAGTTTTATTTGGTTTTTCTACACTTTCTACGAGTTATTTATGGGGAAATTTGATCGGTTGCTTGTCGCTTCAAGAAATATGTAACTGACGCAAGAAGAAACTAGCTGACGTTTCTGTTTATTTTTGCGCTGTTCCATCTTGAGCTCATTTCCGCTAGAATGTGAAATTTTCGTCTTGAAAAACAAAGCCAAATTCGCGCCAGACAATGTCTGCTAATAAAAGCAACACTAATTAGCGCCAACACCAAATTTTAAATGCAATTTCCCAGCAAATTTCCGCCCGAATGCCGCCCAGACGGATGTCCTTTTAATTTCCTCTTTCTAACCGCCATCACAAAAAAGGACGTCTGCTTGTCTCCCGCTGCGCCGACACGCTTGCAATCACTACCAAGTAGCTTGTAATCTGCGGTTGAATTACTTTAAACCGCCACTTAGCACGCCGACAAAGCGCCGAACGGCCGGCGCGCAACTGGCGGCGTCTGCTCGTCGTGCTGCGTGGCAAATTGAGTTGCGGCAAAAGTGTTGGCTGTGGTTATTGAACTTGCGCGCAATACGGCCAACACAAGAAGATGGCGCCACTTGTAAAAAAGTAGCAATAAATAAAACACATAAAGCCGTATAATCTCCCAGCCAATCCACTGTCGGCCATTTTGTACTCAATGCTGAGTGTGTGTGAGTGAGCGTGTCTACTTATGTGCTTTTGTGCGGTGTATGTGTGTCAATGGCCGCGTCACGTGACTCGAAAAAGCGTGCGCCATATGATTTACGAGTTGCGGCCATGATGCGCCGCTGTTATTAGGCTCATCATTAATAAGTGAGCACAGATATGTGAACACCGCTTGCGGAACCCAAACACATATTTTTGTAATTTGTTTGAGGTTGTTTTGTTATTATCGCTCGCGCCCCCTTGCGCCATCAAAGGCGTATGACACGGCGATAATAAATCCACTTTGCGTTCAGTAATACGTCAAGTTTATCAGTCGCCCGCAGCGCACAAAATACGCTGCTGCGCCTCGCTCTGTCGCTGAATTGGTTGAACTCGCCGCCCAGCCGCTGTGACACTTCAACATGTTTATAGCTCAATTTTAGGTGCGATTTGCAAACTTGTCTCAGCAATGTGGCGTTTTCGAGAACTTTTATGATTGTATTTTTTAGTTGCTTTTGATTTTTATTTATTTTTTTTACTGCACAATAAAAGTGTCTATAAAAATTTGAAAATGTCTCCAGCGCAGCTCATTTCGACCAGACAACAACAACCACCAGCTGTTGGCTTTATTGATTTGCTTGTTTGCCGGTCTGTTTATTTTAATGTTTGTTTGACGAAAATAAAGATTTACTTTTGCATTTAAATATTTGTGCTCGAAGCAAAATGCGCTCGCGCTCACTTTCTCAGAATTTCGCTCGGGCTTTGCACGATTTATGGCCGCTGACTTGAATTTGCATTTGCTTCAGCGGCCGAAATGCTGAAGCTTCTGTACAAAATTAACAAGCGATTAGTCTCTGTCAGCATGTCAGCAAAACGAGCTGTACGTGAGAGACCAAAGTGAGCGTCGAGTCGAGTCTGCGTGAGGTGCTGATGTCTTTTTGGACGTGCTGATTTATGCACATTGAAAATTATGCATTAAAACTTAAGCCAAGCTGATTGAATTAACGTCAATAAAAATGTCTTAACCTTTCAGTTCTCATGCCAAACTTTAGTGGCCAAATTAAACTGTGATTTTGTGGACAGATCTTTTGTACACAGAACGTGAAGATTTATTAAAATATTCGAAGAAAAACTGGAAAAAATAACTGTACTAGAATCTTTTGGCCTAAATTATGTGCCATATGTCATTATCAACACCTCCTACCTAACAGCAACGGATGCACAGCGGGCGTTCTACACAACCCAGTAATAAACTTTCACATGTGGCGGCGTCTCTCTCGTCCCCCTGTCCATCGCCTATTATTATTAGGTATTATTATTATTGATGGGGTTAGTGCACTGCGACCTAGAAGATCCGTTAGCCCCAACTCCGAGAGGAATTTTAGTATGTCTCCTAAACCGCTGCATTCCCAGATTGTACATGCTATGAGAGCCCCAGGGGCTTCTTTCTCATAAGTACAGAGCAATCTCCTAGTATATATATTGCAGTTTTATTTTCCTGCAATTAGAACCTGCAACATTCGCTTTCACCATAGTGAAATTATACAGGTGAACCAGGTAGAATGACGGCCTCTTTTTTGTATGGCATAAAGAGAGACATTTTAAAAATGTGTAAACACATCGCCATGATGAACTTAGCAGATCACACCCGGAAGCGATTTACTTCATCAAATCCTCCTCGATAGAGTCCACTGAAATCTGTGTGGCAGCCTCCTCGCCAAAAACACTCTATTCGGTCGGATCATAAATGGACCACTTTTCCAGAAAGTGTTAACATTCTCGACACAAGTGGAAGAGATTTCACATCCTCCTAACTCCTAAGTTCCCAATTCAAATGTTTTCGGGAGCAGGAGGAAATTCCACAACTATCTTCAATCTCCGAAGAGCATCGGTTCCGCGAAGACCTCTACCAGAAGACCACATCCCTGAGGTCGGATGGTAGATGCGTTGTCAGACTCCCCTTCAAGTCGATTTGTCATTTATGTAATAATGCTCAAAAAAATTTACCCGGAATTTACCTTTTTTAAATACGAGCCAACGCGCAGGGGAGCCACTGAGCAATTACCGAAAAAGTATCGGTAAAATAAACATGCCACGATTCGACGATGTTCCAAGGAGTCAATAGAGCTGGATGCCCTACTGTCCCCTATAAGTTTAATCGCACGGTTTTGCACCCGATCTAGGAGCTCCAAATAGGTTTTTGAAACCCCTGCCCATAGATGCGAGTTAAACTCCATTTTAGGTCGAATATAGGTGGTATAAATAATGCGGAGATCGGACGGGGTGAAATATTTTTTGCACCGCTTTAAGAAGCCGAGGCACTTGGCTACAATAGTTTCAAACTTGGTGAGGTTTTAAAGAGCATTTTTAAAACAAGAAAATTCTAGGAAATCTTGGCTTTTTTTTAGTATGCAGCGATTTGAGAAGTGTTGGGTTAATGTAATAGAGAAACTTTATTACAAAATATGAAACCGTGTCAAAATCTGGTCTATTGTGTACTGTAGTTTTCACGAATTTCAGGTGATAATTCAACCTGCAAAGTCCTGTAAGGATGTTTATAATAATTGTCAAATTATTCTTCAATAGGCCCATGCCTTCCTCGAATCTTTCCCTATTATATGATCCAATAATCGTTTGAGATTGTTCCAATCCTGATTGGTTGTCCCTGTATTGATTCCTGCTGATTATCTCGTACTTTCTGGTTAGAATGGAGAAAGCTCCTTTTCCCAAACCACAAATGGTTCTGGGCCAAAAAGGGATTCGAAGTCAAGGGAGTCATTTTCCTCACTAATAGCCTGACCCAGAATCAGAGTATCCATACCTCTCCATCACCTAAAACTGCTAGCGTTAATCGATTAACAGTATCAACACAAGGCATTATTGAAGCAGAGTGCACAAGGAAAGAGAAAACATGTGAGAATAAAAAACGGACAAATGTCAGGCGGACACTTTTGAAACAATTATGTTATAAACAGATACAGAACAGACAGGAAGTCATACATGTTTGATGTTATTGTTGTTTTATATTACAAATAGTTGGTAGATACGGAATAGACAGGCAGTTATACATGTTTGATGTTATTGTTGTTTTATATTACAAATAGTTGGTGGATCATTGAAAACCCTGAATCGACAGTCCGAAACTTTGCTAGTTTTTATTTCATAATTTACCAAAATTGTTTGTCAGCAGTGGAATCGACTAACCCACTAAGGAGATGACTACGCAGTTCACACTGCTACCAAAATAAGTGACAAAGGAAGTTCAGCAGCACCACCACAACAAAGGTTCCCATACTTGTTGGGTTCAATGTCAACTTTCAAATCGATATCTGAAATATTTTGTCCGTAATGTAAATGTTCGAAGTTGTGGAGTCGCATAAATTTTTAGTATAGAAAATTCTCGAATCACTACATATTTTTGTGGTCATATGGAAGAGTAGCTTAAGTCAAAAATTAAAGTTTGAAATCCATGCGATGTTCTGACTGTTGTTAAAAAAACAGAATTTTTCAACACAAATGAAACACATTGAAATGCCTTCACTTCTTTAGGCTCCCAACACAATAAATCAGTTCTCTCTCTCATGTCAACTTAAGGGGTTAGGTCCACTTGTAAGGCAAAAAAAGAACGCTTTTTTGCAAATTTTTTCTGAAGACGGGTTTTATTATTTATGAATAAATCTTTTTGTACATTAAAGATACACATTTCAAGAAGTTACAAAAAAATGTTCATGTCAAAATGTCCATAATATTAAGAGATATAGTCAATTTGCTGAGACACCAAAAAAAAAAGACGTTTTGCGGTGATCACGATTGCAGCAGTCTGGATCATTTGAAACCAAAAAAACGAACGGGGATCTTTAGTAACTCAGTTAATGCTCAGGATGGACGAAGGGTTTGTTCATATTTTGATTTGTCGCAACATGGCGGACGTTCAAAGTCAACATTTTTTTTTACCCACATTTTCGTCACTTTTTCGGCTATAAAAAAAAAATTTCATCGTACAAAAAAATCCTTCGTCCATCCTGAGGACAATTATATGTAAAATAAGTCGTTAAAATTTCAAGAGGGTCAATACAGCCGTTTTCGAGTTACAGTGATCACCAACTTCGAAAACGTGGTTTCGAGAAAAACGCGTTTAAAATTTTGAGTATAGTTTACATGCAGATAAAAATACAATAGAGATGTATTTCAATGCAGTACATCTCGGCGAATAATAGTCCGATTAATCTAAAATACTACTTTCAGGGAATACTTTTGAAATGTTATACTTTTAGAAAATGTAATAAAAAAAAAATCGATTTTTTGAAAATCATGAGTGGACCTAACCCCTTAAGCTACTCTTCCATATGACCGCAGATTTACTTGAAAAGTATTTAAGCAGCAAATGGTAAAAGTGCTAAGTGAACGAATAGTAAACGTGGCCGAACTAACTTTGAATGTGATACCCGCAGTGAGCATTTTCAAGAAAGAGAAATAAAATATTCATAAATGCTGTGACACAGTGTTACCGCAACACTAAAAGCAAAATAAGCAAACGAAAAACGTGTCAGCCAATTGTGGCATACAAAAAAGAAGCGTAAACTATTCACAGGGCGAAGTGCAGCGTACACAGCGTCGGGGCGGCGAGCGTGTCATCGCGCAGCAGTGCGGACCGATGGACAGACAGTGAGCCAAGTCGTTCAATTGCTGCATTTTAAGCAGGCGAAACGTGAGATGCGAGTGCGGAAGTGCGGCTGCTAAGCGGCAAAATGTGGTCGCGCTTGAACCGTGGCGCGCTGCTTTTCTTTTAACAGGATAATTTGCAATTTATGAGCTGCTCTTGAATACATTTGAAATCATTTCTGCGCTTCTTCACGCGCTAATTTGCACAGCCCTCTGCGACTGCGGTCAACTGTCAACGTGCCAGCTGTGGGTGGCGAAGTCGTGTGGGGGTTTTGTGCTTTCGCTTGTTTGCAATTGACATTTGTTGTTTTAAGCCATAATGCGTTGTGTTGTTGTTGTTATGGCAATTAGTAACGTGGCCACTTGGTTCGTTTGATGTGGCCACTCGCTGAGTCGGCTGTGTAAATTCAAAAAACGTGATGTTTTCTTGACGTCAGCAGCATCTTTTGCGCGCTTATGGTGACCCAGTGACGGGGAGGAGGTGAGCGACACGGCACGCATTGCATTGTTGACGCGTTGGCAGCATTTGTGTGCATTTATTTTGTTCAGCGCAATGTGCGTTTTATTCATTTCGCACGCGTATGTTCGCTTACGCGAGTTCAATAATACTTGCGCCGCGACTTAAGTGCCGCCGCTTAAGTGCTCGCCGCCTACCCCAACAATGCTGTCGAACGCTGCACGAAAACCGATTATAAACAGTGGCCAGATTTATAAATATGAATGTAAATATAAATATGTCGTTATTGTTGTTGTTATTGTTTGTGTGATGGCAGTCTTTGTATAGACTGATAGATACATATAGACGCATGCATGTGTAGGTGTGTGTGCATAAGCGAGTGGCCTAAGCACGTGTCGTTTGTCGATGCGGTCGTTGTTTATATTCTGTCTGTGTGGTTTTTTTATGGGCTGCCACTTGCGCCAAAGTGGCAACTCCATGCAACTCGGCTTATGCAAAAATATGCTAAAATTTTTGCTGCAACACATGCAACTTATGCGCTTACATTGTTGCCAGCTGACGTGCGACAAAAAAATCTGCATAAATCACTTCAGCAGCAAATTCACAGCAGCAACGACAACAGCACAAATTGCATTTTTTAACACTAAACCAAACACAAACAACAACATTTATGTAGAATACAAACCGGATCGATGAGTAATTGAGTGCAATTTGTGGCTCTGGTTGGTAACACTGGTCACACATTGACACATTGTTGCCGTCAGTCAGCTATTCAAATGTGTCAGCCAAAATAAAACAATAACAATTTGAATAAAATGAAGCAACAACAAACATTTCGAATACGATATAATAAAGACGTAGCCGCAGGCGACAGCGACAGCCAAACCAACGCAAAAATAATCAAATATTTGACTCTTGGGCTAGAAAGAGCAAAGGGGCGAGCAAGTGAAGTGAAGCAAGTAAAATCTGTGAATGTCAAGAAAATAGAAAATTCCGACTGACAGGAATGCAATTAGTGGCAAAATAGCGCAGATGCCAGAAATTACGAAATCTTAGCTCGACTCCCTGCGCAGCCAGACACAACACAGCACAACAAGCGGCAAAGCCTCTTTCTTTAACGAATATTTATATTCCTTCGTTTTTTTATGTCCATCGGCAGTAGTGACAGCAACAAAAACAACAACAAATATTCCGTTTGAATAACAACAGGACAGACGGCAATTACTGTTGATAGAAGCTGAATCGCAAATCGGAACATAGACATTTTCTGCGATAAATGGTGGCAATCGAAAATATTTCGAGTACAGAGAGAGAAAGAGATATCAAAGTCAGCGCAACAAAAAGCGACATTTCCTCTTGGATGAAAGCATAAATGCAAATTGATACAGGGTCCTTTCTTTAGTTGTATTTTGCGCCATTTTACAACTGACAACATACAACTGTCATTTAACCCTTTTGGGACTACCGGGACGATACGTCCCAGCAAGATTTTTTTTATTCAGATCTTATGACCCACGCAAAATATTTATTCGCATTATATGTCGTCGTATAAAAGAGTAATTTCAGAATTTTTGAGTATGCAACATAATTTTCTAGCCCCAATTTTGGTTTCCAACATTAAACTCCCCCCCGAAAGGGTTTAATGACATTTAACAAGTGTGTGGAGAGGTTGTCACATATCTATTAATCTACAACTAATTGATCATTGCAGACATTAATTGATCGCTACAAATATTTTAACACTAGAAAGACCATTGACATAATTTTGACGGGTTTTCATTTTTAAATATTTGTATTTTCTTTCATAAGAAAGAAGAAATAAGAAATTTCTAAAATTATTGTTTTATAATAATTATTCCCAATAAGACATTTTTTACGTCGCCTATAACTATTATCATGTAATAAATATTTTTGAGTTGCATAATAACTGTTATGAGAAATAAATATATTTTTCGTTGTCGATAATTATTATTTTGCGATTTTTGTTTTTTACATTGCTTCATAACTTTTGTTTAACTCTTGTATTTATGACTTTTTTATTTACGTTACCGATAACTATTATTTTAAGAAATTTTTTTTACGTTGCTTCATAACTTTTATTTATAAGTTTTTTTCATTTACGTTGCCGATTACTATTATTTTGAAAACAAAATTGTTTACGTTGAATTACTACATTTTGGATATGAATTAATTTTTAATTGTTTTAAATTGACAAACGTAAATTAACTGCAGAAACCTTATTTGCACCAACAACTAAACAATTAAAAATCAATTCATACTCAAAATGTGGTAAGGCAACGTAAATAAAAAAAATTTCTTTCATAAAAGTTATGAGGCAACGTAAAAAAAATTTTCGTTCAAATAATAGTTATCGGTAACGTAAATTAAAAAAAATCATAAATAAAAGTTATGAAGCAACGTAAAAAAAATTTTCTCAAAATAATAGTTATCGGTAACGTAAATAAAAAAAGTCATAAATAAAAGTTATGATGCAACGTAAACAAAAAAATCCCAAAATAATAATTATCGAGAATGAAAAAAATATTTATTTCTCATAACACTTATTATGCAACGTAAAAATTAATTGTCGCAAATAATAATTATAATCAACAAATAAAATTTATGTTGCATTGTAATAGTTACATTGCAATTAATTTCTTAAAAAACTTATAATAGTTAAGTCCCTGCTTTCTAGTACTAACAACATCTCTGGGACTTCCAATTCAAGCTAATCTCACTTTCATCAAAGAATAAGTTGTACGTTATTTCTAAAAAAATATATGGTTATCAGGTGATTCTGTATTTTACTAAGGCAGACATACATAGATACTTATATGAGGTTAGACATATCTATGCGGCTTTTCTTAGAAATTTAATTCTGAAACCGACATGCATCAACCCTCAGGTGCAGTGGCGCACCCAGGGGGTTTTGGGGTTCAAACTCCCAAACACAAAAAATGTTAGTACAAGATAAGGTTTTGAATGGTATTTGGCTCAAAAGTTGTACTCAAAACCCACCAAAATGAAATCCTGAAAAAAATTAACAAAATTATAGAAAAATAAAGCAGCTTCTCAGCAACAGAAACCTACTGAAATGGATACAAATTTTTCTTAGAAAATGTCGCCAAATTTATATCAGCGACAAACTTTCTGTTTGAAACGAAATCTTTACTTTGCTGTTTCAACGACTAGACTTTCTCAATAAAATATTTAAAATCATTGAAACAAACTGGAAACAAAAACATTTTCAATAGTACTCACAATTCAACACTCAGACTCACTGTACATTTCTCTATATAGGAAAGTGTATAGCAAAATAGTTTCCACGCGAAGTGATTCATAAAATGGGGCCCTGCGGTCGATCGCGCACATTCATTCGCATGATCACGCGAACTCACCACTTTGTCGCAGTGTGGTGTGTTGTTGGGTTTTGCTGCCGCCGCCGCCGTTGTTGCTCTTGCAGCGCTTCATCAGCCGGTGATCGTCGCACAGCAGCAGACAGCGCCAACAGACAAACCGACACACCTACACGTAATCCGACGATGGAGATAAATGCTGCCGAGCGTGTCGCAGCAGCGGCCGTTGCCGTCGCAGCGGTACGATTTGTATCTCGTGGCTTTTTAATTTGTATCCGACTTCAGTTTTCTGTCAGCGGCAAAGCGGCGTGCGCGCGTACACCAACAAATTTTGCGACTGTTAGATTGGTCAAATTTTCAGTTTTTCGGTTAGCGTAGAAAAAATCAGCGCGACAAAAAATCGACGCTCGGTTGTCAGCTATTTTTGACGCGTTCTACCGCAGCGTTGTTGTTGTTGTGGATGTTGTAACGTAACGTATTAATTTCGCACTCAATGCTGAAGTGATGCAACGCAATGCCGATGACGGTGTAGCGATGCTGACGCGGTGTCACATTGCAAATTCGCATCCAACACAAAAAAGAATAGCACCAAAAAGCCAACAACAAGAACAGCAAAATAGTAAATGCTTCTGTCAATGAAAAAAATAGTAAGAACAACAACATGTCAGTGATTATGTGTCGTTGGGATTGCCGATCGTCCGTCGGAATGTCGCGGCAGTAGCTGCAATAAGGCCAACTGCCAAGCAGTGAACGGTAACGGGAACGGGAAACGCAAATTAAAAAGTTTCATTGTCGAATTAATGCCACTTGAATATGCAAACAACAGCAACAAATGCCAGTATCAGAAAAAAAGTAAATAAACAAATACTGCTACGCGCTCGGCCCAACGTCAACGTAACGCGCGTACGTTCGGCTGTCAGCAGAGAGGCTGCCAGATTGTGTGGAGTGTGCGTGATGTTTCTTAGTTTTAACGTGGCGGCATGTGTTCGTTGTTGTTGCTGCTGTGAAAGTGACAATTAATTAGCGCACATTTTACGGTTACAACAACCCAAAAGGCAGTAACAAACAACAACAGAGCAGCATCAGACCAGTGCCGTTAATGAACGACTTTGGATAAGGGGAGGAAAGTGTTCGGTGATGCAGACACACCAGAAACAGCCACAGTGCCGGCAATTGTGATTTAATGTAATTTTAATGCGCGCAAAATCAACAACAATAACAACAAATGTCAAAGGCAACAATGCTGCAAAAACGACACAGACAATATATATGAAACCTTAGAAAAGACAACCGCTTGTCTAATAAGATGAACGGCTTGAAAAGTTATTGGGACTGATTACACTGTGCTACACCACAAAAGGGTTGCTAGAGTAGTGACAGCAAATTGCAATTTCGATTGCAAACAAAATGCATTAAGTATAGAAAAGTTTTGTTCTTGCAGTATTTAAAGTTAGAAAGATTATTTTTTATTTTATTTTTGTTTGTGTAAAATATTTTTGGGTAATATTTCAGTGGTCAAAATAAATTCTTCCAATCAACTGACCCCATAACGACTATGCCTTTCTTAATAACAGTTGTATAAAAATGTTCAACCTGAAAAAATATAACTACATCAAAATGATTGTTCATATTTGGCCTACACGTACTTTACTGGCCATTACAACTTGTTAACTCCGTTACGGCCTGTTGCAAAAGTTCTCTCCAGAGGCCTCCTCCAGTTGACCACACCAAGAGATAATAGGATGTCCTCAACTTGGTCCTTGGACCACCGCAGACACGTTCTCCCTCTTGGTCGTTGACTTCCAACTACCGCATCGAACATCTTTTTCGTTGGAGCTTCATTGTCCATACGGAGGCCGCTCATAGAGCTCGTTATTCTTTCGTATTTGATAGGCGTGCCAATACGAATAGGGTCGAAGATTTTGCAAATCACCCCAACGGTCAAAGCTTCTGCGCCATAAAGGACCAGGGACACAGTGAACGTCCTATAAAGTGCAAGTTTTGTCGGTTACCTACCGAGACCATAGTAGCAAAAGTCATTTCTTGCTCTATCTGTAGTGAAAAGATTAATAGTTAATTTTGATTTTCCAATCTGTAGTTAAGTTCTATAATAACTCAAAGTTGATAAAACAGAATATTTAACCCTTTCCGGAAATTTGTACGATATATCGTACAATTTTTTTTAACGATTTTTTATTTGACAGCGAAAGCATTTTTTAAGAAACGGCTTTTAAATTCTTATTAAGTAGGTTGTGTTGTACCATTCTGTTTAAAAATATAAAGAATTTGGCGATGCTTCTGCGGAGGAATTTTTAAATATGTTCTACTTTTTAGTAGCAAAAAGCCAAACAATTTCAAAGTTTGTACCTCAGTTGATTTATAAAACTTATTAAATTTAACATTTTTTGCGTCTAAATATTTTTCCCGAGCCTTTAAAAAAAATGTACGATATATCGTACAAATGTCCACAAGGGTTGCAAAGCTTTGTACGATATATCGTACAAATAGAAGGCAAAAGTTGCAAGTGATGTTTGAATTTTTTTTTAAGTTATGGATTTTGTAACAGAATTTTTCCGTTTGCTTGAATGGCACGCCCATCAGTAAATCGTATGACTAATGAAATTGGATTATTCGGCAAATTTCTACTAAGAAATAAGAATTACTAGACGATTTTGTTTTTTACTAAGCAGACACAGATTATGTAAGGTTAGACATGAGTACTTGCCACTCCCACTACGATAATAAGAATCGGCTATATTCGGTATCTTTCTGTAAAGCTATACAAATTTTAATTGATTCTGTGTTTTATTGAGGGGAAAAGGGCTTTGCAACAACAACAACGGTTATATAAGGCCGAATAAATGTGAATCCATTTTTTATATATGTAATTTATATAGGTTTCGATCAAAATGAAATCACGTTTTGATTTTTTGTTGTTATAATTTATGTTTTCTATAAAAAAAAACCAATGAATTGTTCATAAAACTTCAAAAAAATTAAACACAAATTTCATGCATTTTTACTCCTTTGCGGACCATTGTACGATATATCGTACAAAATTGATTGAGCTGTAATTCTCAACCTAAATGATATTTTTGATATTTTTTTGTATTCTATTGCTAAAATGTTCAATGAAAGTTTGAAAGAAAAATTTTTATCTCATGAAATGCGGAAATTGACCGGAAAGGGTTAAAGCATTTATCCCTATGGAAATATTTTTAAACCCATATCTATGTTAAAAATTAGTAGAGTTGTGATTGTTTACATTTAATGGCAACAAGAATGGGTCGTATTATATTTTTCACATTCTTTTGCTTTTCACAAAAAGTAAGTAAACACATAAATAACATTTATTTACCGTGTTTTCAGTGCGTTCCAGTGGCACAGCTGCACGTTTATTGCGCCGCTTATCATTCGGCCCAATCGCTGCTCATTTGTCAGTCGCCATCTACCTGAAAAAAAAACTCTTCAAAGAAATATCCACTCCACATTCTCTCCTCCCTTCTTTCCCCACTGTTCCGCACACCTGCTCAGTCACACAACTTGGCATCTGGGCCGCTGATTCATGCGGCATTTTTTCAGGCCAACACCAGCCTCACACCACGAACACGACCGAACGCTGACATTTGCGGCTAATTAAAAAAACGTTGTCCTACAACATTTGTCCACTGCCGCACACACGCACACACACACAATATCATAAATTTGTTTAATGTCGCCTAATGCCAGCTACATTCCAAACCCATAAATATTTGCCTTCCTGCAGTTAGTATTTGTCACTAAATCAAATATTTTCCGCTTGTGTTTTCACAAAACAAGATACAAATATTTGCATTTATTTGTGTCAAATTTTCGCAAAATACATTCCACCACACACACATTATGGCTAATTTGAGGTTTTGAGGCTGTTATTGTCGTTACTCATGTTGTTGTTGTGTTTGCTATTTGCTGCGCTTGAGCCAAACGCTTAACGACTCCAAGCGCAACGCTGTTGCCGGCAATTTCTAGCCTTGCGCCTGTGGTCGTTTCGACTGCTGTTCATTTTTCATACACCTCCGCCATTGTATTCGCCGAGACAACTCGCTTCCATGTCATTTCGTTTGGGTTTTATTTTGCGTTTCAAAGCGTTGTGAGCATTTTGTGCACCAAAGGCTTCAAGATTGGAAGAATATATGTATGTGTATGTAGTTTTCTTAAAATATAAACTAGACACTGGTGTGTATGTGTGTGTGTGTATGTAAGGAATCTTTTCACTTTTACATATATTCGAATCCTCCAATGGTTCCTTAGCTCTGTCGATCTGTATTGAGTGAATAAAAGATTCAGTGAGAAAGTTTGCACAATATTTTCATTTGTTGCAAATTTTTATATATTTAGTTTAGGCATCTAGAACGTGTTTAGTGCGTTGAAATTACTTCAAATGTTTACCGGAAGCTCACTAGGAGCCCAACAGGGTCTATGGGTGGCTTACTTGGCCAACCAGCGTGCCTGACCTAACCCAATCTTCACCGGGAGGACAATTTGTAGATCTTTTAGGTCGCAGTACACTTTCCCCAACAATAATAAGTACTCACCTAATCATTTAATTGGCCTTCGAATTTCATACTAACATCTAACCTCACATTTTTGTCGTAAGTACCTGTAACACCGTGCGACAGTATTTTTCACACCGGAAAAAATCCATATGTGCGTGAAACTAGAGACCAAATATAGTAATGCTGCGTACTCAGTTTTTCATTTCTACATCCTTTGTCTTTTTAAAAGGACTTCAAAATTTTGAAGGGGTTAAAAAATAAAAAAAATATAAAAAAATACTTAACTTAGTTATAATATGGCAATATGTATATCAAATGAAAGAGGAAAGGCTCAAGAATTTAAATAAAATTGATTTTTTATCTATTTGTAAAAAAGAATATAAAAAAGGTCCTTTGAAAATTTTAATCCTTTATATCCTTGAAAATTTATATAGAATTTTCTTGAAAAGTAAGTATGTTAAAACCCAAAATCTCCTTGATCACGTGGCAAAATTTCATTACTCTAACTTTATTGGTGCGAAAGTTAATAAAAAAAAAGGCGGAAGCTGCAAGTCTAATGAAGTACAAAAATTCTAATTTATTTGAGTATCAGTATTTTAAATAATAAATAGATACAAAATCAATGAAAAGATTTTTTCCGGTGTGCAAACTTTTTTAATTTTTGTCGCACGGTGTAATACTCTCCAATGAACACCACTGCCATTGTTGTATGTTTGAGATAAATTTATTTCTTTCTTATTCGTTTTTAATAATTTTTTATTACATTTCGTATTCTTCGATTTCGTTTTTTCTTGTGTTCGCGACTACTCGACTTTTGATTTTCTCGATTTTCCCAAAAATATAATTATACATACAACAACAATAAGAACAAAGCATGCAGCAGTTATTCGCCACACGTTTCACCTGTTGCCCATGTACGAGTTGCTGCCATTCACCGTTCGCACTCCGTCCGTCTCTCTCTTGTGCTATGAAACGCCACAGCACATCATTTTGCGGCTTTTAGCTTTATTTTTATGTCTTCTAAATAATTATATAAAAATAAACATGCAAACACCACATGTTTTAAATTTTAAATGATCAATTTTTAAAATCGTACTAAATTATTTTTAGCAGACAAGAAAACAACAACATCAACAACGAGAGTGGCGTGCAAGCGACAGCGACAATTTAATGCTGTAATTGCTACGCTTTTCATGTGATTTTTCGCTGATTTTCGGCTATTTGAAACGAAAACAAATGTACGCTAAATAAACTAAATACAAATAACATACAAAAACAAATGGCTAAACAAATAAAAAAGCAACAGCAAGTAAAGCAATATTCACTTTAGCCGAAGCACTTTTCAGCGCTTAGCGGTTGTAGTTATTTTAATCCTGTATATGATTTAGCGTTGTTTTTTTTTTAAATTTATTTTAAACTGTGCAACAACAACTGCCACTACAAAAAGACATACGTAATTTGCGATCTTTTTAGTTTAATTAAAAAATTAAATTAAATGTACAAAATGTGAACGAAAAAAATGTTTCGGTTGGTTGGTGGCAGAGCTGAACAATTCTCGCTTGATACAAAGAAATGCAGAAATATTAAAAGAATTTTAAATGAAAATGTAGGTGAATTTTAGATAACTTCGGACAAAGTAATGAATAGCAATGTTAGGCTTGTTAGTCTTTGAATTCAGCACAAAATATCAAAATATCGAAGAGCCCGAAAGAGGTTTCGGTTGGGCTGAAATAGCTGGAAGATTCCCGCTCAATAATAAATAAATTAAAAATTTTATGAGATTTAAATGACAATGAAGTTGATTTTTAAAAAACTTCAAACAAAACTAGTTGGAAAAATATAACAAGATTTAAAAAAAATAAAAATATCGAAATGGACACAAATACTTTGGTTGGATTCTCGCTCTATACAAAAAAAAAATCATAAATATTAACAGAATTTTACTAATTAATTCATTTTCAATAAGTTTTATTTCATTTAATTAATTTTTAAATAAATTTTTTTACGATTAATAAAATTTGTAGATGAAAATGAAGGTAAAATTTTTGGTAATTTGGAACTTACTGGGATATTGAATCTTTGAAATCAGTACAAAAAATTAAAGACAGCGAATTGGACAAAAATATTTCCGTTTGCCTGGCACAGTTGAACGATTTCGCTCGCGAAGCACAAATATTAAATTAATTATTACTTAACTATAATAAATAAATAAATTAATTAATTAATTAATTATAAATGAAGTTGATGAAAGCGAAATTTAGATAACTTCAAACAAAGCTAGTTGGAAAGTCGTATCTTTGAAATCAGTAAAAAAAGAGGAAGAGGAAGAGGTATAGCGAACCCTCATGAAGAAAAAAAACCGAAAATTAAACCATAGAGAGCTTATTTTTGTGAATCTAACAAACTAAAAATGTTGCCCGGGAAACGCCCATAGAAGGCGTAGCTCGGGGTCAAAGTTCAAAGTTTTTATCACACAAACTCAATTAATCTCCAACTGATTTACACGATATGGGTATCAAACGAAAGGTCTTTTTCATACCTTTCTTTTGATGTGCAACATTAGATACGTAAGATGTACTAATAAAAAGTTTTAAGCGAAAAAAAAATTTTGTTTACAAATTTTTCAATAACTGATTTTTTTTTCGAAAAAATCCAATATTAAGGTATAATAAGTTTGTTACCATATTGTAGCATGTGAAATTTCCTTTGCAACGAAATATAAAACACTCGATATTTTTGTGATTTCGCTTATTAACCCTTTCGCTACAGGTTTTTACTGGGGAAAATTAAAATTTTAAATTTTACGTCTTAGGCTTCTATGCGGTTATTTTTGCAACATTCCATAAGCAATTTTTTAATTTTTATACTCTGACCCTGTATTTTAGAGTGTTTTTCTATGAGAGCAACCACATCGTTGTTGCTGTAATAATTACTTAAACATCAAACTTTTTACGCATAACGAAAATTTAAATATTTCTTCATTTACTTCAGCCAAAATTAAAAAAAAAAGTATCTAAATTGAAAGAAAACGTCAAATTAAAAAGTTATCTAAAGTTTTCCGCTTCTTCTTCCTTTACTATGTCGAGATATACTATTAAAAAAGCGTGTATACTTCTCTTCCTTAAACTTTAATATTCAGCTTATTAATTTCGTATTTTTCCTAAAACTTCAAACTATTCTAAGGACCAACAAAAAATGTATTCTTGAAACCACAGAGGGTTCAGACGTCCACAAAATGGCAACAAAATAGCGAAAGGGTTAAATGAATTTTAAATGATGTTTAGATAAGTTCCAACAATATTAGTTAAAAAATTTTATTTTTGAAATCAGTTCTCGAAGTGAAGAAATCAAAATATCTACATACAAGCGACTTGAACTTGATCCAAAACTTGATCCACTTGCCTTCTGGATCTCTTCCTCACACACAATGGTTTCCTTATTTTCTTCACAATAGCCAACTGCACTGATTTCTTAGTGTAGTGAGGTTTCATGTTCACTTGTATTGATCCAAGTATTTGTAATAACGGCAGAGAGGTGATCCTTGTCCCCTAACTAATGGTGAAAACTATTGTCACACCGTAATTGAAATATTTTTTGACTGCCAATCGATGATAAAAGCACTTGCCAGGTCTACACTGCTAATAGGAATTCACCCTTTGTGGTTTCCCAACAATAGTTTCATTGGCAACTTTGTAGCTATTCTCTATGCTTTCAGCCTAATCTCTACTCTCTAAGTATTTCCACCAAATTATAAATCAAGAAAATATGCTGGAATCTTACAAATTATAAATCAAGCAAATTAATGCTGCAATCTTACCACCAAACATACATAAATGTTTTCCAAATTTACGAGCACCTTAGCAGCCCTGTATGTTTAGAACCGATGGGATTATTTCCTGAAAAAAAATATTATTTACTCTAAAATCTGCACGTAATTATTCGAAAATGTTGCGTTAATCAGCACTCTTATATTTCAGCTGCGTTTCATGATTTCTGTGCTCGAGCCAATTATGCAATAAACCTTGGCAAGCACACTTATTTGTAGGCTTTCTTATCAGTTAATCTGCTTATCTGCACATTTTTTACTGTACGCCTTCGGCGCAGATTTTGGTACTATTTCATTTTATTTAATTCATTTTTGTTTGTTCGTTTTCTTGGAAAAGCCTGAAACGCTCAACGGAAATTCTCAACTTCCGTGGCCTTTTAACGACCAGTAAATGGTTTATCAACTGGCAAGCAAATTACAGAATTGATAGTTTCATGCTGGTGACAGCACAGCCCCTTTGCCCCCCCCCCCCCTCTTTTCCAAATGATCCTAATCACATGCGTCGGCTTTTGCCGTTCGTTTCTAAAGTTTCAAAGTTTAATTTCTAATTTTAATTGCCACTGTTTTGCCTCATTTTGTTATTGTTGCTGTTGTTCACAGTGTGGCACAGATTATCCACGCCGACTGCTGCCCATTTGTCTGCAAACGTTTCCAAAAGACTTGCGCCCGCCACATTGAATTCGTTGAGCGTCTTTCACTCCATTAGGCGCCCCTACTCGCCCTGTTCCTCCACCTGCCGTTTCCCCTCCCACTCACAAATACGAATTAGCATTATAGGTACATGTCCTCACTGCCATTTGAGTTTTCCTCGAAAAACCCTCGCATTGACGTTATTTCTCGCGTCGAGTGCAAGTGAATATAAATATTTAAAATTTAATTATATTAGCCTCATTAAACGCTTAATTCATTGACCTGTAAAGTTTGTAAATTATTTCACATTTGCAAAACATTTCCTTTTCCCGTTTGCCCAACATTTCCGTATCGCCGGAAAGTGAAAGTCGAACTGCACAAACTCATTAAAAATCAAACTGAATGAATTGAATTATGTGAAATATTTCCAAATGCGTGAAGTTTTTTGGGGATATTCTTTTTATAATTTGCTTATTTATTCCCAAAAAGAGGGTAAAGGATCCAAAGAAAAAGCTAAATATCTTTAATTTCATGAAGAGTTGTTCGTGATTTGCTTAGGTTTTTAATAAAATTCTAGATATATGGACCTCAAGGCAATTTTGATCCCAATCTCCGTTTATTTTACTTTTTTTATACCAAATCCTCATAATGGAAAAATTATAAATACTCCTAATATTCAATTTATTTAAAAGAGGTTCAAGAAGTACTTTTGTAACTAGTAAAAGGGGTTTAGATACTACTCTAGCGACCCCGAATCGAGAATTAGGATAAGAAACTCGCTGGTAGGGACCCTGGTTGCACTCTAGTAACAAATTAACTGTAAACCACAGATAACTCATCGAGAGTTGATGAGTTATCTATGTGTAGACTATCCAAAATAAATTAATCTATGGAAGCTTTTGAACAGTACAGCTGTGGTGATTATTGGTCTGGAAAGAAAAATCTTCTTTTTGGTTTCACCTAGAGTGATGAGGTCTTGATCAGGGTGACACCTGTAGACTATGTGTGGAAGATGCTGAAACAGTAGAAGAGGATGAATTATGGAGCATAAACTGTTCTCGAGATAGTTATTAGGAGAGAAGTTTACAGCCTGTATAGCTAATCATGTAGTAGGAGTTCGAAAAAGACCTAAAAGACCTAAAACCTAAACTAGCGAACTTCTTGGACTAAACACTCTTTAATTTAAGCATCTTTAATTGAAATACCTTTTCTTATATGTAGGCAGTCCTGACATCCTCGGTAAGTGCACTAGCCTATCATCCCAGAGGTCGTGGGTTCGACTACTACCTGGTGCATGGTAACGCTTTCTCCCAACTTTTCCAATTTTTCCTGTCCTCTAAATATTCCCAACATACGCCAAATATACCAACATACGCCGGTACAAAAATTCTGACCCCCAGATGGTCCTTTCCCACTTACTCCCACGCAATATTACGTGCAATCATGCACTGTGCGACTGTAAAAATAAAACAAATATACAGCTGCACGGTGAACCAGCAACGCCTGTAAGGGGAAGCGGACATTAGCAAAACAGCGCCCCAAACCGATCGTAGCGAAGTCTCCAACCATCCTGCTGTAATCTTCTTTACACAACAGATGGCGCTATAAGCGGTAGCTCACAACATCGGATGCGTCGTTCCTAAGAGGAAATAGATGGCAGACCCATCACTTAGAACTACCTGCGGCAGGCTGATCACCTACACTGGCAGGAAACCACAACCAATTAAAGTCACCAACGCAAGGCAATGTCTTGTGAAGGCCCTATGCTCCCGAAAGGGGTGAACAAGGAACAAAATTATATGTAGCACTTAATGTAGAAGCAATTAGACTTTGTTAGAGACCACTTACCGCTCTACTGCGGTGAAATTATCATCAAAATTATGTGTCTGTACCTCATATGTACCTGTAAATTGCTTCAATCTCACAATGATTTGTTGATGTGTCCAATTCATTTGCAATAGTTTACGCCAATTTCAAATGTCATAACGCAATTGAAGCAAAAGTTTGTATCCAATGTCGAAATGTGCTCAAACCATCGTATCAAGCTCGTAGATCATTCAGCAGACAGCCAAATCCAATTCATCATCTCAACTTGGCGCTTAAGACAAACACACGTACACACACACACACAACCATACTCATTCTGCTCGAATTTGTGCCAGACAAATCAAACGCCCACACATCGTAATTAACTTTGTGTGAACTCGCTGGAAGCTGGATAGCCGTGGAATGAGCGACGTGTCTTTAATAACTCAAAACACCCCTGTTCTCTACAAAAATTGTAAACCCTAGTCCATCAATCATGTGTCACAGACGCAGTTTGCAATGTGACGTGTCCAGTGTTTGCAGCCAAATGTTAACATACAACTATGTAATTTTTTTACTGCACTGCAAAAACTCATTTCCGATTGTAAACTGCAAAAAAAAACCCCAAGTTTTGCTTTTCCTTATGCAATTCTTGGTTGCGCCAACAAAAGTTGCTTAGTTGGTTCAGAATTTGCAGTGCTTGGCAAGTGACAGGTCGGGAAAGCGGAAGAGCTGCGCTTGGCAAAGCCGCAATGCAATCGGCCAGCCAACAAAGAGCCAAGCGGCTTCAGCAACCTGCAGTCCACACAAAACCAATATATATTACACCTGACTTTAATCTAAAAACAAGTGAAATTCTCATTCGAAATATGCAAGCAGCACAATCGATTGTGAACGGCAGCCAATTACAATCAATCGATTGCGCTGGCGAAACCACAAAGCGTAGGCACAGCCACAAACTCTGCACGCACTCCAACAGTGTGAAAGTGTTGTTGTAGTGCAAACCGCAAATTGTGTTGGCGTTGGTTCTATTTATATCACATCTGGGTTGGTTGGCAATTCGGTTGGGCCTAAACCCAGGTTCTGAGAATTGTTCCAAAAGGTTAGCCAAAAATAAATGTAAGGGAGAGGGCTGGGTTGTGAACCGGGTTTTGTTTTTTGGCTCTAACTTTTCACAGAATAAAGATATCGAAAAAACGATACCGTTGGAAAGGTAAATATAAAACGCAAATTTGTTATGAAGACAAGTTACCGTTTTGATTAAAATTTAACTCTCTACGTCCAATTTTCTAAGGAAGTGATTTTTCGCTTTTCCAAAAAAAGTGGCTGGGTTGTGAACCATTTGGCAAATCCCAATTGAAGTCAGAAAATACGAAGAAAACAGCCATAATTTGTAAATAAGTTGAGAATTTATTTAAACTGTAGGCCTCAAGAGGTGAAAAAAGTTATAATGACTCCACTTAGGCTAAAAAATCGCAATGAATGCAAGTGTTCAATTTTTTTATTTTCATCCTAATCGGTGTCGCAATGTTTGCATGTGAAATACGAACGCGATATCGCATTGGCCCACTTCAAGTGAACTCACCGAAATTGAGTGAAATTACATAAAATTACTTTATTTTAATAAATCCGGCGATATTTGACCGTTCAAGTACAAATGTAGTACGAAAAGAGGTGGTTCATAACCCAGCCCCCACAGTGGTTCACAACCCAACCACGATGCCATGTTGGAAACTTTTAAAATATTATATTTCAACATAAACAAATATTGGATCGTAAACATTTACATTTTTATATACATTTACATTTTTACATTTTACATTACATTTACGTTACATTTTTGGAATAAATTCAGTCACTTGGATAGCACTTAAAAAAAGCAAAAAAGTTTTGTGTAGCTGCCACAAGCAATACGTGTTTACACTTCGGTGTAACCACAAAAGCAGAGTCATATCAAAAGACAAACTTGACAGTTGAAAGATTGGCGATATGTCAATTAGGGGAAGAAAAAACAGTAATGGTTCACAACCCAGCCTGGTTCACAACCTAGCTCTTTCCCTTACATATGATCTGTTTTCAGTTTTCCAAAAGCACAGTTTTTTTTTTTAAACTATAAATAATCTCAAAAATTGTCCACGCGTGCTGGCAACTCTAAGCCTAGGCGTATACGGAGACGCAGGCCGCGCAACACAGCACAAGGCAGCACAGCGAAAATTAAACTTTGTGAGGCAGAAAATATGTGAACTGCGTATACGAATCTCGTAAAACCAGCACACGTGTTCCGTATTCATTCCATAAACCCAGCAATACGAGTTATTTGTCTGAATTAGACTTTGAAATAGAACCTATATAATATAATATGGGTGTAATATCGGCTGTTCACGCACTTTTTCAATTAGTTCTTCAATTTTTACAAGCTAATGTGTCGGCTGCGCGTAGGAAACTGTATTTCAACTACAACGCGACGCAGTTGTGCGCAGACACGTCTCTCCGCCGCACGCGGCTATGTCGCTGTATACGCCGTTATACGGTACTGAGTTATTTACAAAAAACTAAACTGCGTTTAGTTGTGCTGCGTGTGCGGCCTGCGTCTCCGTATACGCCTAGGCTAACTCGACTCTCTGTACACACACAAACTGTGCAATAAAGATAACAAAGGAATTCCCTCGTCCATATTTTAGCACAAAATTGTTGTCTATTTCCACTTTCCAGTTTTGCTGTGATGTTGTTGCTCATTTTTGTTGTTGCTATGTTTTTCTTGTTGTTGCTGCCGCTATCAACAACTGATTCTATGTCAAAGTCAAAGTCAAAGTGAAAATCATTTCAATTCCGCTTCAATTTAATTGCGCTTTCTTCATTGCATTTCCTTTTGCTGTTTTTCTCACATTTCATTTTATTTTTTTATTTCGAACAATATAGTCAAAGTTCGTTACTCATCCTCACGCTATTGTCTGCCTAAATCTCCGAATTCGAATTTTAAGCCAGGAATTTTCATTTCAAGCTGTACAACTTTAAGCCTCAAACAAACTCGACTCGAACATTCGTTTCGGTATTCCAGCGGCCGCCTTGCCACATAATGCGAAATGACCGCACGTAATTTTGCCAAGTCATTTATTACAACAACAATAACAACAACAAGAACAACAGCCAACAATAGTAGCAGCCATAATCAAAATACCCGCAACCACAACAACAACAACCACCTTGTTGCCGAGTGCATTGCTGATTACGTTTTTACTGGGCCATGAGCCGCAAACAATGGCAATGCCAAATACTTATTCACAAACGTATTTCGACATATGTGTGTGTGTGTGTGTAGATGCATAATAGCTTCTTTTATGCTGATCGGTAGTGCGAGCCGTTAGAAGAATTTTTGCGGCGCATATGAAATTCTGCCGGCATCCCTTCGAGGCTGTGTGCCTGCCCTCTGCTAAATATTCGCGTCAATATAAATTGCACGTCGGTGAAATCGTGACAAACGTTGGCAGCAGCAGCGCTGAGTATAGAAATTGGTGAACATCCACCGTGTTCACTTTCGTTTAATGTTCGCGTGTAACTTACGGTCGAAACGTGTGTCCGTGCAGTTGTAGCGAACGTGGACGATTTTGCAATCTTAGACAATTTTTCAACGCAATAATTTCAGAGAGACTGGGAGTTGGTAACCTTTCACACGTGTAAGACATAAAATACAAGGTTAGGTTAGGTTAGGTTGAAAAGGAGGAGAGTTGGTGTTTCGGGTAGTAATTTAGAAAGCGATTTATAATTTTTGTTTCGTTTGCAGGTCTTTTTATTTATATTTTAAAGCTGTAAACTATATAGCCTCAATATGAGACATTAAGCCAACTACACAGTGGCGCACACAGGGGAGGGTTTCTGGGGTTTAAACCCCCCGAAATATTTATAAGTTAGTACAGAAATTTAATTTATAACCGTCGCATATATATTCAATCATCAATATTCAATCATAAATAACACTACTCGACACAAAAAATGCACCTAAAAATAAAAGTGTTTTCTAAACTAACTTTGGGCCGCTGAACACGAAACTGAAGATCAAAACATTTTTGTAAGAAGCGTTTTCGAAAAATCTTCGAAAAACCAGTTTTTTCCCTGTTGCTTCAGTTATAAGCACATATCTCGTAAACGAATCATCCGACCAGCTGTCCGTCGATCAGAAGATAATACCTTAGCCTTTCAAAAGATATACAGATTGTCCAAATCAGATGAGATTTGGAGAAATTACTGCCGTTGAAAGTTGTAAAATTTTTCGACCATTTTCAAAAATCATAAATTTTAATATGTTTTTTTATAGATAAAATAAATTATCTCCTTTGGTTTTAAAATCTAAGATGAAAGATATATTATTTGTGCAAATATTAAGCCTAACATCAATAGAATCGAAAGAAAAATTACAAAGTTATGATGCACTGAGTAGAAACACCAACTTTACGTTTATGTGCGAAAAAAAAATTGTTCATCCCAGTGTTGATATAGACGTGAAACTAGAGGTCATTTATAGTAACCTGGCATAGTCAGTTTTTCATTTTCTAACCTAAAGTCCTTTTTAAAGGACTTTAAAATTTTAAAAGCATACACATTTCAAATATTTTTTTTAATATTTGCGGTTGTGCAATGATGAAGATATGGGTTTTAAATGAAAGAGAAAAATTGTCTCCTTTTTACCAAATTTTCTATTTTGAACTTTCAGGACCAAAATATGTCAGGTAGGGAAAACATGTTTTGGATCTCAGTCTGTAGATTCATACATCTAAATTTTATTCTATTTCAAAGTTCTCAAAAAATTTACACAAAACCCTCCCCGAAATAAAATCCCGCGTGTGCCACTGCAACTACACACTGGGTTAAAGATCCAGAATACAATCACCAATTAACAAATATAGCTATTAATTTATTCCATTTTGAAATAATAAATTTTTTCAATTTAGTCTTTTATGGTGAGCAGCAAATGTTTCATTTAATTTTTTCCACTTAATAACCAAACAAGTGTTTCTGGCCTTTAACCAGAATATCGATCAACCCAAACGAGTTTATTTACACCAAGTCTGGTTGGTAGTTTGCGCTCTGCCACAAAACAAGCACTCAACAAATGGCATTGACTAATGCAAGGCAAATTAATTACACACTTACTGCCAGCATTTTCAACAAACAATTAGGCACACTTCTAGGCGCACAGCCCAGGCACTCGCCTAATGCCAACCCATACGAGTATGCAGCACTGGGCGTAACGATAACAAAAGCATTGGCAAATATTTGAGTGCAAAACAAAAACATATACATTACACACATATATGCACATATATGCATATTTATGTAGCACATGTGTTCATATTCGCATAGACCTAAAACGACACTTGCAGCTGTATCTTCTTCCACTTGTGCTGTGGTTGCTTATGTCACGTGCCCCATCACATTTTGTTGCGTTTCATTTCTGTTGGCATCGCTTCATTGCGTTTGTTGATATTTTCAATTGCAAATAAGTTAAATGAACCGCATTAATGTTTTAAATAAACAATAAATATAGATCTTACAGATCTGGAAGATGCGCAGCTCGCGTTGGCCTTAAAGAGTCAAAACAGTGACGCGCCTTGTGACGAAGTCGCAAATATTGACCAGCGCATTAGCAATAACAACAACAGCAAACAAAAATAAGCAAAAATTCGTGCCAAGTTGTTGTTGGCAATGCGTGTATGTGTGTGTGTGTGTGTGTTGTCTTGCGTCATTATTGCCTCCATCAGTTATTGGTCGCCTAATTTTTTCCGCTGTAATTATTTCAAGCCATTTTCATTCAATGACGCAATAGACGCACAAATCTATTTCTGTATTTATTTTTCTGCACGCAATGCTGTTGAGACAATGACTAAAGCGCTGTAAATGAGCGCCTGTTGCAAGTGTCATTAGCACTTTGCTGCCGAATGTGCGGAGCGGTTGCAGTGCGCCCTCCTCCTGCCGGTTGCATTGATTGTTTTCTTAGCGCAACAAAGGCGCTAAAAATTTCAAAAATTTCGTCTAGCGCTCCTTTTTGAGGCTGGAGGCTGCGCGAGTGCAAAGCAAATATTTCAACTGTACAAATTCGCATTTGGTGAACGTTAGTATTGCAATGCGTTGCACAGTGTGTCGTGCTGAACAATTGTGGCTTGAAATAATTTAATATTCTAACAAATCTTCAAAAGTTTTAATAGTTCATTTTAGTAATCTTAGAATCGAGCAGCCTTTGTGTTATAGAATTCAATATTCTTATAAATGTTTCCAAGTGGTTTTTTTTGCCGGCCTCAATATACCAGTAGGTAGCGCGCTTACTTCTCAAACCGAGGCCCTAGGTTCGAATCCCAACTCAGGCTGGTGAAACGCTCATCTACTTTCGCTATCCACATGAAGCCGATGAAAATTACAAGAATCGCAAAAAAGAGTGTTGCATTCATTTCAGAAACGGCTGAAATATGTGATATCACCATGGGCCTCTTAGTAGGCTTCCGATAGTGTATCTTACATAGGCAAGCACCATAACCTAACCTAACCTTTCCAAGTTTTAATAGTAAATGCTTCAGTAGAATCGTGCAACTTTTTACTTGGCAGCGACTAGCAACAACCTTCGATGGAGGATAGTCGAATTCAAAAATGTCTCACTCTATATATTGAACACTAACAATATTTCATGACCGACAAAAAAAAATTTTTATTACAGCCGAGCACCACCCTTTTTGCGCTCTTGTAAATGAGAGCAAGCCGAGCGCAGCTGCCGTAGCTCAGCTGGCTAGTGCGTTGGGCCGCGAGTCAAATACGATGCTCGAACCCAGGTTCAAGACTCCGTTGCTGCTAACACCGAAAAAAAATTTTAAAAAATTTTTCTTTCGGCGGCTGTCCTCTCAGCAGGAAATGGCAAACCTCTGAGAGTAAAATAGCCTATGAAAAAGCTCCCAACTCGCCGTTCGGAATCGGCATAAAACTGTAGGTCCCTTCCAACCTTGTACAAATTCGCACGCACAACATGGATGGTTGCGGGTAGCTAGGCCTTAGTCGCGGTATCGGGCTGTCGTGCCAGTCAATTATTATTATTTATTAAATGAGAGCAATGCTCACAGGGAGAGTGCTTCAATTTGTTATATTATCTTTTTTTTTTTTGTTTTTTTTTTATAGAGATGGAAAGCCAAAACCCCGCCAGTGTGCGACTTTAATCGCACTTAGACCATCTCTCTCAAGTCCAAATGACCCACCTGGTAAAACCGTCTGGCATTTTGTCATGATGCAGGGTTGAGCATATAGATCGAAACTCTGTTCAGTTTGGTTTGTCAAACTGTTAGCTATCCGTTACGACTCCAGCCAACATCTGCACCTGTAGGAGCTATTCCTGCTCGCGTCTTGGCCTGGCTTGCTCCTGGATGCGGAGTTGGTGCATAGCCTCGGCGTCCATGCAGCATGTCGCACTCAATGCTTTATAGGTCGCAATCATTCCAACCAGATTCTCTGGGGTTACGATGGAGCACAGTGCCTCGAAAAGTTTTTTCCTCTGACCCTCAAAGCGGGATCATGTAAAGGAGGCTTCGGATGTGTGTAGATGCCGGGACTCACTGAGGCAAAACATCATTTTACCCCCCTCTGGGCAGTCTTCCTGCTCTTCCTCTTGCACGTTTCCCATCAATTCCTTCCACTACGATCATTTCGCCAGTAAACTTGCAAATAATCGAGACATAGTTGGTTACATTGGGCCCACAGCCCAGCTAAAGTTACGAGTATTGTTTGATTGCAAATATCGGCAACAGTCTATTGAAATTTCAGAGTCGGAAATCAAATATTGAAGCTATGCATTTCTTATGGCATGAAAGATGCATTGTAGAGTCTAAGAGTTATGAAAAGAGCTATGAAGAGTGGATCCTGCACAAAGATGTTGAGAAGGAAGAAAATGTGAACGATTTTTCATAAGGCTTTTAGTTGAACAATAACAAGCTTTGCAGAGGCTAGACAAGAGAACCGCTAAAATCCAGTTGAGCATAATAAAGTGAAGCTATGCAGATAACTTTGGTATTAAAAGTGAGGTTAATCACCCATCTTTATCAAATGATTTATAAATAACTAACTAACACTGAGATTTACTATAATTCGCTTCTGGCTCCACAAACTCTTTTGCAACAGTAGATAACACTTGAAGAGCTTTCAGTGCTTTCTAAAATATTCGAATTGATTACTTCATTTGAACTCTATTAAGTTGGGCTAAGTAAAACACAAAATGTTTTACCCCCAAATATTGAAAATTGTAAAACTTATTGCAAAGGAACAAATGTTAATTTTTGAATATATTTTTGTCAATTTGTCTTTATCTGGGAATAGATTTTATTAATTTTTTTTTTAGCAATAAATAATTATTAAATCACATTCAAGCATCTCAATTTTATTAAAATTCCGTCACTTTCAATATTTTTGAAGCAAGTTTTTGTGCAAACTTTCCACAATGCGCCACAGCTTGCAGGCTGCCACCGTTGCTGCTGCCACTTTTCATATTCATGACGCACATGGCATACCTACTAACAACAACAACAAAAACAACACATACGTACATATATATATATGTATATATTTATGTTTATGTACATCTACAACAACAGCTTCAAAAGCAATGGCGTCAAGCGGCCAACGCCAGCGGCAACGTTTGATTGCTTTGCCAAACAAAACAGCGTATTGTCATTTTGACGTTTCGCTCTTATTATGCTGTCATTCAAGGAATGTCGAAAAAAAACAACAACAACTGCAAAACAATGTTATTTTTTTAGAAGCGAAAGAAATACCAAACACACAATGACGACAATCGTTTGCAATAATGAAAATGCAACTAGAAATTATATTTAAAAAATAGTTTTGACGTTTTTTTGGCGGAAATCTAATTTTCAAAAAGCCATACACGAGACTATGAAGACCAGCAAGTACTACTACACAACAAATACATGCATATACATATTTTTTACACTCCAACTGAGTTTGTTTGTTTATAATCCCATTTGTAGTAGTTTTATGTTATTTTGGTTTAGTTTTTCATATACAAAATTTATTCAGCTCCCCGCAAAAAACAACAGCAACAGAAATGATAGGCAGCTCATTGTCTGCACCAAAGCGACCGACTCACTATCGACCTATTCCATCAATCGTTGACTGCCACAACGCACTTCACCACCTGCCCATACTTGAAAAAGGTGCCAAACGATTCTACGAACTGTCGCTATTTCGCTCAAGCGAAATGTGTGCGCCGCCCTCTGCTGCCAGTTCGGTCCACTGTCGATTGTCAATTTGCCGTAAAGAAACTATTCGTGACAGTAATTCCCAGGTTTAAGTTCAATGACAATTAATGTCAATTTGTCGTTTGTTGCTAATTTAATTCTGCTCAATTTAATGGATTTTTGACAACCGCCATTTGGATTGTTGTCGATTTAGGGCGCAAAGTGCCAGCGTAATTAATTGATTTATTATGCAATATCTTCAGCCAACTCGGGCTCAATTAACGAGTATATAATTGCAACAAATTTAACACAGTTGATTTGGTTTTCTTATTTATTGTGTTTGTTTCTATAAATAGAAATGGTTTTCTAAATATGAGTCTGAGTCACATATGTATGATTCATGAAACAAAGTTATTTATATTTACTTGTATAATGACGGCCGCTGTGACTCAATTAAGTACGTTGGACTACAACTTCGAGACAACAAAAAAAAAATCCACCATATGAGGCATCGAAATAACATTTACATGCATAATCTGCAGGTCCAAAGTACGAATCGTTCTGAAATTAGCCGAAATGATGATCGCAATTGGTCTCCAATAAACACATTAAATGCATTCAAAAGCACATCAACATAATTTCGTTATCTATTTAATACGAGTAATATGGGCCGCTTTCAGTCCCAAATTGCCTCGCGCACACAACATGCATCGGCTCCCACCGAGTTAGCTTACGCTTCGCTATCCAAATTAACCCTTGTGTGCGCACCCAGGTCTGGCCAGACCATATTGAACTTTGGGTCCACTTTTAGTAAGGTTGTAGTAAAGCTATCGGGTTCATATTTCATGATATCCTCAACTGATCCTTTCTAAACACAAAAACCAATACATGAACAAAATTTTTACAAAAACAAGGCGAGAATCGTGCAAAACGTATTTATACCCCTTAGTTGAACCCCCCATGGTCTGGCCAGACCATGGTGTATTTTCATACAAATTTGCCAGTTATTTTCAGTTTTTTTGTTATTTTCGACGTAATTATTGTCAGAGTTGTTTATAAATATTTTTTTTCGTTTGTTCTTTATCCAGTCCCCTACGGAGCATAGGGCTTCAACTAGACTTTTCCATCTGACCCGATTTGGAGCCCTTTTTCCGTGCCATTCCGTTAATTGTGACATAAGTTAGTTGGCGCAAAATTTACGTGGTCCAAGTGATTTTCATTCACTTTGGCCTTTATTTTCTTTTGGGTTAGTAAATTATAATTTTTGTTGGAAAAGAATGTGTGAACATAGTTAAAATTAATATTTATCCATTGTATTTGTGGTTATATCCGTGTTTTTGGTGGCAATTCAATTACATTTCTGAAGCGAAGGAAGTATTTGTGCTCTTGTCGTGTCTCATTTTTTATCAATTGCATTGTATGTTTTCTGTGACAGAGATGGAAGGAAGCAAATGCTATTTTGAGGATAAGATGTACATTATTTTTGAACTTCAACGCTGGAGTTAAATCAGAGAGGACGATTTTTCTAAAAAAATAGTCTAAGCAGAAGCGAAAGAAAGAAGAAGAAAGAAATTTATTTTTAAATAAATAAATTTATTTATTTAAGAAATTTATTTATTTATTCTGTCTAAGTCATTAATTAAATATTTGAATAAGCTCAACTTAAATGTTGAATACTTATCACTAAAGTTTTACTCGGAAGGATACAAATTGCACAGGCAAATAATTCTCGCAATTGGCTCATTGAATGAATACGTAGTTCTGTGGGATGATTTAATGAACCACCTGCACTTTCTAAAGTTTATGGAGGATTCGTTTACTGCTGGAGGTAATAATAACGGTGCTGCAAATTATCTTTTGGACCCTGAACAAACCGAAGCTTCGATGCTGATGGAAAATATGATATTTCAACGTGGAGATAGCGATGACGAAGGCAATATCCGACCAGTTCAGCATGAACAATTACATGTTGAGCATATTATGCTTGAACGGAATGTTTTTGTTTCTTGGACAGATAGAACTAAGTGGCCAATAGAAGATCTTGTTTGTTATTTATAGCCTTTTCTTATTTATTCCCAGTGTTCTGTATTAATCAGCTACCTTTTCGACTTCAAAGCATAATTGCCAGAAATAATAATAGATATATCTTAAAACACGATTTGTATGTGTCCAATGTAAAATCTCAATGTGTTTGAGTCATTAGTCTGCATTATATCGTTGCAACCACTGCATTCAAGCAGTTGAAGCATATCCATAAACAACGAATTTTACGTTTTTAAATTTTTAAATTTTTTTTTCCTTACTGTCGTATATTTTTAATTTCAAAATGTAAGGGAAAGGGCTGGGTTGTGAACCAGGCTGGGTTGTGAACCATTACGGTTTTTTCTTTCCCTAATTGACATATCGCCAATCTTTCAACTGTCAAGTTTGTCTTTTGATATGACTCTGCTTTTGTGGTTACACCGAAGTGTAAACACGTATTGCTTGTGGCAGCTACAGACATCGTGTTTGAAAATCGATTGCGAAAACTTGTTTGCTTTTTTTTTAAAGTGCTATCCAGGTGACTGAACTTATTCCAAATATGTAAATGTAATACATATTTATTTAGGGTTTTGATTCTATTTTACGATCCAATATTTGTTTATGTTGAAATATGATTGGAAGTGTCGTTATTTTTAAAGTTTCCAAAATGGCATCGTGGTTGGGCTGTGAACCACTGTGGGGGCTGGGTTATGAACCACCTGTTTTTCGTAGTACATTTGTACTAGCACGGTCAAATATCGGCGGATTTATTAAAATAAAGTAATTTTATGTAATTTTACTCGATTTGCGGTGAGTTCACTTGAAGTGCCCAATGTGAGAACGCGTTCGTATTTCACATGCAAACATTGCGATACCGATTAGGATGAAAATTCAAAAAATTGAGCACTTGCATTCATTGCGATTTTGTGGCCTAAGTGGCATCATTATAACTTTTTTCACCTCTTGAGGCCTCCTGATTAAAGAAATTCTCAACTTATTTAAAAATGATAGGTGATTTCTTCGTATTTTCCGACTTTAAGTGGGATTTGCCAGATGGTTCACAACCCAGCCACTTTTTTGGAAAAGCGAAAAATCACGTCCTTAGAAAATTGGACGTAGAGAGTTAAATTTTAATAAAAACGGTTATCTGTCTTCATAACAAAGTTGCGTTTTATGTTCACCTTTCCAACGGTATCTTCGATTTTTCGATATCTTTATTCTGTGAAAAGTTAGAGCCAAAAAACAAAACACGGTTCACAACCCAGCCCTCTCCCTTATTTATGGAAGTTGAAATTCGGCATGTATTTTATAAATGCAGTATATTTTTACTTTTTACCGAAATAAGAAGTAAGGAAGCAGGAGAAATTATTGTGTTCACACTTACTATTATTTTTTGACAGTCTTACACACACAAACATACACATAAAAACACTCATACATACTCAGATATATATAAACTCATTAACAAAAATATAAAAAAAATTATATTATCATAACTAGCACTATCCTCGAATATCCTCTTTTTTGCACCATGGTCTGGCCAGACCATGGGGGGTTCAACTATGAGGTTTCACGTGGGTGCGCACATAAGGGTTAATACCGAGTTCGTCACAACTCCAATCAACAATGAGGCACTTGCGATAACACAACTGGTACTCACGTTTGTGACAGTGCGCCACTGCGGCATTTAACCCATAAACGCATTCAGCTAATAAATCAACGATGCCAATTGTCGTCGCCGTGGCACAGTTCTGGCTATGAATCTACACACACAGTGCGCGTCAAAAGAAAGTGTGCACCTTGATTTATGGCTTTTTTGAATTTGTATCTCAATTCTTTGCAATATGATTAATTTTTAGATACAATGTTTTATATGCTCCAAATAAAAACAATTTTTAACAACTTAACTGAAGTTGAAGAAAAATATGGTTGGATCAGATAAAATAGCCAGACTAACGAAACCATCATTGGGAGTTTAAGGACCATAGATGAGTTTCTTTCAGAGACCTAAAATAATAATTATTTATATTTTTGGGAATAAAAAAATTGCCCTAATTTAAGAAATTTCTATAATTATTGCTTTATAATAATAATTCCCAATAAGAAATTTTTTGAGTCGCCTATAACTATTATCATGTAATAAATATTTTTGAGTTACATAATAACTCTTATAAGTAACAAGTATATTTTTCATTGTCGATAATTATTATTTTGGGATTTTTGTTTTTTACATTGCTTCATAACTTTTATTTATGATTTTTTTTTATTGACGTTACCGATAACTATTATTTTGAAAATTTTTTTTTTATGTTGCTTCATAACTTTTATTTATGATTTTTTTTCATTTACGTTGCCGATAACTATTATTTTGAAAAAAAAAATTTACGTTGAATTACTACATTTTGGCAAATTAACTGCAGAAACCTAATTTCCACTAACAACTAAACGATTAAAATCAATTCATACTCAAAATGTGGTAAGGCCACGTAAATAAAAAAATTTCTTTCATAAAAGTTATGAGGCAACGTAAAAAAATTGTCCTTCAAATAAAAGTTATCGACAACGTAAATAACAAAAAATCATAAATAAAAGTTATGAAGCAACGTAAAAAAAATTTTTTCAAAATAATAGTTATCGGTAACGTAAATAAAAAAAGTCATAAATAAAAGTTGTGAAGCAACGTAAAATAAAAAAAATCCCAAAATAATAACTATCGAGAATGAAAAAAATATTTATTTCTCATAACAGTTATTATGCAACGTAAAAATTAATTGTCGCAAATAATAATTATAATCAACAAATAAAATGTATGTTGCATTGTAATAGTTACATTGCAATTAATTTGTTAAAAACTTATAATAGTTAAGTCCCTGGTTTCTTTAATCAATTCAATCAAACTTAACTAACTAATTCGTCTGTGCCAAATGCAAAAAATAAAATTTTCAATCATTTAACTGAAATTGTAGACAAATATAGTCTGATTAGGTAAAAAAAACAGACCAAAGAAACAATGCATTGGAGCTTTGGGGACACCAGAAAAGTTTAACAGTTATTGTGTGTGTGTGTGATTCCATTGAATCAAACTTGACTTCCAACTTTGATACGTTCTCCTTCTTCTTCAAAGCCAAAATTCCCCAAATAAACTAAAAGCGAGTGAGCAACGCAATGTAAACATGAAAAGTTGCTTCAAAAAACAATAATAAAGAAACGTACACACTTCGTTTTGACACTCACTGTAGATATGAATATATAGCAACGTATGTATGCAGTGATGTTGACAGATCCCAGCGACGCGACAGAACTTCCCGTGCAATTATAAATGCAACAGTTAGCAGCAAATCAAGCGTGTCCCCACCGCACAAAAGCCACTCGTGGAATTTTTGGTATTTTGTAATGACAAATTCAATGTAATTTGGTGCGGATGAAGGGGTGGCCAGCAATTGTTACTGTTTTACAATCACAAAAAAAACAGTCATCTGTGTGGAAGCTTTTTTGACAGTTTTGTAAATCAATTTGATTTTCATGAACTTGTTTGAATTTTTCATTAGTTTTTGGGTTCATAAAAAATGTTTTAAAATATCTCTACATTTGTTAAAATATAGTTTGTATAGATTCTTCTATAGATTCTTTACTAAAATAATGTCTTAAAATATGACAAATTCTTTGAATTTTATGTAACGCATTAATATGGCTTTCACTTATCCTTTTGAACCGATTGGGACAATACATGCCAAAGTTTTTCAACCAAAACATAAACTGCGTTTCTCATTCCAAGACCGCCAGACTGTTCAGTCAATATTATAAAAGCATAAAAACTGGCCACATATCAGCTAACATTCATATCAGCTAACGGCCAACACTGACACATTAATGCTCAATAGAGCAATCGCAAGAAAACTCACACAAGCATCAATTTTTGCTATCTGCATGTGGAGGAGGGGAACACGTGGAACACGTATATAGTGGAACGGGTCAAATGGAAAGCTGAATATGTCAAATGTATTTCAAATTAGCGGTGAAGGTTCGCTTAGGAGGTGCGGGAAGGGAGTGGATCAAATGGCGGCTGGCTGGCGTGCGCGTCAGTGTTGGTATGACGGTGCCGATAACAATTTAATTGCATTATTTTGTAGCCATTGTCATTATTGTCATTTTGTTATTGTTGCCCGTAATCGCTGTGCTTCAGATACAACGCCGAGATAAAAACATAGCCAAAGCCGAAAACAATCAACAAATATGAAAGTGCAGACGGCAAGCAAAAACACGCGGCCAAAGCGTCCGCGGCGGTGTACAGAACGTAATGGTTTTTAAATGACTTGCCTCGACAGAGAAAAACGAAAATAGTGAAAATAAATAAATTAACTAGTGAAAAAAATTCAAATAACATTAAAAAAATCAAACAGAAATCAGAGTTGTGCTTGTTTAAAGCCGCGAAATAATCAAGTGGCCGGCAATAAAGACCGCCAAAACGCGCCGCTCAAAACAACAAAAGCCAAATACCGCGTTGCTGCAAGGCCGCAAAACAGCGCCAGCCGGCAGTCGACAGTTGTCAGTGAATCGTGCAAGCGGCGGCAATGTTCGTTTCGTATTTGAACTGCGACGGCGACAGCGAGAGCAGCCACAGCGACACCATGTCCGTGGAGCAGCTGCTGCTCGCTGTGCGCGAGCAACGCGAAACGGACGGCGACGCGTCGAACAGCGACGACGACGCGGACGGCGATGCTGAGAACGGCAGCGCTGGCGAGGATGCGGACACGGAAACCGAGTCGTCACACAACGCCGACTCGGAAGCGCAGTTATCGGCCAACAATAATGGTCGCCGCTTCCGGCGCTCATCGATTGGAATGCAGAGAAAGGCGGCGTTTCGTCAGCGAAAATTAGACTCGCTGGGCAACTGGCGGCGGCAGAGGTGAGTGAGTGAGCGAGCACGGCGCGCAGGCGCAAAACGACCAGTGCGCAATGCGCTCACAAGTGCAGCTCGATGAGTTTGTGAATGTGCAAAGGGAAGCAGGGACGAGGGGGGTGAAGTGGCTGCATGTGCATGAACGATGACAATTTCCATAAATATTTGAAATGGAGCATGAACACTTGTGGCTTTCGACAGAAATGCCATTGACAAATGTAGTCTGTTGTTCACTCGCGGTTTGCGGCGCTGTGACCGAATATCTGCAGGAAGTACCTCGATAATTACAATCAATTTGCGGTTGCTTTGACAGTGACTGGACTCTTTAAATAGTGCAGCAAGCAAAGTAAATCTTGACAGGAATTACGGCAATGCCCATTATGCCCAAATTTAATCAGTGTGAAAGTTTAAAAGTTACTTTTTATTTGAAATTAATTTAAATGTAAAATATAAATAGATGGCAATAAGCTAAAGTCAGTATTAACCCTGCATTACTATCGTTAGGGTGGAATCCACCCTGTGAGTTCAATTTCTTAATAAAATATAGATTTTTTAATCAAAACCGACATAAAGTTATAATGTAATCCACATTTGCATATTTCGATTGGTTTTAGAGTTTTTAGAGATTTTTTTGTTGGTCTTTAGAATAGTTTGAAGTTTTAGGAAAAATACGACATTAATAAACTGAATATTTAAGTTTAAATAAGAGAAGTATAGATAGATAATGGTATATCTTGACATAGAAAAGGAAGAAGAAGCAGGAAAAATTAGAGAACTTTTTAATTTGACGTTTTCTTTCAATTTAGATACTTTTTTTAATTTTGGCTGAAGTAAATGAAGAAATATTCAAATTTTCGTTATGCGTAAAAAGTTGTATGTTTAAGTAATTATTGCAGCCACAACGATGTGGTTGCTCTCATAGAAAAACACTCTAAAATCCAGGGTCCCAGTATAAAAATTAAAAAATTTCTTATGGAATGTTGCTAATATAACCACATAGAAGCCGAGAACGAAAGTTTCAAATTTTAACTTTCCTCAGTAAAAACCTGTAGCGAAAGGGTTAACACCGATTGTTAGTAATGAAGTTGTATTTTTTATGAAATACATTTACGTATTTTTATTCACTTTTTGGCGACAATTTTTTTAAATAACGTATTGACCATTTACTTAGTAGAAAATCCTTACAAATTATGCTCTGGGATAAGTAACACAATTTTTTTTATGACTTTTTCGATGATATTTTAATTTAATAATTACCTAATTATTTTAAGTTATGTCAATTTTGCTGATCGTTTTTTCATGTTATGACATTTTTGCACAATTTAAAAATTATAAATGACAATTAAAAAGTCGAAAGAAAAATTTTGAAAATATAAACTAAAATTGTCACAACTTTACTTAGAATTAACTCCAACAAAGATTTATTTCGTCAAAAGTTTCACAATTTAAATCAGGACTCTTTTGCATTGAGCTGCAGCTATCAAATAGCATCAAACTTCTCGACACAACTAAAAATAAGTCACTATATGTAGCTATGAAAAAGATAGAAGAACAAAAACAATATGCTGAAAATGTAAAATATATGTTTTTACATGTTATGATGTTCTGATTATGAAAAAATTTGATTTTCGTTATTTTACCTGAATGGATAAGTAAAACGGATAATCAAAATTTGTGGGTGGATTTCACCCATAGTTAGTAATGGAGTTAGTGTAATAGACGATAGTAATGCAGGGTTAAGTTATTCAAGAATAATGTGTAATGCAGATTTTTCCATCAGCATATCTTTTCAGAGTTTTAAATTTCAACTTTTAAGAATCAGTCTGATTCTCTGATAGTCACATTACACTGATGTTTTTGTTCTAACTGTGGCTTTTCGCATAATCCGACAGTGTCAGTGATATCTGTGCACCCACAATCTGAGCTTTTTACGCTTCTATATCTTTTGCTTCTCTCTAATTCCATTGTTTCATGCATTTCACACGCCCAACTTGAATTCAAAGCACACCCACGAAATACGTTGAAAAGGGCAAAAACAAAAATGCTGCCCGCTTTGCGTTGATATCCGTCAGAAATCCCAGTCGTCTGGCTGTGACATGGAAAACAGCTACAAATCCTACACGCTTCTGGCCAGTAGCTAACACAAAAAGTTGCCAACGTTTCTTACTGGGTGGACACCAGGCACACATTTCGATACGAGAACGACAAAATCGCCAACACGCAAAGCGTCCAAACTGCACGACATGCTGGTAGCTCGAAAAAAACACGCCGAAGAAATCTCCTCAAAAAAGTAAAAATTGGCCAAGAACGTTATGAAACAAACATAATGTCCACTTTTTCAATTTTCATTCAGGGATTTGTCGTCTTGCACTGACTACAAAAACATTGCCCAAACGTTACACATTGCCTTGGCGTCCTTGTCTCTTTTGCGAATTGTTGCACGCAATCTGCAACAATAACAATTCATGTTTCTGCTTTTCATGTTGCGCCAAAAATCAACGCTTTGCCGATGACAACGCAAACAGCTAACAACTAACGTCCAATGCGACCAACAGACCAGCTGAGCCGTCACGTCCAAATAATCCTCGAAATGTTACGAGTGGTGGACGCTCTGTGTGGGACTTTTTTTTTCAAACTGCATACATATTTCATTTTTTTGCTTTTGCTTAGTCCTGTGCAATTTTGTTGTTATTGTTGCTGAATGAATGCGTGCCAAAGCCGTTCGTTCTCGTCCACTGGCTGCTGTCATTCGTTACAGCACAGCAATCGGCGCTACCGTTAACACTACATGACATTTGTAGCACAACGATGACGCTGTCGTGTGTTTTTGTCTTTCGTGTTTTTTTCTCTTCTCTTATTTACATACATATGTGGAAATGTGTTGTTTTGGCCCATTTTTGATGACATATTTGCATTTCTTGTTTGCTGCCATTTTTACAAACCGTTATTTCCACCTTCGATTTCATTGTTATTTTTGTTGTTGTTTGCCTTTTGCTGTTGCAGTTTGTGTTTGTTATTCGTGTGCTTGTTTTGCCAGCGTGTGGCTGAAAAATGTTTTCATTTTCATATTTTAGTAGCTAAAACTTTTCAGCCGCATATTCGGAAAATTCCATTAGAAAAATATTTACAATTATTCATCTCACTTTTGAGTGGCCAAGGTTGAGCTCGTTCTGAGTTTAACTATTTCCAACTCGGAACCAAAGTGACAGCAGTGTTGCCGTTGTGCGACTAAAGTTTCAAATTGACCCTTTCTGGAGACCGATGCCACCTGACATCGACTTTTTAAAAATAGGCTTATTTTGAAACTTTTCTTCAAAATCATGCGACTTTTGCCCCTTTTTCTTGATCAAAAAGTTTATATGTACATTTTGAAAGTTGTTTCGTAAAGTAAATTTTTTTTATTTTTTTCGTGTTTAAAAATACTCAAAATATGCCTTTTTTTTAGTATTCACTTCTCAAAGGTAACACTTAAGTACTTAAAAATTACACCTCTGGCAACATTTAAACTACTTGCAACCTTTTTATTATGTCAAAGTTTTTCCGCAGAAATGTACAAAATTAATCTGAATTAACGCGCTTTTTTGTGGCATTGCCTAAGTAATTTGTGCTAAATTCATTTTAATGGCTCCCAATGGATAAGTAAGTATATCACGCATATGCTTTGAAATGCAAATGTTTTCATAATAAATACAAAACATGCATATTGAGACTTTTTAATATATCCCTCATCAATTAATTTAAGGGGAAACAGTTTTTTTCACGGAAAATTATCTCCTTTAGAAATTTAATAAAAAGAATGAGTTTCGAAAGATAAAATAATGAAAGTATATATATACATGGTATAAAAAATTGGATCATCAAAAATTGTGTCACTTTTTTCGGCTGGGACACTTTTTTTTGCGACTTTTTAAAGTTTTTCAGCGGCAACACTGCTCGACAGTGTCGAATGTCCCTGATTTCTGAGAAACTTATAGAAGGTAACCAGTGGCGCACACAGGATTTCATTTTGAGGAGGAGGGTTCCGGACATAACTGTTGAGCTCAATACCACTTGAAACCATATTTACCACTCACAATTTTTGTTATAAACAAACGACATCATGCTGTCTGAAGGTCCAATGTTTGAAAAAGCTGCACTTACTTTTATCAAATAATTACACTGTACAACAGCATTTCTGCAACAGAGTTACGACCGTATATTTCTGAAAGAAGACATCGTACAGATCATTTTTGCCGAACAAAGTAATAGTCCAGCACGTCTGAGTTTTTTGTAATTTGCACATAAAGGTTAAAGAGGTCCCTATAGACCTTTACACGAAAAGTATGAAAACTTGAAGAGCTAGAGCTTCGATGTCTAGGACAAAGTTGAACATGAACCCCCCTCCCTCTTTCCTTACTCCCCCCCCCCCTTATGTTTTTCGGAAAATTTTGTCATAAAAAGTTTGTATCAAATCAAACATACCTACACTTGTCTAGCAAAGAAACTCTTGATAGGGAAGCAATTCTGCAGAATCTCCAGAGAAATTAGTCGTCGCTCAGTCACAGCAGGATCAGTCGACTCGCTTGTCTAAGACACGACACCATGGATTTAACGATTTTGGTGTTCTGGAGACGTGTTCTGTTCTCTATTGACTACAATCGAAGTTGGGGTTAATGAATGAGAAACAAGACGTCCTGGACTTGCATGTATCATTGCTCTACCTTAGTTCACAAGAGATTTTATTCTTGCATTTCCCTTTTTGCGTTCTAACAAAGGTCAATATAGGTCACTAGGCCCAATTCATATATAGCTAGAAGAACTGGTTTCCCTCTAATACCTCTAAGTTTATAATTTCTTAGGATCCATATTGTAGCTTCACAAAGGCTTAAGTATGATCTATGAGAGCTGCTTTGAGCTGCCATTCAACCTTACTACCTCCAATTACAACAAATATTGGGTAACCTAAGCGTGTATGGATTTTGTTCAATTAACTGAATTAAATTTTTTTTCTTCGTCGGAACAACCCAGCAAGCGCAGCACTCAGACATTAAATACGTCAATTAATTGAAAAGTAAAGTAATGTACAATTGTACTTACTACGACTTGGTGTTCCCCAAGTATTAATGTACTTTAAATCCACCCAATCTCCGGAGAAATCTGAGTAGACTATGTGATGCTAAGGAGAATTAAAATGTATTTTATTGCAATCATTGTATGCTAATTGTATGTTAGAATTGGTCTTTGAACAAATCTTACAGACTAATTAACAAAATGGCACTTAAGCTTAAACTTAAACAGGAAAGTGAGAGTAAACAAAGGAAATGAACAAGGGTTTAGGAACAGATAAATCAAACATTGAAAAGGTCGACAACGCATTTATCTCGGCTAAAGCTCGAGGAATAGGAGCATTACTGCCATAACACGTCCTAGAGAACTCAACAGAAAAAGGGGAAAAATGTCTGAGGGAACGAGATGGCACATTGAAAGCTATTTTGGACAAGAGAGAGGGGCAATCAATATTCCCATTGACTATATCAAAAATGAAAGCCATGGCAATGACAGACCTCCTAGTTTCAAGTGATTTTAAATTATGATGATGTTGATAATGATGATGGAATCTGACTTAATTTAAATTAACCATTTATTTCACATTAACATAAACCCAAGCCAACCATTAAATGCAGTGCTATTCGTTTCGATTTTGCTTAAACAAAATTCATATAAAAAATTTCCAATTTTTAAAGAGGACTTTGCTTACAATCAACAGAATTACAACAACAACTTCATTTGTAATGTTCGAAAATAACACAAATGAATTTCCAACGAATATGCAACGCCATTATGGTAATTTGCTTTGAAAAGGATATTTCCACTTATGTTGTTTGTGCTTTTTATTGCAAATTCTACGTTCAATTGTGTAAGGCCAACAGTTGTGTCTTTTCTATAAATAGGTACGATCACAATGAATATGAATACTGCGCAGTAATTCAAGACAAATCTGATTAAATGTACACAATGCACACATATCTACACATCTGTTTTACGCATTTAATTGGTCATTAATTGGCTTTTATTGTGTTTTATTTGCACAAATCATTCGAAAATAAACGCTTTTCAATCAAGTACAAAAAATCTTTGAATATATTTTCTGGTGCAATTATTGTTTGGCCACCTATCGCATTCATTCAGTACACGTGCACTTGAACATATGTCGCTGAGCAGCGGTGACTCGAAAGTGAGAAGGCGTCTTTAGCTATAAATATGTATTATTACTGCTATTTTGATTTTATTTTCACACATTTAATATGCATTATTTTTCATCTCTGTCCACTATTGCAGACGTTCGGGGTCGGCGGGCAATGCCAGGCGACCGATACGCATTGTGCCCGATTGGACTGAGAATGCGGTGCAAGGTGAACACTTCTGGAAGCCGACATCGGTTTCGGGCGATCTATGCTGCCTGAATGAAGAGTGTATTGTAAGTAATAGAATATTTCTTATTGACTATTCGGTTAAATTTGTAACTTGGCTAAATTAACCCTTTCGCTATTTTGTTGCCATATGGCAACATGCTACTTTGTGGACGTCTGCATCCTCTATGGTTGCAAGAATACATTTTTTTGTTGGTCTTTAGAATAGTTTGAAGTTTTAGAAAAAATACGAAATTAATAAACTGAATATTTAAGTTTAAAGAAGAGAAGTATACACGTTTTTTAATGGTATATCTTGACATAGTAAAGGAAGAAGAAGCAGAAAACATTAGAGAACTTTTTAATTTGACGTTTTCTTTCAATTTAGATACTTTTTTTTTTAATTTTCGCTGAAGTAAATGAAGAAATATTCAAATTTTCGTGATGCGTAAAAAGTTGTATGTTTAAGTAATTATTACAGCCACAACGATGTGGTTGCTCTCATAGAAAAACACTCTAAAATACAGGGTCCGAGTATAAAAATTAAAAAATTTCTTATGGAATGTTGCTAATACATATAACCGCATGGAAGCCTAAGACGTAAAATTTAAAATTTTAACTTTGCCTAGTAAAAACCTGTAGCGAAAGGGTTAAATTGGCTAAATAAACAAGTTATTCCTAACAGCATAGAGTACCAAACTTCAACTAGCAATGCACTCGTATGTCGCATTGTAGTCAGAAATCAATGCAAGTGTAACAATACTACAAATTGTTTGCGTGCAGTACTGAATTCATCGCGATAGCGTTTAAGTATGCAAAAATTTGCCGCTCTGCTTTGTAATTTAAATTAATTACCAAATGGCAATCCAAATGCGGTAATTCATTCATTGCGTGCTTAATACACACACTAACACACATGCATACTTGCCGGCATATGGAGTTAAGTGATATAGGAAAGCGCAAATATGCCATTACAACACGCTGTATTAGTTGTTGTTGTTAGCTGTTTATGTTTGTGCTTATGTGGCGTAGGTTAATTGCTGTTATCATCGAGGCAGACTAAAGACAGCAACAACAAAAGCCGCGAAACAAACCGTACACGCATACATATTTATGTATATGACGAGCCAAATACACAGACACACCAGTATATATATGTGTGTGTGTGTGTAGCCACAGACACTCCAACTCACATGAGCCTGGCACTTTTCACAGCCGAATGGATAGCGCCGAAAACTCCAAACACGTAAACATACATACGCTCATACATGTTGGTGTACATGTATGTGTGTGTGTGTGTGTGTGTGCATGTGGCTGTGCTTAATTCCGCTCTAATTAAATTTTAAGTAGTTTCGAATTGTGCGGCGAATGTGTGCGATTAGGGCAAACATTTATTAGCGAACGTAGCATTAAAATTTAAAGAGATTTTCACTGCCTTAGTCTTTGTTTTAAATATGCAAACTTTTTTATACCTACATATTTACATTTTTTTGTATAGGGTACACAAGTAAGTTTTAAAGGATGTTTTCTCGATTTTGAAACTTTCTTGCAAAATTGATAAAAAAAAAGTATTGCCCATCACTAGCTGTGACTTTTTCTGGCAATGCATGAATTCTGCGCCAATAAAACTGCTCGTCTTTGGAGGCCAAGAAAGTATGAAGCCAATTTTTGATGCCTTCAACTGAAGTGGAACAGCATTTCGGAAACAGTGACACGTCGTTCGAAATCTTTTGGTTTGAGTTTGTGGGGCACTCAGTTTCCGACCTGCTGTACCATAACAATGGCTTTCAATCGCAATGAAATGGCTTGTTGAGTCACGCCTAATGTTGCCGCAAGTTCTTCTTGGGTTTGGCATGGGTCTTCCTCCAACATTGGCTCCAACTCGGCGTCTACAAACGTTGGTGGGCTTCCTTGGCGCTCCTTTTCGGTTGTATAAAAATTAACGCTTTTGAAACGTCGGAACCAGTACTCACAGTTTGAAATTGATGGAGCACTATCTCCGTCATCTTAGCCGACGAATTTCTGCTGCACTTTTCTTCATATAGAAGGAAAATACTAATGCAAACGTTGTTTAGTTGGTTTAGTTTACACTTTGAAGAAATGTCACATACTGTCAAATGTGGTTAAATGATGACGCTTTAATTTAAAGTTGGGTGCAACATAGTTCTTGCTTATCAAATGGCGCCTCTCGTCCAGTGATGTCTGCAAAAACTGCGAAGATGAAGAACAAGTAGAAACAGTTCAACACTTCCTGCGCCACTGCGCGGCTCTGCAGCAACGCCGACTCCGTACCGCGGGGTCAAGATTCCTAGTGGACCTGGCTTGCGCGACAAAAGTTGAAACTTCGGATCTGGTCTCTTTTTTGAAGAGGTCGAACTGGTTTGCGCCGGATTGAGACTGATTGGTTAGCGCCAGAACCAGTTCAGATGGGATTCACAATGGGCCAATTTAGGCTACGAGTGGAAGTGTGGTCTCTGTGCCGCACACCCTTCCCCACCTAACCTAACCTAGTTCGGTATGCTTAAAGACTGCTGGTGTCCTTTTTTGACAGTCCTTTAAAACTTACTTGTATATCTAATATAGTACCAATTTTGATTAAGTACGAAATAAACATTTAAACACATTTTCAGTTTTGGCTTAAATCTGGCGTTCAAGTTAATTTCTGAGCTTTGATGTATTCAGAGACCTATAGTCGAATTTTATGGCGAATGTTTTCGTGGTACATTTTGTCCTTAAAAAGTCCTGTTTTACAGGACATTTTTGGCATTTTAGAAAAAGGGTCAAATTGACCCATACAAATAGGAGCTATAGGGTTAAAATGCTCCACAAAAATGTTCTTTGTAGTATTTTACATCAAATTGCTGAACATATCATATACCTAAAATGTGAGGTTGCATGGTTTTCGTATGCCGATTCACCATAAGAATGTGCAAAAAGGGGAAAACTTTGACCCCCCCTAAAAAAAAATTCATACGTAAACTTTCAAAACGCCGATACACGTATATTTTTTTTTGCCCCCTCTACCAGAATCCGTTGTCAGAACCTTGTTATTTTTTTTTTGTACAGTGTAATGATAAATGCATTTAAAATTGAAATGAAATTGTCTGAATTGGCAAGTCATGACAAATTTTCTTTTGTGCCCGAAGCTTTACTTCAAGTATTTCACATCAAACTACAACTTTTGTTTTTGTATTATTGCAGAAAAGTGGACAGCGCATGAAATGCTCCGCATGCCAATTAATTGCCCATCAAAATTGCATTCCAATCGTTAATGAAAAGACTCAATTAGCATGTAAGCCAACATATCGCGATGTAGGTGTAAGACAATACAGGGAGCAAACGACCACGCATCATCATTGGGTGCATCGTAAAATGGAAAAAGGCAAATGCAAGCAATGTGGAAAGGTAAGAAAAAAATATAAATGACAACTTTCAAACATTTCAATTACAAGCAAAAGTATACAGATTTCATAGAACACACATACCTAGTTCTCCGTTGCATTAGTAATGAAAAAACGAATGCGTACCAAAACTATACGCAATGATTGAACGCATTGCAAATCGGCACCATTAACGGCATGCAACAACAATAAATCCGATAAAGCTGCAGCCGCATAGATTTAAACTGCGCGCCACGCAGAAAAGCGGTGAAATTGAAAATCGACAGCGTCCGAAGCATTTGGCACGTACGCATTGATGTGCGATTGCAGCAGCACAACAACAATAACAAGAGCGAGCTTCAGCCACCTGTTACAGTGACGACAGTCGCTTGTGCAGCACTGAGTAGCGACCGTAGTGACAGCCAACAGTTGCAATGGCGCCACGCAACGTGCTTCCGTTGTCTGCTTATTTCGGCGATTATGTCACTCTGTGCACATTTGCACAAACATAGAGAAATGTTTGCGCAACATTTGCAGGTTTTTAGCTGCATCGACTGCAGCAGTTTTGAACGCTGCTGGCTGCATGCGACAGCTGCCGAACTGTGTTAAGTCGTTTTTCAATTTCGAAATTGATTGCTGCTGGCCACTGTGTGAATTCTGTTCTCCCAGCAATTTTCCGCAGTGCTTTTCGCTTACGTTGTCTGTCTGTCTGTCTATCTCTCTCTCTCGCCGTCAATTTGTAACTGCGGCACGCATTTCTCCAATTGCCACTGCACAGAGGTGTTGCGTGCTATTTGGCATTTTCGATTTTTTGCATTCTGCACTGCTGCGTATTTGCGCTGAAAATGTTTCTAATCGCTGTTCATTCCACGGCCAAGACACGCAACACGCCAGCGAGCACGTAGTCCACTAAATGCTCGTTCGCATCTCGGCCAATTCGGCCGTGTGAAGTACGCACGCAGCCAGCAGCGATGCGCAGGAGCCTTGCACTAAGTGGACGTAGCCTTTAAGTGCTTGACCTCTTTTGCATTCTTCCTCCTTTTTTTCTTTTTAAATGCATATTTAATGCGCTTTTCCTGGCACGCGACTGCGTATCCTTGCATTTTTTGCGCTGGAATAAAGCTCAGACGCGAGCTTCTCATCATCAATACCGCATTGCCACTAATCGCAGCACACATCACATGCATCGAAACGCATTTGCTTCTTCTTAATTTACTTCTGCGTACACACCGAGGTTGCACCAATCACTTCTCATACCATCAGCCAAATGAAAATGACTAAACCAATTTGATTTATTGCTCCCACACTAATTGCTTTGTTCTCGTTTTGCATTGGTTTCTCAACAGGCTGTGCAAGGTAAACTTTTTGGTTCCAAGGAAATTGTTGCATTATCCTGCGCCTGGTGTCATGAGGTCTATCACAATAAGGAAACCTGTTTTAATCAATCGAAAATTGGCGAAGAGTGCCGACTGGGTAAGTGCAAAAAACTTGAACCAATATCCAACAAAACGTTGGAATCCTAATCAGCTTAGGACAACATCGAATCGACCAAATTTACCAAATGCAATTTGTCGTTCGCATGCAGAGCAAATCAGCGCTACGTTCAATCGGCTGCTGGCTCAGTGGACAGCGTGTACGTGCCACGCCTGCCAATGTCTGGCGCGCTTGACTCAATAAGGCTGTTAGTTTAATTAAAATCCATTTCATTTCCACAGTCAACACTATGTTTTTCGCTTGTCGCCAATGCCAATAAGGCGACAAACAAACGCTTATTGACCAATGTAGACCTTTGCTTTGTGATTTGTTGTTGTCGCAATGAATGATAATCAAGCGTGAAGCGCAAATGTTTATTTAATCGAAATCGGAATTAAATGTAATTAGTTTTAGAAAACAGTCAACTGTGACCATTGTATAATTTTTTATTAAAAATTCATAGTAATTACACCGTGCGACAGCATTTTTCACACCGGGAAAAATCCATATGTGCGTGAAACTAGATACCAAACATAGTAATACTACGTACTCAGTTTTTCATTTCTACATCCTTTGTCCTTTTAAAAAGACTTCAAAATTTTGAAGGGGATAAAAAATAAAAAAAAAAATATAAAATACATAACCTCGTTAGAATATAATAAAAAAAATAGATAAAAAAATCAATTTTATTTAAATTCTTGAGCCTCTTCTCTTTCATTTGTATATCAAATCGCCATATTCTAACAAGGTTAAGTATTTTTATATTTTTTTATTTTTTATCCCCTTAAAAATTTTGAAGTCCTTTTAAAAGGACAAAGGATGTAGAAATGAAAAACTAAGTACGCAGTATTACTATGTTTCGTCTCTAGTTTCACGCCCATATGGATTTTTTCCGGTTTGAAAAATTTTTTTTATTTTTGTGGCACGGTGTTAATAGTACTTTTTTAGAACTCTGCAAATAAGTGTATCTAGGATAAGGACTTTTATTTCAAAAGTAAATTTCAGGTTTTTTAAAGCAGATATACAATGGAATACTAATAAAATTCCATAAATTTTAAAATACTTTATGTAATTTACTTCATGCATATAAGAAAGCATACACTTGTATAAATATTTGCATCTAAAAAATGAGTGTAGCGTTCGAATCTAAATGCATTCTGAGCCTTATTGAGCAAGTTTCTTGTTCAATCATTACCAATGTTTACCCTAAAAAGAGCTAACAATAAAACGGGCAAAAAAGATCGAATGAGTGTAGCCATAGTACGCCGTATTGAAGTACTCTTACTTATTTTTAGTTTCGCAAACCGAGCACTTGACAGCAAACATGACAGCCGAGCATTGAAAATGTTCATCATGCGCCACACAAATCGAATTCATTGCCTCAGACAAATTATAACAGGCGTCTGCAGTTATCCTTGACAACATGCCTGGGGTCGACATATCGTGCAGCTGCTTGGAATTAAATTAATGCCAGCCACATATTGCCGATTGGAATATCGCCCACTGGTGCAGCGACCAGAGCGGGCGCTTATAATAAACGTTTAGCAAACAACGTCGACCAATTAGAGCCGCAGCCGGCATTGGGCAAATATTTGCCAATATGTAGCCGGAGAAATTTCATTGCCGACTCTCATGATGGCCCATGTTGCAGCTTAGGCTGCACGCTTTGCAGCTCATTGCGCAGCAAATGCTGCTGCGGCAACCGAGTGCAATGGACCGCATTGTGTGGAGACTGTGGCCCCCAAGCCCGATATCGGCCAATGCCCATTGTGTGCAAGCTTCGGCACACATTGCATGCGGCCAATATGCGAAATAATTCGCACAGTTGCATCTGAAGCGTGATTGCCGCACAGCAATGCGGCCGCGCGACCGACCAGCAGCTTCAGACAAATTTCACTGCCCGCAAATGAATAGAAATCCAAGCACAAATACACAAAACGCATCGCTGCCAATGGACATCATACATATACGGTGTCTGTCGGAGACAGTGCAATTTTGGGCGCTATTGTGCTCAGCCGCACTCGCCTCCACACACACACACACACACAATTGAAAATGTTCCCTGCAAACTTTCGCACAGAAATTAAATTTCGGCACTTTGTGTGTAGATATATGAATGTGGATTTGTTGTAAATATAAGCCTTAAGGTGTATTGTGCATATGAAAGCGAATGGTGCGCGCCGCCAAGTGCCCATATTGTCAGTTGCATTTGCTGTCGGTGTCTGATTGCACGTCACCAGTCACCAGTAGAACGCTGCAATTTGCTACTGTTTTAGCCAACATCAGCTGCCAGTCCAGCAAACACAATTGTGGCATTCACAATCTATGACAACTGCCCTACCAAACGAGTAATAGAAGAAGATTTTCCTTAATGGCAATAAAGTACATGGTACCCTTAAACCATTTATGGGACAATTTGTGAAAGTGAATTGAAATAATTTTTTTTTTAACGTTTTCCATTAATAACAACGAACATATTGAACCTTTAAATAGAATTTGAGACAATTTTTGAAATTCAAAAAATGCAAAAAATGCTCGAAAAAACTAATGTTTGGCTATTACATTCATTAGAAGCACATATCTCATAAACAAATCATTCGATAAATGACAGCGACGCATGGTCCAGAAAGTCGGTAGGTAGGTTGAATTGGAGTGGATGCCCCAAGCCGTAGCCCACTTAGGCCATGAAGGCCCATTGGCATACCAGTTTGAGCTTCTCACGAAGCCTAGTAGACAGCGATGGTCTTATCCCCTAAACTATTAAAGAAGCAGTTAAATTTTGGCTGAAGTAAATGAAGAAATATTCAAATTTTCGTTATGCGTAAAAAGTTTTATGTTTAAGTAATTATTGCAGCCACAACGATGTGGTTGCTCTCTTAGAAAAACACTCTAAAATACAGGGTCCGAGTATGCAAATTAAAAAAATTCTTATGGAATATTGCTAAAATAACCAAGCCTAAGACGTAAAATTAAAAATTTTAACTTTCCCCAGTAAAAACCTGTAGCGAAAGGGGAAAAATGCTAGTCATGGTTCTAATCTGGTCCCTGTTTAATTAGAGAAGCTCTTTAGGACCTGTGTTGCCATCAGTCCATCTTAAATTAGTTTCATGTATAGAGCTTGTATGAGTTCAAAGCTTGCAAGTTAAAAAAGGGACACCAACCGTTGTCATTATCGTTGTCGTTATCATTTTGAACGGTTTGGGAATCATCCAAATTAGATAAGATTTGATGGAGTAACTTACACTGAAAGTTGAAAAAATAATTGTTCCGTTATTTTTAAAAATTAAGAAAAAATTTTATTTGGAATTTTTTTTATTAATTAAAAAACATTCCCTGCCTTTATTTTTAAAATGGGAGTAGAACAATTAATTTTTTGTGTAAATTGCTGAGCTCAGCATTCCTAGAATTTATTCGAAATTAAAAAATTATGAACCATAAATGAAAACCAATTTGAATTTTTGGTTGAAATTGGATTTTCTGAAAATCTAACGAAATCGGTTGGAAATGTAATTTGATTTAAGATTAGATTCTCAGAATCATCATTTGAATATTGGATTCTCGGAATCATCTTTTCGGTTGAAAGTTTAATTTTTTTTTAAAGACGATATTTAAATCAAATTACAATCCAATTATTTAAAGCCAACCAATTAGTCTACAATAATCGGATGATTCGTTTATGAAATATGTGCTCGTAACTAAAATAAGAGCAAATTTTTTTTCGACAATTTTTCGAGAACTCTTTTTAAAAAACAAAGCTATTATCATTTTCACGTTCAACGACCAAAAATTAGTTTAAAAAAATCGTTTTGAGTAGTGTAATTTACAACGTTTGTTTGTCCAGTTCCCACTTATCGTGAATACCGCCACTTTCAATATTCAGTAAGACAAAAGGTGCACGCACGAGTGCTGGAAGCCAATTCTTAGCGAACAGCGGATGTACGTTTATTTATAAATTTTGCGCAGATGTAGAGCTTTCTGGCTAACACAAAACCTGTGACATATCATCAATTCATCTCAAATGTTTGTCAATCTTCAAAAGAATATGGCTGCCTTGAAGCACAGCACGTTCCATTCCAATTTGACTTTAAAGCAATACTATTTAGCATAAAATGGCAAAATTCTTCACACAATTTTTCTCATTTTCTAACGCAACAATTCCCTCTTCGTCTGCTTTGTTGGCCGCAGGCAACTATGCGCCCATCATTGTGCCGCCCTCGTGGATTGTCAAGCTGCCCAGCAAGGGCAACTTCAAGTCGTCCATACGCGTCAACAACAAGCCCCAGCCTACCAATGCCAGCAACAAGAAGAAACAGGCCAGCAAACGCGTCAAGCAAAAGGAGGAGAAGAAGGAGCCGCGCGCCTTCATTGTGAAGCCCATACCGTCGCCGGAGGTCATACCGGTGATTGTCTTCATCAATCCCAAGTCGGGCGGCAATCAGGGCGTCAAGCTGCTGGGCAAATTTCAGCATCTGCTCAATCCGCGTCAGGTGTTCGATCTGACGCAGGGCGGTCCGAGAATGGGGTAAGTGCCAAGTGCGAGGCGGAATTTGCAATTAATGAGAGCAACACTAATTTGTATGTTTGTAGGTTGGAATTGTTTCGCAAGGCGCCAAATTTACGTGTGCTGGCTTGCGGCGGAGACGGCACTGTTGGCTGGGTGCTCTCCGTGCTGGACATGCTGAATCCGCCCATAACACCGCCGCCCGCTGTGGGCGTGCTGCCGCTGGGCACCGGAAACGATCTCGCGCGTGCGCTCGGCTGGGGCGGCGTAAGTGCAAATCATTATTTCAACAGTTAATAAAATCGAAAACTAGACAAACTCTTTCTAGATTTGTATAGTTGAACAGTCAATAATGATTTTACAATTTAATAATGTAAATTTAGTGCATTGCACAGTGATTCGACTCCATACAACCGCGGGACAAAATTATAAGGAGTGGTCTGTTCTTCATAAAATTTGGTATACTAGTTAATCATGGTCTGCTGAATTGAAATCTTCATTTGGTTTTTCTTAAACTTTTTTAAATTTTCAGTTTTCGTCATTTTTGGTGTGCTATAGCAACGAGTGTGTTGGCTAGATTTTTAAGATTTTACATTTAATCGGTAACGTCAACATTGATAATTGCAAAGAGTAACAGTAATTGTCTTAGGACCCCTTAGTTTTGCAATAAAAACGATTATAATATACGTATGTTTTGCTTTTTTGCAGTTTTCTAAATTTTTCATGCTGATTGCATACTTTTAGGGATGAAAAAAATAAATTTTGTCGAAAAATAGGTGTTTTGACCACTTTTCAAATATAATTATTTTCTGAGATCAGAAGATATCGGAGGATGTAATTACATTGTCCGACAAAGAAAGAATGCTGCTTAAAATAAAAAAAATCCAAGCACATACTTTCACATACTTTTTAGATATTTTCCTCTAAGTTTTGCCAATTTTCAGATTTTTAATTTAGAAAAATATTTTGAATTAAAAGTGATGTAAAAGCCTCAGCTTTGCAAATTTTGAGAAAACATTAAAAGCGAAAATGGCCACATCATCATATATTGAAGACTTCTTTAGCAACTTCTTGGTAACCATGTATTTTTACAATTTTTTTTACTCAATAGACTAAAAAACAGAAAATATATGTTATACACACACTAATTAATTTTTTGCACAGACTTTTTGGGGTTTTCTTAGTTGGAGTTTTACTTTTCAAATGACATTAAAATCGTTAAATTCTGAGACTATAAATTTTTGGAATTTTGTCTATGGAACGAATCACTGTGCATTGGAACGAATATTCGTTCATAGTTAGTAAAATTAGGTTATCTACTTAATCTGTAATTAGTATTAAAATAAATGTTAAATTTTCAACCTCTTATAATACAACTGAAATCGAATTGTTTCGCATCTACAGGGCTACACTGATGAGCCGATTGGCAAAATACTCCGCGAAATCGGCATGTCGCAGACAGTGCTAATGGATCGCTTTCGCCTCAATGTGACGCCCAACCGAGACGTGGAAGATGACCAGGTCAGCCGCAGCAAGGACAACGTTCCACTCAATGTGATCAACAACTATTACTCATTCGGCGTGGACGCGCATATTGCGTTGGAGTTTCACGAGGCGCGCGAAGCGCATCCCGAACGTTTCAATTCGCGCCTACGCAATAAAATGTACTACGGCCAGATGGGCGGCAAGGACCTGATACTGCGCCAGTACCGCAATCTGTCGCAGTGGGTGACGCTCGAGTGCGACGGCACCGACTACACTGGCAAACTGCGCGACGCCGGCTGCCATGCGGTACTCTTCCTCAACATACCCAGGTAGGGTAGCCGGTCAATTCGCCGCCTTTATTGCCACCGACCGAATACGGGCAGTGGTCGCACTGGGCGTATGAATGATATAAATAAGACATTTTTAATTTCAAATGGCAATAAATTCGAATAAATTGCGAGTCGTAAATTTCAAACTAAAGTCTCATTCTCTCTCTCTCTCGCTGTTTGTCATGTTTAGCTACGGCGGCGGTACTCATCCCTGGAACGACTCCTTCGGCCAGTCGAAGCCGGCCATCGACGACGGACTCATCGAGGTCGTCGGCCTGACCACGTATCAGCTGCCCATGCTGCAGGCGGGCATGCACGGCACCTGCATTTGCCAGTGCCGGACGGCGCGCATCGTCACCAAGAAAACCATACCCATGCAGGTGGACGGCGAGGCGTGTCGTGTGAAGCCGTCAATTATTGAAATGGAATTGCTCAACAAGGCAGTCATGCTGGCCAAACGCAAGCACGGCCGGGGCGACGTGCAGTAAGTGAACAAAATGTGTTATTTTTAGACTTGATTGTTGTTATTGTAATTGCGTTGCTTTTGAATTTACAATACGCAAGAGACGTAGAGATATTGAACAGTGGGCCATTAGGCGAGCCTTTAAATTGCAAATGGCACACATAAATGGGCATTTCATTTCAATTGAATTCACATAAATTATCAATGTACAGTCTGATTTCAGCTTGAGGCCTTTAAACCGAATTATCGACATTTAATTTCATTTATACAATTCTGAGACACCCTGTAGATGTGTTCGGTCAGTTTATATGGCGTTTTAGTTATTTTATTGAGCGTTTCTGCTCAATTTAGAAGGCAATGAAACTTTAACTGCTTGTCCTCAATATGCCAACGAGGATGGCCGCTACCCGCATGGGCCACAAACTGCTCGCGACTGAGCATTTGCAATTTGCACTGAGAAGCTGACCAGCTTTTGTTGCCTTTCTTGCGTTTCTATGACATCTTCAGTGAGATCAAGTCTACCGTGTCACACACACAAATGTCTGTTTTGTGTAGGCAACTGCTTTTTCTTGTTGTTGTTTGAAATTGTGTTGTTGTGCAGTCGCGTGTGCAGCCTTAAAATGTTCAAATTGAGTGCTGCTTAGGTGGGTGCTTGAATTGCACACTCATCGCCGTATAAACTGGGTCAATATGCTACATGGCACACCAACACACTCGCACACACGCACACACGCACACACTATTCCCACTGCATTTGCACGTCATTAATTTGGTTTGTAGTGTTTCTTAATTGACTTGAAGGCAGCGTGCAATGGTTCGACGCTCCCCGGGGCGTATGAGTGACTGCAATTTATGGCTTGCTGCATTTTCTTACGAAATCACTTTCTGTTTTGTTTCCACACTTCAACAGAGTCAACCCGCTGGAGAAGTTGCAGCTGACCATACTGCGTGTGACCATGCAGCAGTACGAACAGTACCACTACGACAAGGAGATGCTGCGCAAGCTGGCCAACAAGCTGGGCCGCATCGAAATCGAGTCGCAGTGCGATCTGGAGCAGGTGCGCAACATGCTCAATGCCAAGTTCGAGGAGTCCATAACGTATCCGAAAGTGTCGCAGGATTGGTGCTTCATTGATTGTAAGTTGATCCAATAATTATAAAGTCTGACAGAGTTAATTATTCAATTCATAAAAAAATCCTTATCACTCACGCACTCGTTTCAAATATTCTCTCTCTTATCTAAACAGCCTGCACAGCGGAGCACTATTTCCGTATCGATCGCGCCCAGGAAAACCTGCACTACATCTGCGACATTGCCATCGACGAGCTGTACATACTCGACCACGAAGCGGCGACCATGCCGCAAACGCCCGACCAGGAGCGCTCCTTCTCGGCGTTCTCCCAGCGCATGGCGCAGCAGAACGAGCGCCGCAACATCGACCAAACCGGCCGCTCCGGCAGCACTGGTACGCAATTGCCCTACCTGAGTAAACGCATGTTTTGTAATTTCTACTACCGCAAGAAGCACTTCGAGTTGTAAAGCGCGGCAAGCGAGCGCGCCTGCACTATGCCAAGTGCAGAGGGTGTACTGTGGTTAGGGGTTGGGGCGCAAAAACTAAGTATTGCGGTGGCACGAAGGGGTGGTACACCGCTTTTTGCTAGAGTTTGTTGAATATTGAACGTTTGCTTTATTGTGAAATTTAATTAATTAACAATGCAAAATGCAAATACAACAAAGCACCGAAAGCCAGAGCTCATGCAGCAAAGTTACGCTTTTTTAAACTACATATACACATTTGTGTGTGTATGTGTGTGAGTCGTTTTTGCAATGCTGTTTCCCTGGAGGCCATTTCTCATTGCTTCTACTAAAACCAAAACTGCGGGTTGTGTGTATTTTTAGTTGAATATTTTTAGTTGTATATAATTTGCTAGTTTGAGTTTGAATGATTTAATTAATCGATAATTTGCATTCGCAGTATTTAATAATTGAACGCTTATTAATCCCCAAATGCCTGAGGCTACTAAAGCATACTTTGTGAAATGGAATGGTTTGACGAAAAACTATTTTTATAAATCTTATTGCTACAATGTGATTATGTTTTGATATTATATTTAGCACTTCTTTTGGAAGGAATTCATATTAAAATATCCAAAACGATTAGTTCAATTTTGAGATATAATATCCTTGGAGTTGATCCAAACATTAATGTTAATAATTTTATCAAAATAATTTATGTTAAAGACTTTTAATTCATATTAAAATATCCAAAACGATTAATTCAATTTTGAACTATAATATCCTTGGAGTTGATCCAAACATTAATGTTAATAAGTTTATCAAAATAATTCATGTTAAAGACTATTATGCCTTTTATGTCAACAAACAAATATTGTTATTTTCAATTTGATATCCATAACACTAAACTGTGATGATTAGTTCAAAAAATGTTAATACTTTAAAAATTCAAAACAATATCCGCTACATGAACCGTGTGCACAAGATTTATTTTCTGCTGTACATTGCAACTTCTATCTGCTTTGTAAATAGCTTTTCCGCTTGGCTTGATTTCTCGCGCCCTTAGTTCTCTGTTTCTAACCAACCGACAAAAGATTTCAGAATACAGCTTAGTCCTTGCCGCATGGATGTAAGTACCACAACATACATTAATCCTGCAGCAAATCAATTTGTATACTCACACGCAAACGCCAATCTGTTTTCTTGATTTCGACTTATATTGACAGCAAAGACTAAACCGTATTCCGACATCTTCACCTCCACAACCCAAAACCGCTACGATTCTCAAACCGAAATTCAATTTCTCTAAATTCGCAATGGCATAAAACCTTAAATGCAATGGGTACGTTGATAGCACTTGCACGTATTATGGCCAATAGATAGTCGATATTGTGATTGATATATCAATTGATATGTAGTCACAACATAAATAGTAGCGACATTTTCTATGAAGACATTTCATTTCATATTTGTTTGCATTAACGAATTTTCTCAACTATTTTGTTGCCAAACGCAAACACCCAAACACGCAAAATGCAGACGACGATTTACAAATTGGAAAACCTGTCAAGGTTATGAAATGGAAGAGGTAAACCGAACACATTCAGCTCATTGGCACCCATATGCAGTTTTCTCAAAGCCCACCTAAATTCACCTTCTTAATCATTTTTCAAGCACTCTCCTATACAGCCACACTTCGACACACTTTGAAATGTTTTTGGCCAATTTGTCATTGTTTTTAAAAATTATGCACTCACTTGTATACATTCGTTGCACAAAAAAATCACGCGGTGGTCTGTCACAGCGGCCACAGTGGTAATAACCAAAGTAAAGTGAGTCTTTTCACTGACGCTATAAAGGCCATAAGACATGGAGTATTTCTTAAATAACACTGTACAACACAAAAAAAATAACAAGGTTCTGACAACGGATTCTGGTAGAGGGGGCCAAAAAAACTATACGTGTATCGGCGTTTTGAAAGTTTACGTCTGAATTTTTTTTAGGGAGGGTCAAAGTTTTTTGAAAATGTGTTTAAGTGTTTATTTCGTACGTATTCAAAATTGGTACAAAAATGTCCAGCTGAGCTCAATGCCCTTCTCTCGATAATCGTTTCCAAAACCGACACGCATGCGGCAATTTCTTGGCCGACAACAACAAAAACCACAGTATGTCGCCCTTTCCTATTCACTGTTTCATACACCAGCAAGTAATCATCGATTTCAATTGCTTGTTGTCCGTAAAAATGTTCTTATGTTGTCAACAACGTGAGCAGAGAGCATTGCTTGTGTGACAAACTTTTTAAGGAACGTATCACTATCTCAATAGTTATACCAAAGATAATACAAATACAATTCTTGCATTATCTTTGGTTATACTGCGTTTGACTGAGTACCACTTTTATAAAAGACATTTTTTTTTACGTTGCCTTACCACATTTTAAATATGAATTGATTTTTGATTGTTTAGTTGTTGGTGGATATTAGGTTTCTGCAATTAATTTGCGTTTGTCAATTCAGAACAATTAAAAATCAATTCATATCCAAAATGTCGTAATTCAGCGTAAAAATTGTTTTTTTTAAACAATAGTTATCGGCAATGTAAATGAAAAAAACCATAAATAAATGTTATGAAGCAACGTAAAAAAAATTTCTCAAAATAATAGTTATCGGTAACGCAAATTTAAAAAAGTCATAAATAAAAGTTATGAAGCAATGTAAAAAACAAAAATCCCAAAATAATAATTATCGACAACGAAAAATATATTTATTTCTCATAACAGTTATTATGCAACTCAAAAATATTTATTACATGATAATAGTTATAGGCGACGTAAACAATTTCTTATTGGGAATAATTATTATAAAGCAATAATTATAGAAATTTCTTCAATTAGGGCAATTTTTTTATTCCCAAAAATATGGATAATAATTATTTTAGGTCTCTGGCCTAAACATAATGTCATGGCTGTGACTGTAGTAAAACCTGGACCTAATTAAATTCTTTGGAATAGTTGCAAATTTTATATGTTGTTGAAATTTTTTCGCAAATGACAAACTTTCAGAACTTTTTTTGCAAATTTTATATGTTGTTGAAATTTCTTTCGCAAATGACAAACTTTCAGAAATTTTACTTTTTGCTTGCTACAGCAACGTGTTCACAACTTTCGAGTCTGGCGTCACACATTGTGATCAGCTGATGTGGCTGTGGTACTGCATTCTGTTCAGTCAGTTAAGCACCTAAACTCCAGATGAGCCCAACTGACAGCCTGCTCTTATGAAATTGGGTCTTTTAGCAGTGATCAAAGTGCTCACAACTAAATTAGGAGTTATAACTGTAGACGCTATGACCTCTCACCAAATTATTGGCCTAAATTCTATATAAAAATTTGCTATATTCCAATCAAAAGCAACCCCAAAGTTGTGCGCCTGTTCTCTCCTTCCTCCACGCCAATCGAATCCAACAATTGGTCCACAGTTTCCATAACAATGTTTGACAATAGTTGAAACCAATTTCAAATCCAACTTTTGGCACCTCATCAATTGCATTTAGTACATTAGTCCATCCATGTCTTCATGTCATTCTTCTCACAAGTATAAATTGAAATTTTAATAAACGCCTTCGATTTGTACACAAATTGCACGCAGCAATAAAGACCGTTTGTTCAGTTTCAACGAAGACGTCTTCGGTTATGGATTCAGGTACACCGCCGTTCCCTTAAGTAGTCAAATTGCCTCACATCTAACTTCAACCAACCAACAACTTGCATACCTCGGACAATAATAATAATAATAAACTTTTACTTTCTTTTTCTTCTATTTTCGTGTATTATTTGATTTCTGCTCATTTTTGCAACGCCTTCTTCAAAAACCAAATACCAAAAAACAATCAAACGAAACTCATCTCCGAACCGCCTCCGTCTGCACTCTCGCACACGCATACGTACGCGCCTGTATGTATGTGTGCATGCAGTCCAATACTGGAGCAAACTTCCGATGCCGTACTACTAGCGGCGCACAAGGGCGACCTCAACATGGTAGTTTAGCACTTATCAATCAATCAATTGTCTCATTCCTTACTAACGCCACTTTCTTATCCATGCGTGCGTGACAAAATCTACACGTTGTCTGTCACTTGTGTTGCCATGTTCGCTAAATTCTCTACAACACCCATTGGCTTTCCACTAGCTTCACCCGTCCTCATCTCAAGTACTAAATAAGTCTCACTGTGTGACCACTGCTGTGGGCTTTGTAGTTTAGCGAAGTGTCTGTGTTGTGATGCTAATTGTGCGCTTAACGTTTGCTTGCAGTTACGTGCACTACATGAACAAGGATACTCACTACAATCAGTAAACAAGGGCGGACAGACGGCACTGCACTTTGCCTGCAAATACAACCACAAGGATATTGTCAAATACATCATTTCGTGCGCATCGCGGCGTCTAATCAACATGGCTGATAAGGAATCGTAAGTACCCAAATCGATACTGGTGTGTGATAGCCGTGTGATGAGTTGTGACACAGAATAAACAGGATACAGAATGCGCATGTCGACCAGCGAAGCAATCTGAATTTCGGGGGGAGATAAGAGAGTTTGAACTTTTGTCTCTGTTAATTTGTCGTGCGACGATGATCTCTGTTATTGTCAACTTCGCTGGGTGCCGAGCAGTGCAGAGCGAGTTCGTGCACTCGACGCAGGCAATAGTTAGAAGTTACTGTCATTTTCAATGAAGCGAATGACGGGCGATGTGCTTTCGTTGTTGTGTTGATCAGCAGTTGAAAATTGTAAGTTTTGCATTATTGTTTCTGGCTGACTTTCGCTGCTAATTGCCGACGTGTGTTGGTTTAAAAAAAGTCGTTTTCATGTTATTATGCTTCTGCGTGAAGAGATATTTTTCTCCTTATGAGCACTTGAAGGCTAAGGTTTCGCGAATTTTTACGTAATTGACTCCTGTCTCGATTTATTATTTTATCTCTTCGCCATTTCGCGTATTTATTTAATCACCTAACATTTTGCCAGAGTACACGTACTTTAAATCTCAGCGTCCCGAAATTTGTGTATATTGCCTCGTCTCGAATGTTCTTTGTTAGTACAATTCGTTTGTGGAACTTGCTTCCACCTAACATAAAATCTATTAAACAACCGAGATGTTTCAAATCGGCAGTAACGTCTTTTTTCTCCTAACTCCTATTTTTCTCCCTCTGTATATACCCTCTTGTGATTATGTATTCATCATCTTACATCTATCTTTATACTTCACTTCAAATTTCTGAGCTTTCATTTTCAATTTTCCTTCTTCTGTTTGTAACTAAATTGTATTAATTTTACAAAAAGCTACAAGAAAAAATTAAGTAAGCAACGACGATACCGAATGATCGTATAATAAAAAGTTTGTTTTGCCTTTTTTCGATATATGTATGTATATATATCCACAATTTAAAATATTTTTCGTACACAACGGTTGTTTCCGAATCCTTAAACTATTTCCAATATTAAATATAATAATAGTATGATATCTTTATACCATAGTGACTTTTTAAGTCGATAAGTTACCCCCTATTGACATTCGTTCTCATACATTTTTGCACGCTACACTCCGTCGTAAAATTGCTACCGACAGCGTATGTACGCACTGCGCTGCACGCAGAATGAACCACAAAGCAAAAATAATTCGAATTCAATGTTTCATTTCCTAGCCGGCAACAATAACAACAGCCTTAGCTTATTGCTCTTCTCCCCATATATGAAGCAAGTGGCACTTCGTTTTGTCGGCCGACAACAACAGCAACCACAGCCCGACGCGATTTTCCCGTCAATGCTTCGCGGAGTCGCATGCGATCATTACTTTCTTCTTACCTCTGTGCTGTTTGTTCTGTGAAATAACAGAAACGAAAGCTGTTTAGTGCTGTTCGTAATGTTAATAGCGAGGACGTAATGTTAAATTAACAGTGGTCGTAATATTACGACCCCTTAACATTTTTGAATTTGTATGAGATGCGCGTTCTGTATTACTGTTTATTCTGTGGTTGTGAAAAGTGATGGGCCTCATTCCATTGATTGGCTCAAACTCAACTCAAAGCCAAAAACCACAAATTGTCCGCTACAATGTGCTCTTTTTATTATTTGCAGTGGACAGACAGCACTGCACATTGCGGCCGAGCAGAATCGCCGCGACATTTGCGTGATGCTGGTGGCGGCCGGCGCTAATTTGCAGGCGCGCGACGTGTGCGGCAACACGCCCATGATGGTGGCGTTCAACAAGAATGCCACCGAGATCGCCACATATTTGGAAAGTAAGCAACCGACGAGGCCGAAGCCAGCCAGCAAGCTGTCGGCTACAAAGAGCAGCAGCTGAGCAGCAGCAGCAGTAGAACGCCAAGCCGAACTAAACTCAATGCGGCCAGACAGTAGCAAATTTAGCAGCGCTCGCAATTGCTTATTTAGTAAAATCAATACCACATACAATAGCAACAGTAACAGCAACATTTGTAGCATCACTGTAGCCGTCGAAGCAGCCAGCGACTAAACAGCGACAAAGACTGCAAATAAATTAAAATTCAAAAATGTTTGCAGTATTTGTCGCGCTGGCTGGCAATCAGCTACGCAGCAGCCAGTCCGCGTTTTATTTACGTTGTGTGCATTGTGTACGCTTGTCCAATGCGTTTTAATGCTTTCTTTAAGGCTTGCTTTCATTTTTTGTTTTTGTATTTGTATTTGTGTTAAATAAATGTAGTGTACTGTAAGCAGCAGAACGCGGCGGCAGAGCCTCATTCACTTTTTGAATTCAAGTTAAATGTTGCTCGGTTCGGTTTACTAATAATTCTGCGCATTTTTCTCTATTTCAATGCCAATCGAAAACGCTAAACCCACGCATGCACACAAACTGCTGGCATATGCCACGAAATGGCAACACCACCACCGCATCACCAAACTCGACAAATGTTGACAAATGTAAATTTCCACATTCCGTAATTGTTAAGGCCAAGAGCGCTTCCAGCACATGGACTCGCAGACCAGATATTGAACAGAACCAGGCTTCACTGTACATTTGAGCCTGTGACAAGAATGTTGAGATAGAATGTAATGCAAAAATGAAAGCAAAAGGCAGCAAACAAATAAACAATATTAACAAATCAAGAAAACGAGAAGCGTTTGAGATCAAAATAATGACAAGGACAAACAATTGAAGCGACAGCGTTTGCCAAAGGCGCGTTACCAGAGTTGAAGCGGTTTTTCAAAGCGCACTTTGACAAGCGCTGCCATTAAATTTGAAATGAAACCAAACACATGAAATCACAACACACACTACTACACCGGTACACGGGGTATTAGGGCCCGCAGGCAAATTCACTTTAGCGCATAGTTTTCGAAGAGACATCGTATTTGTTGTAATTTATTTGATTATTCAATAGTGATAGGGTGACATGCAATTTGAATTTCCTTTACATTTAAGCAAGCAAATTAACAGTAAATTCTGCATACAGTGTATTACACATATTTTATTTAATTCAATTAGACGCGAGTTTAATCATAAGTAGCACTAAGTACGGCTGCCCGTGAAGGACAAATTTGATTATACTTAAATTTAACACTTGACACTTATTATTATTATTAGAAAACATGCACATCTCAAATTATTAAACTAAGCAAAAACGGCAAAACAATTACTAACTACATTTAAAATTCAAAGAAATGCTGCAAAAAATTGCTTAAAACGACTATTGTGATATAAAATGGCACACGCACACACGCTTTGTGGGTGTGTGCGTGCGCGTACACATACAGAAAATACACAAGTACACTGTCCTACACACACGTACACACTGAAATGTATACTTTAGCTGTAGTGCGTAGCAAAACGTAAATTCATTTCTGCTGCACCGCACGGCGTATGAGCAACTTTCGAATTAGTACGCTGCACTCGGACTTCTTAACAAACGCCACGCCTATGTCAGCGTGCAATGATATTCTAGTACAGCATAGAGCAATGAGAACAAAAAACAAATGTTTAAATTCAACAAAAACCAACAAACTAAACGTGCAATTCCATAAGAAATGAATTGGAAAAGTAACAAAGTTCACAATAAACGAACAAAAAACTCTAAATATGCAATGCGAAAAAAAGGTAATTAACTGCTTGAGAGCTATACTTATACAAATATAAATACAAACACATATATAAGTGAATAGGTACACAAACAATTCCTACAAATACCTAATTAAGCGAACAACTAATGGACAAAGCCGTAGGCAGCCACTTGGCTTTCACTGTGAAATGCAAAAGCGTGTAAAAATCATTTTTGTAAGCAACTTGAAATCTCAGCTGTCGACTTTTCACCGTAAAGCCGAGCAGCTGTGACATGGCTTTTGCCGCTGGACAAACAACTCTGTGCTTTTCTTCTTTAAATAGCAATCGGCAAACAAAACTTGTATAGTGTAAATACTGCTGTAGAATTTCATAATGGCGCAGTTTTACAAAGAAACACCAAACCATCGATACACACACACACACACACATATATGTAGGTGCAGAGAAATCAAACTGAACAAATACTCAACGAACACTTTGCTAGGCTATTTAGTAGCGCAAATAACTATATACAGATTCTAAATTTCATATTGTACAATGTACTCGTAATATTAAATATGCCTTTGTAAATATTATAAACACACAGTACGAGTATTTAGATCTGCCCCAATCGTTTGAATTTCTGTCGATATTTGGTTTTTTTATTGTTAGAGAACTTGCCATGACCGCTCGGCAACGATTCGGCAATGCATGCCAACAATTGCTTTGAACCAGAAGACTGTTAACATTTGTATAGCATCGTTTCTGCTACTGTTTTAACTACTATTTGCAATAAATGCTCACATTTCTATTATAAATTTGTAGCTGTTCGCATATTTGTTGGTCTTAGCTTTGCTGAAATTTATTCATTTAATTTGTATTATGTTTTGAAAAACTGACAAAATTGAAAAGGCAAAACTGAAACACAGAAAAACAAAACAGTTGAGATCCTCATGAGCGCTTTAATTGATTAAAAAAGCTAACTATTTTGAGAAAGTTATATATGTGACCCATAAGAAGGAAAGCTGACAAATGCTTTATAGAAAATTATATCACGCAGAATTTCAACGCAGGCCTGTTAAACGCATTAGACCAAATACAGCCAACTCGGACTCGAAACAACCCAAGAATTTATATTTACAATACAAAATCAAAACCCATGATAAATGGTCCCATCTATCACTGAAAAGTTAGTTAAAATTTATTGTTTTTAAAATTTAAAAATTTTTTAAATTTAACTTTTTACTCAAAATGTATTCAACTCAACAACAACTTCTTTCTTGCTCCAATCAATAATTTTTTTTTTAAAAGCACAATTAAATTACAATTTACTTAACAACAACTCATGAAACAAAAGTCATCCTAAAAGTGTAAACAAGTGAGGGCAATAATTTGATTAAAAAACTTCAACTTTCATAAATCAAAAGCTATGTCTTTCAGATTGTCCAAAGCCCCATAGGCTGCGTTATGCTTTCAGGCTAACTTTTAATGCTACAATTTCCGTACCACTCACCCGATGTAGAACTTGGCTACCAAACAACACTTGGCAAGTCTTCACTTTAACTTTCGGTTAAATTTTACTCCCACTTCAACATTGCAGCAACATTTTCGCAATAAAAACGTTCCGTTGCTCCCTCTGCTTTATACAAATGAATATTGTGAACTGAAAACTAAATACAAAAATATTTATATTTGTTTAGCAACAAAACAACAAAAGACATACCACAATTATTTAAAATAAAAATTCTCCCAAATACGAAATGGTTTAGGGCAGCATGGAAGGACTTGAAAACTTATTAGCGTTGTAAGGCAACAATCATGTCAATTATTGCAAAACAAAAACAAACAAATAAAACCAACACAAAAAACACAGTTTTTTCCAACACAAAACACATAATTTTAATTAAAATTGAGACAACTTATTGAAGTGTAGTTTTCAATTTGACTCGAAACAATTGAAGAGTGCAAAAATTGTTAAGCTAGAAAATTAGACATTAGACATTACTTAAGCAACAAAAAAAGCAAAGTCAAAATGCTACTAGACAGTAATAATCATCAACAACAACAACAACAACAACGTTGACATTTTGGTAATTATGTTTTGGATAATATAACAGCAACAACAAAAACCGCAACAGCAGCAGCTCTTATACAGCGAACGCATTGAAGCCAACGATTTATTGCATCTTTATTCAAGCCCCTTAAATTTGCAATAAATTGTCGCACAAAAGAAAAAATAAATAAACAATTTAAAAATTTAAACCAACTATAATATAAAACATTTTCTTAAATGATTAACACAAAACGACAGCATTTTTGTGAAATCAAAAACAAACACATTTTCTAGTATATTAAAATTTGAACTAAAGTAAAATCGTAGAGTGTTGAACATTCACAGCAAATGACAATCGAACTTAATAACAAAAGGAAAATAAAAGCAGACATTTTTTCAGCAATTCAAAACGCACGCAAACATTTATTGAGAATTACTTAATTGAGAATTTAATTAAATTTGTATTGAAATTGAAAATTACTAAACATGTATAAATATCAACAGGCAGCAGGCAACAGCGCCCAACAGCTGACACACTAAAGTGAGTCAAATTTTTTATGAGCATTTTTGATGTTTATCCACAATGCGATAACTTGTGCGCTCGAATATGTACAGAATTTGTTTGTTTCTTTATTTTAATATTTATGTAATGATCAATATGTGTGTGTATGTCCATTTGATAAGCAAAACACTTGATTATTGCGGCAAAACTGATGGACGAAATAATCAAAACTCTTGAAAAGCAATTCATTTATTCTTGTACTAAGGAAATTTAGTAGTCGTAGAGATGCACACAGAAAACGTGTGTACAGCAGCTAAACTAAAAGAAAAGTCTATGCAAATCAAATACCAAATGCAAAGAACTAACGAAGCTGAGGCTGAATGTGGCGGAGAACGATACGGGCACATTTGCTTTAGAGTTGGCAATTGTGCGCAGCAACAACAGCCACAATAACAAAAACAGTTAATGTAAGTGTAGGACAGCTACTTACAAGCATTACTTTATGTAATTAGTGCGAGTGTCGAAAGCAGCACTAACAATCAAATCGAATAAATATTATATAGGCGAGTACACTTGTTCGGAGTACTACCGGGTCCAAGCAAAACACTTAATGAATACCAGAATTGCTAACCTAAACGAAGTAAACTAAATAAACTACACATTACAAATACACACAAACACACACTCACATATGTACGCTACGAACCGTGCATTCCAAATTGCATGAACTACATATAAACGCTTGAGAAGTGGAAAAAATAAATAAATGTGCGCAGCAAGTGAGAAATGAAGCCAATAAGCCATATAAATGTAAGCAGTTCTGCTGCATTGTCTACTTTACATCTAAATGTATGTAGATATGCGGCACAGCGCTAGCGTTGAACAAACAAACAGACACACGGTTGTGAAAAGAGTTGGGCCAAAAAATTGTATGGTCACTAAGAGCAGAAGAAAATTTGAAAAAATAAATGTTTAAACCTATTCTTAGGCCATCAATAAAGTCAACAAATGCTAGCACACTCTTTCCAATGAGCTTTAACAGCCGTGAGTGAATTTCTGGTCTGCTGCATGTAATTAGAAGCCATAGTTGAGCCACAGAAAAGCCATGTTTGATGAGTTATCTATGGTTGAGTCAAGTTTTCAAGATTCATTCATTCATAGACAACAAGCTCGCACCCGCAGCGCCAAAAAAAGGCACAATCCCAGAGCTAAAACATTCTACACACTTGTTTTGTTTTTAAGAATTTCTCAACTAAAAATAAAATCAGTCTGAGATTAAATTATAAGAAATTACTTAGTAATTCTCTATGCCACGTTGCATTCTATGCTTGAAAATATAACAATTTGTCGGAACAGACATTAGACTCGTCCCTTTTACTACGACTTGTTCCCTCGGAAAAAACCGAGCAGATCCTACGGTGCCAATGAGTCAAGGTGTTCGCTTCTCAACACATCAGTTCCAAACGTCTCAAACCAGATTGGGGCATACGTGGGGGGCAGATACGAGAAGGTTTCGTTCAACTGCAGCCGCTCTCAGCCATGCTCCTGGCTTCTGGTAACAAAATAAAGCTGACCTAAAACTGATTTGGCAAATATTTATTTAAAAAATTTCAACGAAATTTTTCTTCAATTCAGGAAACCTTCAAAATTTACCTTCATACTTCTTGACATTAATATGAAATGCAAAAAAGCCAGAGTTGTATGAATACATCATAGCATTATTGAATATCTGAACTGAAGTACGCAGCCATCAACAGATCAAAATTTCTTCCTATAAGCAAACTCAAGTTTAGGCAACAAAATCTTCACCTTCATATTTTTCAAAACATAAGAATAATCTTGATGCTTTGGCTAATGGCACCAACTTTCTCACTTTGCTCCGCGTATTTATGTAATGATCCAGCAACCAAGCGATACTTTTACTGTCGCATTGCACATTATTGAATTATTGACCCGATTGCAAACTAAATGAACACTTTCTGCTAATTACAAATAAATAACAACATAAAAACACTAAAGCAAAAAACTGTAGAAAAGAAGAAGGAAATGTGCAAAACAGCAAATTAACAGAAAATAAAAAAGAAAACACACGAAACGAAAGTCTTATGATTCTTAGATATTTAAGTCGTATTGAATTAAACAAATAAAACAACCACAAGAATTCGTAAAAGTATTCAATTAAATTACAAGTATTTCTCATCAATTGCAATGGCAGGCAAATCATAGAAACTATGTATGTTCAATTTTGCAGTTTATTTTCAGTGTATTGTGTACATAGCAGGAAGAAGAAGCAGCGTGAATTGGTGAATTTGAAATTTAATTAAAACCCAATCACATACATACATACAATGTACGTTTAACCGCAAATACTTGCAATTTATTTATGAAAAGCACCAGCAAGAAAAAGAATTCGATGATAACACACATTAATATAAACCTCCATGAATACTTGCAACACATTAATTATTATGATTATTATGATTACGATCATTATAGGTATAGTTATTGTAATGGCATTATGCAATTGAATACGGATGAGTAATTCTTGTTCGAATATTCAAACAAATAAAACTACAAAATAAATCGTAAGGACATTATTTTCTATTCTGTTTTTATTTCCACACTTGATTAAACATTTTCGGTTGCTATTATTTTCGAACCTTTTTTATTTAGTACTTATATCCACGAACGGAGTAAGCGCGGCCCAAGTGACGTGACTATTCGATTTGACAATCAGATCTGTGTTTTGTTATAATTTTGTGACCAAATCAAAGTCACCTTCAGTGACTTTCTAATTCACGAAAATGCTCTGAATGGGGAAGCATATTTCACTTTTGAAATTTAGATAGAATTTCGGTTTGTTTTCCATTGTTCCTTTGTTGTTCTAGTCTCAAGTCTGAACGCAGCAAACGTGCAACACAGAAAAACTGAAACATACTCGTACCGAACGAAACAATGAAACGAACGAATGCATTCAAGCCAACAAAAGAACACTGATAAACGTTGCCTCTTGTAAATACTACAATTAAATTAAGTCTTCATAACAACAACGCAACCAAAAACATCTTCGATGCGTAACATTTTTACAGCATAAGCAACTGTAACCCACTTAACATTACTCACCTACATACATACAAACAAATCGAAATTGAAAATAAAATATTTAACAAATATTTGCGACTTGACGAACATTGAAAAACTAAAACATGAAAAATATTCAAATAAAGCAAATAAATCTTAATAAAATTGCACTGCAAGCACTGAGGAATTTGATTCAATTTTAATGAAATTTAATAACATTAAAATGTAAAACAAAAACAATATAAAATTTAAAAAAAAATTAAAATTTAAACGCTGATATCTTTTTTAAGCATAATCATACAACTTCTAAAAAAAAATTCTAACAAAAATTGGCACATTTGTTCAGGTGGGGGACGACAAGTCGACCGAGGTCGCTGTGGCGTCATGGCTCCGCGATGCAGTGCCCCAAACCTAATTCCATGTTTGGCAGCTGCATGCGCCGCATTTCTTCATAATGTTTTTGTTTTTTTTTTTATTAGCAAACAAAAATAATAAGATTATATTAATTCCTAACTTTAAGCAAAAGCAAAAGACTTCTTGATATTGGCAAACAAAATTATTTTTAAAAACTATAACGAGAAATTAATCATTGTGAAAAGCGAAAATTGAACTCTCAATAATTGTAAATATGAACATTTGAAACTAACAATTTGAAAACTTAATTTAATTAATCGCAACTAAGAAATTAATAAAGCAAAAGCAACAATTCAAATCAAATAAAAACTTTTTTCGAAAAATCAATAAAAGCAATTTGCGTTTTATTTTAGGAGTCATTACCCAAAATTACTTACACAGTGCGACAATTATGTATTAAGACTCGAACCATATCTCAGCAACCAAGCGCGCCATCTATGTGTGTTTTGAAGCTTCAACCTTCCTCTACTAACTGTCAAAATTTCATGACATTTGGTTGACATTTAATATTTATTAAAATTCATTTTGCAAAACACGTTTTCGTTTGATGTTGAAATGTTGAGCAAAAATCAATGAGAGTCAGTCATTCTAGAGACATCATTGCAGCCGCAGAAAATGAAAATTATGAAACATGATGTTTCCAATACGATCCAGAAACCAAGCGTCAAAGTGCGGAATGGAAATCAAAAAACTCACCACAAGCCAAAAAACACGAAAAGTTCCATCAAAAATCAAAACAATGCTCATCACATTCTTCGATAGCAAAGAAATTATCCACAAAGAATTTGTTCCAACTGGTCAAACAGTTACTGCCGCATATTACCTCGAAGTTTTGAAGCGTTTGAGGGCGTTGGTCTCTTTTGCACGATAATGCACCGAAGCACACAGCACTCATTGTTCGTCAATTTTTGGCTCGGAATCAGGTCTGTGTGTTGAATCATCCGCCGTATTCACTTGATTTGGCACCGTGCGACTTCTCTTTGTTCCCGAAACTGAAATTGAAGTTGAAAGGGTGCTTTTTTGATGACATTCAGACCATACAACGGGCTTCGACGAGGGCACTTGAGGAAATTCCGAAAAATGAGCTGGAACACGCGTTTGAATCACTATTAAATCGATGTAACAAGTCTATTGAATCAGGAGGAGAATATTTCGAATAAATATACCGAAAAATTAGCAGATATCGTGTTTTAATTGTGTTTTCTAGAGGCAGTCTTAATACATAATTGTCGCACTGTGTACTTACTTAACTGGCCATAACAACCCGTTATCGGGTTACGGCCTGCCGCCTACCCAAAATTACGTAATAATAATTCTTTCTAACAAGTGAAAATTGGACAATATTTTCATGTTGCATTATTGTCCTACTTCTGATTTGTACTTGGGCCATGACTTGAGCAATAAGGTGAAATTTCAAGCCTAAGGTGGCCTACAATACAGCTCAATCTTCAAATAGACGTCTAAAATCTGTACAAATCGCTTCAATCTTTAAACGAATCCCCTCCCTCCCGCACATACAACTCCATCTGTTTACACTTAAATACAAATTCCATACATCCATGCAAATTAAGTGGCAAAAATAAGTTTTATTTCACATAATTTCAGTTAGCATTTCGGCTCGTCGACCAAAAAAAACATAATAAAGTGATTGTGCAGTTCTGCTGCATTAAAAACCTTGTTCATCATAATATTCAGTACACATAAAGCATAATGATTCAAAAAGTAACTGGCTACTTTAAAACACTTCAGCCTAATAAAGCTGCGCAAAAACAAAATAGGTATCTGGTAAAAATAGAAGAAAATTGGTCACAGGCTTTAAGTAAAAAAACAAAAACATTAAGCATTAACTCCATTGACATATCAAACACATAATATAAATGAGAGTAAGTAAAAGCCAAGACGACACCGCAATAAAAACATAACATTTACATATAAAACGAAAAATGCATTCCATGCTTTGGTTAACAGCTCCGAACAATTGTGGTGCCGCTTACACTTTTTTCATTCAACCATCCAGCCACTTAAAGATGGACTTCTGAAACGACTGCATCGGTACAAAGATCGGCGTCGAGTTGTATCGCTGTGCCGGGTGGTAGAGGCTGCGTGTCACCAACTGCTGTACGTCCACGTAGCGCAGCACGTAGCCATCACTGGTACCAATGTTGCGCTGTGATTTCAAGCGCAGTTTAAGCGGCACACGCAGGCCCTTCGAACGATTGGAGGCAACTGCACCGTGACCGCCACCGATAGTGACAGATATGAGTAGTAGCGTCACTTCAGTGTCGTTGAAGCCATTCCCTAGCGGCGCATTGTTACGAAATTTCGGCAAAATACTGTAAAACGAGGCGCCATCCAACTCCAGTGTGGGTGTAGTGCTGTTCGGACTGAAAAAGCTGAGCTTGTATGTATTCAGTATGGCTTCTGAGGAGTGCCGTGCAAGCAGTTGAAGTGCGGCAGCCAGCTGCCGGATGGCCGCTGGATAAGCAAACTGCGTGGCGCTGATTTGCATTTGCGTCGGCTGGGTACTGTTGATGGCGTCATGAACTTGCATTGAGAAAGTAAACAAAATTACGCCAATTGCAAAGATAGACAGTGAATCGCAACTCACTTAGCTCTGCGTAGGCGCCGTTAAGCACGCGCAGCACATAATGGTGGCTGGGAAAGTCCGCTTCGCGCTCCAACACCAACACCGCCACCTCGCACAGCAGCACATGCACATCTTGCACGCCGCCCTCCACCGCCATCTCCAGCAGTATGCAGCTAGTCTCGCCAGTACGTGGGTTCTTCAACAGAATCTGCAATCGCCAGTGAGAAAATCAAATAGATGGCCGCTTTTGAGATTTGCATGCCTAAACGGAAACTCACGCCGCCATACTGGACGCCCCGATTGCGGCAGCAACCGCCGTAGACCACAATCGGCACACACCAATCGTTGGCCAGGCAATAAAGACGTAGTTTAGCACAGTAGTCGTTCTGAGGCGCTGCAAAACTGTTTGGAGGAAAACGTCATATCAGCAACCAATGTTGGAATTCTACATGGCGCACTCACCTGAATCGCGGTGAAGCACCATAACGTGACTGCAATTAAAAAGTGTTCAACTTAATTAAGCGAATTGACTTGTAGTCCGTTAAATTATAAATGGTTCGAATGATTCAAAAGATCATAAAGCGTTAAATTAAACAACTGCTACTCGCCTGTTGATCGACGCCAGCAGCGGCCATTTCAACCTTCGGTTTGGCCCACTGCACTTTCAAATCACAACTCCACATACGCACGCGCCCCGGTGTGGTGCGCTTCTTCGCTTCCAGCGCCGTCTCATGGTCATAGAACTCGATGAAGGCAAATCCACGATTCAGCTCGCCCAGCTCGCAATCGGACGTCAATTGCCTTCCTACCTTAGCGGGGTACGCAGTGAAGTTCTGCATCTCGGGAAAGGCTTTCCGGAAGCCCAACTCCAACGCCGCCAGCGGTAGGGCCCTGGGTATGTTGCTCACGTAGAGACGATTTTTACCCTGCGAGCGGTAGACGCGTAAACGCTCGCCACTGACGAACCGAAAATTCAACATCTCGTAAGCGGCCAACGCCTCCTCCTCGCGCGCAAAACGCACGAAAGCATATCCACGCGTTGTGTTGCCGGAATCCATCATTAGTCGGAACTCGTACACAGTGCCGCAGCGGTGCAGCCAGAAGAGAAAGTCCAGCTCATCCAGATCGCGCGGTATGTGTGCCACGTAGAGCTCGCAAACGTAGGAGGGACGTGGTCCCACATAATTGCGAGGTGGCCCGAACACCTTACGCCCATTTTCCAGTATGGCCGGCATGGCCTTGGCCGCCGCCAACGCTTCGTCGAACGTGTACCGGTGGCGTCCAGACGACGACGATGATGATGTCGATGGCGACAGACTGGCTGAAGATAAACCGTAACTTTTATCAGGCGACGAGGTGGATGCCGACGTAGCGGATTCATTTGAATTGCAGCAAAACATCTTCGCCGCGTTCTTATCGTAACGTATTCAAATTAACACTTTTTAGATTTAAAATATTAATTATATTACACACTTAAGATACTCACAATCCCCTTTCTAGCGAATTTCAAAGTATTTTGCTGGTGGCTGTGTTGTTGTTACCATCTCCAGGAATTCAAATTGGAGTTCTGAGAAACTCTCACAGCACAAAATGCTGGCTCAGAGTGGCATAGAACGGAGACCTTTAGTACGAATCAACTCAAAGCTCAAAGAAGTCTCAATATTTATTGAGTCAATTTGCTCAATATTTCGTGCGTGATTTCCTATATAAAGCGTAGCGTGAAACGATTATATGATATTAAAAATGTCTATTAGTACTAAAACGCATCAAAGTGGCATATGACATCTACTAAAATATTATTAATTAGATATGATTTGCACTCTTATTAATCACATTGGCATCGATCTGTAAAATATTTCTTTTTCTTATTGCTATTACAGCATTGAAAAAACGAATAACAATTAGATTGTGTTAAGCGGTATTTCTCTTGTTATTAATCTTTAGCATAATAATGAAATCCGATATTTATTAATTTCATTAAATTTATGTGCGATAAACTAACTGCATTGTGAAATTGCAAAAAAAAAGTTCAGTTTGTATAAATATTACAAATGGCACCTGGACTTTCTTTTGCCAAAATACCTAGGACCAAAGGTTTCAAAGATTTGTTGAACAATACAAAAATATTGTTAATTAGATATGATTTGCACTCTTATTAATCACATTGGCATCGATCTGGAAAATCGATCAAATACCTCAGTGAAATATTTCTTTTTCTTATTGCTATTACAGCATTGCAAAAACCAATAAAAATTTGATAGTGTTAAGCGGTATTTCTCTTGTTATTAATCTTTAGCATAATAATGAAATCCGATATTTATTCATTTCATTAAATTTATGCGCGATAAACTGATTGCATTGTGAAATTGCAAAAAAGGTCAAATTTGTATAAATATTACTAATGGCACTTGGACTTTCTTTTGCCAAAATACCTAGGACCAAAGGTTTCAAAGATTTGTTGAACGGTATTTGCATTTCGATGTACTTTTTGTTGAAATGAATTAAGATTTCATTATAGATGGGTAGCCAACACTCCATCATGTTGCTTCGCAATCACCCTGTGTCAAACTTCATAGTGTTCTATTACAATTTGGCAGCACCACAAGTTAACAGGAAAGTTGAGTTTGAATTTTTCCCAGATTTGGATACACTGCTCCAACGGAAAACGCAAAAAGCTGCTACAGATTTTCGAATTGGCTGTTTTCATAATTATAAAAAAAAGTTCAGCGATTTGTAGTGTATTTGTATTATTTTAATCGAACTGCTTTTTGCGCAAGTGGAAGATGGACTATTCGACGCAAAATGGGACGCCTCAACAGTTGAAGGTCGCCATGAATGTGCCCGTACATTTTCAACATGCTCTATCGTCGCCCGAGTCGGGCGGATCCGATAATGTGAGCAGCGGAGCTCCAACGATGTCTTCTCCACCAGCATCAGCTCCCGCCCCACGTACCAGCGCGCACCATTTTGCACTTATGCAGATGAATGGGCGCAAGGTGCTGGGCCCACCAGAAGGCTGGCGCGGTCCGCCACCCACCAGTGCATGCGAGCTGTTCGTGCGCCGCATTCCCAAGGACCTCAACGAGCAAAAACTAATTCAGCCATTTCTGCGTTTCGGGCGCATTTACGAGATTCGGCTGCCCATGGACTTTAATCAGGCCAATCGCGGTTACGCCTATGTAAAGTATACCACCGAGGAAGAGGCCGCCTGCGCAATGGAGGTGCTCAGCCACTACTATGTGGCACCGCGACGCAAATTGGAGATTCTGCACTCGTACGAGAAGTGCCGGCTGTTCGTGAGCAATATTCCGAAACACCTGGACGAGGTGGAGATAGAGGAGAAGCTGCGCACCGTGTTCCCCACCATGCAGCGCATCTACACCCGTGGCGCCATCTCGATGCGCGACATGCAGAAGAGTATGGGTGTCGGCGCTGCGGCAGGTGTGGGAGCAGGTGGTGATGGCAGCGATTACGGAGGCGGCGGTGGTGGTGGCGATTGCGGTGACGCAGCAGCCATCGAATTGAGCGGCATCCACAAGAATCGTGGCCATGTCTTTATACACTTCGCGACGCACATGCAAGCGCTAGAAGCAAAGAAAAGTACCACGCCGGGTGTTATACGGATGTGGGATCGCGACCTGAAGGTGGTGTGGGCCAACACTGAACGAGACGCCGACATTTCGAAGGCGGTAAGTCGTCGCCATTGACTATGTGAAACATGCATAAACAAATTATCTCGCTTCCAGACTAAAACGCTTTTTGTGCGCAACGTCGATCTGTCTGTAAACAATCGCGATATTATCGACTTGCTGGTACAGTGTGTGCCACGGCAGGAGATACGGAAAATCTCTAAGGTGCGCACCACGGCCTTTTTCGATTTCACAACCCGCGAGGCAGCAGAGAAGTGCTTACAGCAACTGCAGGGCACCGTGCTACGCGGTCAGCGTCTGGACTTGGAATGGGCCAAGCCTTCGGAGCAGTGAGAAGCGTCCACTGTAGCTGCCAGATTTCGTTTCTAACAGTCCAATTCTTTTTTTGTACCCAACAGGCAGTCGTTGCATCGCATGTGCAAGACAGACTATGACGCGATGCTGCGTCTGAAGTGCATCGCCAATTGCTGGCACATTCCAGTCATCATCTTTGGCACATACTTCGAGCTGGAGGGCCTGCAGTACGGCGCGGTAATGCTCCGCGATGCCAACGGCATAGCGCGCGCCATCTTCTGCGTGCTGCAACCGCACGAGCTAGTAGACATACACTCGCGCATGTGCGAAGTTGTATGCGCATTGCTGGAAACCATTGGCGCCTTTCCCGACTACAACTACGTATTCTGTGTGCAAAAGGACAGTGCTCACCTATGTAAGTGCCACTCTCCAAACCCAGTTGAATGAGCTAAACTCAACTCTTTCACAGTGGGCATGGTCACGCACAATGTGCACTCGGTGGACTTTATTGCTGCGCATCGTGTGCCTCAGGAATTTCTTTTCGATCTGAACGAAATCATCGACCTAAGTTGGGCTGTGGCTACTATCGCCTCCGCCAGCGAGGAGGTACTATTGCACGCCTACCAGGAGAGCTTTCGCACGCAAGCCGTCGCGACGTACCTGCAGAATTGGCTGGTGCTGGGCCACCGCATGTTCGGAACCATTATGCCCAAGTACCGCAACAAGCCGCCACTGCGCTACAACCTCAACGACACGCAGATTGTACTGGCGCTCTGCTACACCTCCACGGGCACCAATTGTCCTCTGCCGAGCCGCCCCTACATACCCTATCCGGTGACCTCATTTGACAGCGGTTACGACGGCTTGCGCTACGTATCGCTGAAACTGCTGCCCATTGCAGTAACGCAGTCGCGCTTCGTTACCAACCACGTGTTGAGCCACGTGCTGTTCGGCGGTTCGCAGTACTACCACCCGGCACAGCGTTTCATGTTTCCGCCCATGTGGATCGCTGGCTGTTCGTACTCCACTTCCATCAAGCAGCCACAAACCGTGCTGCCTGCGCCCATACATCACGCACCGCAGCAGGCTGCCGCCAATGCGCTTACAAACGGCATTGCAGCCAGCTATGGTGTACCGGCCGGTGCGACGCCGTCACCGCTGCCCGGAACAGCCACTGGACTGATGGCCAATGCGCAATCGCTGCACGTACATGGTTTTATGCACTCGCCATAATTCGTAGGTAGCGCTGCACGCGGCACCTTTACAATGTTGCATCTTATCGAAATATTTTGATTTTTTTATTATTGAATTTTGCAGTTGCACCTGAGATTGATTTCAGTCTTATGTCGCTGAGTTTGTTCATTTTAACGTGTTCGTGCAGCTGAGATTGAATTCAGTCTTATGTCGCTGGGTTTGTTCATTTTAACGTGTTCGTGCGCGGTGCAGTTGAATGTTTTTCGCACCATTGAATGTTTTTGCGTTTTATCATTGCTTTTTGTTTTCAGCCTTTGCAGCGCCCAACTAAAGTTGGAGTCGCTTTTTTTGTTTTATATTGTCGTGTGCGTTGTTTGTTTGACAAGCATTTTCAACTAGTACGTAAGGTTTAGCTTTACACTGTCCTTTTGTTTTGTATGCTGTGAAATTTTATTAAATGAATTTTAATAAAGCAGGCCTTATAAAAATAAGTTTTTGTTTAGTGTATTGCTGGTGATTCTGTGTTTGTAGTTTTTTTTTCCCTCTCTTTGAGATTTTCCCACGGTCCCATGAGTTCCACTGCGCATGATTTGAAGACAACTGCTGCCAGTCATGCAGCACAGCGGCGCTGTTGTAAACAAAATGTTAGTGGCATAAACAAAAGAGGACGCCGATTTAAATTTAGACACCGCACAAGAAAGCGTCAACTGAGCAACGCGCTCTGCTGAGAGCCGCTGAAAATACTGCCTCCTCCGCAGGCTGGCGAGCAGATTTTCTGAAAGACGTCTGTGAAGATGTGTGCTCTAGCCAACAGGAACCGTAGCATCGCACGATACCTCAGTCTCCGTGGAGATTTCGAACTCGACGCAACGGCCAACGAATCGCGAACGCGCGCAACTCGCAACGAGCCAATGAAAATTTTCACTTCAAGATTTTGCTTTGGTGCATATTTTTAGAAAGTTCTGCAAATGAAAAGTAGCTGACCAGAGAATTCGCATTTGTCTGGTTCCGGAATTCAGTCGAAAGAAATTTTCGGGAAATTTAGTAATAATCGATCGAGGTTTGAAGCATCGAAACGTGCTCCAGACCACTTGTTGGCTGATAGTGGAAACAAGTTGGAGAAATTAGTGAAATATTTCCACTGTACAGAAGCGCCGTATAGTATATATAATATAATCGTATATAGTATACCATATATTGTGTGAAGAGACAATTCGCTGGTTGTGTCTGGCAAATGTATGCAGAATCAGTAGCTGTCGCCATCAGTGCATTGATTCATCAGCATGTCGGAAGTTGCTGGGCATGAACGCAGGTCCAGCCGTACGGCGGCCAAAGCCAGCAGCAAGTACCTGCTGTTGCTGGCGATACTCTACTTCCTCACCTTCCCGCAATCCACTTTCGAGTTGGGCTTTCAGTTCGGTAGCGCTGACATTGGCGACACCAAAAGCCAAGTGGTGAAGCGGCGCCCGTTCGAGAAGAAATTCAAATTTCACAAAATCGAGCGCGTCTCCGACGAGGAGGACTATGCAGTCACTGAGGAAAACGATAACGATGACAGCGAAGACAACGAAGAGGACAACGACGACGCCGACGAGGAGACGAGTGCGGCCATAGACAGCACTGCGGCCGAAAGCAGCCAAGCCAACGAGGAGGAGGAGGTGCAATTTGAGCGTGTGCGCAGCGCACACAAGGAGCGCAGGGGCGCCGCAAAAGCGCCAGCTGGGCACGCAAAGCAAAAATCGGCCAGACAACAGCAGGAGGACAGCGCTGAGCAGTCGTCGTCACTCATCGGTTCACTATTCGGCGGTCTATGGGGCAACGCGCAGCAAAATGCAGCTGGCGACAGTAGCGCTGAGGCCGACGCTAAGGAGCAACGCTCCCAAACCAATGGCATTATCGATTGGCTGCAGTGGCTGGGTGAGCGAACCGGCCGTTTGGCAGAGCCGCCGCCACCGCCGCCACCGCAAACACCAGCGCCGGCAGCCGAAACCTGGCTGTCCTATCTAAATCGCTGGCCCTTCAACAGCTTATTTCCCATCGCCCAGCCTCCTAAACCCATACGCATGCCGCGCCGCAGCGCCTCTGCCAACGGAGATGAGCAAGCAGACGATGCCGCGCCTGTGTCGCCCACCATAAGTCAAGCGCATTTCGAATCGCTGCTGCACACTCTGCCCGGTTTCGTAGTAGACCCTTCACGCGTTGCGCACACCGAGTGCCGCCAACAATTGCAGATCTTTCATCGTCAGTTGCGTGGCAACAAGTTGTGGACCTTGCAGCGTATGTCGAGCAACCAGCTAAACCCCGCAACTGTCTAATTGATTTATTCCTTCTGCTGTTAGTGCTCGACGCCTCCGGCAAAATCTCGGCGGGACTGTTGCGTGGCAACATCAATCAGTTGGGCGACTTTGATCTCTGCACGCAGGTGAAGACAGTGGTTAAGGTGACGCCCGAAATACCAATGCGCATACGCGGCAAATACTGTCTGGCGCACATCGAGACACAGACAGCGGTACCGGCGCTGAAGGTGCCGCTGCATTTGGCGCAGGGACGCGGACTCTGGAATAGCCATCTGGGCAATGTGAGCAAGCGTCGTCTTCTAAACGAGGAGTTGGTTGAATATATTGTTTTTGTTGTGTTCTGTTTTGCAGCCTGGTCACTTTGTGCCGCGCTATGGTGTGGCCAATTGGGGCATCTGCGTTCCGCACCTATGCCCTGCTGAGGTTGTGCAGGAGATGATCGAGACCAACCTGCGTCGCTACAACGACTCGGGCGTGAAATTTCACATCGAAGTGGACGACAACGACTGTTACATGCGGCAGAGCGCAAAATTCGGGAAATTGCTGCGAAAAGACGGCAAGTTCCGGATGACGGTGTAAGTATAAAGAACCTCACCTCTAGTAGGGAGGTGGTTATGGCGCCAAAAACCATTCCTCTAGGGACCCCTTTAATTATTTACCCCTTATCGATTTCTGTTTTAACCCTTTCGCTAAAGGTTTTTACTTGGGAAAGTTAACATTTTAAATTTTACGTTTTAGGCTTCTATGTGGTTATATAGGGTGTTTTTTTTAGAGGTATAGAACTTCGAATTGAAATAAAACACAAGAAAATCGTTTTAATGTCCATCAATTTGGCTTTATTGGAAGGATAATTTTATGCCATTAATGTTTAAATATGATTTCGGGCATGTGGCCGCCGCGGCTGGCTCGAATAAAGCCAATTCTACAGGTCCAATTTTCAACCACTTTTTCGAGCATTTGGGGCCGTATGTCGGCAATAACGCCACGAATGTTGGCTTCCAAGTCCCCTAACGTTTCTGGTTTGTTGGCGTAGACGAGCAACTTCACATATCCCCAAAGAAAATAATCCAATGGTGTCAAATCACACGATCTTGGTGGCCAATTGACAGGTCCATTCCGCGAAATTATGCGCTCATCGAATGTTTCCTTCAATAAATCGATTGTGACGTGCGCTGTGTGGCATGTAGCGCCGTCTTGTTGGAACCACAACTCATCCACATTCATGTTGCGCAAAATCTTCCATAAAGTTGATGGACAAAGCTCCAATTGCTGTGCACGGTGGCGAATCGATTCATTCGGGTCCTCTTAAACATTTTGCTCTACAGCGGCAATTGTTTCTTCGGTGCGCACTGTTCGACGTCTCTGCGGATGCGTATTATCACATAGAGTAAACGTAGTGCGAAAACGACCCATGGTTAACCGAATTAATTGCTCTGATGGACGATTATGTCGACCATAAAATGGACGGAGCTTGCGGTAAACTTCGCGAACTGAACCATTATTTTCGAAATAAATTTGCACGATTTGCAAGCGTTGTTCTTTTGTCAACCTGTTCATGATGAAATGGCAAACCAAACTGAACATAAATGACATTAGAGTTGCCAGATTTGACCACAAAATGCCAGTTTTATCTCTATTCGAAAAACAAACCTCTAAAAAAAACACCCTATATTAGCAGCATTCCATAAGACATTTTTTAATTTTTATACTCGGACCCTGTATTTGAGAGTGTTTTTCTATGAGAGCAACCACATCGTTGTGGCTGTAATAATTACTTAAACATAAAACTTTTTACGCATAACGAAAATTTTAATATTTCTTCATTTACTTCAGCCAAAATTAAAAAAAAGTATCTAAATTGATAGAAAACGTCAAATTAAAAAGTTCTCTAATTTTGTCTGCTTCTTCTTCCTTTATTATGTCAAGATATACTATTAAAAAACGTGTATACTTCTCTTCTTTAAATTTAAATATTCAGTTTATTAATTTCGTATTTTTCCTAAAACTTCAAACTATTCTAAAGACCAACAAAAAAATTTATTCTTGCAACCATAGAGGATGCAGACGTCCACAAAGTAGCATGTTGCCATATGGCAACAAAATAGCGAAAGGGTTAAATCATTTATTTGAATAACATAAAATTATAAATCATTTTACTACAACCTAAAATGACAATCAGCGGAAGAGACTATCGGTCTCACATTTCCTTCAAGTTCTTTGTTCCAATAAATTTCCACTCTGCAGTTTGCTCATATCTCTGCTGATCGCAACCAGCATTGCCTCCCTATTCTTCTGCCACTGGTCCGCGATGCGAGAGTTTGTCACCGCCAAACTGAAATCAATCAGAAACATCACTAGTAGCAGCGAAAACGAGGATGCAGCGTCAATCGAAAACGAAGCTGAAGAAATTGCTGCATCGAACGACTCAACAGAAGCCATTACTGATGAAACGGAAAATGTGGAAGCCACTTCTACCGCACAACCAAGCGGTGAGGTAAACAAATACTCTAAAAACATTGCTAAACACGTTTTTGTTATAGAGTCGCTGCCATTAAAAACGCTGCTACAGGAAGTCTTCAGAGCATTCTCGCCACAACGCACACTCACCGAACTGATCGCGCCCGACCACGTTGCCGACGAGTTTCCCATCTTTCATGTGCTCAAGCTGGGCGCCACCTTTGCGCTGTACGTGTGTCTCAAGTATCTGCTGATTGGCCATCTGCCAATCACCAATCGCGACAAGTTGGTGCGCGCCGTCGATCAGCCGTCCAGCATACTGTTTCGTTCGCCCATCATTTACATGGACATTTTGCTGGTGATAAGCGGCTTTCTGGCCGCCTATCAACTGTCTGCGGAAATGGAATGCAAGTCGTACATCCACTTGCTGAAGCGAATGGCGGCAAAGATGGCCAGGTTCGACGTCGCTTCTACTGAAATATGCAGCGAATACTTATACGTCTTTTACTTTAGATATCTGCCCACTGTTTATGTGGTGTTGTTTTTCCTGACGTGGGTGTTGCCGCATTTGGGCGCCGGACCGCTGTGGACCAACTTAATTGGCCAGAATACGCAACTATGTGAGCAGCAAATGTGGCGGAACGTGTTCAGCGTGCAAAACGCCATCGATTTCGAAGAAACGGTAAACATTTATTTGAAACTAACTAAATCGGTTGTATCAATTGAATGAACGGATTGATTTTTTCTATTTACTCACTAATTGCGCCCTGCAAAACATCGCCTCGGCAGTGCTCGCCCATGACCATACAGCTGGCACTCGAAGTTCAACTCTTCCTGCTGGGTCCACTCATTGTCTGGCTGTACTACACCGACGCCGATGCGGCGTTCTTTGTCTACGGCGCCATACACGCGCTGTCCGTAGCCGCGCGCTTCTCGCGCACACAGCGCGAACATCTGTCCATGACGCTTTTCCACGGCATGAAGTGAGTATACGCAACATCGAACTTGGGCCTTCGCTTTCAGCTGCTCAAATGTTACTCATACGCAGCGTCAGCAAATTCTACCGCACTGCCAACCTGCTCTACTCCTCGCCCGTCAGCCGCGCGACCCCGTACCTGCTGGGCATTGGTGCCGGCATGCTGCATCGTGCGCATGCGGGCTGCTTGGACACTTCGCCGGAGCTCGTGCCGCTCGGCTGGACACTCGCTGTGCTGGGCATTGTTTGGTGCTTCTGGTCGCCGTCAGCCGCAATGCGCACCGATTACATTTACTCCGCCAACGATGCCGCCTCCTATGCGGCCTGGTGTCCGCTCATACTGGGCCTGGCGCTCATCTGGATCATTTTCATGTTTCCCAAAGGTGAAAACTCGGTGTTGCGATTTCTCACAACAATGCGGCCCATACTCTTCCTCTCGCGCATTGCGTTTCCCATGCAGCTGATGAGCTATGTGGTGGTGCTGTACAATACGGCCAGCGTCAAGGAGCCGCGCAAGTTTCAAATTAGTGATTTGGTAGGCAATGTGCATTTGAAGCAAATGAGCACCACCTAAGTGGTTGTTGGCTTATTGCAGATAAATTTCAACGAGGTCGGCGTCATAGTGGGCTTCGGTGTTGTGCTGGCTTTCCTGATTGATGTGCCCTCGCAGCAGATACGGCGGCTGTTAGTCAATCGCATTTTCGTAGAGCGTGCGCACAAAGAACACGAAGAGGAGCCTAGTTCGGGCGCGGAACCATCCGAGGCGGAAGCAGAAGCGTCGGAAGATTGCAGCGAGCATATTGCGAACGATATTCCAGAGCCACAGGAAAGCGTTTGGGCCTCAGACCCAGAGGAGGAAGAGCGCAAGTACATTGCGCGCAGGCGCAGCTCAGCAGAAGTGACGCCAGTAGCACATGAAACTGAAGCAGATGAAAACAGCAAAGCGACAGTGGCTGGGCGTGTGCCGGTGGAAGCTGAGGAAGAAGCTGATGAAGAAGCCGAGATTGCTGAAGAGGAAGAAATAAAAAAACGCCCTACAACACCGCCAACGAGAGAGGAAGACAAAGCAGAAGTCACAGAAACACGCTACACACGTAGACGTCGCCGGCTGAGTGATGATTAGCCACACGAATTGATATTGAACCCCCAAAAGTCAACCAAAAAGACAATTTAACATAGATTATATATCGGAATTTGTAATTGTATATTCCCAGCATATACCCGAACGATTTGCACTGCATTGGTGAGCCGACAATCCGTTATTCATCATTTTTTAATTTATTATCATTCGTTATTTTTATTTATTTTAAAATGTAAACCTTTCCAGCCAAAAAAAGTATTTTCTTATACGACAATACAATATTCACTTAAAAATCTTTGTATAGCTAAGTGTGTTACTAAAATCTTTGTCTGGAGTATTTAAAATAATAAAAGTGAGTTTGTTCTTCTCATTAAACACATCCACATTCAGCTACCAATTTCCATGTGTGTAAGAATTTAGTGGCAAGTTTAGTCGTATTGGTAGTAACTCTATGATGAAAAGAATAACAAAACAATTGCACTAAATGGACAAGGCATGATTAAAATATTGTACTAGTGGAGTTCACGCTTCGCACTGTTTGCATGGCTGCGGGTTTTACAGCAAATATCGAAGCAAGACAGCAAAAATGTTGCAGGTTTAACACAGAGGTAAAAGAGAGAGGGACTACAGATATTTTCTATTTTCTACTGCAATTTTTTGTTTTTTGCAACAAAGCGTGGACTCCACATACAATGAAAAAAAATGCAATACAAATATGCTTAGAGTTAAAAAACATCACAAAAACTTGTTGCAGCTAACCAACAACAATACATTAGTATTTAACAGAGTCTACTGAAGGCGGCACTGGCACGACTACGCCACTTGCTCCTCCGAAGTGCTGGGCGTCTGATTATCGCCAGCCTCTTTCGCTGCCGCTCGTTTCTCGGGCCGGCCCACTCTTCGCAGCAGTATGCGCTCCAGCGCGTGAATCGGCGATTCGAAGAGCAAACACAGCACAAACGCCAACACAAATGTGTCTGCAATATGACTCAGCACATCGTTGCCCTGGGAACATAAAAATCGTTATGACAAAATTACGCTGTCAGTTGCACGAACAACTTACCAGATTAATGTAATTTACATAGCCAACACTGCGTACGAGCGAAGAGTGATACAACTCAACGATACCATTCGACAGGTACGCACAGTAGGTGAGTCGACTGATGGGCGCAAAAGCACGACTGCTGAGCAAACTCTGCAGCCAGCCGGCGTGGCCCGTAGTTGCTGCTATCACCAGCCAGGCCACCGACAAGTTCCAGCCTAACTTGTGGCAACCGGAATAGAGTGTACTTTCGAAATTCGTGAATGGTCGCGTATAGAAACGGCTGACCGAGAACATGGAAGCACTGCCGATTGCAATCGCCAGCAGCCACAATAAGCGCACCAAATGTGTTGGCAATTTAACGCTGAAACAATTGAAAATCTATGTAGAACAAAAGAGTTTTGAAAAATTATAAAAATCATACCCCTTCTCCTGCATTAGATGCACTGCGAATCCGGTCAACAGGCCAATGAAATAGGCTGCCGCACGCATATGTGTCTTGATGTAGTAGCCAATGTAGAAGGCATTGCTGGCCAAGTCAGACAGCTCGCTGTAAGTGTTATCGAAATATATGAATAGTAAAAAGTAGTTTCCAAATCGACCAAAAGGTTGCCTGTCTTTGATTGTGGCTGACATTTTTTCTATTGTAGTAAAGTACAATTTTTGGATCGCAAGCGCTGTTGAAAGCAGACGTACATAGAACATGTTCGACAATTCTTAGCCACACTTCTACTGTAAGGCGAAGGTTCAAATTAATTAATCAATCAAATATATACAAAGCTTGATTTCACGGCCGCGGACGTACGAAATTGTTGTTCTTGGAGGGCCGGTAAATGCATTGGAAATTTATTGTTTCTACTTTCTTTTTGTCTATGCAGCTGTGGCAGATATCAATGCACCCACTGCACAGTGATTCGTTCCATAGACAAAATTCAAAAAATTTATAGTCTCAGAATTTAACGATTTTGATGTAATTTGAAAGGTAAACTCCAACTAAAAAAACCCCAAAAAATCTGTGCAAACAATTGTTTAGTGTCTGTGCAAAAGCGGCTCAAAGTTGAAACTTTTTTCACAAAAAAATGTAAACACATATTTATGTTTTTTAGTCTATTGAGTAAAAAAAATTTTTAAAATACATGGCTATCAAGAAGTTGCTAAAACTTTCAACACAGATTAAGAAATGATGTGGCCATTTTCTTTTTTAATGTTTTCTCAAAATTTGCAAAGCTGAGGCTTTTACATCACTTTTAATTCAAAATATTTTTCTAAATTAAAAATCCGATAATTGGCAAAACTTAGAGGAAAATATCTAAAAAGTATGTGAAAGTGTGTTCCTGGATTTTTTTTAGTTCAAGAAGCATTCTTTCTTTGTCGGATAATGTAATTACATCCTCCGATATCTTCCGATCTCAGAGAATAATTATATTTGAAAAGTGGTCTAAACGCCTATTTTTCGGCAACATTTATTTTCATCCCTAAAGGTATGCAAGCAGCATTAAAAACAGTGTTGGGACTTATTACTTTTGACAGTAACATATTACTTATTACACATTACTGACATTTGAAAGTAATATCGTTACATTACTTATTACTGGAAGTATCAAGTAATGTATCACAAAAAGTAATATATTATTTTCCATCAACAAATCGAAATATTTGCGGAATTTCCAGAAAAAAAACAATCAGCTTAAATGTTTATTTCATATTGAATTACAATTTGAATTTCATCACCTTTTTTGTTAAAACCGCTTGAATTTGCTTTCAAATGTTAATTGTTTCTCCACTACCAAACTCAGTTGGAAATGAAAGACCCGAGCTATGTCTAGTATGAACAAGTGCAGCGTTGTATAATTGTAATAGATCTTAATCATGTTATCAGTGCGACTGTTTTACATGGAAATTAGAAGTTTGTTGACTAAAAAGTAATATTGTAATAAGTAACTTGAAAAAAAGTAGTAATATTACTGAAGGTGATTACTTACGGGAAAAGTAACTAGTTACACTACATTTTTAAAGCAAAAGTAATATACTACGTAATTAGTTACACTACTTTAATATATTAGTCACAACACTGATTAAAAACGAAAAAATCTGCACAAATGCAAAACATACATCTATTATTATCGTTTTTATTGCAAAACCAGAGGGTCCTAAGACAATTTCTGTTACTCTTTGGAATTATCAAAGTTGACGTTACCGATTAAATGTAAAATCTGAAAAATCTAGCCAACACACTTCTTGCTATAGCTCACCAAAAATGACGAAATTTGCAAATTTAAGTCTCGGGCATTGCCAAACTACAACAGTTTTAGAAAAACAAAATAGAGATTTCAATTCAGCAGACCATGATTAACTAGTATACGAAATTTTAATATATGAAGATCGGACCACTCCTTCTAATTTTGTCCCGCGGTTGTATGGAGTCGAATCACTGTGCGCTGGCTCTCAAGAAGGCCTCTATAAATTTCATCTTATAAGTAGATTAAGGTGATTTTTTGTACATATTGAATATAATGTTCTAATGTTTTGTTTGTGTAAAAACAATTTATTAAACAAAACAAACAAAATTAAGTACTGGAGCGTTGCTAGTGCAGTGCACGTAAGGGTTCGAAATTCTACATTGTCGGCAAAAATTAAAGCCATTTTATAGCAGACAAATATTGTATTCACAAAAATCTACTCAGTATTCAACTGCAGACTTAATACTGTATTCCATTCAAACGACCTATACATTCATGTTCGTCGTCTTACTTACTCAGCATATGCCAGCAATGTCGGATCCAATTTACGCACATAGGTCACCACAAACGGCACGACTGTAGTACAAACGGCCAATACCACTAGAAAATGTTGTCCAAGCTTTCTGGATTTGTACAGCAAGTAAATAACAATCGGCGCTATGAAAAACAACTGCGAGTCCACCGACAAATACCACGACTGGAACATGCACTGCAAGTCACAAAAAATACGAGTTACTTATACGCCCCGCAGCACCACAAAGCAACAGGCCAGCATTCACTCACAAACTGATCCGTATTAACGTAGTTGTTTATGTAGAGTATGTTCAGCCACCACGACGCCTGGCAGCGCTCCTGTTCGCGTCCGATTCGCTGCCGCCACAGCGGCCCGTTGCCAACGCGCGGAAACCAAGTCATGTAGAAGCCAATGACGGCCATGTAGGCCGGTGTCAGGCGTATGTAGCGCGCCACATACAAGATCGCCGGATTCAGCTGGCCGCGCCGGCGCTCTAATTCGATCAGCAAAATGCGGCAGAACAAGAAACCGCTCAGCAGCAGAAATGTGTCCACGAACAGCAGCGAGTTGTACAAGAAGGCAAACGTGGGCAATTTCGTTTGCTAATGCAAAAAGCCACAAAACAAACACAACAACGCAAAGATAAACAACAAGAAAACGATAAATTGCAGCTAATATACAGAGACACAACATCGATTGCGCAAGTCGCCATCAATGTGCGTGGTGCTTGACTTTTTAACGGTTTCGGTTGTGGCCGAAACTTGTCAATGCGGCAAACACGTTTCGCGCCGGCAATCATTTGCACGCGCAGTGTCGATCGCAATCACCTACCTCGTCGATGAATGCCGCATTGTAAGCGGGACTGCCGTAAATGAACGACAGCGCATGACCGGCGAGTATGAGCAGCATGGCCAGCGCCTTAATGCCGTTGATGGAATTCAGGCCGAGCTGATCTTTGCTAGCCTGAAATAGTTTCTTCGTGTTCTCTGCAAATACAAGTGCACAAATTAGGCCGTTGAATTGGCAACGAAGTGCAAGCGCACCCACCTATAATCGAAAATGAGAGCAGCGCAATGGTCAGCGTCTCGTGGCGCAGCGCATTCTTGGAGATGTCGTCAGTGCGCTTGGACGCGCAGATCAAGTAGGCGTGATAGGTGGTGCTCAAAGCGGCCAGGAAGACGAAAAACAGTATGACAATGCTAGAATGGCAACAGAACATATAGTTGGATGCGTAATTAGGTTACGAAGAAACTTTGCCTAGTTTTGTATATTTCACTCTAGGGACACATTCAAAATGTAGTGAAATGAAATCAAATGCAACAGTGCAAATTTTAAGCTTTACGATTTCAAGATAGGCAAATTATAACAATTTTTCAATCATTTCATTTCGCTCTTTATGTCACAAATGATTCAACCACATCTCGCCTTAGCGCTTTCGTGTGAACATTTATCACATTGGCCACATGTAGTCACATTGGACATGTGAAGTGGTTGCTAAACTATCTCAACACACTTACGCATAGGCCAGCATGGCATTGTCAATTGGCAGCGCATCGCTCTCACTTAGCTCGCACGCCTCGTCGCCGGGCACCTGCACCGGCCGTTGCAAAATCTGTTGCAGAAACACTGCAATATCGTCTGGCTGGCAACTCGCCGGCACGCATGCGCCCCAATGCACCACAGTGTAGTTCATTGCCTGTAATATTAATTCAAGAAATGTATATAAGTAAATAAATCGTGTCAACAACATTAAAGCAAGAAATTTATTTGTATTAAACTTTAAATATATTCGCCACCGAGGCTTGTTGGCAAATTAGCGCATTATTTCGTAATATGAAAAAACGGTAATAAACACCTTTTTTGCATATGCAAAAGTCATTTGGACAAAAACTTAATGGTCAGCCCTGAAACACAAACTGTTGTCTGCATATAAAACGCTTCACATTTGCATTGTGCGTTCAATTGCATTTTATTTTCATTTCGCAATGCAGTGCAATGGCGAAGCGCGCTCTGTCGAGAGGTCGACTACGTTGCTTAAGTACTCGTAAGTAAGTTTATTTTCAGAGTGAATCTGAAACCTTTTCTGAAACTTGAGCTCTGCAATTAATAAATTACCGCACATAAACTAACAGCCGAATTGCATAAAGTGCAGCACTCGAGGAAATTAATTTTCACAATACTTTTATATGCCCGATTGATTATAAGGACCACAAATATAGACGCAACGCAATGCAAAACTTCAAGTATTGGATATTTTGGTTTCATCGAACAGCGAAGAAAACTTCTCCCACTAAATCATGCTATGGGTTGTCGCTGGTTGCCTTATAAAAACACTCGCCAAAAGATAAAATCATATCGCAAATGAATTTGGTTGAAGCTATGCAGTTGTAGAGTAAAATAAAGCAAATTTTTTAACTAAAAAAAAAAGGAAAATTCACAGACAGCTTTGTCTAAGATCATCGACATTATTATTTAGCATATAGCCTCCTTTATTTTGTAAACAGCTCTAGCTGATTTTTTAGTTAGTCAAAAGGTTTGCAGTGTTACAAACAAACCACATAACACAAATACTACGTTATTTTAATATTTAGGTATACGATCATCTGTACAATACACTACTGCAAGGCAAACTTGTGTTAATGGCACATTAATGATTTTGTTTTTGTTGGAAAACTTTTGATGTGACTAATTACTTCTTATTGATTGATTAGCTAAAAAAAAATATGTTAATAAATCACCGAGCATTGTTGAATAAAACACACTTTCACTAAACCAAGAATATGTATTTTGTCACCTTCAACGAAGTGTGTGTAGAACATACAAATGTGAGCATTTCTTTCAGTCTTTAAAACAATTTGAAGCAGTGATTTTAGTTTTGAAAAAAAAGAAATCCAACGTGTCCAAATGTGGTAAAAATGCATATTAATTGATGTATTTAGTTTTGCCTTAAATGTACTCACAATAATCGAAAGTACATTAAAGTCGTGTGCAATTTACTTATTGTTTGTTCTTAAATCTAGTAGTTTACGGAATAAAGATTTTCTTTAAATTTTTATATTACATTCCCGGTACTTTTATGGCAGAATATATTTCTACACAAAACAAATTGAATCTGTTGAACTTCTAAGCAATTTGTGTGCACATTCAGCAAAATACATACTAACTTTACGTATATGTTTTCAAGTTTCAAGAAAACAGCTCTAACGCCCACAAATCGACTAAACTGCTAATTAATCAAGAAATTCTAATAATGATTAGTAATATGAATTTGCCTTAGACTGCGCTGTGGCAACTAGAAAATTTTCAATATTTGAATATCTAATTTTCCACATTTGTTTATTGGCTCTGCTCATATTAGATATGATGCATCTTATGCAAAACAAAAACTATAACTAAGAGTTATTATCTATTTGGCCAAGTCACCCAAGTCTGCATACTGCATAAGCCTATTATTCTTTCTTATAAATTTATTACATCATTTACTACTCGACAGTTTTTTAAAGCTCTGCACAAAGGTATCTTCATAAGCATAAATAGATAAATTTATTATTATTAAAGTATAATTTTCTTTCCCAAATTGTGCCCATAAATTGCGAACATGCTTTGCATACCCAACTAGCCAATTCGCTGTCATTGACAAGCCGAAAGGTAGCAACGTTGACGATTTCTTGGTTTTAACCAAGAAATTTCAACAGGCTAAACCGTTAGCATTGTGTAGCTTAAATAAATTTGTCTGTATGCATGTGAGTACTTGTCGTAATTTATAAAAATTATTAAATTATTCTTGTATCTATCTTATCTACTCAACAATTCAAATTCCCGAATAGCTAACCGCTGACATTTTTTCTCATATTTGCTGCTTTAAATTCTTTCGACGCTTCCCAACCTACCGGTTTGCGACGGCTGCCAATATTTTTCACTGTTCGGCCGTCTAATGCCACATCTGCCAGGCAATATTTGGTGTGCACGGCCGCATTGTCGACTTCCTCATCGGACGCTCCGGCGGTGTTGTACCATTGTCGGTCCAAACATTCATCGTAATGTCCAAATTGATACAATACGCCGCTTTCAAGGCCAACGGCACTCTTAACAGTTGCGTCGTACACTGTAAAAATACGATTAAAAATACATGAATGTGAGTTGTTGAAATTGCTTTGATTAATTTAAACTAATAATGTAATATTTATACAATAAAGCAATTACTGGGAATAATTGTGGAACAATTTATATCATAGACATAAATTAAATGTTACGGTATGGAGAAGGCTTGAATAAATTTTATTTGTATGCATAAACCACTCACTGATCAAATCAGTATAAAAGTGAAATAGGGTAAAGGCACTAGTAACCGGCCACTTAACTTTTTTCCTGACTTTGTTTCGCCATATGTTTCGAAGTATTCAATGTATTCCAAATTAATATACCAATATATAATCTATATAGTATTATAAATCAGTAACGATATACAATTTTTAGGAAACATTCTATTTTTTTTAGCTTTTTACGTATTTAGGAAAAATGTCATTTTGTGCTAGTATCCGGACACTTTTTTCAGTAATCGGCCATAAAAACTTCAGTTACCGGCCGCTTGAAAGAAAATTGTAATTAATGCAAATTTATGTATATTCATGTGTAAAACTACGAGATTTATGCCCATCCACAAATAAAATTACAGGTCTTTTTATATTTTGCTCGTCTAACCACTTGTCAAAACAATTAGCAACATATTCGAAAAAGGTTTCGCTTTTCATCCATCCACTTTCGGTGCGACCAAGAAACGAATTTCCTGGCATACTATTTACAATTTCCTTTGGTGGCCTTAAGTATGGGGATATTACCATAGGTGGAAGCATTTGTCCAATGGCAGAAAAAGTGATTAAAACAGTAATTGTTTCTTTTTCATTAGAAGTTGTAACCTGATATAAATTTGTATACCTTATGGGAGCAATTACTTTACCCGTTTTGTGGCACAACGAAAAGCTGGTTTCGTCAACATTAAATATTCGAGATGGGTCTTCCATGATATCTTCTTGATTAGAGCTTATCAGCTAATTTTTAAGTTCCGAAAACCATCCCCTTATCGATTCGTCTGTGACAATTGCTCTGGCTTTGCCAATACTCTCTGCTTCTCGATTCGCCAATGCAGGATTTCGATTTAAGAATAGCTTAAACCAGGTTTTTCCAGGTCTATTATCCTTAAATGGAGTTTTTCTGTGGCTGTCTTTTATTATTTTTTGGACTGTGTTAAGAAGGTCATTTTTTTTAAAGGAAAACCACATTTGCACAAATTTATTTTTTATTTTTTCTTTGTCGGGATCTCTGTCGGGTCTTTCTGTTTCTCACACTAAAGCTTGTTTACTATAAAATTTTACATAATCATATGTATATAATATGTATTAGAAATCTTGTGTGATACTAGCTGAATGAATAATTGAAGCCGGCCGGATACTGAAACTTCTACTATTTTGCAAATTTTAATTATCGGCCGCCCCGGCCGGTAACTGAAAACAAGGCAAAATGTGATCCACTATCCGGCCGCTTCTTTTTTTCATGTAAATATAGAAATGTTGTTATATTTTTTTCATATAATGCATTACTCATAGTTTTATCTAATTACACAAACACTTATCACTGCATTTTTCTTGTAAAAATTATATTAAACTTACATTTGTTCACCACATGCACTTTAACCAAAAATATAGAAATACCCTGTCCGCACACCAGCACATCAATTCACTTATGAAGATTTATTTATAAGAAATTAAGTTTTCATGGTCTATAAATGCTTTATATGTGCATGTGTTTGGAAAACTTCATAGTTTTAAACGATATTTTGAAATATGAAGCAAATGTAACCGTTTTCTTATTTTAAGAGCAAAAAGGAGAAAGTGGCCGGTTACTGGAGGGTGGCCGATAATTAGTGCAACTACCCTAAATTGAATTCGCAAAATTTTTATTGGAAACGACAAACTAATGAATTATTGACATATTAAATTAATATTATTACAGGAATGCACATTCCAGCCGATATAAAAGGTCGTTATTGTACTATAATTCTAATGTGTTGCGTAACAATAACTTCCAAGGAATTTGTATAAACACACTTTGCATAATTTTAGTAAAAACGTCTTGCATTTAAATTGAAACTGATTTCTGAACACTGATTACTCAAAAATACTAAGTTGCAAAATTTATACTCGTACGGATTAAAATAAGAATATAAGTTCATTGAAAATGATTGCGTTTTTCTGTTGATTGAAGGTGGATGACCCTATTTGTCAATTGTAATTAAACCAAATACAATGCGATAGTAAGAAAATGCAAATTTTCAATGCTAATCAACTTTGTAAATAAAAATTTAACATAATGCACTTCTCGTTACACGAATAGCATGTAAAAATTTTCTCGAAAAAATCCCAACCTTACCCAACTTAAGCTCGCATTAACATAACCTAACCTACATTTAATTCTCGGCTTTGTCTCTATACAAATGGGAAAACCCTAACCCATCCTATTGCCGTCCCCTGCAATAATCGCCTTGAACTACTTAGTCATTTTCATGCACGTTCTAGAAAAATGCTATGATTTCATTTAAATTTTTGTAAAACAAGTTGAACGAGCATCACTTCTCGTTACAAATGAAAACACTTAAATAACATTGCGCTCATTTAAAATGTCATAACAACCATCACATCGTTATGTGCGACGAAGGAGCGATGATAAACAAATCGACTTTTCGTATTAGCTGTTGATTTCTATCAGCGACAGACTGGCTCGTTGGCAATAAACTTGGCTTTTTGCGGAGCATGTCAGCACTTTGCTTGGCTTTGTTTTGTTTCTTTTATTTGTGCTGTCATTTATAAAACGCACGCGACTTTATTCAATTCAATCAGGAATACATGAAGTGAGAATTGAAGCAACAGCAATTAATGATTATACAAAATTCCACGCCGTTTAACAGAACATCAGCAGCTCGGCATTAAGGCAAGTGCGGACTCCGCACGGCGACGGGACGGGCCAGCTGGCGGCGGCTAAGGCATAAATAACGCCGAATGCTCGCCGTCGCCTGCCGGCTGTCAGCTGTCAATTGTTGCCGTTAGGCATGCGCCTTAACACACGATACACTCAGTACTTCACTGGGACCACTCGAGCGATCGGTAGCAAATGCACAGCACGTAGAAATGGACACAAAATACACACAGCGACAAAGTATTATCGACATGATTTTTCCATAAGTCGCATAGATACGAGTAACACAGTCGCAGTTGTGCTAGTCAAGTGTACTCAAACGGGTTTTATTTGCTTACTTACCCAATATGGGAAATTGAGCGGTCAAGCATTATTGCAATGCAAATATTGTTTATCTGGCGTGACGTCAGTGTGACGTCGTTCTAATGCAAAACAAAATCTTGTCAACAGCATCAATTAATTGGTATTTACACTACACCCCAGCTCATAATAGGCAGCTGTGAGGGATGAAGTTCAGTGTTTTTATGCATCGACTGCCGCATTCCATGCGTTTAATTCGTAAAGAAGAGGTGTGGAAATTTCCGCTGTTGAATTATGCTGTCACTTGCGAATGATGAATCAAGTTTCAATTAAGAGTTTACAAGGAATTGATGAAACATTGCCGACTCAAAATGTTGTAATTCAATGAGTTTGATGACTCTTCCATCAACCTAGTCTGTGTTTCGCTCTTGGTACAACTACCGAAGCTCAACTCAACCTCAACCTTATATAATAATTCAATTTTATCTTTGTTCATTTTAGAGCACATTTTATAAATTAGATAACCTCGGAATATCCTTCTTATGTTTTTTTTGACAAACGAGGAAGAAGGCGACGGGATATTATTAACAATCATTGGCATTAGTGGTGACATTCCACCCATTCCTAGTCTATGTATCATCAACTATGATTTGATTTGATGTGATGTGATGTGATGTGATGTGATGTGATGTGGTGTGATGTGATGTGATTACACCTGACTTAAACTGAGGAAAATCAATACCACAAAAGAAATAAATTATATAAAATTGTATAAACAATGAAACCATACAATAAATATGTATTAACCCTTTCGCTACAGGTTTTTACTGGGGAAATTTTAAATTTTACGTCTTAGGCTTCTATGTGGTTATATAAGCAACATTCCATAAGAAATTTTGTAATTTTTATACTCGGACCCTGTATTTTAGAGTGTTTTTCTATGAGAGCAACCACATCACTGTGGCAGTAATAATTACTTAAACATAAAACTTTTTACGCATAACGAAAATTTGAATATTTCTTCATTTACTTCAGCCAAAATTAAAAAAAAAAGAATCTACATTGCAAGAAAACGTCACATTAAAAAGTTCTCTAATTTTTTCTGCTTCTTCTTCCTTTACTATGTCAAGATATACCATTACAAAAAATGTATACTTCTCTTCTTTAAACTTAAATATTCAGTTTATTAATTTCGTATTTTTCCTAAAACTTCAAACTATTCTAAAGACCAACAAAAAAATATATTCTTGCAACCATAGAGAATGCAGACGTCCACAAAGTAGCATGTTGCCATATGGCAACAAAATAGCGAAAGGGTTAAATAAAAAATAACAATAAATTGATAATACATTGACAATACATTCACCTATAAATAAGTAATGTATACAGGAGTTTCCAATTAACATTTTTTTTCGATGCACAAAGATTTAACTTCTCACGTTATATGTATATGCCAAATATTTTAGTTGACATTAGCTTTACTTTAAGCATTGCATCATTCATTCAACTCAAAAATGGTTGTTATATCACCGTTAGAGTGGAAAACTACAGCACTGAGTTACGGAACGTTTTTCAACTCAACCTAATTGACAACTGCTAGAAATACGGCTTTACATGCTACTAGCACGTCAAACATTTGCCAATTTGTGAAAAACTTACATTTCTATTTGCTTACTTGCACAAAACATAAATTCCTAGTCACTGTACCGGCACATTCGTGAGAGTACTTAAGCCATTCATGAGTAAGATTTTACAAACGCAATCACTGCTTTGCATTTTTTAGGTGTTCTAATGAGTGCCACAATAATTACTATACAGACATCCCATAATTTTCGAATTCACGGCAACACCTCAAAAGCCCACTTTATCCGAGCGCAGTAAATCAATAAGTGCAAAATAATTTTACACTACTAAATGCTACAGTTTTTCGCTAATTATCAGTTATCATAAAGTCCGGACGTAAAGAAAACGTTTACATTAAAATTCTTATTTTGCGCAATACGCAACTAATGTACGCAACTCTTGCAATTACCTAAGCTGACTGGCAGTGTCCATGCGACAATTGCCACAAGACTTATTCGTAATTGTAATTTATTGTTCAAAGTAAAATTGCACTTACACAATCAAGTTTCGGTGCAATTCGATGCAACTAAAAATTCCCCGGAGCCTATTAAAAGTAAACACAGTTTGTACTTTTTATTGATACTGTTTTTAGAAAGCCGACGCATCACATGCGAGTCTCTTGGACAAACACAGAACCATTCATATTTGCGTATACTTGAAGAACACATGCAAAATTGCACAAGTCATAGCTTGAGCCACGTCTCGATGACGCCATTTGCCTGGCGGCGGATACTTCCATAAGGAAGTGTTGTGTAGCGTCAAAGCTCTCAAGTCTATTAATACCGAAAACCGTAGAGGAATCAATCAATTAGCAATTTTCACTAAAGTCAGCAACAATGCAAGTCATTTATTTCTAGTTAATGCTCATAAAAAAGTTTCGACGAAATTTACGACCAAATTAAAGCCAATTCGTATATTAGATGTACACGGCACCGAGGTAAACATGTACTATGATATATAGTAGCAATCCGCCAATAAATGTCGGTACAATTTATTAACAAGGACATAAAATAGCTAGACACATAAATCAATATAGCAATCGACTTGAACTAAAACCTTGGGGTCTGTTCACCAGTCGAATGTAGAGTTTTTAACGGTTGCTAAGAGAAAAAATTTAAACATTTTAAAATCATTTTTAAAGCCGCGGATCACCTCAGGGACGTAGCCAGAACTTGGTTATGGGGGGGAGGTTTAAAATTGTTTTTGCCAGTTTAGTAATACGTGTTTTTTTAAAGCAAAGTGCACTTTCCAAATGTGGTGGCTTATGTGACTTAATGCAATTGAAACTAAATTTTTTCCCGATTTTTTGTAAAAATTTCATGAAATTTGGTGCACTGGAAGCGAAGTTATTGCATCTGAAGTGAAAGTATGTTTGTGTCATCGTACAAAAATGAGCATCGAACAAAGATCCAATATTAAGTTTTGTTTTAAAAATGTTTCAACTTTAACCAAAGCTTTTGATGAACCAAGTTTTCGGTAATGATTGTTTATACCGTGGTGGAGTTCATAAGTGGTAAATGCGATTTAAAAACCATTGTTTGGACATAAATGATGACCAACTGAAATTCGCGATCACCGTAGATCAAAACTGGGCGGTAATTCATAAAAGATTAGTCAAAAACTTCATTGAAATTCTTGAAATTGGATATAAAATTCGCTTTACTTATACCCACCCGGGTGATCTTTTTAATATTCATGTTTAATATCTGCACAAATTTAAAGGTAATGTTCAATGACATGAAAAAATATTTTTTTTTGAAATTTTTTTCATCTTTCTCATTATGTGTTCAATGAACCGTCTGGAAAGAAATCTTCTAATATTTTCCATAGTCAAAAAATGAATCATTAAAGTTAGGCCATTTTTCGAAAAACGAACTATTGCCAGAGGAAGATACTAAATACTAAAGTATAAAAAAAATGCTATTGGTCATCCGAGCGAACGACATTGGTAAACGACGTATACAAAAATCTTTGGCATCTCAATAGCATAAATGTATCGCATTTTAACTGAACATTTGGCTATCGAAGGATGCCATCTCATCTATCGACACATGTTTTGACTGTTTTTTTATTTACTAAAAGTCGAGTATTAACCATCAACTGCTCCTCGTTTTCACTTTTACCTTTTCAAAAAAATGCATTTGCCGATGAAAAAAACGAGAACGTAAAAACCATTCAAAAGGCGTCCTGAAGGACATTCCAGTCGACGAACTAAACTCCTCTTTAGACATGTTTTAAGATCATGCAAATCGCTGTATTGAGCCTAAATGGGACTATTAAAAAACAAATTAGTTTCGCCAAAAAAAGTTTTTGTTATTATTATTTTAAATGTTTAAAAATTAAAAGATTTTTTGCTAATGTGGGAACGTACTTACGATGCATAGTGATTGAGAATGTTGGCAAATTATAGGCTATAGGGTGTTCTGACACCCAAACCCCACCCCCCCCTTGGCTACGCCCCTGGATCGCCTAACAACTTTTCAGACTAATTAAGGAATATAACATTGCCACGCTACACGTAGAATCGATTTGGTTTGACACAATTAGTTTGACAATTTGTTAGATACATATCTATGTAAGATCGATCTAACATCAACTTTGCCTGTTAAGGTCAGCGGTTCGCCTACCACCTAACCTCAAACTGTATAAAATTTGAAACAATTTTAATACAAAGTAATGAAAAATGTATTAGATTAAAATAATGAACAATAGTAATACAAAAATTCGAACAGTGTTGAGAACCATTCAGATTCGGTAACGCTAGCTCAAACTAGTAAGAAATGCTGGGCCTTCAAATCACAACTCACTTCTGATGCGAGAGGGACATTGGCACATTAGTTGCAGTATAATTTTTCCCCTCGAAATCGCATCAGTTTTAGTCTTTCTGTATACTCTGTATTAGCTAATATGTCGTCAAATAAGAATTCTACATTCAATAAGATACAAATATATATCGTTCAAGAAATACAGATCAAATTTTTCAAACATCGTATATTTATTTACAATCCAAGTGCAGTAATGCATGAATCAGGTCAAACCTTACCTGCCGCGGAAATTCGAAAACAACAGCTTCCCCAAGCGCCGGTCGTACAATTACTGCAAGTATCTAAAATTCAAAATCCCCTTAGTAGGCAATCAGAGGAAGTCGCACCATGTCAACACTACATACACTAAAGAGAGTTACATTTCATGGCGGCACCAGAGCGGCAAGCGTTGCCCCTTGTCTGTTCACGACACACGCATCGCAATCGCAAATGCATTGGCGCGTTTCTAGTTCTATCGGCAGTTGCCGTACCTCCGACTTCTGCAGTGGTTTCACTTTCAAATTCTGTAATAGCTACGAGCTAATGGCAAGTTGCTCAATAAGGCAGCCAGCGCTGGCGAAATACGAAAACAAGTTTAAATTATTTCACTTGGCGGCGAGCGCGGCGAATAAAATGTGCATTCAAAACAACAACCAAGCCTCGTTCAATCGGCCCAATAACAACGCGACGGACGCCGCGCCGACGTGCATAAAAAATGCGAAAAAAAAACTGAGTCAAGCGTGTAAATACGGCAGCATTAATGTGCCGCGTTATGGCAACGAAGAAGAAGCACACGAGACAGCTACAATGTGTTCGGTAGCGGTTACATTGTGTGGTGGTCAATGCTGGCAACATGTGCACAAAGTGTTTAGCAAGTCTTTTGCTTGCGGCCATTTATTATTAGCCAATATTGTTGTTGTCATAACTATGCACAACCATTTTGGCAGCTGATACTGACAGCCAGCACAAGACGCGTCCTCATGCTCTGCTTATGACTAATTTGTGTACAACTTCTGCGTTAGTGGGCGCACAATGTTGACAAGCCTCGAACGAGCGACCTTCCGACGGAATGCCGAGTCCACGTGCACGAAGCCAGTAAGCGAGGGCCGGGCATGTAGTTTTGCGCATGCGTGCGTATAAATTTTGTAAATAGCGTTGGCACAGACCCATTAGTGTCTTAATCTAACAGATGAAATGCTTCAATTTGTCAATGATCGTGTCATGCTCTGCTAATCGTGAACGAGGCTAAATCAGTCAGACATACACCATAACAAAAAATACCTACAAGTGAGCGCAACTTGCTTTGAGGAGATCAATGGCTCACAACATTCCGCAACTGTAAGTATGTATAAACATAACGAAATCAACATTTAAATAATGTAATTGAAAGATCGCAATGGCACTTATCTTTCGGCAATACTTTGCATAATAAAAAGCTTTGCTCTCACAGTTCGAAGTCAGACTTGCAAGGAACTAAATAAAACACAAATAAACAGCATTTCCTACTTACACAAGTCAACAAAACATTTTTGTCTATATTTTCGCTTGCCAGCAATTTCATAAACAATGCACGAGAGTTGCACTTTATTTGCCAAACAAGTGCAGCGTAGATGTTATTTTTTTCCACAACAGCAACAACAAGTGTTGGAATGTTTCCTTTTAGTGTCGGTCAACAATTCGCAGGAAATGACTTACACGTTACTTTGACGTTGAAAATGTGCTATGTAATTGTGATGCAGCCATTTGTGTGGGAGTGAAAGAGATGGATTGTTATAAAATTTATTTCGCGCATAACTTCTCAAATAAGTATAGTGTGGAATAGCTTGTATGGGTCTTGCCGCCGTCAACGATGTTAGACATTGCTGTCCAAAAATGTTAAAGAGAAAAAAAGTGCGGCTTCGAACAACATCACTTATGTATTCCTATCGTCAGATCAGTTGCAAAGTAGAAGAATCAGTTACCTAGTATGAGAATCAGAGAACTCAGTAGCCATTAATTAATCACTTGGACCACATATGGGGAACATTAGACAGGCTGGCTACTAATTCGGGTCCACGATGCGATATTAGGAGCACTAAATTTGAATAAGTGGTAAGTTTTTGAAAATGATTGTGCTTGAAATGCCGGCTATCCAATATTTAAACAATGAATTAATTAATTAATTATTAATTAATTAATTATTAATTAATTAATTTCCAAACATACTTTCCAAAGTGTTTAAAGTTTCGTTCAGAACTATGTTGCGAAACCAAAATCCTAAAATGCCAAGAAAAGAATTGCAAATTGAGTTTTGAGTTTTTATTTATCAAGGCGAATCAGCCTTTTTTACCGACGTGCAGCGTTAACGAAACGAATACAACAAATTTGAAGTTTCAAGGTGATGTAAGCAAGCGATCCCGTTTGGCTTGTAATATTTAACTATTTGTACAGTGACAAAGCAGTCAATCCAGTTCATCATTACTTCATTGAAATTCAAATTAATATCACGCGCAAAGGGCCAAATAACATTGCTGGTGAGTTGGCAGAAATGGGTTCATGACCCCCTAATGCCCCCACAAATTTGTACTTACTTGCAGTAGCCCAGCGCTGTCCTGCCACAATACCGCGCAGCGTTGCGTTCAGATCGCGTCTGCACAGCGCGTCCCGCACCGAATTTAAGCCGCGCACAAATAATTGCAACTCCATCGATGTCAACGCACCAACGGCTTTACTATTTGTGCTTTCGTCGTCGATGTTGCTGTGGCGAGTGTCAATGTTGTCGGTGGCAATGGGCGGCTTCCAGCTCGTTTCTATTGCGCCAACTGCAGCGACAGGACTCTCGGTTGCACCCACACATTTGACAAGCAGACAGAGCGCCAACAACAACGACATCACTTGAGACATTTTGTGCATATTTAAAAATTTATCAGTGATTATTTTAAACGCTTTATTCTTTGCGCTGCCGCAATTTAACCTGAATTGCTCGCACTTTTGGCTAACGGTGCACACAGCATCCATTCAATTCTAGATTACTTGATATATATTATATTTTTATTTAGCAATTCTTCTATGATTTCTGTGTTCTCTTGAAATTTACACTTTCAATGAGCGTATTTACACTTTCATATGCACACAAGCATGCCTACATATCTAACCAAATGTATGGCTACGTTCGTACATGTTCAACACAAAATCGGTTTCCCAAAATCACTAACAATTGCACGCGGCTGTTCTAAGACTCGGAGATTTTGTGTTCAACTTTTGCGGTTTTATTTCAAACGCACACACCAGCGACCGTTCACGCTGAAAATTCAAATTCAACTGAAATTACAGTGGGACACTACAAACGGTTTGACTGAGCCAAGTTTGTATTGCGCTTTGAACAGAGTTTTGCATTTGCGGTGGCTCTGTGCGCTGTTGTTTACCTGCTGGCCGCTTGTACGTCATAAGCAGCCCACAGACGGCTGTCAACATGTTGCGGCAACATGTTTGCCTTGCGATTAACGTTTTGGTGTGCAGGTATCGTGACTAGGAAAACCCTGTTGTTTTGGTTTGGGTTTAAACGTTTTATTGAATACAATCTTTCGATTGCTATGTGTATTAAAACCATTGCCTTTTTTTGTAAGTAACTATATCCAATTTTTAGGATAAGAGTTTGCAATATCCAGAAGGATATACCAGAAAAATATTTTCGTCTATCAATCTGTCAAGATATCGGGATTAAGTTTGGTACAGATATTCATGGTATTCTAACTCAAAGCTGATGTTTGTACAAAGAGTGGTGAATTTTTAAAAATATATATACAGTATAATCTCGATAATCCGGACAATTGAAAACCAAACACTGTCCGAAATATCGAAATGTCCGGATTACCAAGATTACAAAAAAATCGATAAAAATACTGCGGAACACAAATTAAACTTATTATTTTTTATTGGAATATAATTATTTTTGCTAAAGCAATTCATTTTTAATATTTTATAAACATTTTTAAGGGTTTTGAAAGAAATTAGTAATTTTCGTTTGGCAAAATTCTGTTTCATGTTTGTAGAAATTGTACAATTGCCTACACTGAACTCCACTGACAGTTGACGAAGTGACTTTTCTCGACTTATTTTGTTTAAAATTTCTTTTTTCTGGCCCAACGTTTAAAATTTACGTTTTTTTTAACTATAGGTGCCATTGTTAACCCTTTCGCTACAGGTTTTTACTAGGCAAAGTTAAAATTTTAAATTTTACGTCTTAGGCTTCTATGGTTATATTAGCAACATTCCATAAGAAATTTTTTAATTTTTATACTCGGACCCTGTATTTTAGAGTGTTTTTCTTCACATCGTTGTGGCTGTAATAATTACTTAAACATACAACTTTTTACGCATAACGAAAATTTGAATATTTCTTCATTTACTTCAGCCAAAATTAAAAAAAAAGTATCTAAATTTAAACAAAACGTAAAATGAAAAAGTTCTCTAAATTTTTCTGCTTCTTCTTCCTTTACTATGTCAAGATATACCATTAAAAAAACGTGTATACTTCTCTTCTTTAAACTTAAATATTCAGTTTATTAATTTCGTATTTTTCCTAAAACTTCAAACTATTCTAAGGACCAACAAAAAAATGTATTCTTGCAACCATAGAGGATGCAGACGTCCACAAAGTAGCATGTTGCCATTTGGCAACAAAATAGCGGAAAGGTTAATATTTGATGTAGTTTACACAGTTAAATTACAATTTTTATAATTAATTAACACCACTTGAATTTATGCAACCTCCTATTTCACACCTGAACCAGCAAATACGACAGGAAGAAAAAGCATATAGGTTTTCACTTGAATTTCTTGCATTTTATGAAAACATGTATTTAAATAGAAAACGGGGACTCCCCGTAAAAAAGCAAACAAAAATGAGTGTCCGGATGTCGGAGTTAAATAAAATCTGTGGTGTCCGGATTACAGAGTCTACAATAGAAATCAATTACGTGTCCGGATTACCGCGTTGTCCGTATTAGTGAGTGTCCGAATTATCGAGATTATACTGTATATATATATTAGAAGAACATATATTGGCGCAAGCCCGTAAGGCAGTCGAGTTGCCCACACTCTATGATGTTGACACTTTCAATTCGAGGCATAGCGCCGCAGGTGCTCATTATCGTTGTTGGCATGCTTAGCATTTTTCATTCGTCATCATTGACAACATAATGCAACCTGTAGACTTATATAGTACGTATATGTATAGTACATATAAGTCGCGTTGCTTTATTTATCTTGTTAGTAAGTAGTTTAGTTTGATGGCAATGAGGCGTTCGAAAGTGTTGAAAATTAATGAAAATAATAAAACGCTGACTGCTTTCAGACAGCGACTAAAGTTGCGACTTTCCAACTAGCACAAGTTGAATGATTCTATTTGCATTCGCAAAAAAACACGTTTCGCTGTCTAGTTAAATGTTGACAATGTTTATTTGTTGTTGTTTTATTACATTATGCATTATTACCTTGACATTGCATTTTCATTGAATGAATGACAATAAGAAAAGGTCGAATATTGCTTGCACTGCAATGCTGCAAGCCAGCAACTCGCAGCCTCTCACAAATCAGCGGCCAGAAATTCGTAATTATTCAGTTAGTTTTCAGAGATTAAATTTCTGCATGTCTGAAGCGCTAATAACTTTTACATTTTCCACTACTACTTATAATGAATTATTATTATTCTAAAATTCTCGATGCAATAAAAAGCGTCGCAACTAAGCCATTAGCGAAAAGAATATTTGAACTTCGTATCAACAAGGAATGCTTACACTGCCTGCTTAGTCTCTAACAGCTTTCAACTGCAATTCAAAAGACAAATTGCAGACTACATTGTGACTTGCCGAACTGTTCTTCCATTACATTTCAATATACAAACATAATATATAATATATATATTATTATGTTTGTTGATTTATAAAATGATTTTTTACAACAATAAACCACGTCGGTTAACTTATAATTGGTCAATGCACAGCTCAGTTCAGACATTCGCCAATTAATTTTTTTAGTATCGCAATAATCTTATAAGCCATAAGAGAATCTTATGTACTTACCTTATTTTTGTTTTATTAGGGAATTATAAAGAACATAGTTCTTTACATTCATCCACATTACGCCGATATTTATCATTGAACAAGTTGAACAACCGTGTCAAAAAGGCCATTTTCTTCATTTTATTTATTAATACATCATTATTTCAATTTGTCATTAGCGGTAAGCTGTCAATTTGTTGTATATTGCTGCCCAACTGGATGCAACAGACATAAAGTTGTTCAAAGATTTGTTCAACTGCGTACTGTTTCATATTCTCGTAAGGAGTAATACGTGTGCAACCAGAACATAGTGTGAAAGCGAAACCTGGTTATTGGCAGAGAACGACGGTAAGTAAAGATATCTTTACCGATTAGACATTATTGCAATGCGACGCGCGCAACCAACTGAATTCGTTAGTAACCGTTGCGATGGTACGAGACGACAGCCACCAACGTTAATGTAAAAAAACAGAGAAATTGCAAATTGTATGAATGTTGAAGGTGAGAAACATGCGACGTACAAATTTTCTTACAAAACAGATATTTCTGACGACAGCAGTTGTACTAAAGGTACTGTAAATTTCGTATGATTCGGTTCAGTAGATCTCGCAATATCGTTAGCACCGATTCTAAAAACACATAGTTTTCAGAATAATGGGATAAACGTTTTCACTACGCTCGCCACCTGTCGAACTTCTAAGCCTTGCTTTCAGCCAACAAAGTCAACTTCCCTAAGACCACAAATCTGATAATTTGTTGAATCTTGCAACAGCAGCACAAGATAACAACCAATATTTGGTTGTTCCTACCGAGTGTCAAGTATTCAAGTGGTAAAGGCACACTCTCTCATCACTCTCTAATCGTGCTGGGTATTTAGGCTGCCATGCACATGGTCAGGTTACAATGTACATGTGTTACAATGTTCAAACAATAAAAACAAAAAGGGACAATGAACTAGAAGATAGGGAATATCTAAGTGCCTTCTAACAGAAGATCTGACATTATTTTCAAAACCCCTTTACTATAGAACCGTTACTCCAGAATATCCCACTGAGATTTGTGTATAATTACCAAACAAGTTAGAAAACGTTTATGTAATTTTTTCGTTTTTATTAGTTTTTTGCTCTTCAAATACAACATTTTGAAACGATTCTTTTGTTTTATTTGTTTGTTTTGTGTTTGTTTTTATGTTCATTTGCTCTTTAATTCAATTGTAAGTTTATATATATATATATTCACCTTTTATATATATATAATTAGTTAATTTAATAATATATGCTATACGTACTCCACTTATTTCGCTTAAGATTCTGTTCCTTCTGTACTGTATTGTATTTTATTTAATTTGTTTTTTTGTAGTTTATTTTAGTTGCATCTTTGCGCTTATAAATTTTATAACACGATTTTGTATGTTTATTTGTTGAATTATTTCTTTTTCTTTTTTCGCATGTGTTCTTCATTTATTGTTGTTAATTCAAATTACAATGTTTGGTTTATAATGTAATGTATATGCAATTATTATTATAATTATTACAGTTACAATAAATATAATTAATTCATTAAATTAGTTTCAATTTTATTATTTAAACGCGTATCGACGACGTTTGCTGTTATAAATATTTTACAAAAAATTTGTTTTTGCTAAGCGCGTTCACATCAAATCAAAACACCCTCTCGCTTCCGACAACACACAACTTAAATTTTCAACTAAGACTACATTTAAATAAATTAAAATAACAGTTAACATAGAGACATTGATATTCAATCATGTAATTTGTGTATGATATGGGATCAGACAAGCTTGTGGCGTACGCCAGATGCTCAACATGAGAACAAAACTCGAAGCAACCTTGTCTCGAAAGTTGGACAGAGCGCCGTCGAGCCGAGCGGCAGCTCCTTTGAGGAGCAATAAAGGGGCGACTGAATGCACAAAGGGCAGTAAACAACGCATTGCTTAATACTTGACTGCTAGTATTACGAACATAAATTCACATAAAATTAATAACAAACTTAAAATTCATGTGCCATTTCTCAGCGAAATGTGCGAATGATATTTGCCGTCACTTGTTACTGCAACCAGTGTGAATGAATTATTAATTTGCACCAAATTGAGTGATCTGCAATGAACATGAATGCAATGAACTTGCAAACATACCGACAGAACCGGTTCGGCGGCAGTTGCAAAGATGTCTTCATGGCGGTCATTCACGACACATACAGGAATAGTAACAATAAAGCGGATGATTTAGGTTCCTTACATTTAAAGAGACAGGACGGCGTACATACTATTGAGATGAAAGAAATATCAAGTACCAGCAGTACACGTGTACAGACAATATGAAAAGCCATGTTCAGCAAATGCGAAATCTCACAACCACAAACGAAGATGTTTTTATCTAAAAGTAATGAGTCTGTTCGCAGCTAAACGCAAACTAGTGGTTTGCAAAACAAATTCAATGCGTTTGCGTAAGGGAGCGATACCTAAAGTGGAACAGTTGCGGCTGGTTGACATCAACTTAAGGCAAAGTTTTCGGCGAAACGTATTTTCTAGTAGCGATCAATTGCATGTGTACAAATGAAAGTGTTCATGGCAGAGCGATATGGCGAAAAGCGAATTTAGCGTCTCCGAGCGACGAAAAAGAGCAAATAAAAATGTTTGAATTAGTTCAGCAAATCGCTGGTGAACTGAAATGGAGCAATTTATTGAACATGTGCGTGGTAGGTGTGGTTTGTTGGTTGTTGTGGTTTTAAACTTCTTAAATACTATTTACGTGGTAAACAACTGCTTTCCAATAGCAACAAACAACTTACTCTAGAACGAATGTTGTTCACTTCACAAATGAAAACAGGCGAATTCGCTTTGCCATGAGCACTCAATCGCCAGCGAAATCATTATAACCGAATCGTTCCCAAAGCAGTGGCGTGGCTCGACGCGAATACGCTCCGCCGTAAACTTAGCCTAAATGCACGCACGAATACCACCAACCAACCAGCTAGCTGGCATAGTTTTGGGCTGGCTCGCAGCTTGTAAGTGGCAAATCGTGTACGCCACGCCTAATTTCAAATAATGTTTACCAGAACACAAGCAATTGCACAGCCACTGCGCAACTGAGTGGCCGTTAAAAATTGACAACAAACTACAAGTGGTACAATAAAATAACATAGAAAGAGATCGTTTGCTGCCAAGCACACGACAGTGCAGGACAGCAAAGTGCTACAACTCAAGTGTATACGAATTATGGTATTTAAGCACAAATTTAAATATTATATATTTTTTGTGTGAATGTGTGGGGGTGTGTGCTCTTTGTGGAATTGCGAATGAGTTGCCTTTTCGGCTCCCATAATTTGATTTTTTTATGTTGTTAATTTGATTTTGAATTTGAATAGTTTTACTAGCTTTTCATATTTTCGTTTAGAATATATGTATTTGTAATATAGCTAATTTATGTATATATGTATATGAACGCAAATGCCTCATCTAGTCGGCGCTTCAAACTGACGTTCAAGCGAGCAATCGCTTGCCATTTAGTGCCTTGACCTACCACATCGAGTGTTCGGCCAGCATTTTAGAAATGCTGCGTTCACTTCTCTTAAATATTGTTTACACGACGCATAATCCTAACCCCATCTAGACTATCCCATCCATGGTTTACAAAACCGCATTGCCTACTGGCGGTTCATTTAGATAATTTCCTGTTGTGTCAGTTATTCGTTCATTTGTTTGCGTTCGCTTTACTTACTCAAGTAATTTGTTTTTGCTGTTTGCTTCTATTTTAGTCTCCTGCTTCTTGCTGCATTGTTAGTGTTAGTGTGTGTGTGTGTGTGCATGTGCGCGCGCCTTATTTTAGCTTGAATTTGAATTTTGAGTGCGTTTGTTTGTTCATTTTCTTATGAGAAGCCCAGCTGCCGACTGAGCTTCCACTTTTTGGCTTTAGAGCATTCCAATTGTTCGAATTTTTGCGTTTTCTAATTTTCTCTTCAAAAAGGCATGCTAAAATAAAGGCCCTGATCGGGGGCCACCCGCAAACTCTATAAGAATCTGGGCGGTCCGGAATTGTATGTCCCAGGCGGCGGGTGTGGCGCCGGTGAGTGCTGTCCCTGGCGCAGTATGTCGAACGGCGAATTGGAACGCTGCATAAAATGATGATAGTTACTCGGCGGCAGCTGATGCTGTAAGTAAACAGTTTCAATTCAAATCTTCCCAGATGCATAGCGCCAGCTTTAGCTAACTCACCTGCAGTCCGCGCAACCCAATTGGTCCAGCGGCGCCCGCTCCGCCGCCCATTATGTGACTCGGCCCGTCGCCCAAGTCCAGCTGCAGACTTTCATGCATGTCGCCGCTGCTGCCACCGTTTGCGCTGTTTGCCAAATGCAGCTGTCCTAGCGACGCCGTGGCCATCGCCACGTCCGGCATCATGTCGGACAAGTGGCCACCATTGCCGCCGTCCGCGCAGCCCACTGCACCGCCTCCCTCGGCACCCATATCAATGCCCAACGCACTGCCGTGCGGAAAGCGATAGTCGCCCTCGGTTATGAGTGCCGGCAAGTCGCTGCGATGATGCGCCGCCGCCGATAAGCGCGCATAGTTCGGCGGCAAACCGGTGCCCCCATTGCCACCACCGCCAAGGCCCAGCAGTCCACCCGGATGTTGACGTGGAAACGTCAGATTTCGGCTGTAGCAGGGCTGCACGCCATCACCGCCACAGGTAGACGAGGCCGCTGACGAACCCACCGACGTCGACAGATATGCGCTAACTGCAGTGTGTCGCGGCACGGAACCGGTGGCTGCCGGTGATGGTGGCGGACTCTGATCATCGTCCTCAATCAAATCGGGGTCGGTCTGTGTGGTTGACGTAATGCCGCCGTCCTCGGAGGCACCACTCTGGTGGCTCAGGAGGGAACTTTCCAGCAAATCGGACACTGCGTCTGGCAAATTGAACTCGCGCACCACGCGTAGCCGTATCTGGCGGTCGATTTCGTGCTTCGACGAAAGCGGCAAGAGCAGCGCACGCTGGCACATGGGTGACTGGTGAAGCTTATGTTCGCGTTTGAACATGGCCGCCAGCGTCTGGGTGTCTGGCGGTGGTATGGCCGCAGCAGCAGCCAGCATGTCAACGCTATTTGCACCACCACAGCCAACACCAACGCCCACACCACTGTTGGCGGCAGCATTCATACGCGACACCATGTACAATGTGTCCGGAATGTCGGGCAAATGACGCGAGCGCCGCATGCGCATCAACTCTGCCTGATGGTGCGACGAGGCCATGCGATCCTCCAGCAACGCCTTCACCTCTTCGAAGTATGGCATAAACAGGCGTGGTCGCACAAATAGGCCCTGATTTTTGCCGCCACGTATCCAAGCGTTCACGCGCAGATTCTCGCGCTCGTCACCGATCATGTGCGATGGTGGCGTACTCACCAGCCCGCGACGTATGGCCTGCGCCAGCACCTCACTGTTGGGCGGCAGAACGTGGTCCATTCGCACCAGTGGCAACAGTTCCGAGAGTATTTCACGCAACTCCACATCGCTGAGATCGCGCTTCTTCACGCCCTTGCGCGTCACCGAATGCGCGGTATGCGACAGCAGATTCGGCTCGCGGTCCTCCATACGCCTGATCAACTCCTGCTCGCCCCATTTCAGCACCGCCTGCAGCACTTCTAGCTCGGAGGCCTGCAGAAAGTTACTCTGCAGTACATGAATCAGCTGCGATTTGTCCAGCTGATGCAGCACCGGCGACGCAATAACAGCAGAGAACTCTTCACGCAAGTATTGGCACGCTTGGCGGAACACCCAGGCTGACCCGTGTGCCTACAAAATATCAACACCCAAATCTTCATTAATTTCTTCTTTACGTTACTCGCATGGAATAGGAAAAAGTTTCGTTACAATCAATTCAATGCATATTTAAGAAAACGAATGAACCAGATACCTGAGAGCCCCATTTAAGCACCGTCGGTAGAGTGTCCAGCGTCAGCCACTCCAATATCAAGTCTTCGCAGCCCTGCGCCAATATGTCCAGCTCCAAAAACCGTCCAATTTGATACAGTTCCATAGCCTCCTCTAGCGGTGTGGGACGCGCCCGACCGGTATTTGTCAGCGCGTGCACTTCGCCCAGCGAGCCCGCCGAGTTCCCTGACCCCGCACCGCGCAGTATCAGTGTCAGATCGACCGTATCTAAATAGATGGCGTGCAGCAGTACGCGCGCATACCGTTTCGGTATCACCGTCTCGTCTAACACGATACGCGTCGGTACATGCAACGCTCGCTCCGTGTACTCATCCACGTTACGTGTACGACGAGCTATGAGATTCCTAAAGAATGGCGAACGTGCGCTGAGTATGGCCTTGTGGCATGGCAGCTCCAGTTTCGGCCGAAAGCCGTACTCCGAGCTGCCAGAGTCAGGCCGATGATAGTCACTGCCTTCCGCTGTGAATATGAGTGCGGCGTCCGCGTAATCGCCCGTCTCCAGTAGATATCGCAGATCGTGTTCCAGCGGATTTGGTGTACCAAAGTCGTCGCCCAGCTGGCGCAGCAAACTTATATCGATGGTCGGATCGTGCGGGCACAGATCACCCGTGTACAGGTAACGCAACAGCGACGAGAACATCTGCACGTCGATCGGCGACGAGGGCAACTCGAGGCAAATGCGCGCCCCAAAGCCTGGGCAACCTGCCAGCAAGTCGCGAAAGTACGAGCAGCGCGACGACAGTATGGAACGGTGCACCGGAAAAATCGAACCGCGAAAAACGAGATCGCAGTCGGTGCAGGTCTTCATGTCGTATAGTGCGGCGAGATCCTGTTTGTAGGTAGTGGCCGGTGGGCGTGCCAGCTCCGCTTGCATCTGCCAATCAACAGAAAGGTTTCATTAACGAATTAGACAATTCACATGCGAAAAAATTCCACAACTTACGGATAAGTCGCGCAAAGCGGCCAGCGCCTCGTACTCCTCGCACAGCGCCGCCAGCTCCAGCGGCGTCCAGTCGGACACGAAATCGCGCAGAACGCGCGCATGATCACAGGCCTTTGAAGAGCGCCGTCGACGTATGAATTTGCGCTTGAGCGTAGCAAAACCGGTCACGCGCTTGCGTCGCTGCTCGCGAAAGTGTGGTCCACCACCAGCAGCGCTGGCGCCGATGTTGATACCACCACCAGGGCCGCCACCACTGCCGGAGGCGCTCGAGGTCAGAGCAGCTGACGAGGGCAGTAGCAGTCCAGAGCTGCTGCTACTGCCGCCAGCTGCTGCGGCCATTGGATAGCCGCCGGTCGAAGCAGTTGCTCCCATTGTGTTGCTAAACGTTTCTATCGAGCTTGGCTGCGATAGCAGTGCAGTGTACCCTGCACCACTGCAGAGCACGTAGGCTACGGATTCTTCTACGGATGCCTAAGCGCCCTCCTACTTCCGTTGCTTGCGCTTAACTTGGACGTTGCCCGGGCATCGTTTACTTTGGTAATATCTTGTATTGTTGAATTTCAATTTAAGGACTATTAAAAATCGTGAATGGAATCGATGTTTATTGTGTAAATTGATGTTTCATATTGCTGTAAAGAAGAATAATAGAAATCGTCAGTATTCAATTCAAGATTTATCAATTGCTATTCACTAGAAGGTAAAAAATAAAATTTTAAACAAACGAACGAAAATTAAACAATGACCTTCTGGCACTGAAGGGAAGAATCAACATGAACCGCAACTAGTAAAAAGAAACGGGACTAAATGAATGAAACACATTTTCATGCCGGCCATGCCTTCTTCTGGACATGCACTAAATAAAAATCAACTTAATACCGAAGCAAATATATCTATGTATATACTACTGCGTCCAAAAAATAAGGTGACATTGTATTTATTTTGAAAATTCTTTATTTATTCTTCCAAATCAACTTTTCGGGATGGCCTTCAGTTCCGTCTTCGCTGCGGCTTGAATCTCCTCTATCGTATCAAAACGGTGTCCCCGGAGCGGTCTTTTGAGCTTGCTGAACAGCCAGAAGTCGCACGGCGCCAGATCAGGTGAATACGGTGGTTACGGAACGATATGGGTTGAGTTTTTGGCGAAATGATCACGAATTACGAGTGCAGTATGGGATGGTGCATTATCGTGGTGTAAAAACCAAGAATTGTCTTTCCACAATTCCGGCCTTTTTCGACGGATAGCGTTACGCAAACGACGCATAACGTTCAAATAATATTCCTTGTTGACTGTTTGGCCCGGCGGAAGGAATTCATAATGCATTCATAATTCATAAATTCAAATGTCACCTTATTTTTTGGACACAGTAGTATAGTACAAAACCCAGGCACCACAGTGCAAAGGAAAATAACTGCACAACATGCAGATAGAAAAGTTTCAGCATGAATTAATTTTTGTGCGGTCATAAAGTCTAAAGGGGGAAGCGAATTCAACCTTGACCCACTCATAGTTGCTGCAAAGAAACAACAATAAGCACACTAAACCCAAAACGGGAGAAGGAAACATGGCGACGCCAACGTCGACGATGACCCCTTCGTTTCTCATCGCATACACACATTCATACACAACGCAGTGATGGCGGGCCCACAGCTGTCTAAACGAACCGTAAATGCAATCACACAAGCACACACACACATGCATTCAGACAGTGCACATAGTGGAGAAAAGTTTAACCAAAAGTTCCCCAACAAAAAGTCAAAGCCAACTGCAACTACAACAACAATAACAATAGCCACAACATGAAGCAACAGCAAAGCATTTGCTAAAAAAATCGAAGCGGAAATTGCAAGCAGTCAAAAGTGTCGGACCGGCATATGCGGAAGAAATCCAAAAGACGAAAGTCGACCAACAAAAAAAAAGAATAAAAAATATATTCAAACGCAAAACATTCCGCAGCGACAACTGTAAAACTTTCAGCAATTAAATAGGCAGCAAGGCGTCTGCAAAGCTGGCAAGAATGAATTAGCTAGAGCGACACGTGGACGAAAGTGGACAGCAGTCGAACAAATTGCGAGCGAGTGAATAGTGGAGTTTTTGAGATCTGTTGCTCTCGCTGATAAACTGCGTCGCCGGTGGCTGCCGCGAGACAGCAGCCGAAAAAGTCAAATGTTATCTGAGGTGGAACGCACTTGGCGATGCTCAGTGGCGGCGGCGTAGCTCAGTTAAAGATGCGGTGCACAAGACAGGCAAAACTGCGATAAAGGCAGGAAATGCAAATAAAAGGAAAGGTGCACTGAACCAGTGCCACAGTGCGGGGGAGACGAAAGGCAGGCGTTTAAAAATAGGCACCGCAGCATCAGCGATAAAGGAAAAGCAGCACGCAGCAGCGGCAGCAGCCCGAACATCAACCGCAAGTAGGTCTAAAAATTATAAAGTAAAGCATTTTAAGGCAGTGACAATAAGAAAATATTGCGCTAGCATGTCATGAGAATGTGTTCAAATAGCTTTTTTGTGAAACACAATTCAAGTACATATATTTAAATTGACGAAATAGTCAAATAGAGGAGATGAAAACAAAAAATTCCAATTGAAGGTGATTAAGCGTTAAGCTTACATGTGAGAATATTGATAATCGGGTCTAAATGGAAACCTATCAAATAAATCAAAATTCAATCTTCTTTCTCATACATACATACATAGGTTTTCTTTTTATTACATTTTGTCACTTTCAATTGGCATATTCAACAATGCAAATTTACTATTTAATAAGCTAAATGGCCTCATTTTCCTTTTTATTGATCAATGACCGCTGTCTTGAGCCAAAGTGTGAACACACCTCAAACGAATATAAATGCTTTGCATAATTTAATGGAACCAAATCGGAACTGTTGAGTGTACAGATACAAAATATGACAATCAGAATGAAGCAAGTAAAAAATTAAATTCCGAAATTAGTAAAACCAAAGAGAATGGGGGGAAACGAAAAACACAACTATAAAAGACCCAATTCCAAATGCAAACAGACGCAAGGGGACACAATTGCAGAGCTCTTGAACATTCATTTTTTGAAAGAAACAAAAAAAAACACCAAAAACGAAACTGAAAATGTACATAAACTCAGGGGCAGTTGCAGCAAGTGCATAAATTGCACACACACCAACGCACATATAAATATACGCACACACGCACAGTCGAACACTGAAGCAGCACACCTCAGCGCAGGCAACGAAACAGCTGGAGGGGAAATAAAACTGTCCGCCGCCTGGCCTCCCTCAATGCTTATGCAACGCATGGAAAGTGCGCAACACGCCTCCCCCCCTTCCCACCCCCTATCAGCCGTTTGTCTTGCATTCGCGCCACACTTCAGCTCCCTTAAAAATTCAACGCTAAAAATTTGCAGCATCTCACTGCAAAAAAACAACGACAAACTTTTAACAGACAGCGAGACAGCGCACAGTGTGTGTTGGGGAAGTGGGCGGGCGAACACAATTTCGCAATCGTGCAAGTTAATGCAATACGCGGCGTATGTAAGCGTGATAAATTATTTGCTTTTTTAATACTTCTGCTAAAGCGTATAGCGGTCAAGGGAAAAGGCGCGCGTAGGGGGTGGGGATGGGCGAAATGTGGGCTGCTGATCTGATGGTCGAACAAACTTGTTGGCGTTTATCAGAACATGCAGCAACTGTGGTACAAAACCACAGAGTCCACATGCGCATTGTCTGATTTTGAACAGACTTTATATTTCGAGGCTCAACTTTTTTTCGTGGAGGAAGGATAGCTGTGGTATGGCCGTAAGGGGAGTGACTTGTATGTACTCGAAAGCAAATTGCTGCTGTGGCAACTATCGAAACTGTCCGTTTTTTCGACTTATAGAGAGATTTCTGAGATTCTTGTAGGATATTTGAAGGCAGCCAAGTTACCATTCGTTCTACATCAGATTCACAAGTCTACAAGATCTATGGGTATGTGCTCGGAGAAGACCTGCAAGCAGCGAACAAGGACCTTTCAAGCAGAGGATTAGATCAGCGGTTCTCAAACTTTTTTCGCGTACGATTCACATGCAATGTGTAGAGGCTTTGGAGGCTTTGCGTACCACTGGTGGTACGCACACAATAAAGAACCAATTGATTCGATTATTTAGGGATGACTTGGCAACGTGCATTCGACATAAGAATGCGAACGGCACTAATTGAAGTGGGTTGTGAACGCTTTGATAACCAAACCGTGTTTTCGATAATCTTCTTGAAAAATTTGTATAGATTTTATACATCGAGGATGAGTAGGACACGGCCATTGCTTGTAGTGAATGCTTATAAATTTTTAACTTTACCTATTTAAATATGCAGGGATTCACAATGGACCATTTTGGCCTCCGAGTGGAAGTGCGGTCCTACCGCACACACCCTTCCCTACCTAACTTAACCTATTTAAATATGCAGATGATGGTATATTTAAGAAAGTTTACGGTTCACAACAGTGAGAATTGTACCCACATGTCGAATCTGATCATCTTTGGGACGAATAAAACGGAAACTAATGTATATTCGCTTCTAAAATTCTTTGCAATTTACTAACAAATCATTACTTGCTCAGCGATTTCTTCTAACACGCCTCCTCGAAAGACAGGAAGTGCTGGCAATGAACTAAATATACAATCAAAAGTTCAATTAACCAAAATTAGAAAAATGTGAAATTTGCACACCTATTGCGAAAATTTTCAAAAGGCAGCAAAAACAACAAAGAAAATTAAAATCTACTGCAGCGGAATGTGCTGGTTGGCTGGGCCTGATTTATTGGCAGCAGTACGACCAAAGGCACTAAACAACAACATCGGTAAACACCGCAAGCGTCAGTGAACGTAACGAGGAGAAAATTTTAAAAAAATGCAAACGAAGGAAAGAAAACGCAGCAAAAACCATCAAACCAAATAACCGCAAAAGGGAGTTGCACGCGTAGTCGCCGTGTTGCCACTGCTGTAGTGTATGGGCCAATCGTTATAGGTGTTGTTGGTGCTGCTTCTGATTGCGGTGCCGTTGCTGTTGCCGTGCTGCAGCACTTTATTGCAATAGGCAGCGCTGAGACGCAGCGACTTTTTACACACCGCAGCCATACGAGAGCAACGGCTAAGGGACTGCACATGGCGACGGGCAGAGGCGATCGAGCGGCCGGGGGCAAAATTTGCTGGAAAACTTTCTTCTCGCTTGACGCTTCCGCTTTCACCAAATCGTCATCGCAACGCACAGCCACCAGCTGCATGACTGGCCGCTGCCGCCAATCGATTTGATTAAAAATGCAATCTTATGCATTTTCATTTTTCGAAATCTTCGTTTTCATTGTGTACACACACGCGCACGCATCCCTGCGCCTCTCGCCCTTCTGTACTTACCAGTCGTCTTTCCTTTCGCCACTCCACCAGATTGTGCCAGCTTTCATGCACCGCCAGCCGTTTCCGTCTTGCTGCTTGCTCCTCGCCAGCTTAATTAAGACATTTTTGCAAAAGCTAGCAAAATCAGCACAGCTTCCGCCGTCGTCAGCAGCGTCAGAAAAACCATTTGCACCCAAGTAGGCACAATTCGCGTGTTATCCTTGACTTCAGTATCCATATGTATGGCAGCGCAATCTTTCGATTTCATTCGCAGTATTTCTTCGCGATTCTGAACCGCAATTCTCAGCCTACCAGTCGAGAGGTTTTTTATTCCCAAAAATTTGTTGAAAATTTTCAATTTTCACACACCAACGCACACATAAACACTCGCCCAAACATAACCACACGTATGCATGCACTGCCTGCTTGTCCAAAGCGTTAGCGACAGCAGCTCAGACGACGGCGAAGGGAAACGCCAGCGCAGCTCAGACAGCCACGACCATTACTTCACATGTTTCCACACTCCGCATTTCGCATTTTTCACAATCACGCACACGCCAAGCTTTTGCCCTTCTTATCGCTTAATTTATGCGTGCACCTTGCAATTTTCCGTACGAATTTTTTATTTTTTCATAAATTTACACACACAACGCGAATAGGAAAAAATATAAACACCCTCAAAACGATTATGACAGAAACAGGTACATTTTTCACACACACTCTGCTACTAATGGAATCTATTACAAGCTGCGATCTATTACAATTACTTTCACGAGCTCAACGTTGCCATTTGTCGTTTTACGAAATAAAATCCGTACTGGTGCTACATCTTTCATGATTCCGCAACTGATCAATTTTGTTTGTTCCTTTCTTAATCGTCTTGGGAAACACACACAAATCACGCTCATTTAGAAATATATTTTTAAGAATTTCTGGTCAGGGCGATAGTCGCGTTCAGTAATAGCGATAGGGCGGTCAGTAGTTTTATAGCCACTTAACCGATGCGGTTTTGTGTTGGAAATACAGATAGTTTCCCAAATGTAGTGTTGAAACATATTTCACTTACTCTACATATCTGTTTACTTACACAAACCATCAAATATTGATTTAATGTGAAATTTCCAGTTAAAAAACTGTGTTTACATTTGTTTCAGCAGCGAAAAAGATTGGCATAATTTTGAATGCCAACCACATTTGTAATAATATTTTATATTTTTGCTACCTTGCGTGTGTGTCTTTTGAAAAACTCAGGACTTTTTTAGAGGAAACTCATTCCTTTCCGGACATATGCGTTTTTTTCGATTTATGGCAACCTCATTGACCTTACCCTGCACATTTGCACCTGCAGGTGGTCCGCGTCAATGTTGCTAATCACCTCAAGATCGAATCCAATTCCGCAGCCTTGGCTTCGATTGCATCGCATCTTATCAATAAGGTTGTGTTCGACATAACAGCAGCAGTGTCTGTATATGCCATTCACCTCAAACTGCTTTGAAATTGAACAAGGAAGGAACTAAACGGTCAGCCAAAGCCAACAAGGTTTGCGCAATTGTAGCACATGCTGTTACTTTACTGAGCGTCGGCAACACTGCGCCGAATTCTTTTCTGCCAGAATAACAATATTGAAGATAATGAAAAATATTTGACAACGAACAAGAAAGGCGAGAAGTGATATTGCCAAATTACAAACAAATTGCTGATCTGCCGGCGAAAGTGCTGAAAAGTGAGGCGAGCTGTTACTCTGGCTGAATTTGTACAGAGGTCACACAAGATTTAGACGCTGGAACCACCAACTGACCACCAACCACCGTCGGTAGCTTCCCATCTCGACACGCATTTCAATTGCTGCACTCGCACTACTGCACATAGACAATAAGGAGATTTAGATGTTAACGATCCTGCTGCGTAATTCTGTCGTTTGTATACGGCATAACAACAACAACGCGGCCGCCGTTGCCTTCGCTGCCGCCTCCAGCTTGCACGGTGGCGGCGTGCGAAAGTTTCGCATCTCGGTGCGGCAGGAGGCGCAACTGCCACAACTGTCGCCGTACGATGTAAGTGTTGCTCGCCTTTCCAGGGGTGCAGCACGACACGACGCCATTGCGCCGATAAGCACACACCCGGAATGCGTCGCCGATAAGCAAACATTAGCTGTTTGTGTATTTTAAACGACATTGTTTACGTTACTTAATTATAGGTGAACTTAATCTTGCGGGAAAATGAGTTTACGCACGCCTTTAACGAGGGGGACTTCGCGATACACAGCTACGAGACCAACCAGCTGAGCTCCAACAGTCCATGCGAGGACTCGCGGACCGAGGCCTCATTCGTACATAAGCGCGGTAAGTGCGAAGATACGTTGTGTTGTACTGAGGCATGTGCGAACTTATAGGTTAATAACCCGAGCGTTATCTTCAACAGGCTTTATATGTGGCGTCTTCGATGGACACGGTGGCCCTGCATGCTCGCAGGTGCTGTCCAAGCGACTGTTGCGCTACATAGCTGCTGCTGTAATCGACCGTGAAGTTTTGCGCGAGCAAATGCAAATAGGATACACGAGTCGGTCGTTTCTTAAGTGCCACAACGACAAGGCAAGTTCCGGGGCCTTTGGTGGTCAGATTCTTGGAAATCTACATAATTTTTACTGGTTCAATTGAGGAAATTTAACTCTACAGAATCGAACTACTTTACTCCGATCGAATATGAAGCTAATGCGCCGTTTTAATACTTCTAATTCAATTTTTCAGGCGGATTTTGTAAACGAGATCAAGAGTCTGTACGAGGAGAGCTTTAGTCAATTTGTACAAAACATTTCTAGTCACTCGGCTGCGGATCGCGCAGCAGAAATCGAGAATGCCTTCCTGCAGCTGGACAGCGATCTATCGCGGGAGGCGCTGAAGCACACCGATATGCGCACTATGTCAGTGGCCATGTCAGGTTAGCGCGTCACATGTGTAAATGAAATTCCAGGAATCGTCTGATTTTTGCATTTTTCGCTCTCTAGGTGCTGTGGCCTGTGTGGCGCACGTGGAAAACCTGGACCTGTACGTGGCCAGCACTGGCGACTGCGGTGCCGTGCTCGGTGTGCAGAGCCCCGAAACGGGGCAGTGGCAGCCCAAGAAGTTAAACAACGAACACAACGCCGATAATCTGAAGGAAGTGCAACGCATATTGGAGCAGCATCCCAAGGAGGAGCATGAGACGGCTATACGCAACGAGCGACTGCTGGGGCAGCTAGCGCCTCTGCGTGCACTCGGAGACTTTCGCTACAAGTGGTCGAATGAAATTATGGAGCAGTACGTGGTGCCAGCATTCGGAGAGCACGCAGTGCCGCCACACTACTACACCCCGCCCTATCTGACGGCTCAGCCGGAGGTGCAGCATCACGTTCTGGGACCGAACGACAAATTCCTGGTAATAGCCAGTGACGGGCTGTGGGACTTTTTGTCGCCATCGCAGGTGATCAGTCTAGTAGGCGAGCACGTTACGGCAAAGAAGGTGCTGGAACCGATGAAGCTGCCAACGGGTGACGTCACTTTAGAGGAGGTGTCCAAGATACTGGCGGAGCGCAAGTATGCCGAACGCAAACTTTCCGATTGGGAATTGGCTTTAATTTTCGTTCTTGTGCTGTAGGGATGGCCGCTCGCGTAAACCGCTGGACCAAAACTCCGCCACACATCTAATACGCAACGCGCTGGGCAGCACCGACTATGGCATAGAGCATTCGAAAATCTCATACTACCTGTCGCTGCCGCAGGATGTGGTGCGCCTGTACCGCGACGACATAACTATAACGGTAATATACTTCAACGGCGACTACATAGCCAAGAGCACGGCATAGACCTAAGCGCACAGTCGCAAATCACAAAGAAGTGAGAAGCCATTAAGTTGAATTCGAACCAACCATTGCCACCTGTTCTCGTGTTAGCGCTTTTCTGATCGGTTTACTTCGTTTGTAAATAGTTTGTAGTTAAATTATTTTATCGATGACCTTACTGATATTGTTCCTGAGTTCCTTGCGCCCTGTTGCCGGTTCGCCCATTGTTCAGTTGCTAACATTTCGCTATAACCCTCTTCTGCATTTGTTATTGCATTGTACGCCTCGTTACTGTCTCGCGGTGCGCTCGTCGTTCTTACTGTTCTTTGTACAAGAAATTGTTGAGAATTTAATTTTGTTTTGTTGTTTTGCCCTTTTTTTGTTTTATAGCTGCTAAGTTTAAGCGTGGAAATAGAGCGTTAACGTGAAATGCCGATGAACCACGGACTGATTGTTGTTATTTATCGTTAGTTGGGCATTTTATATTCTTGCTTTGTTTTGTAGAATGAGTGGAAAACAAACAAAGATAAATCGAACGCAGCAATTGAATGAAATTTCAATTTATAGACTCAGTTGAAATGCCTACAAAAGGACAATTGAATCGATGTGTATTATGACTTTGATATTTGAACATAATTTTCCTGCCATATGGCACTATTTTACCAGCACTAAGGACCGATCGAGTTTACTGGCGATTGGCAAAAAAAATCAATCATTGTATATTGACTTTAAAACTTTAACTTGAGCTCGTTGGAATTATAGCAGGTGACACAGCCACTTGTGCGTGATAATGTGGAAATTGGTTTTGACTATAGTCCACCCATAGTTCTACCTCGTTTGCACATTAGTGATATGTATGATGATTGCAAAAATGTATGCTTAAAAGACAACAACCTGTGCTATGCCGAGGCAGCACGATATCTTTTTATCCGATTTCAAATACCCAAAACCAATCAAATTTCAAATATTGCTTACACTTACATAGCTACACCAGCAACAATAACAAAGATTTCGAATAGCACTTTAACCCTAAAAATTAAAACCGAAACTCATGTCAATTGTGAGGAAAAATATATAAAATATCAAAAATTTGAAATAAAATAAAAATAACAAATGTCAGTTCCTAAACTCAGGCAAATTATATACTGAAAAAATATACCCTTCGAACTGCCTTTTTCAAAAACTTTCATGCTTTATTCAGCGTTTTCGTGTTAGGGGAACAGGGGAACCATCGATAAATTTTATGCATAAAATACACAGGACATTTACACTTTCTTAACTACTATTTCCCAGTAGCGAATTCCAGGCGTGTGCAGCGCTGAATTCATTTGAAAGCTATTGCCCGCGAGTGCGAAATATCGGGACTCAAACCATTTACATCAGCGACACAAAGTGCCAAAATGTATACAAAAACGTGCACTGTGTACAATTTGGAAGAAGTCTGGAAATATGCCTCACCCTTTGGAGTCATTTTCCTACCGAAAAATCTGCAAAAATCTTCACGTTTCTGCAGAGTTAAAATATGAAAAATTCTTCAGAAAACGATTTAATTTCTTCCTCTCATCGCTTTAAGTCTACATAATAAAAATGTTAGGCTACCGTCAGCCTCGTTTAAAAAAGGTTAACTATGCAGAATTTAAACCCAAAACTGTCTTAACATACCTTAACAAACCTTATCAGAATGCAGTTGACAAAATATTGCGCCAGGATTTATTACCCTCAAGCCCATAAACAACTTTGGAGTCGCTTTTACCGCTGCCTGTTTGAGTTTTACTCTACACCTTCACGCCTGAATTCAGGACTGCGCCGTACTTTGCTGCTGGGAATTCTTATGCGTACACCGCTACAGTTACTTTAAATTCAAAGTCACGCCCCATCGGTTGTTGGTGCGCCTACAGCTGGTGTATGATGGCTGTCACGTTACCATTGCCGCCACCCTGGTTGTACTTTTGATTCTTGTCCGCCTCGCGGCGCTGCACGCAGTTGAGGAACTCCACCTGCATGGCGGTGATCTCCTCCTTGGCGAAGCGCTGCATCTTTTGCTTAAGGAACGCAAAGAACAGATCCAGCTCCTCAGCCGGCTGGCCGCCGTACATCACGGACGCAGAAGGCGCCTGCAGTTGCAGTATGGACGAGCTCGTCGGCTGTGTGGCGCCGCCGCTGGTCGTCACCGACACGGGCGCCGTCACTATGGACGCGGCCGCCGTCGCCACGCAGACGTTCTTCAGTTTGGCTCCACCGCTACCTATGACGCTGCTGTTGCTGCTGCTGCCGCCACCGGCGCTGCCGCTGGGCAGGTGTGGTATGGACTCAATGCAGAAATCGTTCATGTAGGTAAAGGAGTCGGCGTGACCGTGCTGGTCATGATGCTGACTGCTAGCAAAAGAATAAATCAGTGATTTTTCCGTAGCTCATTTGTTTTTCTTTCATACTCACGTGAACACTTTCGAGTCGGTGGAAGTGCTGCGCGCAACGCCGCCAGCGCCACTGCCAATGATAGTCTCACAATCGACGCTCGGCGCGTTTCCAGCCTCCTCGTAGAGACATACCTCCTCGTAATCCACTTCGGCGGCGGTGGCATCGTCCAGCGACGAGGCGTGCTCGTTCTTAACAATTTCCTCTTCCACGTCGTCGTCGTGTGTCAGCTCCATGTGCGACGACATGCTCGGATCCTCGTGGGCGGTATGATCGATGGTAGTAACGTCATCGTTCACGCTTTCCTCGTAAGTGGTTAGTATGAAGGCCGCGTCGTCGTTGACCAGTGTGATGCTGGAGTTGCTGTGATGGTGGCCCATATTGCCGCCATGATGATCCTCGTCTTTGATGTGCACTTCGTTGACCTTCAGGCGGGACATGTCGTGCATATTTGAGCGCTGCGCGGATATGACGTAGTTCTGATGGCGCTGCGACTTGAGCTTGGGCTGATAGACATTGGACAGGAAGTCCAGCTCCTTGGCATAGCGCCACTTGGAAAGGCCGTCCTCCAGTTTGGGTTTGCGCAGGCGGTACTGGTGGTAGGTGTCCCGGAGATTTTTCCACTTGCGGCGGCACTCTTCGACGGTGTATTTGTCTGCAAGTAGAAATGTCAGCAGGTTAGTGTGACCGTATAACCGGACAGAAACGCTTATATCCTATTTTCTGCAAAATCTTATTTGGGATATTAAATGCAAAAATGAAAATTTTTTGTGACTGGCATTTGCAAGGAGCCCTAAATGAGCCTGCACATACAATGCATGGTAGTTAAACGTTAAGGATGAAGCGTTAAGGTCATCAATAAAATATGCCAGTGACATCTCTTACAAGTCATGCTGCTGGCCGTACCTCGTAGAATGGGACTTAGACTTACTGCCAATTTTCGCTGCTATCTGTGCCCAGCCGTTGAGCACGTCTATGCGTCGTCGCTGATTCGGCTGCAATTTATAGTTGTACAGCGCCGGATTTTGGCGCACTAGATGTATGAGAGTGATGATATCATCCGTGGACGCAGCGTCCTTCTGGTATCGTTTGCGCTCTGCAAGGAAACGCGTTAGCCGGAACTAGCTTTGTATGTGCACAACGGTGGCTACTCACTTGGCGTTTGCATATCCTCCGACCGCTTTTCAAAGTATCTTCCGTTTGAAATTTCCTCGCCCCTTTTTTGCAGCAAGTGCAACCACTCGGTACTCGCTGTACTTTGTTGCGAGTTGAGCGCCACACAACTTCCGTTCGTTTTTATTCAAATCGCCAGCAATGGGCGGTTGAAATGACCGGCGCTGATGTGTCCGTTCCTGTGCTGCACGCCTGCGGTGTTTTTGCTACGCCGCCTTGGATTTTCGCTAATATTGCGTATGAATTTGTCGAAAATCTGCTAATTTGTCAGAAGAATTATGCGAACACTGCTGACTGACAACAACAACACAGCGATGGCAACGATTTTGACAACTGTCAAAGTTTTGTTGTGCCAGTGCGAGCTAAACACGGTCCTTAGTGTTGAACGAGCCGAAAGTAATCGGGTACCTACAATCAGTTCGGCAAACAGGAGATTTAGCCAGCGCTATTTACATGTTCAGGTTGACATTTCCTCATCTCAATCAAATCATTTGGCAAAAACGAATGATTACACACAAAATGCATAAGTTTAAGTGGAGAGTTTCGAAATTTCGAAACTGTGGTTACTGAGTTGCTATCGATGTTCGATTATAGTTCGACAGAATTTCGCACATCATTAACCGAACAGTGGCTGTGGAATAATTTACGCAAAATAGTGGGAGAAAGATGCGAGTGAATTAGAGTAAAACTAGCTGAAAGTAGACTAAATTGCTGAAATTGTTTATTAAATTGTGGTGAACAGCGTATTTGCGAATTTACAAAATTAATGAAACTGCTGAAGCCTACCTGGGTACATCATGACGGTAAGTGCATGTGGCGCGCCGCGCTGCAGTTGTCTAATGGCTGTCCGCCGGTTGGCCACTCGCCAGACGCAACATTCCCCAACACCGGCGCCAAAAAAATAAAACACAATAATTCGTTTTTCATTCTTCATATTGTTGCACAATAGACAAACCAATCTTCTCTGTGGACGTGCATCAGGACTGTCTTAAGTTCGCCACTGGCGGACAGGGCATGGATTCCGGGCGTGTCGTGATCTGGAACCTGCTGCCGGTGTTGTCCGAAAAAGTGGAGTTGGATGAGAGCGTGCCGAAGATGCTCTGCCAGATGGACAATCATTTGGCGTGCGTGAACTGCGTACGCTGGTCGCCCAATGGGCAGATGTTGGCCTCCGGCTCTGATGATAAGCTCGTGATGATCTGGCGCAAGTCAAAGGCAAACTGAATACCATGTTTCATTTGTTTGAGGCGAATAACTTTTGATTGAATTGTATCTTTGCCAGGGCTCGACCGGCGTCTTCGGCACTGGCGGCATACAGAAAAATGCGGAAACGTGGAAATGTGCCGCTACGCTGCGTGGTCACTCGGGCGATGTGCTCGATTTGGCGTGGTCACCGCATGATCGCTGGTTGGCCAGCTGCAGCATCGATAATAGCATCATCGTTTGGGATGTGCAGGCCTTTCCGGCCATGGTGGCAATGCTGAAGGGACACACCGGCTTGGTGAAGGGGGTTGCCTGGGACCCGGTGGGCAAGTATCTGGCTTCGCAGAGCGACGATCGCAGCGTGAAGATCTGGAAGACTACCGACTGGACATGCAGCAGCACCATCACTGAGCCATTCGAAGAGTGCGGCGGCACCACTCACATACTGCGGCTCTCGTGGTCGCCGGATGGCCAGTACTTGGTGTCGGCGCACGCCATGAACGGCGGCGGTCCCACGGCACAGATAATAGAACGTGAAGGCTGGAAATGTGACAAGGATTTTGTGGGGCACCGCAAAGCGGTGACTTGCGTGCGATTTCACAACTCGATATTGACGCGGCAGGCACCCAAAACAAATAAGCAGCAGCAGTACTGCTGTCTGGCAATGGGTTCACGCGACCGATCACTCTCTGTGTGGATGACGGCACTGCAGCGCCCACTCGTGGTGATACACGAGCTCTTCAACGACAGCATTCTGGACCTGTCGTGGGGCCCGGAGAAATGCATCTTGATAGCTTGCAGCGGTGATGGTACTGTGGCCTGTCTGCAGTTCTCCGAGTCTGAGTTGGGCACGCCGCTATCCGAGGACGACAAGGTGGGCATTAAGATGGAGTCAACCTAATGATCAGCGCTAATTCGGCGTCTATTTCTGATGTCATTTTAGAACTCGCTATACCAACGCATATATGGCAAGAGTGTTACCATTGAGAATGGCTCCAGCAGCGCTGCGGACATTCTTATTGAAAACCCAGAGTTGTTGTTGGCTACACAGGAGAAACCGAAACCGCCCACACTGCCAACAATTCACACAGCTAGCAACAGTTTCCACGCCCCAGTAGCGCCCATACAGCCGACGTCAACGTCCAACGGCTTTGCCACTACGGCATCAACAGCACAGACTAGCCACGGTGACAACGAGCACAGCCAAGCGAACACTAAGGCTATCAACAAGCAGCTGGAAACACGTACAGCCGATGGAAAGCGCCGCATCACGCCAGTCTTTATACCGCTCAATCAGGATGTCGAGTATGTATGCAATTATATATATGTATATTTTTAACTGATGCTTATTAAACTATTTGGTCTAAAATGGTATCTAAAATTAAACTTAAATTATAATCAATGTTCTTTACTTTTCTTAGTGATTCCACTTTGACATTGAGCAGCTCCTCAAGGCCCATGACCACTACAACGGTGACCAGCTCCATGGCGGACAACTGCACAATTATCAACAGCGGCGGCCATATTCAGGAGGCCGGCACTTCTGTGCCAAAACCGATAATAACCGAAGCGGAAGAAATGCAAGTGGCTTTTTGCTCCATTGAAATGACATTCAACTTTCAACAATTTGACATTTACTCCTTGTCGCCTGCAGCCGCTTGGATACACGTCTCATCAAGAGCACTATGCCGTTAGGTACACTGCAGCCGCGTCAAGCAAACAAGGATGCGGTGAAGTCGTTCCCCCTCACTTCCGCCACAAGCAGAACCGCGCTCGCACCCACAATCACTGCCGCCAAGCCTCATCAAGCCTCAACAACTGGTCCGAAGTTGGTGATAAACGCTAACACGAAGTGCGAATTCCAAAAGACAGCACTGGATCATCGTGTGCACGTGCACAATGGGTTCTTGTCCACTGCCACGGGTCCATTGGCCAAAGTTACTGCCTACTCAATGATCACGTCAGCGCAACTGGAAAAGCTGTGGGACGTGCTAATTGGTGCGTAACTGATGATTGATGAATCTATCGATAAGCTAATTCAGTTCTGTTTTAGGCTCGCCCATTGTAAACTTCAATTTTTGCTCGCGTTATGTGATGTTATGCAGCCTGGACGGCACCATGCGGCTGCTGGACATGGAAACCGGCAGCCCAGTGCTGCCCGCCATCTCGCTGACCACCGCCGCCATACAATGCGCCTTTGTAAGTTAGCGCAAAGTGAAAATGGCCACGCAGCCAACCGAAATGCCTTCTTCTTTCAGTGTCCCGACGGCCGCCTGGTGGGTGTTGTAACCGATTGTGGCTTGCTGCGCATATGGAACATCGCAAAGCAACGGATCTGTCTGGCCACAACGTGTAATGAAATTTTCGGCAAATACGGAACTGTGGTGCAGTTCAACATCACCGAGCATGGTGTGCCGCTGCTGCTCTTCGCCAACGGCCACTCGTACTCATACTCAGCGCAGCTGCAGTCGTGGCTGGTATTAAACACCAAGGACCCCATTATGCGGCATGGCCTGCGGACAACTATTCCGAAAGAGTTCCAAAAGAACTATAACTCATATCCACTGATCTCCACACAGGCTTCAACAAATACGTTCGCCGCTGGCGCCAATGCGGTGGATATGTATGCGATCGCGTGTATGTTGCTCACTTGCGCAAGTATTTATCTTTCCGTTTCATTGCAGGAATGCCCACGACTGGCAGACGAGCGCCAAAATCAGCTTCATCGAGAATCAGATTAAGCTGTGCGAGGCCATTAATTCCCCCATGGAGCTACAGCACTGGTACGTCATGCTGGCTTATCATCTGGCGATCGGCGGCTCTGAGAAGCGACTGAGACTGCTGCTGAACGACCTCTTGGGGTCGCCGTTCGGCATATCAGCCCATGGTGCCAAACCGGAAGACAAAATACTGGTAAGCCTTCCCTGCAAGTAAGCTAGCTGCGCTCTTCATTCCAACCACACACTTTGTTCTCCGATTTTCAGTCGATTCCGAAGCACACGTTGTTGGAGGGCGTTCTGCACGTGCTTAAGTCACACGTGAGGTGGCAGCGCATCTACATGGAGTACAACGAGCTTTTCGAGAGCTATCGATCGCGAATAGCAGCCGCCGCTGCCAAGACTACGCCCAGTCGCATGGACGTTGACACCGTGCCTATGACAGCTGAAACGACAGCCGTCGCAGCTGAGTCACATGAGCCGGCACAGCCCATGGATGGAGTCTAGCAACTGGGAGAAATCTATTTGAGACTGGTCACGTGGTTGTTCCTCAAAAATCTCGTTTTAATCAAAAGTTTTCAATCAAAGAAATGTCGCTGGTGCATCGACCTTGAAAATTGCTGCAGTTTCGCCATTACCGTTCGATCGTGGAGCATTACGCATCATGCTAGTTGTTTGTATTTGTAACGCTTTTTTTTAACCATGTTTGAATTTAGAAAGTACTCGCCTATAGTATGTATATAAAGTAGTATTTATAATTTGTAATACAGAGAGATACACACAACATAAGTAAATAAAGAATACATAAAATCCACAAATGCGCGCTGGGATCAGGGATTTTATTTCGTAAAAAGCTGCTGCTAGATACAGTATTACTGCATGTAGGCGGGTCCTGGCGTGGGCACACTTTTTAAGGGCGAGTCAAAGTCCACCTCCTGCTGCTCAGGCAGTGGCCCTTCGTGCAACGTGGCACCAATGCGCTCCTGCAACGTCTCGTACAGCTTGTGCACAGTCTCATTGTGGCCAGCCGTGGGCTGTATAGCTTTCATGAGCGTAGCCAATCGGCCAGGGGGCAGCTTGTTGTGCACATACCTACAAGCACAAACACATTAACGCACCAATCAACTTGACGAGACGAGTTTTTCTGCTGAAAATGTATCTTACCACAGCAGCTTCAGCATGTGGCGCGTCACATTGTCACGTGTGAGTCCAGCAAAGAGGAATTCATCAAAGAGTGTTGTGCAGAAATCTTCTGTGGAAAACTCCTCGGCCATGGGTATCAGCAGTGCAATCTGTAAATAAGAAATCGAATTAAAATCAAATCCCTTCACTTCGTAGTTTTCAAGCATACCAGCGAATGCAAGAAGGGGTCCTCGTAGGCGCGGTCGTCTTTGCACGCCGACAAAATGGCCAGCACTCGCAGAACACCAACGCGGTCCTTCAAGCGGGCTGTGTGCAGCGTGTAGTACATGGCCAGAATGCTGGCCACCGAGCTCTCTTGTATATAAGCCTCCACGGCATCCGGTGCCGGGCCCGAGTGTTCGATCGTGGTAAGCGCCGACTCGCGCTCGTCGGGGGGCAGTTTCGAGTGCAGACTGCGGCACTGATCGTCCACCATGAGGGACATTAGAGCAGGCAGGAACTTCGTCACCACTTGACAGTCGAGTTTGGGCTCCTTAAAGTCCTGCGAATCGATCATGACCCAGGCGCTGAGGCCCAGTGCCAGCATGCGCAGAAGAAGGATCAGTATGGTGTTGTCGCGCGGCAGTCCTTCGTTGTTGATCAAGTGTTGCAGTATTTTTATGGCGGATGTCGCCAGAAAGTTAATGGCGTAGGGATCACACAGTGTCATCGACAAGTCGCCCAACACCTGCAAATCAAATTCACTTAATGCTCACTTTCGCACCCTAACGGCTCTTAACGCTCACCTGTTCCTGGCCGCGCTTGATGTTGTCCAGAAAACCCTGCAGCTCGCGCGATCGCTTAATGTCCACGTTCTTTTCGCGAATACACGCATCTAGGCACCACGTAAACTTGTGACACGGATCCACCGAAATGATTTCCTGCACCTCCAGATCGTGCAGCGCCATCAACAGCTCTGCGCGTAACGTGCAATAGTGCACGTTGCGCGTGCGCAGAAACAAAGTGCGCAGAAACTGCAGCACCATGTCGTACAGCTTTACGCTCTGGCCGATCATGTTGGCCAACTTCTGCACCACCTCACCCTGACGACGCACCTTCGGCGACGGATGAAAGAACAGATTGTTAAGATTGGTGTGGTCGAAAAGCACGTGCTCCTTCTCGCGAATGTATTGCGACAATAGTGGCGACACCTCATCGCCGAACAGCGACTGATTGTCACGCCAGATTTGGCGCTTCACCTCTGTGTCCGTATCCGAGTAGAGCTCTCGGTCGCGCACCAATATGCGCAGATACTTGTCGTCGATGTGCTGAGTGTTGCGCAGTATGGCCATGACCACCGGACGCAGCGATTTTACGCGTACCACGGGAAAACTCTTCACCAGCAGCTCCTTCAGCTTCTTGTCACGCTCGCGCGGATCTTTCTGGCCCAGCTCATTAATGTGTGCAATCAGCTTGTCGCGCAGCTCCTATTTGGCGAACACTTTAAAATTGCAAGAAATAAACTCCGTGCAGCTATTACCTCCATTAGCGAAGTGTGAAAATCCAGACGCCGTACACCATGCAAATCAAGTAGTGGCAACATGGGCCGCAACGAGGGCAGCAGCACGCCATTCTCCAGCTACAAGCAGTTCCACAAATTAATTTGTCATGTGAGCAATATGTTGCAACGAATAACAATTTTTTGGCAAACCTGAAAACCCTCAATCGCCTTCAGCGGATCCGTGCAGGAGGTGAGCGCCTCGCGTAAATAGGCCTGCCCGGGTATGTTGACCTCCTCCAAGCCAGTGCCGGCAAACTTTGGTGGCACCGACATTTCTCTTTCTTCACGGTCTTTTTTATTATTAAACAATATCCAGCTTCAGTGCAATCAGTGCACACACTGCACTTATAATTAAAAGTAAAATTGCGCTTAATCCACCAAATTTTAGATTTTTGACTCTTTCCGTAAATAATAAACTCAACCAAGGGATGCCACATTGTTAATTCAGCACTGTTGCTCTACGGCACAGCCACCAACCGGAATGTTAAGTGATTAATGTTTAATTTTATAAATATGAACGAGTCTCATATGGCGTTCAAACTGACGACTTAAGGCCAGCGCCTGGTTTAGACAGTGTGTTTTTGTTTATTTTTTTTTTCAAGGAAGGAGTAGATTGGTTGTCAAACACTCTTTTGGTATAAATGTTTTATTGTTTGAACCATGGCACAATAATAAGGTAATAGCATGCCCGCAACACCAAAAACCACATGTATTTTGTTGGTAGGATTGTTTATGGTTACTGTCAAAATCAGCTGATATTTTCCGACGAAAGAGGGAGAAACTGAAAACATACAAAAGTGATTGTTGCCAGACGGTGCTGTATTTGAGTGAAAAAACGGGAAAAGTGCTCAGGTCAGTTGTTTTCAGTCAGGTATTTTCATTTCAACCGATGCGGCAACACAGCACACCGACGATTTTGACAGAAGCCATAAACGATCAGCCGGTGGCTTGCTACAACCTTATAGTTGAACCATGGTTTGAACATGTAAAAACAAATTTTTTTGTCCGCTGTGTTATAAAATGGCCGCCGTATCGCGGCGTGAAGTTGGGGTTCATTTTGCATGGTTCCCAGCGTGCAGTTCACAAATCTCGTCAGATCTGAAAAAATCGAATGGCATTCTGTTAACTAATTTGTCTGTAAACTGAACCTAAATTGAGTGAAAAGTAATGAAAATTCCGGAAATGGTGGCATAAGTCGGAAAATTGTACTTTTTGGGTACGCTCACAATGAGCGTACTTTTTTTGTTTGTTCGATTCATAAGTTTACGAGTGAATGATGTGTAGGCGGAGCGCGGTGCTTTGTTCCTGTATTTGGACGTGAAGGAGTTCGAGTAGAGACAAAATATTTTAGGACATAATTCCAAACATATTAAACTATCATATTCTGGAAAAAAAAAATTTTCAAAAATTTCAAATTTCTAAACCAGGCGCTGGCCTTAAACGTGTTTAATGTGCTTAAACAAGTTAAATGAACAAAACCAGTTCGAAAACCTGTTTATTCACATGTAATTGTTGTTGGAAATTAAACGTGTTAAATCATTTAACAAGTTTTGAAACGAGTTTAGCGCAGGGTTGTATCCGAAAGCTTTCTATGAAAAAGCTTTTTTACCAACGAAACACAACTATTAATGTATGAAACACATCCCTTAAAATTCAGCTGTTATTTCATCAAAACAAAACCAAACAAAAATTGAAAATTTGAAAAATTTGAAATGAATGAAAAAAATCGTTTTCAAAAATCGCAGCACATCAGTTCACAAAAATATTTATTTGTTGTTTGTAAGCAAACAGCTGTCAAATTGAACCTCATTGAGCAGTCTTTTCACTTAAGCTAGTTTAAATGAGTCAGTTTGAACGCCATAGCAGCCTAGTGTTATTATTAGGTTGGCATTGATTTCACGTTATAAAATATATGAGAAGGATAATTGTATAGCTCAGAGAGATTTCTAAGTAGAAATTGGAAGTTGCTGTTCTTAGAAGTTGACATTAGTTGAAGAACTTCTAAGAAGTTGACATTTGTGTACTTCTTGTAATGTAAGACAGTTTCCTTACTTTACGTTTTTAGGAAGGTCATGTGAATTTTCTTAGTTTCTCTCTGCATACATTCACACGTTGGAGTACGAATTTTTGTACTTTTGAGAACGAAAAGTGAAGGGTCTTCCTTTATGATGAATGAAATTATCCTCAATGAAATTATCATCAACCAGATAACATTTAAGTCTTATACGACGACCAGTTGCCTCACATTATCCAACTTGATCAATTGTGAAATCACAATACCGAACTAAACTCTAATAAATTGAATACAGTTAGAAGTGGTAAACTCTGAAGCGATGAACATCACGCTGGCAACGTTGGCGGCATCATTTACAGCCCCCAATTCTAGAGCGGCATCACTGCTCAACGAACAAGTCACAAAACAAATCACTAGAAAACGCCGAAAATGGCAAAATACGAAATACAAGTAAATGCCAAAGAATGAGTGACACAAGCGAGCGAAAGGAGAAAGCAACACAAAAAGGAGACCGAACAAAACGTTTGCGTGCAGCCATTTTTGTAATTCATTCCGCAGTGAATTCCGGTTCGAAGCTGTCGCGGTGAAATTTTCGCCAGCCCTACGGTGCAAATTTTCAAAAGGCAATTTCTTACTGAAAATTGGTTAAAACTTAAAAGTGCTTAGTGCAAATAAAGTGTAAAAAGTACTTTTGTGTTATTTGACAGATGTCAAGTGATTTAAGTGGTAAATTTCGAATACAAAACCGGCTAGAACTAACTGGCGTCTTGTGTTGCGCATTGCTTTTCTCGGTTGCCGTTTGAGATTGAAGAATAAATGGTAAGTTAAGCTTTATTTTAATTTGAATAAATTACAAGTCGAGCACTTGTCAGCGGTATGTGGTCAAAGAGAAAGGGTGTCGCTGTTGCAGCATCAATGAATGCCGGGGGGACCAGCACTTGATTGGCGGCTGTTGAATTATATGTGTAGGTATAAGTGATTTCCCCTCCTTGATTTCGCAGCACTTGGCTGCGGTGTATTTTCTGCGTCTTTTCGCAATGCCACATTTCGTTTTGTTAAATTTCGCACATTTCGTTTTGAGTGACTGAATTGTTATGCTGGGTCATTTATGACAAACTCTTTGATGGACGCAAAAATGTAAAACAAAAAAATTAAGTTCAGATAGTTTGCAATAGTTTTTCGCAAAGTAACTATGTTTCACCCAAGGCCACAATTGTCGTTTTCTTTTAATATGACGTTGTGATTGCATATTGGAAGGTATTTCGATGACAGAGGCGTTTGAGTTTTAGCAAATGCCAAACATTTACGCCGAATTTTCTTATGCTAACTTGATTCTTGGCCAAATACCCCCCACTTATTTCTCCTATATTGGTAAAATTTTGTTAAGTGGCAACTTGGTTCTAGTTTATACAAAATTTTATTTCGATACCGCGACTTATTGGAAGGCTATAGTGCGCATTTGCCTATATTTGTTGACAGACGGACGGAGGTGGTGCAATCAACTCTCTTGTTGATCTCATATACTTTTCTATACCGACCTCGCTTCCTGAGCCTTCCAAATCCCGTACTATATTAAATATACTTCAACATCGCATTGCTAGGCAGAAAAGATTGTAGGAGAACAGTGACAATTAGTTGTCATTTCGATCGTTGCACTACGATTTGTTTCCGCTTCGTTATTGTTTTGCTTATTGAATGAATGTTGCGTTGGCCCAAATTTGTTTGTGTCCAAATCTTGTTCGTCTAGCAAGACCATTCAGACCATTTCAGCTTAGTTTGAAAGACTCCAACTAACAACCGAATGAGAGTGAGTAGTTTTCGCTTTTAGGCGCACATTTCCGAGAGAATGACGTATTTCATAATTTCCAGTGCTGCGTGCACTTTTCCTCCTTTCACATATTAATGTTCGAATAAAATCGGCTTTGTAACGATTCAAAACGCAACGTATGCGAAAACATAAACGCACGCACGCCACCTCTATCCGCCTCTCCCTGCCCACCCACTTTGCGGCACTTTTCCACTGCTGCACCAGTGACGATTTCCTACGCCAACGACTCGAGCGCGCCTCCAGCTGCTCACCGAAAACCGACCACTCGCCAACTTCTATTACTTAATTCGCCGCAATGTTGCGCACGCATACCAAACCAACAACAAATATTGTATGTATTAAAGACGTGCATATATAACGCGGCGATTGTTTGCACACGGGGGGAGTTAAAAGGGGGCCAACCTACATAATTTGTTGATATGTGTGCCACGTTCGTATTCCACCAATTGAGCCGAACAACACTGAGCGGCACCAACTCCATCGGCAACGGCGGAGGTGGTAGCGGCGTTGCCAGTCTCTTTCTGCTTTTATTATTGTTGTGTATCTACACTACATACGAATATGCGTGTAAAGTGTAACTCTTGAAGGAAACGTAAAACGCTCGCAAGCAATACGAAATGAGGAGGCAAAGAAGAGCAGAGGAAGTAGTGCAAAAACATAAATGACAAAAACAATTCAACATTTCGCATTTTACTTTCTTTTTTCGATTTGACTTTGGTTTATTGGTTCGTTGGTGTTTGTTGTTATTGTTTTCGACTATATCCTATATGTATGTACTTATTTTATTGCTTAAAAAAGCAACAAGAAACCATTGGCATATCGCGAAACTGGAAAATACCAGGGCCAACATAACCGGCTGTTAAATCTCGGCTGGCTGGCTGTTCGGTTGGTTGACGCTCAGTAGCACCACCCCTTGCCTCACTTCTCAATGTAGACTTGTCGTTCAGAATAGCGGCTGGCTGCACATTGAGAAGCTTTATTTCATCGAGTTGAATGGAGTTGGATTGACAACAACAAAAGACTTTCTGAATACAAACAAACAAACGACCGAACGAGGCGACGAGCTAACCAACGAACTTCAGCCGGGCCAAGTCAAAACAAGGCCAACATTTGGGTTTGCGTATCGCACGCACAGTGGGTATAAACACAAAAAAATGCACGGACCGGAGTTGGCAGCTGGGTGCACGCGGAAAACCGCGTTGCGTTCAGTGCGCGAGAACGGGACGACGACTGAGACGAGTCGGCACTTCGGCGCGAGCTCGTGCCGCTTTATCGAAGGTTTATTGCGACAGGTTTTGGCTATTTGCTTATTTGTGCATTGTTGCTCGGCATTCTTTTGCCTTTTGATATACGCATTTGTTTTGATTTTGGAATTTTGCGAAAGTTTGGTGCGGTGTCTTCTGTCGCTCCTTCGGCGTTACGCGCAACAGAGAGTAGCTTTAGTGTTGGGTTGAAATTGCCTTGAATGCGATTTTTGGGGTCAGAGACGCCTTGCACCGGTGTTTGTCTGTAGAGCGTGTGTAACGCTTTTGATCTGTCAGGGACGGCGAATGTAGCTGCGAGATATTGTGAACAGAGCAAAGTGGTGACTTGACAATTTGCCTTCAGAAACCTTTGGTTGGTTATTCAAATGCGCAATTGACCAGTGTAAATGTCGCATTTTTTGCAACTGTCGTTTAAGGTGAATTGCACTTCCCCCCTTCATTTCCTGACATTCCTGTACTTCGGACGAATTATCAGCATGGTTAAAAGACAACGATAGAACTGAGCAACCCCCAGCTACTAGCCCGACCGACGAGTAGGCGCTCGCCAACCAACCAGTCCGTCGGCGGTGCCAATGTTCTGCGCAATACCCGCGCAAGTACAGTTTTTGCATTTTCGCATGAAAGCCAACAGCAGTGAGCACAAATGAATAGACAGTAAAGGACAGATAGAAACCACCACACAGCGGCAACAGCAACACAGCACGACGATAACGACGAAAATATATAATGACAATAATGGCAGAAGTGTTAAGCATTTGCGATGACGGCGAATCGTGCAAATCGGCAAAAGCGAAGCAGGCGCAAGGTACGAGAGGCGAATTGCGTGGAATGGGCAGGAACATAGTGGCAGAAGCACAACAAAACGGCAGTAAATGAGCGGCCGACAACGGCAAACGTTGATAGAGATGCGAAAGAGCGAGCGAGAAACTGTGAAATGTTGCTCGGAAGCAAAATGCAGAAGGAAAAGAAATTGAAGAGCAAATGAAGAATAGAGGCAACAAATACGCAAACGAAGTTGTTGTTGACAACTGAACAAGTGGGCAGCAAAATTGCCGAAGGCAAAATGTTAGTGGCAACAGTGTGAGGTGGTAGTAGAGTAATTGGCCGGGGGTGTTATTCGTTGCGCTGCCTATTGATCGAGCAAGAAGGAAAAGGCGCGAGGTGCACAATGCACCATCCGGTTTGGAAACGTATAATGTTGTTACTTGCAAGTTGCAATTTGAACTAAAGCAAATGTCATATCAGCCGAGGCGTTGCCACCTGTTCAAAGTGCGATCGAAACGCCAGAGGTCGAAAGACGAAAACGTCAATCGGCCGCTTTACTTTATGAAATGTTGGCTGTATGAAAAATAGCTAAAAGCCAACAAAGTCGTCGGCAAGTTCGAACCACTTTCGGTGTTCTGCTGTGAACTGGTCTCTCCACGCCGTTAAAGACGTAATAGTGAGCGCCAACGTGTGTTGCAAAGTAAAAATAAACGCTAAATGTTTTAGTGACGCACGCAACATTTATAACGCCTAAAAACACTTATAATGCACGCGAGATGGCTTGTTACGAAAAAGAGCATTGAGTATTTGCTAGGGCACTCTCGGCGGCTGCTTGGTGCTCTTCAGTTTTATGCCTAAAGGTGAAACAGGTTTGCCTGCCAGCATTCAATGTTCTGTCGATAGCAGCAATTGGAGGAGGAAATGGTTGTGGATTCAGTGATGTCGCGTGGTCACCTATGTTGCTTTGGTCTCGTTTCAATCTAAACGAAGAATAATTTTGATGAAAATGTTTGGAGTTATGCAGTTGTATGCACGGGCCAGTCGTCAGTGTGCTTGAATGCCTGATAAATCTAAATCTAAATTGTTGCTGGGTGTCATAGGCATAGAAGTTCGAATGCCGAATTTGTAACGTCAACCGGAAGTATTTTGTTGATTGAGTCACTGGTGTAAATAAAAATCAGCGTGCTATGATAATGTATCATAGTCTAATAATGTGTTTCTATAAAAGAAATGTATCAAGACAATATTGGGTCCAGAATCTTGACGGCGCAACCGCCAAGTTTTGTTGTCTTGTTTTTGAATTTCTGTTAGCATTTGTAGATGAGAGAATTGTTTACGCGAACATAACGAATAAGCAAATGACGACATATGAATGGGCAAATGAGCGTGCGAAGCAAAGCAAACCGAAATTATTATCAAGTTGTGTTACCTAAAAAGAGTATCGGCATTTGATGAGTGACAAATCATTTGTACTAAATAAGCTAATAGCTATTAAAATGAACTGAAAAGTAAGATTTATCTATTGACATGCTTCAATCTGGGTCCGTAAACGAAAGGAAAACGTTTAAAGTAGGAAGTGCTCAGACAGTGTGATACGATTCTGATAAAAATTCAACAAGTCTCTTGGACCTGATATTGTGTCCAGTTGACAACGTTGTTTGTTCAGCTAACTTCCCACCACCATCCATATTGAATGTAAAGCTTTATATATGTATAACAGGAAGAAGAGAGAGTGATTGAAGCTTTTTATCAGCAATTATTTGATTATCAATTTAAAAAAAAGCACCAAAAAGTTGACAACCCACTGAAACTGCAGAAATGGTAGTGTTAGGCACAATTTTGATTTGGTTTGCTAATGGCTAGTAAGAGGATGGTCGCGCAAAAGCTCTTTTATTTATTATTGGCTGAGTCGAGTCCATATTCACGACCCTCCAAAATGCGTAGTGACTGTAATTGGGAAAATCAGCTGTACAAAATTGTTTTTTACTATATTTGATTTGACCAAAGACAAATTATTTCGATTTTTCGTTTTTTTTTTATTAAAGAGATTGCTGCTTTTGTATTAAATTTCTTTAATTTCGTTTTCAAGCCAACTTGATGTTCGTTGGACGTTTTGCCCACTTTGCGACTGCTTGACAACAGTGCTTGTCGCGTCGCCATGACCCAGGAAATAAACAGTTCGAATGTTGGCAGTGTAAAATCATCGACTGACTTGACTTGTGCGAAGACAAACATACCGAGTGAGCCGACTGCAACGTTTAAATCTGGCAAAATTGTTGTTGTTATCAGTTGGGCTGTACAACAAAATTGATAAGAGCGCAGGAACGAATGAAAACGTCAAAGCGTTAACACAAAACAGCAAACAGAGAACGAGTAAACAAGTTTCGGCAATGACAACTGACAACAATTGCGCTCACAGTTCGTTTTGCGCCTTTTTTCCTTCACTGTAATGTGTTTTCGCTTTCATACATTTACGCTGTTCCGCGGTCTCCAATGGCACTGCGCCGGACCGCGCCGAGATGTGAGCGTTGAACGGCCACATTGGTGGCGGTGGCGTCGGTGGCATTGCGCTTCCCCCAAACAGTTTTCATGCTTTTCACACTGCACTAACGAACGAACAAGCGAGCGAGCGAGGGGTTTTGTCGCTGATGGCCCGTGTGTTCGTACGTCTTTGCCATCACGTACACATTTGTGCGGTGGATTTGATAATACGCACACCTACGTATTACGGGTTGCAACATCACCAAGCAACACAATGTTCAAAGCAGACAAGCCATTCAAAAATAAATAGAAGCACTTGATGGAATTTCTGTACATTATTTTCCGGTTTGCACTCTCGTGCGCTGCGGGTCTCTCTTCTCTTTCGCATTGTTTATTATTTGGGTTTTGCTTTACTACGTTTTTCACTCTGGCAGCACAAACAGCTGCTTATCGTCGTTTTGTCTTTGCGTGGCTTCTATCTTGGTCCGGTGCTTTCTCTGCCGCGCACTGAAATGCTGTTCGCTCGTAAACAAAGCGAAGCGTGTGAAACGCAATGCGAAAAGTGAATTTTCTGGCTGGATTCTGATATGAATTTAGCTCGCATTGTTGTTGCAGCTACTATGGTCGCACCTTTGGCCGTTGCTCCAATGCGCGCTCGTTCGCCGTCACTCTCTCGCGTGGAGACTGTTGCGCACCGTTCGCGTGCTCTACTCGGCTTTTGTGCGGTCTTTTTACGCGCATATTCTTTGTGTGATTGCACTCGTTTTGTGGTGGTTCGGGTCGGTTTGGTTTTGCTTTCAATGCCGCTTCGTTGGTGGTGTTGTTGTCGGCTGTGGGGTGAGTGGCGTGTGTGAGCAAGTAGACGCCGTTGTTGCTGGCTAGCAGTGTGTGTGTTTTTAGTATTGCTTTGCTGCGCGTTTTTGGCTGCACACGTATTCGTGTGCCGTCTCTTTTGGTACGGCTTTCGCTTTGTGTATTCGGTCGTGCAGTGGCTGTAGTAGCTGTAACTGTGGCTGGTGGCTGAATGGGACTGGTAGGCAGGCAAGCAGGCAGACGAAAAGACGGCCAGGCTCAGTTTTTCTTTGTGTCACTGACGAGTTTGGATGTGCATTTTGTGGCGGTGTGCGCGACATAGTGTTAGAAGTTTGAAAGTTTTAATAAAAATTGTGAAAACTATAGAAGTCATCAATAAACAACAAAACGTTGTTGTTCGGAAGAATTTTGTGTATTTGCAATGAAATGGTACGTAAACTCAAGTCGCGGCAAGATGATAGCGTTGACAAACGTTGCTGGTTGTAGGAAGAAATACGTGGGGGAAAAGTTTGTGATTGGGTACAGCAATCGAATTTGCCAATTAACTTAAGAATTTTTAATTTGCACACGAAAGTTGAAGCTGCTAATGGTGTACAGTTTGGGTATTTTCGGAGCACTTTCACTACTTTTGGATGTCTTTGAGTGTTAATGTCGCAGTGACCATTTAAAAAAATTTACTGAAACTGCTTGTCAAAGAAGCCTTGGAGTGGTTTGAATAAAGCAGTTTTCCGCCGAGTTTCGCATTCGATGAAATTTTCATCTCATTTGTGAAGGCGGACGCGCTTCACAATTGCTGCCCACCGAAATTCGGCTCCCCTGGTATGTACCCAAAAAGTGTCAACGCGTTTGCTTCTCTTCATTCGCTTGCCGCCTGTTCTGTTTTTCGTTCGAATTTCAAAATTTTCAATTTGCGTTTTGCCTCGTTCGCTGCTGCCAATTGAGCAGCTTTCGGTGTTCGGCTTTGTGTTCCGCTGTCTTTTCGCTTTGCTGCCACAAGTGAAACCAGTTCTTTTGCGCTGTCCGCATTATTAATATATTTACTAAACTGTGGCCGCCCTCTCCATGCCAACAATTACGTCTTTATGCATTTGCATTTTCCACCTTTTCGGCAGCGGCATTACTTGCAATGCATTTGAGCTAAATTTAAACATCTTCCCAATTGCTGGATTAGACGGCGCACGGCCAGCGGGGAAAATCACTCAATTTACGATACAACAACAAATTAATTCGTATACACACGATTTAAACATTTCCCGGCGTAGTGCTGGGGTAACCAACCAGTCAGCTAGTCGAAGAGTTGGCGGTTGGAGGCAGCAGTACAAGACAGTATATCAAAAATCAGTACATACTGTGTTGTGCCGCTAGTTTGGGAAGTGGGCAACACTGGCCGCAGCTAGTCGTTTTTAACGAGTAATTTATTGTTTGTCTTCGGCGCATTGCATCGGAATTATCAGCGCTACGTTCGCAAGCAACTGCTTTGTTCTTGTTGTTGCTACTCGGCAAAAAATGCGAGAAATTGCCTTTACTATTTTACTTTGCTCCTCTCTTGTTGTGTTCTTTGCTTGTCTACATTATGCAAATCAATTTACTCAAACTGCACTGCACTCCATTCGTTCGTTCACTCGACTTGCCAACATTTTGACTTCATATTTTCGTACTATTTGTAATCGACCTATACAAAAATGGAGCGTTAAAATGCTGTTGACACCTTTGGCGGTATACCAACGACAGGCCCAAGGTACGAACGAATGAACGAGCGAGCGAGTGATGCAAACGAGTGTGTAGCAAGGTGTCAAACTCAGGCGCCCTGCCCGGGCACAGCAATGCGCGCGATGTGTATCCCTCGCATATATGCATGTGTGTTGTTGTTGGGGGTTGTTGTTTCACCGTATAGAGCGCTTGTCAAACGGTTGATCGACTGCGACTGCGAATGCGACAGCAACAACAATGAACTCATTGACAAGCATTCTGGCCTGGCTGTGATACGCGCAAACGAACCGATGCCGTCGCACAGTGCTGTCAGTGCGAGCGAGAACAACATATGTGGCACGTTGTTTTTTGTGCAAAGTTAGTGCATTTGCGTTGTTGTTGCTTGTGTGGGCTGCGCACATATGCGTGAGCACAAGCAATTTTGCGTTGCAGTGTTGTTTTCGTTTTGTTTAACTTTTATCTTTTGTTTACGTGCGTTGCTTTTCTCTCTATCGCTGGTCGATTTGTTGTTTTATATTTCGATATGCAGTCTATTTTTAGTAGATGCAGCTTGTATCGTTCGTTTGTATTTGTTGTTGGCGCAATCGTAACATTTGCGGGAATTGCCTGGCGAATTGTGCTAGAGTTGGGGAGTCCGCGCTCAATCTTCACCGCAAATATGAAAAGTAAAGGCCAATGCATGTAACGCTGCCATATTACTCGTGTTCTTTGGCTGATTGCAGAATTCTGATCCTTGTAGTTTTATTGTTTTAATTCCACTATAAAAATTTACTATAAGAAACTTTGAAAGAGAACTTATTGAATTTTGTACTCCTTTTTGCCTATTATTTAAGCAAAGTTTGATGTAATTATTATATTTGCGGCCTGTTGTCTTCATTATTGGATTCGGTAGCGAGACTCTTTTTCTTGTTATCGTAAAGGGCTATGGTGTGTCCAGGAAGAGGTCGTACATTAGTGGGTTGTGATAAACATGTCACCGAAAACATCATATATATGTATGTACGGGTATGTGTACATACGAATGTGCATCTATGAAAAACGACATATGTACATGTATTAATTTCTAATAGTAGATATGTACATATATGCTGTATGGTTTTTCTGAAATACATATCTCTAATCATATATTTTTTCTTTTCGCAGATATTGTACAAGGAGCAAGAGTGCAAATAATCATCAGAAATGCAACAAAATAGCGTACAATTTTGTAAAATGCCCAAAATTTAGCCTTCGCCAGTGAAGACACAAAGGAAGGCTTGAAGTTAGAAAAAAAGGTTTGACACCAAAAAGCAAAACTAAAACACAGAAAATAGGCGAATAAAAAGTGTATAAATTCAAATATTAAAAAAAGACCCTAAAATACAAACACACGACGCAATGTTTTCGTTTCACAAACCACGCGTGTATCGCTCAACGGAGGGTTGCTGCATTTGCCGCGCCAAGTCGAGCAGCTCGCGCTTCACAGATTCGCGTAAATACGAATGCGACTCGATGAAGTGCTTTGATCTGAAATATCCGCGCCACGGCGAAATCTGCAACGCCTGCGTGCTGTTGGTAAAGCGCTACAAACGGCTGCCTGTAGGCAGTACTCGACACTGGGGCCATGTAAGTGTTATAGTTAAACATGCTTGTTGTTTTCAAAGTCTCATAATGAACTTGTATTCAATTTTCCCTCATGTGATTGCAGGTGGTAGATGCGCGCGCCGGTCCTGGTACCAAATCTATGACCAAACATAAGAAGAGTCGCGACGACGGCGGCGAACAGCGCACAACAAGCAATAATACCAACAACGGCAGCAGCAACACCAACAGTTCAAACGGCATTAGTGCCACCAGCAACGGTCACTCGTCACGCCGCGCCCAGAACAGCAAATCACTTATACCCGAGAAATTTTCGAAGATCTTCAAGAAGAGCAAGAAAAGCAAAGCGGCCACCACCACAGCGGCTGCGGGCGTCAAGCGACGTTCAGGTGGGACTACCAACACGCCGCCATGGGAGCAGCACTCGCTGCCCACCACTCCCGATTCTCTGGATAGTGATTATGAGGATGGTGGACGCAACGGTTTGTCTGCCAGCGGCGCCATTGTGCAATTCCAGACTCAGACACGAGCGTCTTCGTATCGCTCGCGCAACGCCACTACGGCTGCCATTGCCACTGTGTCTGGTGCCACCAATGGAGATGCTGGTGACGGTGGGGGTCGCGGCAGCAGTGATAGTTCCGCCATACATCGCAGGCGCCCACTGCTGCGCGGCAGCAAGCGACGAAAATCATTGGTTCCGCGTCGGAATCGCCGCACCATGGCCGCCGAGCAGGATGCGCAATTTTTCGATGAGAGTGAATGGCTGGAGCGGAAAACCTGCTGCGGAATGATTTATGAGTGTGCCGCACTTGGCGGCGCGCTGTTGATCGATGTGGCACACTATCAGCCATGCGCAGAGCATCAGCAACCGTCGACTAAAGTGCCGAAAATGCAACAACAAATCATTGCCACATTGCCAGCGGTAGTGCAACTGTCGCCACCAATATTGCCAATGGCGGCAGTCACTGCATCGCCACTGCCACCCGTAGTAAGCACGAACTCAACGCCCGTACTGAAGAAGCACCATCTGTTCTTCAAGCGGCAGTCGGAATGCTTTCCACATGGCGACTTAAATCTGAACACCAGCAGCAGCAACAATAATATGAGCACAAACACGCAAATAAAGACTGAGTCCTTGGCACCAGCCAGCGCTAATGCAATCGCAATCGTCAACAGTTGCAGCAATAGTACAACAAAACCAACGCCAGCAATAACCGAAGCAACCACTGTCCAGCCCTGCAGTGTAAATCTCGGCGGCGCCGCCACACCATTGCTCAGTATAAGCACCGCAAACATATCGGCGAGCGCGCAAATGCCGCGACATTCCACTGCCAAAATAACCACCATTTCCCCACCGATTACCATCAGCGGAAGTAGCAGCAGCAGTAACAGTGCTTGCAACAAGCTCATGCACAAAATCAAAACGGGCAAAATCTTCAAACATTCCTTGGAGAAGTTCAGTGCCGGCGTGGCGGAACGTGTGAAGGCCAGCAACGATGGGCCGGAGCTGAAGAATGTGGTACGTGCCGTGCATAAGTCGTACGTGCTGACAAAACCGACAAACATTGCGTCCATTAACGGAAGTGGGAATGCGATTGGCGGCCTCAACGGTCCGCCGCACCAGCAGTTGACGAACGCTACGTTGCATGGTGTCTCACCCAGTTCTATCTGCACGGCGTCCTCAGCGCCCAAATTTAGCGACAACTCGTCGGACTCTGGGTTCGATGAGAATATGCAAGAACGAAAATCTGCGAGCCCATTGGTAGGTATTTGTAAACCGGTATTAACCCGAAACAATCACTAATTCCTATTGTTCTCATTGTGCGGACAGCAAGAGGACACTGAACGCAAACTGGCGGCACGTGCGTCTGTGGGAAACGTGCAGACCATGTTCCTCGCCAACGGCGTCCAGATCCAAGGGCAGACGCAGAATTTGATGTTGACCGGCAATGAGGTGGCAGCGAAAATGTTTCAAAATCGTAATCAAACAGTTGTTGCTATTGCCAATGGCAGCATGGGCGGCAAGGGCAGCAACATGTACCACAACACTGTCACACAGCAGCAGCAACAGCAATATCAAACGCAGCAGAGCAATGTGAGTTGAGTCGGTGTTGATGCCAAGTTAACTCGTTTACTAATTTTGGGTTTCCTTTGCTTGCAGCATCCCCTTAATGCTGCGCCTGCAGGCGTAAAAATTGCTCAAATCGTAGGCACAGTGGGTAGTGGCAACATTAGCGCACCTTCATCGACGGCGAAGGTAACAATTGGTAGTGGAGGCGGCGGGCTTCTAGGAGCACATGCGAAGACATCGGCTGCAACACCGACTGTGGCGGCGGCACGTGCAATATACAACAATAACACCATACAACACGAGAACGGTGTGACGACCATTGTTCCCGCCTCTTCGTTGGCAGCCTCCACTCAAACAGCCGCCATGAATGCGTTGGCGCCCAGCACAGTCACCATAACTCCGGCGCCAACACACCATCTGGGCGTTGGAGTGTCAAGCATGAGTAAGAAGCTAACGCCGGCAAGTGCCAATGTGATTGCAGCCAGCAATAATCCAAGCAATAGCATCATCCATGGAGCGGTGGCGAGTAACAACAACAATCATAACTTGCAAACACATCATACGTCCGCATTGAACCAGAAGATCATCTTGGTGAAAACAGCGCCGACGGCAACAAAATTCAGTCACAACAACAATGGCAGTGTCAGCAATGCCAAGACAGCGGTGACCGCCGGTGCGCTCAGCACTACCGGGCCGGCGGTGTCGTCGACGGCGATCGTGTCGCTGGGCGGCCTGAATGCGAGTTCTTGTAAAAATTGACCAACTGTGCTGCAGTCGCTGATGCGATTAGTTTAGTGCAGTTGGTGTTGAATATTGTTTTGTATATTTTCGAGTTTTCCTTTTTGCTGCGCTTTTTCTTAGGCGAATTTGTTCCATTGATTTTTCTATTTTCGACTTGGACTTTGTAATGGTACAATTTTTAGATGTTTACACGTACGTTATAAACTTTTTTTTACAGTAGCTTTTAAGCAATTTGTTGACATTAGATTGTAAAAAGTAATGGTAGCAATTCAGGCGTTGGCGAACATCTTAGAGCAATTGTTGGCGGGTCAGTAAGCAATGAAATACTCGTGAAATTTCGAAACTTGAACACTTCCTGTTTAACGTTTCACATGCACCAAGACCGGTGGTCACTACAGCGCTGGCGAACTCACATCACATTTACATAATAATCTCTAAGCTGCGTGCCGCAAAATTGGTGTGTGTCAATCAGTGAGCGTCCTCAGCTGTCTTTGCAAAAAATGTTTGAAATTTTATTTAATTTTATTCCATATTTGCGGAGTCTATAGTTTTCTTTTCGATTCAATTTTGCTTTAGTACAGTTTACATAAATATATATATTTTTTATATATACTCTTGTTATTTTGCATCAATCGTTTTCCTAAATTGCCTATGTACTTCTAGTTCCCGTGTTAATTGGGAAAATTTTTCACTTCCATGTGAGTTCAGCACATCAAACTGTTTCTGAAGTTCTGCTCAATTTTAATTAGCATTGCCGAATTTTGAAGTGCAAGTTTCCCAAATAAAGTGGGAGAAGTTGTACACGTTTTGTATTTTAATATTTTAACTATTAAAATTTTTACGCATCTCTTGAAGCAAGCCAAGTACACACATACACACACATCTACACATCAGAACTGTGCATTCTTCCCCATTGTTGTTGTGTTTTGTAAACTTTTACATAGATTTTTATAAATAACATTATGATCTAAATAAGATTTAAGAAGGCAAGTGCGTCGTTAGCGTAACCCAAACTACAAATCTATGTACACTTGATACGAGTTTAATAATATTTTTTATTGTAATTGTACTGACAAAATTGAGAATTGTATTTCTGTACATAAGTAAAACACATGTAATCAAAAATACTAATGATATACATACAAACAAACTTACATACTTAGATGGTAGTTGAATGGAAAAGACCATTAAAAGCAAAAAGCAACACCAAATGTTCTTACCATATTTCGTTTATCTAACTTTATATATTTTTAACTACCACATAATTAATAAATATTGTATCTCTACAGATTAAGTGACTAATTATAAACATATTAAAAGCACTTGAATGGGAAGAAGTGAAGAAAATTGCATTTGATTATTTAAGCGTTGTTTCCTTAGCTTAAGATTAAGTCTATTCTATTTGAGCAGCAGTACAGCGTAAACAAATCTACAACATATTTACATATATATATAATATATATACATGCACATTAAATATGCGTATAAGTAATAATTTATATTGAGACAAAACATACAAATAAAAAATTAAACAATAAATTAGCTTCAACATCAAGCGAAACAAAAAAATGAAACCAAGATAAAATCGTAAATTCAACAACGCAGCGTTGTCCGTAGCCTTAGCAAGTACATGCATACATACATATAAATGTAGTTGGCCAATTGATAAAATTGTTGCATTATTAGCGCATAGTGTTAATTTCGTAAGCATAAAGTTCAGTAGAGTACCAACAAGCAATGTTTTCTATAAAAATGAAATAAACCAGATTTGATCATATAAACAAAAACGCAACTGAAACTACGCTGAAACTGTGTCAGTAAGGCAAAAACCAAATATCGTGTTAGTTGAAATTCACTATTAAAATATATATACTATTCTTTTGCAATTGGTATGTTGGAAACATCGCAGAAAACTATTGAAAAAAGTTGTGCAAGTTTGGAACTGCAAGTTTCCTATTCAATCGTTGTATATATGATTTCATTTTGCGCCTGTTAGCAGTGAGACAATCTTTTTTACGTTAGTGCCACCAGAAAAAACACTTATTGAACTCTTCTTGTTTGTTCTAACTCTAATTTCCAACTGGTTATTTGCAATCAGACAATCTGCCCCAGGGTTTGCGGATTTTCCTTTCGTGGTTTTGTGGTTGGGGTTTCGATGTTATATTTAGTCTTGTCACTTTTAAGCGATGTTATGGGGCAATATACTATATATTCCAGCAAGATATCGAAGTGCTTGCTTGTGATAGTTCGTTGGTCAACTTTATGAAGAAAGCACAAAACATTTTGCATGAAATATTTAGTGGAATTGAATTCTCACACAACTTTGGTATCAGTTGGGATTTAGTAAACTATTCGAAGTTGCGCGGAACGCAGAGCATAGCAATTTTCTCATCTAATTTGATGAACAATAGAGAATTATTCATCTGCTTCGGTTGGGTATGAACTCCTTAATACATATATACCGAATTGAAAATGTAAATCTCACTGAAGACGGCTCTTAGAAATTTCACCCAATTCCAATAAGTTGCAACTGTAGCAAGAATTCTGCCTAAAAGTAGGTGAACCACGCATATTCGCTCATAAGTTAGTTCCAAAATTGTACACATTTTGTTTCGATATCTCTTACTCTACTTCAAAGTGAGAAACAGAATATAAAAAAAAGATGAAATTCTGCGAGGTCAAGAATAATAACCGAAACGCTAAGTTATTGCGCGCTGGGTCAGTGGATCGTGACGCTTACTGCTTGCCTGTTGTGCTTACACTTTTTGTCTTTTGCTTCCTATATTACTACACAACTTCTGTTTGAGTTACTTCAAGGCAGGTACACTCGGTACCCAAATAAAGCCCTTTGATATTAAACTAAAGGCAAGTTTTGTCTTGGGCTGATTGAGATCATCTTGGGCTTCCTTGTCCTGATTGGCAACGATTCATTACCAGAAAAATTATGGATTTTGTGTTTAGCCGAAGTATTTAAAATATTGACGGACTGCATCAACAATATAGGAAATAGGGTTAGAATAAAATTTCTTTTGGAATTTTCAATTGTCTGTCTTCGCTTCCTGCAGTATTTGCAAGTGTCGGCCAGACTTACAAGTTCAAAAGATTTGGGTTCCAGTCTGTAGTAAGTTGTTAATTAAAACGATTCAAGTATTTGAATGACAAATTTCCGTTGTCCTTCTGACTACACTTCGGCATACATATATATGTATTAAATTGTTGCAAACAACAGTTATGTTTGGAAATAATTGATAATAATTTACTCACATTTTATAGAGCATAATGTGCTATTTTAAAAATATCGAATCGAAACTAAACCAAGAGATATATCACAGAAAAGCTAAAGTCAAATCAACTAAAGTAAAGTAAAATTGATGTAAAGTAGTGAAATTCGTTTTTGTAGAATTGTTGTTAAACGTAGACATAAATTGTAGCGAACCACAGCCCAAACTCAGACGAATCAATCCAAAAGACACACACACACATATACAATATTATATACATATTTACATATAAGTCTTTACGAATTAATCAAGCAAAGAACGTAGGGACAATTATAAATGCCATATTGGAGCGATTTTATTGACAATTAAAACAAAACATTCAGACTTTTTCTATTACAGTGTACAACTGTTGGAATAGTGCGGCGCGCGGCCTGAACTCGACTATTCCGATGCAAAGCGGCCGTGCGGCACTGGCTGTAACAGCAAAAATAACTCGTGTGTTTACGTTGTACAACTTGAAATCAAACTGCAATTTTTTAGGCATAATTTTTAACTTGACAAAGAAACAAATGAAAACAAGAGCAAGAACATTTTTAGTTGCAACATTTTAAAACTATCAAACGCCACATTACAAATGTGATGCGTCTTATGCGCTGAAGTACTACGTATTTGTATGTATAAGCGGTTTTACACTTTTTTAATGAATATTTTTTTACATTAAAATGTTTATCAACTATTTACTGTATGAGTTTTTGTACTCAAGCGTATTACGTAGACATATAAGAAGATACAAAAACACAATGTTATCTCATAATTTATGCCATATAACAAGCAAAAAGCAAAAATAAATATTTCAAAGATTTGCGAGCAATACATCGAATGTTTGGCTTTTCACTTTCATGCTTTACTGGGAGCTCAATCGCTGCGCATATGCAACGATTAAACAGTGCTTGAGTGGCTCTTCACACGCGGGAATGCATGCATATTAAATTCCGCCTATATGTCGGCTTAAACTACTCCTCGTCCAAGTCATCACTGTCGTTCATTTCGTCCTTGACTTTACGCTTCTTGTGTGGCATTTTTTGTTGGTCTTTTGTTAGGAAATCTTTTCGTTGGCTACCGCTGAGCTTGCGCTGTGCGGCTGCTTCTTTCATTTTCTTATTATATTCCTTCTCCAGCGTCTTCACGTCTGTTAGAGGCAGTGTCCATTCCAGCGGCTGATCCGTTGCGGCCTGTTTTTTTGTGGGGTCTTCCAGCGCATTGTATGCGGGTATTTCGATGCCTAACCGCTTACATACTTTACTCAGTATGTCGTCGACATAGGTGGATATGATAAGGTCAGCCTTTTTGTCCTTGAAGAAAATAACTACATAGCATCAATGTTTTAGAGTTTTAGACACATGCCTATTAGGATTTTTAAATGTGCTGTAAATTAAATAAACATGGACAGATACACAATGGATTTAAAGTAAAGTGGTCCATGACAATATGTGAAAATGGTTCGTCCAGTTGTAAGCCTTGACGAAATTTTAGTTAACTTTTTACATATGTTTTCTTTTGCGGGAGAGTGCTCCCGCAGTATCGAACTAAAACCCTAATAGGCATGGATTCAGACTGATGCGTACATGTTTTGTGGGCTGCAAATTACAAATGATAAGCTTCCCGCCGTGTTTTTTATTCTTCAGGGGTAAATTTCCACTCGGTATAATCTGAAGTGTGGTGCCCAGCGTTATGTTTACATCGGCCAAACTGGAAAATAACCAAACATTACATTCTTGCAACTTGCAATTCAACCCACTTACGTGGCATGCATCAGCGCCATGTCCAAATCACGCTCCGGTAAATCGTGTTCCCAGTCCAGTATGTTGTCTAACAACACACCACTACGACAAGCACGCCCCTCGCTCTCACTTCCAGCACCCACGCGACACGTACCGCCGCAAGGTTTCTGACCAACTGTTCCCGCTGCCGTTGCTCGTACGAACTGACGCCTACACTTGTTGCACTGTTCCACAAACATGTTGCCGTGCAGCTCAGCCAAGTGTTTGCGCTGCAAACCCGACTTTAAATGCAATCCGTCAATATTCTGGCTGACTATGTAGCGCACATAACCGTGGTCGACCAGCGCACACAGTGCCATGTGTGTTTTAGTGGGCTGAGCGTCGTTAAATGAGATGTTAACGTTTGGTTTTTCCCCGTTGCGCTCCAGAGTCCAGACGCCCTTGGGACCGCTGTTAATATCAGGTTGACTTTGTGTACTAACGAACTGGTTCATCAGCAAGTTCCGAGACTTACCGAAAATCGGGTATGCCTGCGCTGGTGCTAATGCCGGCGCCGGTATGCACCACAACACGTCCGCTAGCCGCCTGTAGCCAATCCACAAGTTCGGCGCACTTTTGTTCCACCGCTGCTCCACTATCAAATTTCTAAAAGGTAAACGGAAATCGTAGAAGTGGGTCTTATTTTGAGACAGCTGCTGCTACTCACCTCGGGCACACCCAACACGCCCTTATTTCTGTATGGCGAGAGGCCATCTGCATAGTTGCAGCTCATTATATTTATTTATTTATGGTTAAAACGACAATTTCTTAATTGGAATTCCGTATGAATATTCCACAATAAATACAAAATGGTTTTGCTGCTGCTGATTTTGGCATTTGACATTTACAGTTGCATGGAAGCTGTGCGCTGCTATTCCGGGGCATACAGAGTGAGTGTGAGCGAGTGCGATATATGCTGGGTGGCGAAATGCAAGGCGTATTCACGGTAAGCACAATACAACCGCAATTCAAAACAAATGCAAACGAAAAGAACAAGACAAAGGAATAAATAGGAATTGAAATGAGAAAAACGTAAACAAACGAAAAGCACTAACAACACAGTACAGAACAGCTGAGCTGATTAATAGTGGGTTGTGTTTTCGATCAGAATAGCGGAAGGTCGAGAGGGAGGTGAGCGCTGTTCTCGCAAAATATTTTGCCAGCCAATTTTCCTTCAGTTTCAGTTGTGCAGACACAGACGAGTCGACAAGAATTGTATGGCTAGCAGGAAACTGACGGAAAAATTCGGATAGTGCGATTTTGTACTCATTGCCGTATTGCTTATTTCGGTGGGGAAAAGCGCACATACACAACAATAAAATAACGGAAAGAATTAAAGAAAATAAAAAGTGGTCTGAATACAGCAGAAAAGGCATTTTGCAGCTGGCGAGTGAACAAAATGCCAGTTTAAAGGTAGATTTGGTTTTTCGCTTTTACGAACTGTTAAAATAGCGCACATGCAAGTAAGGGCAAAATACGCCAAGAATTGTGCAATATATTTCCATTGGGAAATGAACTGAAATCATCGAGTGCTAAGCGTTCTTTAACCGTAATCGTATACAGCCGGCCGCTACCTGTATTTCACGCTTCCCTGCCGCAGTGCACCCTTGCTACCGTTGTAGTTAATTGAGGACTCGTTTGTGTCATTGTATTTTTATGCCTCTTTCTATGATTTTCTAAATTTAAAAATGTTCACGTGAAATTTGCAAAAACAATAACGAATGACAAAAATTATGAAAGCAACGAAAATTTCGAAAATCTGTGTAAAGTGTTAACCAGAAAATCAATGTCAATCCACACAATTAACGAGCGCAGGCCCCCAACAAAAACAAGCAGCAACAAATAACGACAACGCAGAAGCCACCCACCAACAAAGACAATATCACGGAAATTAGTGCCCGCGTGTATGTAAGAGCGCTCATCAAATCAAGTGAACAAAAGCAAACTGCTCGCGACGAAAGAGCCCAGCAATAGTTATAGATGCAGTAGAACGATGGGTCGCAATTTCGCTGGCGATCTTTGTTGAAATGACAAATTCGGGTTTGGCGGCTGTTGCGATACACCGCGCCGCTGGGCCATTGTGCAAGCCTATTTTACGCTCGTATTGATTAATTCAATTTATTTCAATTATGTGTACCGCGACGCTGTGCGCGCCCTCTCTGCAGACAGCACCACCACACACGCGCTCACATACACAGACGACACAGCTGACCCACTCAACTTCGAATTGGGGCTTGCGAAAAGTGCTGTGTCCATTGTGATCATTCGCCTGCAACCAACAATTGGCCGCTGTGGATTAGGCGCGCGCGCGGGCTGCATAGGCAAATTGTCAGCCAAAGACCTACGCAAGCAATTCGCATGTCTGACGTTATGTATGTCGTGTTTCGTCCGCATCCGCTCTCACTCTTTACGCGTTTCGAGCTGTTTGGATGTCTGTTGTTTTCGCGTCTAAAAGAGCCAATCGCAAGCACATCACCTCGAAAAATCACCGTCAAGGTTGCTGTGCAATCGCTGCCGCAGTGTCCGGTGCTGGCTTGTGTCGCCGTCGTTTGATGTGCTTTTAGGGCATTTTGCTGTTCGCTGTGAGTGTTTGCCTTTGGTGATCTGCTAAGTTCGTTTCAATTACAATTTTCACTGGGAAATCGTTATTCCGTGCTCACTTTAGGCCGTCACATCGAGCCAAAGAGTTTGACCACAGAATAAACAGTATTACTATTTATTCTGTGGTTTGACTTTGCGCCGTCCAGCTCATTTTAGTTTTTTTTAGCACATATGTAAACTCTAAGCACTAACACTACTAAACACTCAAGAATTTCCTACGAGTTACCGATATTTGTCTGGTCCTTAACTTTAGAAACGCCCCTGCAATTTTTCTTAAACATCGTTTTAACAATTTAAAAATATCATAGGTAACAATTTAAAAATATCATAGCGAGGAGAACTGGGTCTACATGACCCAGTGTGTTCTCCGAAGGTTAACCCAATGTCCAATGCCAATGTGCACAATAATGATTGCAAGATTTCGGTGGTTTAAGTAAATGAACTTCTATGCTTTCTAGCTCATTTTTGCACTATACGGCATCAAGAAAGTTAATTTGTTTTAAATGTGTGTAGACATTATAAGTACATTTAAAAGCATAGGTTGAGAGTTTTGTAAATTTTCTTTGAACGAATTCTACTAGCTATAAAGTAACATTAAAAAACAATTAGACGAATCATTCATCAACTACGGTAGTGTTTTTTGTTTACGTTTAGTTCAGTCAGTGTCCATTGCCGCCGACTCCGGACACTTGAATAATACAAACATTAAACAAAAATGATAATATTACCACTGGCTATGTTAGTTCTTTGTTATACATTGTCGCGCGGCATCAGCAGCTGATAAGATAAGGAGGAACGGCGTCAGAAGTGCCACTATCGCGCCTACCAAGTAGCCGTGTAATTGATATTATCAACTAAAAAAATGGAAATTATGAAAACAAGCGTGTGGCGATATATGTACTTTGGTCGACTGGCACACTGCCGAGCAATGCACATAGCATCGAATGTTCTATTGAATTTTGTTATGAGCCAATAAACGCAGCTCCAGCGAAAAGCTTCTCCCTCTAAACTGTTGCCAACTGGGCGCTGCACTTTTGATAAACAAGTTTCAGCGGGGGTCATGGTGCCATATGTCTTAATGGGCGGAATACAACTTTCGCTACAACCAATAAGCCGTCGCTATTGATTATTTCATACTCACATTGTAGTCTGTCTGTGTGAGTGCGTATGACATTCTTATCGGATATTTAAATTTGCTGTATATGCTGGCGTCAGCGTGCAAATCAGGTGTTGCAATTGCTTCTTGCCGAACTGTAATACAAAAATGCGTTTTTTTACGTATGTATGAATGTACTTGCACTTGTAGGGTGATTTATCTAGAAACATCGACTCCCATAGTATGCAAAACTACAGATGATGAATGTTGTTGCTTCTTGACTTCCTCACATTTCGCTTTGTTGGTTGTAGGTAATAACGGTCAATGGTAGAAAACGGCTTGAGTGGGGTTTCCGAAATATTATCGCAGGTGGAAAGTAAAAAAAAATTCGTTGTTAGGCGTAGACGATTTCACTTGAATCCACCCAAGTTTCGAACAGTAGTTTGCCTGTTTTGTTGAACTACTTTAGCCAATGTACGAATATTACGTTATCATGTTATAAGTGAGTGAGTGACTTTCAATTCATATGGTGTTGTTTTGGCGAATTCGTTCCGGTGATTTTGTAATGTTTGTTACTGTACTTTGTATTCTTATTTTAGAACTCGGCAATTCGTTTTCACCACGAATGGAGTTCGATGTGCATCAGTTTGGAGAAAAACCAGCTGCAAAAAGTCACTGTTTTTTAATCATGCATTGCAGATTAACCCATTTCATACCAATATTTTGAGAAAGGTTTTATTTTAAAGTTTTGCAATAGGCTTCTGCAATAGGCCAAATTAGATAAAAAAAAGCACGAAAAATCAGTTTGAGCAAGATCGATGATGGCATTTGTCCGTAATCACAGAATAAAATTTTATATTTTTTTTAAACTTTCGCTTTATTGTAATACAAAATTACTAATTTTGTCTTTCCAATCATTGTGCTTCGGTTTTGCTCAAATCTAGTTATTTTTAGAATTTTTAAAAAATTCAAGAAAAGGAAATGTGAGGTTTTTCTCAATGTCGGCCAATGAGCAATAGGGAAGACGTGGCATGGCAAACAAATATTTTATTAGAAAGCCAATCTATCTATGGATAATATAAAAAACATAAACTTTAGATTACACAAGTTTATCGTAATAAAAAAACTGCAAACATGACTAATTTCTATGATTCGTTAACGAATCAAAGGTACGAAATGGGTTAAGAAACACATACAATATTGTAGTTTAAAACAGATGGTCACAAGAAGATATTGTGGAAGAAGGGGGAAAACTTTAGACCCTATAATTTTTCCCAGCAACTGTTTGTGTTGCCACAAAGGGCGATACCTTGAGCACTTCTAAGCTTGTCGGAGCGGACTTGACTAATCAAATTGTATGGTCTCTATTATGAGCTAAACATACGATTGATACTGTTCGAAGAGTTATGATTGATCTTCTCTAAGGAAAGCCTCTATGATTTGAACTTTCCCCTAATCAATATCAAGTATTTAGTTGCTTCTTCCTTATGTATGTATTTTTTAACAGCAACGTTACCAACATACACAACTTACATATATACATAACTACTCGTTCTTACTCAAACGAAAAGAACGATAGAATACACTTTCAATAGTAGCTGACTAAGTCATAGCAGTAATTATCACTGGTCATGGTTCTTATCTGATACGAGTATGACGAAATTTTGCAAAAAACAAAATTAGAAATTTTTCATAATGTTAACATACATACGAGGAAGCAACTTTAAACACAAACAGAAGTACGACTATAAAATCTGAAAAGTATTTTTGGCTCGACCAAGCGGATGTGAGTGGCGGCAACTAATTAGAAAAACGTTTATCTTACTTGCAGATATTGCTGTTATCTTTGCGGTGAGCGATTGCCATTTGGGCCAGCAATCAAAGCCAAGCTGAAAGCTAGTTCTTGGCGGAGGCGAAGCAGTTGCATGAGCATGTCTCGCGGTGCCTCGCACCGCGAAAGCGTTTTCCGCAGCGTCTGCAATCAGAGCTTGTATCCGCCGCGAGTGGTCCGACACAATTACATAGCCAGCACCAAAGGTGAGGCAGCAGCCAGCGATTGACGTTGACCTTTGGCAAACATTTCAATTGTGCCGCTTTCAACAGATTCATTGGACTATGTGCAGCGCTTGGGCCTGATGTGTCGACTGCAGGTGCACACCGGCTGTGTGAACACGGTGTGCTGGAACGACACCGGCGAGTATCTGCTATCCGGCAGCGACGACCAGTTCATCGGCATTACGAATCCCCACAATCAGGAGGTGCTGCTCAAGTACAAGACTGCGCATCGTGCGAACATTTTCAGCGCGCGTTTCATGCCCCAGTCCAACGATCACTCTATTGTCTCATGCTCTGGTGATGGCATTGTGCTGCACACCGAACTGATGGCGCCGTATGTCAAGCGGCGGCGCTCGCCGTTGTCTGCGTTGGGTGGTGGCGCCAGTGCTGACGGCTGCAATGGCCTCGGCAACGCTGTGCCCACGTATGGGCTCGGCGAAAACGAGGCCAATTTGAGTTTCTTCAATTGCCACAAAAGCGGCACAACGTACGAGGTGCTAACGGTGCCGTCGGAGCCGCGCTCCTTCATGAGCTGCGGCGAAGACGGCACCGTGCGACTATTCGATCTGCGACAGATATCCAGGTGAGCAAAGACTTGTTGTTGCTGCGTCCGTGAATATATAACCTTTGCATTTCAAAACTCAGTTGCCACAAGACGTGCTGCAAGGACAACATACTCATCTTTAGCCCGTCGGCCGTCAACGCCATGGACCTGTCGCCCATCAGTAATTATTACCTGGCGGTGGGTAGCTCGGACGCCATTGTGCGCATCTATGATCGGCGTTATCTGTCGGTAATAGACTTCAGCGACTCCAGCATACCCACGAAGGAGCGTCACACGCGCCCTGTCAAGGCGTATCCCATTCCGATGCTCACCAAACGCCACTACCGCGTCACCTGCGTCAAGTACAGTCCCGAGGAGTCGGACCTGCTCGTCAGCTACTCGTCTGAGTATCTGTACTTGTTCGATCTGCGCCAGGACGGCCTCGACGTGAATGAGCTGTACGAGCGTGGTCGTGGCAGCGAGACGGGCAACACGCCATCGCCGCCTCCGCTCACCGCCGAACAGGTGACCCGCCGTCTGCGCTTGCGGGGCGACTGGTCCGACACGGGACCGGATGCACGGCCCGAGAGTTATTCGCGCGGGCGCGTGGAAATCGGGCAGGTGCGGCCGCAGCTGCAGGCGAACATCATGAGCCGCATGACTGAGGTGATATCGCGCATGCTCAACGACCCGCGTACCCGCATCGGGCTGACGGGACAATCGCAGGAGCTGAACCGCGAGAATCAAGCGTCACTGCTGGCGGCAGTGTCGCGCGACAACAGCGAAGGTACGCGCACGATTTCAAGCTTCTCTTGAACCAATACAATTTGTATGTTTTTGCAGAAGCGGCGCCATCGACTTCACGAGCCTGGCGCCGCGCAGCCAGCCGTAGTCTGAATAATGCACGTAGCAACCGGTTAATTGCGCGCGCCGCTACTACGATGGACACGGAAGACGCCGAAGGTGTGGCTGACGAAAATTTACGCTATATACCGTCTAGCGGCAGCATCAACAGCAGCAGCAATGACGGCGTAGACAATACTCAATTCCAGGACGACGAGGCTTCCACACTGAATGAAGAACTGGCCGAATTGGACATGGAGGCCAAGGAGGCGGTCTTCGATTATCTGCTGATGAAGTTCACCGGCCACCGCAACGCGCGCACCATGATTAAGGAGGCGAATTTCTGGGGCAACAACTACGTGATGTCGGGTTCTGATTGTGGGCATATTTTCACCTGGGACCGGCGCACAGGGAAGCTGGTAATGCTGATGCAGGGCGATCAGCATGTGGTGAATTGCCTTCAGCCGCATCCGGAATTGCCGTACTTGGCTAGCTCCGGCATAGATTACGATGTAAAAATATGGGCGCCCGTACTGGAGAGTGCTAACTTCGATGAAGCAGAAGCGGAAGATGTAAGTGTTGTAAATATTTTAATTTTTAGTGTTTAATTGAAATTCCCAATTCGACTCATAATATATTTAAGATAGTTGAGATTAGAGTATAAAATATTCAAATTAAATGATGTTAAAATGCACAAAAAAGGAATTTAATTTTAAAGATACTATTTCTGAAGTTAGTCTTTTATTAGAGAATATTTTGAATAAAGTGTATAAAACTATCAATAATCTATTAGACAACTAGTGAGAATAATTGATTTATTTTGCAAAAGAAATAAATATAAAACAATAATTACCTTTTGAGGTCAGTTGATCTTGAATTGACTATTCCAGCAAAAGCAAAAACAGAATAATTATAATGAAAATAATTTACTTTTAGTTAGTTGACTTAATTGGATTCAAAATCAAAAGAAAAAAATTTTTTATCGTAATTATTATCGAATATTCGAATAAAATAAATGTTTAATTAATGTTGAATTATCTCTCAAAAATTTTAAATCCAATTCCGAAGATATTTAATCAAATAAATACAGCAAGACATTATTTAATATTCAATGAATGTTTCTTTTTGCAGCTCATGAAGCGCAACGCAGTGATGCTCGAGCAGACAAAAGACACAATCACAGTACCGGCGGCATTTATGATCCGTTTGCTGGCCTGCATACATTCGCTGCGCAATCGCGAACGCATCCTGAGCAGCGATGAGAACAGCGCGTCCCATGGCAACGGCAATGATGGCAACGACAACACAGACGCAGATCAGACCAACGGCAACACCGCGTCGGGACCCAATTCTTCTCCCAACCGCACAGACAGTGCAAATGATGCTAACGATGCACCGAATTAGTTGAGAACGTGTCAGTTTATATGCTAAGTGGCACATTTTACAGTGGTTAAAAAGAGAGCGAAGTTTTACGCCGTGATTTTTACACGTATTAAATTTAGTATTTCGTATGCAGATTGTGCGGAAGAGTGTTTCATCATCTGTTTATATTAAATTGATGATAAAAAGAAGTAGTCGCGTTTTGCCGTTTCTATGTTTCATCACCGTAGTCGAAATTGGTTAGACTAATTGGTATTTTTCCCCGGTGCCCAGTTTGTGGTCTCGAAGAGAAAATTGTCATTGCTTTGGGTAAATAGATATTTTAATTTCATTGCCTGCGCTAGTTGTCGCCTTATCCGTTAATACATTAATTCCGCTATGCATACACAGATATATTATATATAATGTCTGATTCTCGTTAATAATATGTTGGGCCCCACTAACTGCACCCCTTAAACGTTCACTGCATTCTGTAGAGCCGTCTTGTCGTCGACGATGATGTTGGCGGCTGCCGTTGTTGTGCTCAGCAGCTGCTTCGTGGACGAACTGGACGAGTAGCTGTCACTGGAGCTACGCGTGGACGCCGAATTGCCGCTGATCGGGCTGTCAAGCATGTCTGCAAAGTCAAAGGTGCATTTTTGCAATGCAATTTTTATTTGCATGCATTTTTATTTGGCTGCTCATTTACCTGGCAGGGAGCTGACGTTGCCCTTTAGATCGCCAGTGGCGCCCCCACTTGTGCCCGCTGGGCCCACAATGTTGCCCACCGACGTCGACTTCTTGTGTAGATTCTTCTTGGCCAGACTGTTGGCGCCCTTGAAGCTGCCCGCGTTCGACTTTAGGTTGCCCAGCTTATCGCCGCTCTTTGAGCGATCGCGATCTGGACATAGTGGACTGAGTATGGAGTTCTGCGTGTCCTCGGGCGTGTAGTAGTCCGAGTCTTCGGCGTTTCCTGTCGCCGACTCCACACCAACTTTGCCCGCGCCATCGTTTGCCGCATTCAGATCCGGACGTTTGTGTTTCTTTAGTGTCGCGCTGCTCTTCAGCGCCACCTCCACGTCATCGTCGCCTTCGTCATTGTCCGAGTCCATACCGATGACGCCGATGTTGTCTTTGTTCTTGGGCAACTGCGCTGACAGGCTCTTCGCTTTAGTGCTGGGCGATAACAGCGGCGACAGCTTTTCGTTTTCACTGTCGTCGTCCTCCACGTCGTTGTGCGACGACGAGGAGCCGCCGCTGTTGTTGTTCACGCCGGCAGAGTTGCGTTTCGATTTCGGCACTTTGAGGCTATGGCGCTCGTTGACAATTTGCAGTTTGTCCTGTGGCTGTTGGCGCGCATTCGGCTTTTCGGTCTTCTCAACCAGTGGCGACTTTTTCTGCACGGATGTTAGGGCAGCGGCCGCGTTGCTGTTGTTCGTGTTGATTTCGTTAGTGATTTCTACCACAGAAAGCGCTGGGTTTGACTGGGAGGTGTTGGTGATGGTGCCCACTTCGCTGGTATTCGTCGAAGTGGAGGCGTTCTTTTTGATCTTTGGGCGGCGCTGATTCGGCTTGAGTGGCGAGGTGGCTTTGTGATTCTCGGTCGCGCCGATAGTGTTAGCCACGCCGTCGATCACATCGTTGTCATTGGGTCTGTAAGGGCAGAGAGTTCTAAAGCGGGGAAACGGGAAAGGGTAAAACTTCCATCGAACCTGGCTCGACCCACAAACTGTGGTGGTCCGTTGAGTGCCTCGATTAGCGAGACTGGAATGTAGCCGGGTGGAATGTGTTGATCACAGGGTGTCGGCTCGCCCGGCGCCGATGTGGGCGTGTTTTGGTGGAGTGCGTGCGTGCTGACCCCCTTCTGCACGGCGCGTATCTGTAGCAGCGCACGAAATGGTGCTCGACAGATGGGGCAATTGTTGGCCTGGTAGCGAAGCGAGTCTGCGCACGAGTTGCACAGGCACAGGTGCCGACATGGCAGTATGAGCGTGTCGCGTGTCTCACTCATGCAGATTACACACTCGCTGCCGTGGTCGTCGATTTCTTCGTCGATTGAGCTTTTATTAACGGCCTACAAAAGGAAACGGTTGCGTGATAGGGTGCTTAATGGCTTTTAAGGGGATGACATACCTTGTTTTCTATGCCGTAGATCTCTTGCAACAGATAGCACAGCCCGTCCACAAAAACTTTCTGTTTAAGTGCGCGCAGCACGTAGCTATTGCTGTCCGGATGGTGGTCAATCACGCAGATGGTGGTGTGCGATTGGCGACAGTCCTCGTTACCTTCCTCGACCACGCAGTGTATGGCCACGGGAAACTGTTCCTTGGCCGGGTTGTAATTTAGGTCGTCCTCAGGTATAAGTTGCGGATTGAAGACGTGGCCCGGCTGCGAAAAGAACTGGTTGATGCCTTTCTCGTAGTGGTATGTCTCCGAGGTGAGGCCGTCGCGCGGCACCAGTGTCACGCCGCTGGGGCTTACTTCTTCTGTGCAGAAATAGTAGACGGTGATGGCGCACTTGGCATCCGAGTCGAAAGTGAACTCGATGTTGTACGAGCATGGTGGGGGCAGCACGCTATCTCCGCCAGCGCCCAGCTCGGCGCTTAAAACATTTCCCTCCGGCTGATCTGGTATGGTGGTGGCGGTGATTTCCTGCTTCTCCGGTGCAACCCGCACGAACCGCACAGACTCTTTGCGTATGTTTACGAGGCTCTTCAATGTTTTGGTGGGCTCGTTTGCCTGCGGCGGCGGGTATGGAAATGCAGTGGGCCGATTGCCGAGGAAGTTCAGATCGCCATTCTCGCCGAACAGGTACGATTCCGGCTGGGGCGTATCGAAGCGTTCACCACCCATAATAAAGTGGCTGCCGAAGAAGTTGCCCGAACGCGGCGGATACTTGTAGGCGTGGCTGGAGCTGCGTTGCTCTGCCTCCTCGACGGCTGCATTCTGCCTGCTCGTGAAGGCACCCATGCCTTATGCCCGTTGGAAATCCTAGGGGGGTGACTCGATAGCTGCGTCGAACAAAGGAAGCGTTGTTGAACACTTTCACCTACGCGTGTGCTGCGGAATTGCGGTCACTGCTGCCGCTCACGCGACAAATTCGAATTTACCTGCGTAACTGAGCGTCGATCTGATTGCAAGAAGGTGATTTTCAGTCCATCTAGGCTAATATTTAGTAATTAACTTGGGAGTTTTTTTTACCAATCGCACCGTTTTTCTACAGTATCGATTCGGAAAATGTTGATAAACGTCGCGGGATGTGTTCAGTGCGAAATGTATCCCGATATGTAATTGTTCGTGAACTCGTTTTTTCTGCCCACAGTGGGCTAGAGAGACAAATGTTGCAAGTTCAAAATATTTAACTTCTAATTCACTTCGAACTATTGAAAATAATATCTTATGAGAAACTAATTGTTGGACCAGCTGAGAATTCAGCTATATTATTTTAATTTCTAACCGAGGTTATTAGACAGTCAGATGCATAGTGAAATTAATAAAGTGTGCCAGATAGGAGGAACTCTCTCTTCATCGTACACTTATTTTCTGACAGTTAACGTCATTTTGCTGACAAATGTCAGAGTTTATAACCCGTCTGTGCTGTATGAAAAAATTTCAAAATAAATTGTTGTTAGAAAATACGAAAATATAGTTTCTATGTTTTTCTAACATAAAATACATTACGAAAATATATATTTCTGGAGTACTGAAAGTAAATTTTAAATGTAACGACAACAAAAATAAAGGTTAATCGAACTGACACAAATAAATTGACACATTGACAATTGCTACTCAGAGAAATAAGTGTACGTCATCTACCTGGTACACTTTATTGATTTCATTATGGTCAGATGTACTCTATTAACTGTATAACTGTGAAACCTAAATTGGAGCGTTAGCGGCAAGCAACTGTCAAAATTGCTTCATGCCCATACAAATTGTATGGGGCAAACCGCAATTGAAACGCTCTGACGCTGAGCTATTCGAATTTCCAATTTTGACAAGGCGTTAGCGGTTGAAGTTGGCTGCGACTAACAAAAACGCCTGTAATTTATATTTGATTTGATTTAAATTGTGAGGAATTTATTCAAATAAGAGCTAAGTTTTGCAAAATAATAATAATTTGTTGTTTTTTTGGCTACTAAACAGATATTTTTTTGACATTTGTTTTCATTTCATGATTTTGACAATCCCAGCGCAACGCTTTAATTTCAGTATGCCGCACTGAGCGAGAGCGTTGCGCCAGAAAACGCAACGCTCAACGCTCCAATTTAGGTTTCACAGTAAGAAAATGTCGAGTTGGATTAGTTGAATATTGTGACATTGTCGACCACCGTGGGCTTCTGATTGCTTTCGGAACCTGTTAGCTGTGTTTGGCAACAACTATTGTGAACTGTGCGGAAAACTGTCAAATGCAGTTGAGGGATTGTAAATAAAGAGCAAGGCAAACACACTTTACTGCATTATACTATTACACCTTAAGAGGATCTGCAGAAGTTGTCGGAGAATTTCAGATATTTTTTTCAGCTTAATAACGGAACACAAGTTCAAAACCAAAAGCTTAGAAAAAATGACGACTGACGAGAATATATTGGAGGAAATGCTGGGTAAGTGGTGTCTTCGGTAGATTGTCTGAGGCAGCGATACGTAAGGGACGACTATAGCAATCATCATTAATTTTTCGTGCAGATCGCGCCACAAATCCTAGTCGGGAAACGGTGGACGAGCTGAGCCTGCAGATGTTCTGTATGGTGGTGCGCAGCAATCCGCAGCTTGTGGACAAGGCGCAGGAAATGCTTATGAGAAAGATACGATCCAGCAATGCTACGGAATCGAGCCGAGCGATAAGTGTTCGTTGCGATTTAGAGATAATGAAATATGCATTGGTTGCGTGGTTGTATGTGTAACTATGTGATATGTATTTTTCGGCTCAACATAGTTGCTGGAAGAGTGTATGACGAAGGGAGGCACCGAGTTCCAGGACGAGGCAGCTAAATTTCGCTTTCTGAACCAGCTGATACTGCTGGTGTCGAAGAAGTATGAGGGTGCGGAGACGCCCACTGCCGTTAAGCAGCGCATCATGGAGTGCCTGCTGCTGTGGACGACCGAGTTTCCGCAGAGGTCAAAAATCCGCGAGGTGTACGACATGCTCCGTAAAGAGGGCGGCGTCGAGCACGGCAATACGCCAGCGGCCGTCGCCAAGCGGGAGAGCATTCTGGGCATAGACGAGCAGATGTTGTCCAAGCTGATTAAGAGCAACGATCCAGAGAACTTCAAGCGTGCTAATCTGCTGATACAATATCGTGTGAACCAGGTGCGCAGTGGACGACTTTTTTTATAGATTAAAAATGAATCGCGTTTCGTTGTTGGGAACAGGAGTCACGTCGCACTGAGCTGAGGATGCAGCACAAGACCATACTGCAGGAGGTGCAGAGCACGGTTAGCCTGTTGAGTGAAATGCTGGACACGTACGAAACGGACGGGCAGCACGAGGACCGCAACGGCGAAACGGTGACACTGATGCGCGAATTGTACATGGCGTGCAAGAAGCACAAGCCGATTCTCGAGCGACTGCCCGACCTGATGGACAGCACTGAAGAGACGTTACTTGGTGCGCTACGCCGCAACCGCTTTTTTACATTTCCTTTTCGTTATAACTGTGCTTTCTTTTGCATATTTTTCGTCTGCAGTCGACACCATTGAAGCCAATGACCTGCTGCAAGCTGTCATGAAGCACTACACAAGTGTTGTGGTGCACTCGACGAAGAACACACCAACGGCGACCACGACACTGCCGCCTTCCACCCCGTCGGCCTCAGATGAGGCGACTACAACGAAGCCCGCAATGTACGCAAACTTGCTTTCTGATCTGCTGGGTAGCGCGCCGGCGAAAACCGGAACGTCCGCTTCTGCGCCCGCACCCGATGTTGCGTGCGGTGATGTGGAGCTGCTGGATAGCGTTGTCATTGGTGCCACGACTACAACGAAAACAGCTACACCTGGTGGCGTTGGCACACTGGCGGAGTTGCACGAAATTTTTGGCGACGTGGCCCAGTCGAATGCGGCCGATTCGAATAGCGACGCAAATAATCTGAGTGAAATTTTCAGCAATTTGGATTTACTGGAACCGATTAGTGTCTTTGGTGCCCCACAGGAATCGGACGGGAAAGTGAACGGCGACAAAGCGAATGGTGATACCAATGTGGCTGATAAACGAGACTTCAGGGGGTTACCGGCCATTGACAAGCTGAGCGAAGAGCTGTTCAAGCAGAGTCTGCCGACCAGCGATCGCGTTGGCAGCTTCAAAAAGTACGTAAGCGTAAACATTGGTTGTTGTTGTTCTTGCTAATGTTTGCCGTAGTGGCAGCGCAAGTAGAAATTGTATTAGGGGAATCCCCTTTTTTAAAAGTGAGAGTAGCCTAGAATCGGCTTTATTTTCATTAAGCTTTCGTAACATTGCGGCTTCTAAATACTTGATATGTTTTCTTGTTAATTCTTATTGCAAATAATTCCCACAGGGAACCGGAGAAATACACGTTGAATGACTTGGTCAAAGAGAAAATGCAGCCGAAGCAACCCGTCACGCCCGCGAAAACAACGCTCGGCAGTAGTCAGCCAAGCGCCGTCGATACTGCAAGTGCGGCCGCCGCCAAGCTGGACGACGATCTGGTTTTGTGCCTTGACAACGAAGTTGCGGACATTGCCAAACCAGCACCGCCAACAGCGGTAGCGAGTGAACATGCCGCACCCGAAACGGAAAAAGCTCCCGCGGCGTTGCCTACGAAGCATTTATCTGAGATCACAATCGAGCTGGACGACGTGGTACCAGACACTGCACTCGCGGAGCGCGTGCTCATGGACGACGACGACATGCAGCTGACGTTGAGCTTCACCGAGGATCGTCCCAGCCGTCACGTGTCCGTCATCGTAATTTCCGCATCCAACAAGAGCAAAATGCCGGTGCGTGACTTCCAGTTTGAGGCGAGCGTGCGCAAGGTGCGTGAAGTGCTTTTTCACCTTTTTGCTTGCAATTTATTTAAGCTTTACATCTCTTGTAGCCCTGCAAGGTGCGCCTACTGCCGCCCACCGCGTGCACCATGCCGCCACATAAACCGTTCCGGCCGGCCGCGCCTATCAACCAGGTAATGTTGTTGCTGAACCCCACCGGTAAGGCTGTGGACGTCACCTGCATTGTGGGCTACAAGCTGGGCGACGACCCGGATGCCATCAAGGAGTCGATCGTGGCCAAGGACATTCCATACGTCGAGTAACTCGGCAGCGTCATAGACACTTTCCGATCAAGTAGGTAGAATAATGGCGAGCTGAACTGTGCAATAGGACATGCAGCAAAAGCGGAGCACGTCCAAGGCGAATTCATGCAGGTGATAGCATAGCGACAGCAACAATATTTCAATGTATTTTGTTTTTGTTTTTGGGTTTAGATTGTCAAAATCAGCCAATCAAAATAAAGCTTGATTGTTTTCATTTTTAAATTGTCACAGTTGTACACAGGCGTTTTGACAATCTAGACCTTTTCCAAAATAAAAGAAACAAAGCAGCTGATTCAACGAGGTCACCTGTATGAATTCGCCTTGGAGCACGTCAAATGAAAATATAAACTTAAAACCTGCTAACGCCAAGTCTCCGAAGCCGTACTATGCTTAGCTCCCAACTAAGACTCGCATTACGTTTCAAATGTCATGCATTATATTGTTGAAATTTGAAAAAAATTACCAGATTTAAGTTTGATATAAAACATCGTCTAGCTGATTTTTCTTTCTCATTGCTTCAATGTATAACTTAAAATATTGGCTTTATCGCATTTGTATTTTATCTTATTTACTATTGTGTATCATTCACGTATTTTAAACATTCATATATGAATATTAAAAAATAAAAATAAAAAACAAAACGAAAATGTAGTAACTTTATGCAGTAAAAATCCAAATAAAAAGGGGTTGGCCAAATAACGCTTTCCCTCTCCCATTGCGCCGCCGACCTCATCATACTTTCTTGACGTACGTAAATAGGCAGCATGCGTTGCGTTTGCGACCGCCGCTCGTGATAGTTGCCGTCGACATCGGCGTCGTACCCTTGCGCCCCCACAGCAGTTCATGTTATTCCGACACGATTTCGTCCTTGAATGATAGCGCCGTAATAGCCTTTGTGTGACCAGTGTACTTGCGCTCCGGGTTCTTCGTTTGCAACTTCCACAGGCGCGCTACGCCGTCCGACGAGGCGGTGAACACATATTTGGAGTCGGCACTGAATGCCGCGTCCCACACCCAATAGTTTTCCACGGAGAGCTCGCGCCACATTGTGAAGTCACACGTTGTCCAGATGCGCGCCGTGCCGTCTCCCGAGGTGGTGACCAGCAGCCGCGAGTCTGGGCTAAACTTGCAACGAAGTACATAGCGCTTGTGTGCCGCTATCTTCAGCTTGGGACTGAGCGTGCTCAGCTGCTGATTAGGCGACGAGCTCAGCTCCCAGATGTAGCAGTTGCCTTTGTTGTTGACCGCTGCCATGTACTTGCCGTCTGGCGAGATGGCGACGTCCTGAATGGACGCGTCCACTTCGGGTATTAACTGGTCATGTACCTCCGACTTGACGTCCCACAGGTAGACGCCGCCGTTTTGTGAGCCCATTGCGATCTCCACTTGATTGGGATGCAAGCAGGCGGCGTTCACTGGCGCCTGGCAATCGAAGACACGCGAACAGTGTGGCTGAGGCGATAGCATATCCCAGATGCGCACCCGGTGATCCTCGCCAGCTGTGAACATCCAGTTGCCGTCCTCCTGAAAGCCCAGCCGCGTTACATTCTTTGTGACGCCCTCAAAATTTATGACCGGCGTATTGCCATTGGACTCCATATCATAAAGCCGTATGCACTGATAGCCGCAGGCGGCCAACCGTGTCTTGTCCGGTGTGCGATCTAGCGCGTTCACTTGCTGGATCAGACAGAGGGCGCATAAATCGGTTAGTTGATCTTATAGAAATACTGTAGAAAAACAGGGCTGCGCTGCAGCCACTCACCGAGGTCTCTACGAATCGCATCGTTCGAACGCAAATGCCGGTGTGGGCCTGCCACAGTTTGATTGTGTGGTCGTAGCCTCCGGTGGCCAGAATCAATTGATCTCCATTAGCGTCCATGACTGAAGCAGCAGCACAGTTTCAGCACAATTAATATCGCATTTTCTTGTAATTTGGAAATATCAAATTGGATATTAATAAATTCACACAATTCTGCAGTTGGCACGACAATTTTCTTCAGCAAGTGAAATGTCAAAAACAGGCTGTCTAAACAAAGAGTGGCGTATTCACAATGGACTGAGAAGTTCTGTTCGCTTTGAGTGGCACACTAAATGTTGTGCTTGTCGATGGTGAAAAAAATAATAAAAGTAATTACATAACAACTTATAGAATAATTTTTTTTTGCCTTTGCCATTATAGGGTTGTAGAAGTGTTGGTTTTTGTAAAAACAATACAATACACATTACTAGCTGGTTTTAATGGAACTTATTGGGTCGTCAAGTAGCGCAAAATTCTCAATAAAACTTCGACTACGAGTTTAATGAAAATTTGAAAAATGAATACGGCTTAAGAATTAAGGTCAAAGGGTTTAGTTTTGAAAAAATACACTGGCTGAAAATTAAAAAAAAAACCTTACAATTCCCACTGTCCTTACGCACGCAAGGAGGGTTTTCGAGGGTTCGAAACCCCAAGTATTTGTTTGTTTCAAAAATTGTAGGTAACAATCTGGTTTCAAATGGTATTGGAACCCCACTTTCTTCAAAAAGAAGTACTGTGTGCGCCACTGACGTACATAACTACATACAAGTGGAACTAATGTGCTGTTTTGATTTAGATTTTGATAGTTTTCAGTCGAAAACGTTCAGCACTTCTTCGGACTAGTCAATTAATACCGCAAGTTTTCCATACCTACAAAAACTACATATTATATTCGCTGATATCTCGAAAAGTACACACTGGATTTGGCTAATTGTTGTTGTAAAACCCTAATTATAGAACTAATTGTAGAACCCGATAAAAAAATAAAAGTCATGAAAACAAAAGTTGATAGAAATACTAAAGAAAATACAGATATTTAAAAATGAAAAACCGTGAATAGCAAATTTTCTTTCTAGTGTTAAAGAGTTATGTGAATAGACTGCTTCTGCTTCTCCATTTCAGATGATCACATGGTAATGTGTGGTATATGTACATGTACATAGTAAATCACATGTAATAATAATTGCCAATCACCATTCACTGTCATAACTCACCAATATTGGTTCTAATTCTCTCACCACCGTTACTAACCGACTATTAATTTTCTCTGACCTTCATCCACCTTAATCATTCATCACGACCATTAACGGTTATCCATCACTATATCAACCATTATTCGTAACTAATATGCGCCACATCAATCATTTACCGACAACAACTATCTCCTTACCAGCCGTCATTTCCTACAATCAATCTCCAACTTTGATTTACATATAGCATTTTAAATCAATATTTACAATTGTCAACAATCAAGAGTGCTATTTATTCACGACATCTATTGAGAACATCAATCATCATTCATATTGGCCACCATTAGTGTAGATTTCCAGCTTCGAACCACTTGACGACCTGCAGAAAGTTGCTACTCCACTTGTGGTTACATTAGTTAGCCAAATCCACATAAATAACACTATTTAACAAAGTCTGATAGCTTGAATATAGGTTCGAAATGACGATGCATGAACTGAAAAACTGCTCAGGATCCTCTTAAAGATTTTTGTGGTATATATACTTTCATTATAGTTGAAAGCTTTAGGAGCAACAACAGATGATCGACCATTGTGTTGTTCGAATGAGTGCCAAGTCATCTGGCGACTCTCACGCTGACTCTAGAATGATTCTAGTTATCTGTGCTCTAGTGGAACACTATTCACCATTGTTAGCATTGCATTGCATAGCAGATGTTGCATAGATTATTGCTTCACCTTTCGCGCAACCATGCTAAATAGTAAGTAAGTCAGTAATCCCCATAAGAGAATCTAACCTATGTATACGATAAAAGTCTGATGGCGAAATGCCCCATGAGGAAACTGTGAGTGTCCTGAGTGTGACTTTGTAGAAGAGCAGAATGTTTTTTGTGCGGTTTCAGTAGCAGGTTCAATCCTGCAGTCTGGTTGTGAGCTTGTTTAATTTTCCTGTAGCGCAGTAGCGAGTTCCATATCTTGTGGAAGATTTTTTTTCAATACTTAAAGGTAGATAAACGACGCTCACGTTCTCATCGATGCTTGAAGGTCACAGTGCGTACTTGTGGACGCACTTGCAGATATGTCACCATCAGGCATTATGTGAATGCACCAAGAGGTAGGCAATTAATGAGGAGCTATAGGAGCAATTGAAAATCAGACCATAGAAGTCGAATCAAAGAATATCTTTTTATTTCCAATAAATTGTGCTCAACATCTGCAGATATCTTGTACAAAGAGAAACCAAAACCTGTCGCAAATGCACCACTAACTGACCGCTTGCATCGGTCGCAGCAAATGGGTGCACATGTGTGCTTGTGTGCGAGCGAGTGTGCTGCTCACGTTTGCTGCGAATCGGATCAGATCGTCATAATTGCCGCGAATGCCAAGTACCCAACCTTTGGCGTAATGAATGAGCTCACGCCGAAGAAAATAGAAATGAGATCATGCAATTGTCGACAACCGGAGAACTCATTCAAATTGATTTTTATCAATAGCGGGGCGGCAGCATCTCATCCCGCTCGCCCCGACATGACGGCTAGGCGAAAATGCAACGTGGACGCGCCAATACAATGCAGCGACAGTGTCGCGGTGGGCGAGAGGGAACCACAATGGAATTGTCCGCCATTCAAAACTTCCACTAATTCCGATTCAGAGCAATTACAATTACAAAAACAGCTCAACTCAATTGAGTTGGCAAATTGTAATTCACGCGGCAACATTTAAAGCGACAAACTGATCGGCATTCAAACATGCCCGCGCACTCCCAATTGTCGGTAGTAGCGTCGTGGGATGGGCGCAAGCAGGGCCGGGGGGAGACGCCATTCGAGCTACATGAGCACTGAAATCTGATGCAATTCTTCCGACTTTTTGGCATGCATTTCGTGCACGCTGACAATTGGCGCAATTTGTGGCGGCATTCGTAGTGCGACGCGCACGCCAGCAGAGGGGAGGAGGGCATTAAATGCTGTAATATTCCCGCCAGTGAGGGGGCATTGTCGCTTGAGTGCGGCAACGATTGTCGTGTTGCTGGGCAATGCTGACTACTAGTCATCGCTGAGCGCGAGACATGTCAGACTCGGTGTCGCCATTCAATTACACGTGCTGTCTCACGCAACAGCTGTCAGCTTGTTGGTTTGTGTTTGAGTGTGTGTGTGTGTGTGTGTGATTGTGCTTGGGGGGCTAGTGAACGGTCAGTTACCACGCTCGTACTTCGGCTAATTAATGAACATGACATGCACATGAATTCCACACTTAGCACAATAGCAACAACAACACTAAATACAAATACAAACTCGCTTTTATGTGATGCTTATAAATTAATTTGTCATGTGCTCGCCTACGTTTAATCATGTACAAAACGAGGCAGCTTAGAGGGAGGGGACAGGGCTGAGGTAGCGGAATTTTTTTCCCACATGTGACTCATACACATATACATACATACATACATTGTGGAATTACGCACAAGTCATACATGTCAAAGACTCAGTTCAATAGTAAAATGTCGATTGAGTCAGACCGACTAAATATTTATAACAACTTTAATGCACTAAAAAGATTTAAATGAAGGAAAATAAAAATGAATTGAAATGTTATATAAAAAATATAAAAATAGAAGAGTGTGTGATTTAGAATAATAAATTTTTTTCAATATCGGACATGGATTAAATGTAAATAAATTATTATCTGTAAAACAGTAAAAGCTTTGGTACAGCGCCATCGCTTAGGAGTGTCGCTCCACTTGTAGCATTTAATTGGCGTTGAACAAGGGGCGTGGTACTTTTAGCGATTAAAATTTTCTGTTTAACTTTGAAAATACAAGTCTCACATCAATGAGAGGCACAACTGATACCTTCTAAGTACGCAACACAAAAGCTTTATATCCAATAATGGGCCCAAGCATCAAAATTGGGGTCTTGATAAAAACTGTCGACATGAATAATAAACGATTGCCGGTTGTAGCAATGTACGCCAAGTGTTTTGTAACTACTTTTAGATCTGTAACACTACATAAAGAAAGCTTTTTTTGTTAAACTCACTCCGTGTCAAAGCCAACAAATCACATTTACGAGTAAATGTGAAAAATCCCTTCAGACGCTGAGTGTGCGCCTCATATCGCGAATATCAAAAATTCCAGTGGTATTTTTCACAGTCTTGACTTACTCATTGGGCAATGTAAAGCCTCATGCCTCAAGCTTCGATAGTGGCTGTTGAAACAGCAACGCTTCAGTTCCGTTTTGATCGCGTAGCTCAGTTCAAGAAATTTGGTTGAAATTTCAAACAAATTCCTCCTAACAAATATTCAGCGATGTCTGTCCTCTTTAGTGCGTTGTGCATTCTGTGCTGCTGTCTGCCGCTCTGTTTGGCGCAAATAACGAATTTCACTACAACGAGCGCTGTCGCCGACATTCAGGAGTACGCACCTAGCATTCTGCGCGACATTCAAGGCACTGTTACCTTCACTCAAGTTAGCATAGGTTCTCCCGTAACCGTTCACGTCTACGTTAGAGGCCTTGCGCCCGGTTTGCACGGCTTGCATGTGCACGAGAGCGGTGACCTGAGTCGGGGCTGTTTAAGCACCGGCGAGCACTTCAATCCCCATGAAGAGATGCACGGCGCGCCCAACGACACCGTGCGGCACGTTGGCGATCTGGGCAACATTGTGGCCGATGACAACGGCCTCGCGGACGTCACCTTCACTGATTCGGTCATTAGTCTCAGTGGCGAACACAGCATTGTTGGACGTGGTCTGGTCATTAACCACGGCGAAGATGATCTGGGTCGCGGCGAAAACACCGAATCGACGCAGACTGGCGGTGCTGGTGGACGTATTGCTTGCGGTGTAATTGCGCCGGAATTCGCAATTGCAGGTGGATCGTCTGCAATTGTCCAATGGTCGCGGTGGGCAGTTGTTGTGGCAATTGTGGCTACAGTTTTTATTTAAAGAATTTTCTAAAGGTTTTTGTAAAAGAGTTTTAATCATATTTGAACCATGTTACTAAAAGTTCATTGTAAAGTTATCAACTTGGTGAATTTTAAATAAATAAATGTACATGTTCAATGAATATAAATGATCCAAATAATATGATATACAGTTTGTGTAGAACTAGCCATCTTTAAAGTCTGTTCTGTTGAAACAACACAATTCCCGCAGAGGAGTTGTGAGCATAAATCCTTCATAAATCATTCATGAAGGGGTCTATCGCATCAAAATCCTTCGATAAGAGTTATTACACATCAAAAGCAGTCGCTTTATCGCTTAAAGTTAAACAAGCTAAGACTTTTCTACAATATCGTCCTTATTTGGGTACAGGGTCACAGTGACACCAATGATGCTGATAGGCTCGTAAAATGTCCCAATACCACATTGGATCACATCTTTCTCAACTATGCGTCTGAAGACGGACCATACGTTCTTCCAGCCATATTTTGGAGATAAGCTGCTGCGTGAACCCAATCAGCTCACTGCCGTCGACAATTCTGTTGGCAATTGCAACCCGGACCTCGCCATGGCACATCCACACCATCATCATCAATTGGTGCCGTCTGAACATCTTCACCACTGGCAGCATTGTTCTCTTCGTCGCCTGCGAGCAGTTTGGTTAAGTGCTCCTTCCACAATTTAAGTACGTCTTTCTAGGTTCTTTTGGATTTCATTGGGTTATTGGTTTTGCGTGGCGGGCACCAAACCCTGCGGACAACCCAAAATCAACGTCCTGGGAATAGGATACGATACACAAATTGGTTCACTATTCAGCGGGTGCCGAATAGCTATCCGGGAAGTCCCTCAACTTGGATTTGACAGATACAAGGATCGTTCTGACGTTCGCCAAATTGAACACAATCAGAGACTTTGCTTAGTATGTTTGCTTAGTATGTTTTTGACGAAAGTAGACCGTGCGCTGAAGGTTTTCCAACAGTGCCGTCAAGCTTTTAGCAAGACCTGGGGCCTGAAGCCTGCGGTAGTCCTCTGGATATATACCGCACTCATCAGGCCCATAACTACGTACGCATCGGCAGTCTGGTGGAGACGAACAATGGTTAAGTCCACAGCTTTGGCTCTGAACAGACTGCAAAGAAGTGTATGTATATGCATTACGGGTGTCATGAGCACTGTCTCGGGTGATGCCCTTAATGCCATGCTTGACCTGCTTCCCCTACATCTAAAAGTTCAAGAGGAAGCGATGAAAGCGACATGTCGGCTGTATTCCTATGGATACTGGCACGACAACAAGGGCTCGGGTCATAGAGAAATCTTCAAGAGGTTGTCGTCTCAATATCCGTTCTGCTGGCCCCTAAGGATTGCCTAACACCCGTAGTATCCTTTGGGAGAAACTTTGAAGTGAGGTTCCCAACGCGCGGCCAATGGGACAACCCAGAGGCCATGCTAGGGGATCTGTCTTTCAGACGGAAATCTTCGCCATTCTGAAGGTAGCGGAATGGATAATCGGGAGGAAATGGTGCGGAAAACATATAGGAGTCTGTAGTGACAGTCAAGCTGCACTTAAGGCCCTGGAGAATGCGCGTGTTACCTCTAAGAATGTCCAAGAATGTAAGATGAAGCTAAAATCAGCTCCAACTAATCTGGGTTCCGGGACACTGCGGTGTTCTAGGTAACGAAACTGCCGATGAACTGGCTAACTGTGGATCAGGGTGTACACCCATGGGACCAGAACCAATAATCGGCGCCAGTCTAGCAGGCACCCTGGACTGGATGAAGTCCTGTGTAAATAACCTACATAGAGAACGTTGGTCTAGCTTGGGAAGCTGTAAAACTGCCAAGTGTTTTGTGAAAAGCCCGAACAGGAAAGCAGGGAATTTCCTCCAGAAGCTGAGAAGGAAAGACCTCCGTCGAATGGTCGGGTTAATCACAGGACACAATCCATGGGGGCGACATATGGCCAACATGGGCATCATCGAGGATCCGACTTGCATGTCTTGCCTGGAGGAGATAGATAGTACAGAGCACTTTCTCTGTTCATGTCCTGCCTTCTCTAGAACGAGATTGCGCACGCTGGGTTCAGATGTTATGAGAATGGACGAAGTTCATTCTCTCACCCTGTGTGATCTCCTGAGATTCATTAATGAGTCCGGGAAATTTGCACAGGAGATATCATAACCCTTTCTCCCTTTCCACCCACTTTCTCTTTTCTCTTTTCCATTCCAATCTCCTCTACCAACCTTTTTCCTGAGCCTTAAGTACCTACAATGGGCTATAAAGCCTGAGTGCTTGAGGTAATGACCTCTCTTAGGTTATTTCCTCGGCTCCTCCTCACATCCATCCATCCATCCATGTTCGCGCCCATCATATTCCTCCCTCCTCTCCTCTTTAGCTATTAATACCGCAAATTCTTTGAATGTTCCAAAATATTGAAGTATCTTCCTATGGTGCACACATGGTTGGCAGCGTAACATTTCGAATAATAAAAGGATTTCCAAGTATTAACTACTTTTTGATTTTGCAAAATTTTGCGTTTTGCTTGGTTTGAGAATACCACATCTAAGATTTTTGTTTGGCTCTTACGCGCTCGGATGCCAAAGCGCTGTCGTGAGCGCATTCCGATTACTTTCCCCAATCAGGGAGCTTTTTAGTCGCCTTCAGTAAATTCTCGCCGTAATTAATCACCATAATTGATTTCCATCGAATGGCCAACATTTCCATCTGCACAGCCTTAAAAACAAAATTCCAAATCGTGCAATTCACACGCAGATTGTTGACCGTCGACTGCTGTTTGCTGAGCGCTGATTCAGGCGCGGGTCTCGGTGCGGCGCAGCTGCTTTTACGCCTTGTTTCATTTTGCCCCCATACTAGTTTTGCACAGCGGCAGATAAACAATATTCTCGATTTTCTATTTTTCGCGTCCTCGGGCTATTTTTGCCGCCGCATTCCAGCGCCGCGATCGGCAATGCAAATGGAAAACGCAAAATAATTTCGTAATTATTTTGATTTCTATTACTGTACTCGCAAGAATTTCTAATTGCGGCTCGTTATTAATAACGCCAACCATAACAAAAGCGGCAAATGCGTCGAACAAATCATCAGCGCCAAAACAATGAATGAGTTGATCGGCCGCGGTGTGCGACGTGGTCCGGGGAGTGTGCGCCAAGTGATTGGCACTTCATAAAAATACGCGTGAGTAGTTTTCCGGAGAACGCTGGAGAACGCTCACACTAAATGTTTTTGATTTAATTTGATTTGCTTCAAAATAAATCGACCAGATTGACAGCATTGCGTATAAATAACTGAGCTAATAAGGAGCGCGGGGCGGCAGCGAGGAGCGTTGTGTGCGCTAAATTTGGCATTTTGTGTGTTTCAGAATGAATGCGTAGCGAAACGTAAACATCGAACACGAAAATTGTTAATCATACGTCAAGTAGTGCCGGTCAGTTGGGCCTGTCGCAGGCAGCATTCAAGCGCTGCCGGAAATGCTGTTATTCTACGAAACTGGAGCAAGTTTTTTCTTCTTTACGTTGGCTTTGCTGCATTTCGTGTATTCTGTGCACTTTGTTTGCTATCGAAAAACAAACGTCAATAATTTCTCAATTTGGCATAATTGCGAATTAAAGCAAATTAAAGTGGTTGTACATATTTTCAAACTTATTCTATTTTGGTTAATTATTGCGCAATTTTCACTGTCGGCCACTGTTGGCAAATTGCTTTTGCCAATTGAACAAACTGGGCGATAAATAACCGAATTGAGGAAATCAACGTTTTCGCCGATGAGCTCAGCTCAATGCGTTGAGCGCGTTTCTTTTGCACTCAGCGCAAAAAATAAGCGCATTAATTGTTGGTATTGGAAAAATTAGAAGCGCTCAATAGAATACGAATCATGAATACACTGGTCACTTGTGGGCAGCTCAACGGGTGATGTGAAATCCAAAGTAAACGTTGATAACATATTTGCAGCGTGTGTGTAAAACTGTGTGGATGTTTCGATATCAGGCAATTTTCAATGACACATTGGAATATTTCAGACCATTAAATTAGCCAAACCAATTGGACTTTTCCTCTCTAAAACTTGGCTAAAAGGGAATTAGAGGGGCTGAAAGAGTTTCAATAGATGATCCAGAAGCTGCTAAGAATCTGGCATACTGATCAATACGGGTTAGTATCAACGAACGCCTTTATCTCCTGTCGAAAAAGATATAAATCAGAAACTAATGCCAAGAGAATGGCAACAAAAGTTAGGTTAGATTTGGTTCTGTAGGATGGCTGAAACGATAGTTGTCTTTCCAATGGAAAAGTATCGCCTCGATGTTAGTATTGCTTAGATCTTAAAGTTGAAATGTGGTTACGTTTCTTCTGCATTAGTCTAGCTGATAGAAATCTCGACCCCAACATATAGTACGAAGCTGTCGTTGGGTTTTGTTTCGTTTTGACTATAGATTTTTGCACTTTGAGGCAAAGAAACCCTTTTTGTGAATGCCATAATCTTTGAAAAGGATAACCCGAACCAGCTTGGCTTTTGGATAAAGCATTGCAAAATCATGAGTTCAATTTTCTTTAACCCTCTACTGCCCCATACGGCCTTAAGGCAGGGTACACCAAAACCTAGAAAAGTCCACATAAATTTTAATTTTTTTAAATGAAATTTTTAGGGCATGTTATAGATAAATTAAGTTGTAATTTCTTTAATTTAGCACTGCTGTAAGCATCACATGTTTCCTATTATTATCAGTTGAAATTTGAACTTCGTGGAAATTAGTAGAAATAATTATTTCGTGAAAAGTAAAGAAATGAAAAAAATATTAAAAATACTTTTCGTTAAAAGATTAAAACAAGCAAATTATGAGTGAGTACCTTGTAATGTAATTTATTGATTTGAAGTGTTTTATAGTGAAAAAATGATTTACAGTTACTTTTTCGGCTTGGGAAAGCTGACTGCCTTTAGGCTGCATCAGGCACCAAAGCGAAAAGATTTAATGCATTTGGTCTTGTATGTGGTTTCTTTAAAACTTTGGGACAGAAAATGAAAAACTGACTATGCCAAGGTACTATAAATGACCGTCTATATCAACATTTGGATGGGTCTTGGCAACAATTTTTTTTGTCGCACGGTGTAATAAATGTAAAGTTGGTGTTATCACTCATTGCTTCATAACTTTGTCACTTTTCTTTCGATTCTATTGATGTTAAGCTTAATATTTGCTCAAATAATATATGTTTCATCCTAAATTTTAAAACCTGAGGAGATAACTTATTTTATCCATAAAAAAATCATTCGAAAATTTATGATTTTTGAAAATGGTCGAAAATTCACTTTTTTATAACTTTCACCGTCAGTAACTTTCCCAAATCTCATCTGATTTGGACAATCTATATATTGCTGGAAAGGCTAAGGTATTATCTTCTGACCGGCGGACAGCTTGTGTTAGTCGGATGATTCGTTTACGAGATATGTGCTCATAACTGAAACAACAGGGGAAAAACTCGTTTTTCGAAGATATTTCGAAACCGCTTGTTACGAAAATGTTTTGATTTTCAGTTTCGTGTTCAACGGCCTAAAGTAAGTTTAGAAAACACTTTTATTTTTAGGTGAATTTTTCGTGTCGAGTAGTGTAATCAATAAAACGTGAAACTGTTCATCTTAAATTTTTTAGCTTATGTGCCCAGTACGGCCTTAAGGCACGCAAATTTATATAGGTAGGTTTCACGCTCACACAGAAGCAAATTTTTGTATTTTAAAAACTTGCCCTTAGTTATATGATTCTAAAACTACATGGTGAACCATTTTTCGACTTAAAAAAAAACTGGGGCAGTAGAGGGTTAAGTTTGTTAGGTTTTTCAGGAATCTTGACCCCAGAATGCAGATTTAATATTGTAGTAGATCAGAATTATTTCTTATTTAACATCTTAAATTACTTCCGCAAAGATCGATAAAAAGTCAGATTTCAAAATTCTTCTCGCACTTTGAACTAACTTTCTATATATTAATTGATGTGTTCGGACATCAAACATATAAAACATCCAACACAAATCTTCAATTTGTGTCACATTTCGCTATCAAAAGACCACAATCAAAAAACCATCAATGCAACAATGGCTGCATTAGACCAAACCTACCCGTCCGGTCAGTTGTAGTGCGCCGCATGCGTCAGCTGCATTGCCCACGCCCACACAGTGCTGCCATGTGTCTCGTTAATCGCTTCGTCGTTGCTTTCACGATTTTTCGACGCCCTGCACGTTGCCGCTGCAGTTTGCTTCGCGCGACTGGCAGCTCCTGCTGCCGCTTGAAACGCTCGAAACTGCAAATGCCGATAGTGTCGCCGTATGTCATCAGGTGAAAATAGATTACATTTTCATTGTGATTTATTTCTGATTTGATTGTCAATCAGCATTGATGATGATTAATTGTGGTGAGTGTCAATTGGTGCGCCAAAGTGAAAAGTTGCAGTTCGGGCGATTCGTTCGCGGACAGTGAATGGTTTACTGTGCACGATTTGGGAAAACAACAACAACAGCGCCAATGGCTGCAATCACAGCAGCAGCAAAATAGTTGCATGCCTGCATTTTGCCACTCAGCGGCAGCGACAGCACCCACCCATGCCACACCACCACCGGCACCAGCGGCAGCAACAACACCACACCCACTAATTTGTAACGCAAATCACGTCGGTCACGTGCGCACGCTTTCCTTTGAATTGCATTCGAATTTGAGTTTTCAGTTTGAAAACTTAATTTTTGCATTGAAATGCAACAACAACAACAACTAGCCAACCCACCAACACAACACAACACAACACAACACAACACTCACAAATGCGACAAATGTCTATTGCGGCGAAGGCGAATTCAATGAGTTCGAAGCGCACTCAAGCGAATGCAAATTCAATACAACAAATTACAACAACAATGGCCCAGACTAGACAGACACGACTAGTCTGACAGTCGGGCGTGTTGAATGTAGCGCAGCGACAAAATGTAATTCTCTCCTTGCTTTTTTTTCTCTAAATGATTTTCCTTTGCATAACGGCACTTCAAATAGCTAAACAGAAAAAGTATGAAAAGCTAAAGCCAGCCAAAGTACACCAACGAGCAAACGTGGCGCAGTGTAAAAATGGCGACAGTCGCCGCTAAATTGCCAGCAATTACGCGCAATTGTGCGGCGCGCGCAAAAATACTAAAATGCAAAAACACTTTTAGTATGCAATGGCGGCCACACCCACTTTTATTGCTGGCGGTGTGGCGTTTGTCGCTACGATGGATTTGAATGTGGTTTCTTGCTGTTGTTGCGGCGGCAGTTTTGCGTCACAGCGCCGACGGACACTACGAAATTTGCAACTGTATGACAGACAGGGAAGAAGAGGACGAAGAAGTAGCAGCAACCACAACGCCAACAATGGGAACTGTCATTTCAGACGCCCATCAAATCGGCTTAGAAGCGGCGTCCACAAACAAGATGTCATACTTTGCGACAACTAATGGCAGCTCGCTGCGCCACCAACGCCTCCAGCCATTCCGCCGACTAGCCAACCAAGCACTCACAAATTAATGTTTATTCCGCATATTCATCAGCGACAGCCATCACAATCACAGCGGCAGCAGCAACATATTGCACGGCATGCAAATTGTGCATAACGCTAAAGCGAAATATTCAAAATGCAACTGCAATAACAACAGCAATAACAACAAAAACCAAATACGAATCTATGGCAATTTCCATTTTCATTTCAATTACAATTCACATTTCTTGTTATTGTTGCTGTTCAAGCTTTTATTATTATTATTACTATTATTGTGTGTTTTGCTGTTGTTGTTAATATGGTTGTTGTTGTTGTTGTAGCTGTTGCATTTGATGAAGATTTATTGCCTGCATAAAAATGCAATTTTCTCACCTAATGACATTTTCACCGATACGTACACCGGGTATGGTTTGACATTTATGGGTTTGGCTACCGCGTGCTCATGTACCGAACACACAAACACACACACACGCATAAATAAACAAACTACACATCGAACAGTCAGTTACATGCATTAGAGAATAACTCATCGCTTGTATCGCGCGTACACATCATTTTTCACTGAGTGCTTAAGAATATTTCGAGCAACGTTTTAAGTACTCGTAGTTGTTGCTGCTTATTGGCGAATAATTTTTTTGATTTTTTATATAATCTAAAGTGTTGCAAAAACACATTTCTTGCTACGCTGTACCAGAAGTGTGTGACAAATTGTCAGAAATTTTTAAAGCCCTATTCTCATTTAGCATTGCGTTGGTTCCAAATGGATTAACCCACTATTCAGAAGGAGAGGAAATTGTAGGAGAAACTTAGATTAATCGATCTGAAAGAGAAAAAGTTTTCACAGTCATAGCTGAATGCTTCTATTTGGTTGCTGCGCATTGACGGAATCACTGCACTCTGTGCTAATAGTTTCGATGAACTTTTGCATTTAAGGAAAGGGAAAATTTATATTTTTTGTAATATTAATTCATAGTACTTTGTGCTCATAGTTTCAAAAAAACTTTTCCATTTTTAGTAATTTTGATCTACACTACTTTGTGCTCATATTTTCTATCAATTTGTGCATTTAAAGAAATGAAAAATAACATTTTTCAAACTTGTGATCGTTTCGCAGCAATTGTCAGTGATCCCAATCAGCTGATTGAAGTTATGCTAATTGCAGTTTGTGCTAATTACAACACAAATGTTGATGGCGCTTTAAATTTTCCAATTGACTGGACAATTTACAATTGCAATTACAGCGACAGCAATAACAACAGCAACAACAAAGTGCGTACTAGCAGATTGCATTCAATTGAAGTAAATAATTGCAATTGCAGTGCATTCAATGCGAATTTCTGTAGGAGTGCAGACAACATTTTCAAGCGACATAATAAGTTTGTTTGTATTTTTTTGGGGTAAAATGATTGCGTAGCATATTTTTGAAGCGAAATCGATAAGAATTTTTATTAATTGTGTTGACTGCAGATTGCTTGGAAGTTTTTGATGAGTAGAAATATTTTGTATGTACCATGTAAATTATACAATTACAATAAAATCTTTCACTTTAATCAAACACTATGCACCCAAAAAAAAAAACACTGAAGGGAACAAATTGCAGCGATTACGACAATGTTGGTGATCAAACAAAGTTGATGATCGTTACTTGACTTGAGAGGGAAGTTGATCCCTGTCTGACTTACAGACTATTTGGTGATTTGCTTTGATACGAGTACAACAAGTTTGAAAAGGCTTCTAAAATTACTTAGTAGGGACATAAATATTGTTACAACATTGAACACACCCATTGTAATAGTTGAATTGAACATACCCCGTTTTTTCCACATGGTTTATGAAACATAACCTGTAAAGCGTTAGTCTGCACCGGGAATTCTAAATTGTTCTAGCTTTCACCATGGAGTGATCAGATAATCAGAACCGTATCGCTGTTATAGCGCTATTTAAGTGTGAAACTAAAAAAGGTGATATCTTCAAAACGCTCCGCCCGCTCGGGATTAGTCGCATGTTCGTCTACCGGTGCATAAAACTGTTTGAGGAGACTAGAGATGTTAAAGACCGCCACCGGTCGGGCCGTCCGCGCACAGTTCGAACACCACAAGTCGTTGAAGCTGTCAAATCAACTCAGCGAAATCCGCTCCGAAAACAGAAAATCATGGCCCGGGAGATGAATATCTCGTAAAAGTCCATGAGTCGAATTATTAAAAAAAGACTTGGGACTTGGGACTTGGGGCTTTCAAACGCCGTACCGGACATTTGTTGACTGCAGCTTTGAAAAAAAAAGAATGAAAAAATGCAAACGTCTTTTGGTGAAGCACGCTGAGAACGTGCACAGAAAAATCTTGTTTACCGATGAAAAAATTTTTACCGTGCAGGAAAAATTTAACAAGCAAAATGATAGGGTGTATGCACGGTCATCTAAGGAAGCATCTGAACTGATTCCACGGGTCGAAAAGGGTCATCACCCAGCTTCAGTCATGGTTTCGTGGCGTGTCTCTTACGATGGGGTCACTGACTTGCATTTCTGCGAACAAGGGGTCAAAACATCGGCCACAGTTTATCAAGAAACCGTTTTGAAAGCTGTTGTAAAACCACTTAAACATTCTTTGTTCCAAAACCAGCCGTGGACTTTCCAGCAAGATTCTGCGCCGGCCCATAAAGCTAAAACGACTCAAACCTGGCTCCAAAACAATTTACCAGCATTTATTTCCTCTGAAGAATGGCCATCTGGCAGTCCTGATTTGAACCCGCTCGATTACAAATTGTGGACAGTTTTAGAAGACATGGTTTGCCACAAAAGATACCCCAACATTGATTCTCTTAAGACAGCTTTGATTCGTGCTGTGGCCAATTTTCCGGTGGACGAGGTGTGTGCGGCTATTGATGATTGGCCAGTCCGTGCGTGAAGCCCAAAGGTGGACATTTCGAATGAATGTTTGCTTTTTGTATACAATATAGTATATCAATAAATATGTAAACAAAAATTAGCCCAAAAACATTCACTACTTTTAATTTTATAACAGTATTTATGTCCCTACTAAGTAGTTATATATAAAAATTTTAATCTAAAACTTGACTACCTATGTATGAATGAATGGGGTGTCTTGAAGCTCCAACTACAAACTGTTTAGAAGATAGGTGCGATTCGTTTACTTTAAAGTAGCGTAACCCGCTTAAGTGTCTCACCTATAAAAAACAGTACAATCTTTTTGAAGTACTTGAACGGTTGAAATGTTGGTTAAAGTTTGGAATTTTGAATATTTACTCATATAATCAGTTGGTTTTTGAATAGTTACAGCCAATAAAAAGCATCCGAGATTTTTCCACATAAATAAGTAGGATACCTATCTGGATTACATGCATTGAAAACGAGTCTATGAAAGCCAACTCTAACTTCTAAATTGGATGCGTTACTGTAGCGAACATGTGACCTATGAGGTTCAAGCTGTCTTTTACGTACTCTACAAGATTAAATTATTGATGAGTTGCATTGATCATGTATACATTTTTGGTATTTTTATAAGTGTTTTCAAATTTAGTTACTTGTCATTGAAAATGGCGCTTCAAACTATTACCACAAATTATTGCGGACCAACAGTGGAATCACTGCTCTTCACTTCCCTATTTACGAAGTCTTAGGTCATCTAAGAGTGAAAATATGCCATTATCTTTGCAGGTCAACCTTGCCATCTGCGCAGTTATGTATGTAAATATGTACTATATGTAAATATGTATGTATATGTAAATATGTATGTATGCTATTTGCATTTCATTACTCACAATTCGATGCAGGCAATAACCTCGAAACATTTCCGTGGCACTGTAAACTCATCAGCAACATTCAGATGCTATCATCAACATAACACTTAAACGCTTACGACGACCAAACGAAAAAGAAGAAGATGAAGAAGAAGCAGAAAACAAGGAAGAAGAAGAACAGCAGCAACGCTTTCTTCCGTCTATTGCGTTGTCAATATTGAATTGGTTAATGTGTAGCCAGCGGCCAGTGTCAGCCGCGCCGAATAGAAACAATGAACTTCATACATGAGCGCCTTGAATGCGTCGATTAAACGGTTAAATGTTGCTGCTGTTGCTGGTGATGATGCTGATTGCCAATGATGTGGCCGTTGAATGTTGCAGCTGTTGCTCGTTCCATTAAATGGGAATTGCAAATGAAATGAAAACGAAAATGAACAGAAACATTAACTAAATGAGAATTGCATGCAAACAAATGCGAATGTCGTCGCTGGTGCATTTTCTCTGCACTGGGCGTTGCGTTGCATTTGCATTTGCATTGCGCATGCGTGCAGCGTTCGATTGCGTACATAATTCAGCGCAAATAATTTCACTATTTTTATGTTGATTTTAATTTTATTTGAATTTATGGTGACGCTGGCTGTCGATGTTGGCGTGTCTGGTGCGGTTGGTGGTGCGGTCCGCTGCTGCGCTTTGTGTGGCTGCGACTGCGGTTGTTGTTGATTTTGTTGCATTTAAATTTGACTGACAATGACATTTGCGAACTGGACCTACGTTGCTGCTACAATATTTTGTTGTTATTGCTGTAGTAATTGTTGTTGTTGTTGTTGCTGCTGTCTTTGCTGCGATAAAAATGCCACTTTATTGGCGCCACATTGTAATTTTTTGCATTTTGCCTTTGAATTGCTTCCGCTTATGCAGATTTGCCTGCCAGTCCGGCCATGGGTGGGTGCTGGCACGCTGTGAATTGGATTTACGGCACTCCGATATATGTACATATGTATGTATGTATGTATGTACAATATGTATGTATGTACGAATGTATACACGTATGCATATATTTTTTATAGATTGAGTCTATGCGGATGCTATAAAGAGAGAAGCGAATAGACGGCGAGAGCTGATAGTGGACTGGCTCAAATGGTTCAATTGCGTTTCGATCAGAGACCGTAACTTATAAATGAATGTAAAAAAAAATTAGAAAAATCGAAGTTCAAATAAAACTAATGGAAGACAATATTTTAGGTCTAAGAAATCATGAATTGTTTTCAATTTTCTCATCATTTAATCGACGTTTATCTTTGATGCTTTCTTCATGAACGGGAAGCCAATATCGATTAAATCAAGAGTGAGTTGTTCTATATTATTCTAAGCATTACAACGTTAAACACTTTTGGTCAGAAAGACTTAGTTGGATCTAGATTAGAACTGAGAACATGTGTTAACCCTTTCGCTACAACTTTTCAATGGAGAATGTTAAAACTCGAAATTTATATATGTATTCTTTTTGTGTAGCAATCAATTGTTAAAAAACCGCTGCGACAGTAATAAATAAATAGTAGGAAAGGTAGGTTAAGTGGCCCACTTAGGGAGGACTCCGCCTTTACATATCCCGTAGATGAGAGCGGCTGAGTAGCTCTGATGAATTTATCAATACGGCTTGAGGTCATTTTCTCTAGGCCCACTATTTAACTGAGGAAGCGCTGTGCAAGAATTGGAAGCGCCTTTTCGCAAGCGTCGGACATTCCCAGAGGAGGAGCGCAGTGATTTCCTCGTAGTCTTCGTTCCTGTAACCTTTGCAGAAGACATTATACAGCAGACACCATCTTTTGACGTCCCTATGGACGATCAATCCCCTAGATCTGCTCTGATGGGTTCAAGGAAAGATCTGTCTTGCCGAGTTGCATGATTGTTCATGGAGCCAATTGGTATTTGCTCTATGTATGTAGGTATGCATTCTTCAAATGAAGTTTGCAAGCGGAAAGTGGTATACCAACCTCTTCTCTGGCATTAACCCATTGTAGCTTCGTGGCTGCTCTTGCTAGCTCGTCGGCCCTCTGTGTTCTTGAGTCCAGGCACCCACTAGAAGTGCACAATACAATACTTACACATTTTCTGAAGCATGAAAGCATAAAATAAAATATTTCTGCATTTACTTTTGCCACAACTATTCAACGAAAATTTTTTTAAATTGAAAAAAATTGGAATTGAAAAAAAATCAAAATTAAAAATTACTCTTTTTAAATATTACCGTGTGAAGAGTTTTAAATAAAAAAAGATCTGTTGTAAACTGTAGCATTCAGTCTACTCAATTTAAAAACAACATTTAAAACTTCAAACTGTTTTAACCCTTTCGCTATTTTGTTGCCATATGGCAACGTGGTACTTTGTGGACGTCTGCATCCTCTATGGTTTCAAGAATATATTTTTTGTTGGTCTTTAGAATAGTTTGAAGTTTTAGGAAAAATACGAAATTAATAAACTGAATATTTAAGTTTAAAGAAGAGAAGTATGTACGTTTTTTTAATGGTATATCTTGACATAGTAAAGGAAGAAGAAGCAGAAAACTTAGATAAGTTTTTAATTTTACGTTTTCTTTCAAGTTAGATAATTTTTTTGTTTTAATTTTGGCTGAAGTAAATGAAGAAATATTCAAATTATCGTTCTGCGTAAAAATTTTTATGTTTAAGTAATTATTACAGCCACAACGATGTGGTTGCTCTCATAGAAAAACACTCCAAAATACAGGGTCCGAGTATAAAAATAAAAAAAATTCTTATGTAATGTTGCTAGTATAACCACATAGAAGCCTAAAACGTAAAATTTAAAATTTTAACTTTCCCCACTAAAAATCTGTAGCGAAAGGGTTAAAGATTAAAATGTTTGATTCCTGGAAGCACAGCGGTAAGAACGTACAATGGTTCCAAAATCTTCTACGAGCCGTTTCACGGGCCCTACTATAAAATTAGGATATACCAGGATATTCGAGGCTCAGCCACGATTGCATGCAGATAGCACACAGTATTTATAAACACTTATTTTGTACCATAATCTCGTTTGGAGTACAAAGAAACGCACAGCGAGAACGTGAGCGCAGCGCTGAAAGTCTGGCAACCTCCCATTTAGCCATTAAATTAAATGCAGTGCGATAAATCTGATAATTTGTTTGCGTGACCATGACAAAATGTTGGCGTTTATGTTGAGAACAAAAATGGCAAACAAGTAAGAAGAGAAGAATTCTTTTAAATAAGATTCGCAAAATATGAAAACAAGACGCGAAAAGAGTCAGCAATGGTAACAATTGCCGCAGCACTTGTGGCAACAGGTACAGCTGAACACGGCATCTCATGGGTGCGGACGGACGTTTGGAGGGCACACAAGGCGACGACAAGGACTGCTGGCCGCCTTTTTCGCCTCTTTTTATATTTTTCACAAGCAACGTGCCGACTGTTTGCAGCGGAATTCGTTTACGTGATGCGATCGATAATCACGTTCAAATGTGACAAACCGACAAACGGCCAGACGGACACCAGCAGCGTAGCGAGCTGAATGCTTGCAAATGCACACACATCCATATTTGTATGCATATGTATGTATGTTTATGTGTGTATGTCGAGGCAGACAGACCGGCAGGTGGACAGACAAAAGCAACGTGACAGAGTTCGGTCGGCTGGCAGACAGCCTGCATATGAGAGTGAGAAATTAATTGATTGATGTGTGAATGTGCGGAGGCGCAGCACACGCAAAGAGCAATTCATGGAAAGCAAGAAGGAAATGCCTGCGCATCGGGCACGGCCACGGACGCGGCTCTGCGTTTGTGTTTGCGCCAGGTCAACACTTCACCTCGGCCACATGACACGCTCGCCGGCAACACGTTGCTGCAATTTCTTGCTGTTATTTCACTATTATTTATTTGTTATTATTTCCTTTTTTTAACAGAATTGTTCTCACACGTAGCGCCAATTCGAGATGTTTTTCGCTTTTATTCTGCTTTGGACTTGTCGATTTTTCTCTGTCAGTGTTTTCTGTTCGCGTTTGGCTCGAGGAAAATCAGCGATCGCATGTCAATTCCTAAAGTATCCATTGTTGTTTTGAAAATGCTGTAAGCGCACTCAACGCGCTGTTCCCAGACTGGTCGCAAATCTCTGCGCCATCCATTGTCCATAGCCCACCAGCCGGTCTGTCTGCCTGCCAGCCGGCTGTCTTGTGTCTTCAGTGCAAGCACTGCGTCAGCGTTTGTCTCTCATCAAACGGCCGGACGGACAGCGGCCACTGGCCAGCGATGTGAGAACTTTACAATGAAATGGAATTTTGTTGCTAATATAAAATTTGCCCAAGCATGCGGCCAGCACATACTGATTTGTTGTTGTTGTTATTGTTGTCATTGCAGCTTTGCAACTGCTACCGCATGCGGGAACGCGCGGTCACAAGCGGCCCGAACAACTGCAACTGCAGGCCAGCAAACTGCATTAGTTGTTGTTGTTCATCTTCTCTGTTGTTGCTGTTGTGATTGTTAGAAAAGTATGCAATGTTCTCCCTAATTGTAGGAATTCCAATTGCCTCGACAGCGTTCCACTCCTTGGCTGGCAGCCACTCCAATTGTCTCCTCTGCACACTACACCCCGCCAACAGCGAATTGCGTCTTCCACACACATGCTGGCACTGCTGCACATCACTCCATCAGCACTTCACCGCACTGCCCCCCCGCACTTCAACGCATTCCATTTCACTCCAATTAAAGTGACTTGCGGCTGTAGAACATGCAACAACTATGCTCGTACGTGTGCTAATGCTTGTTGTTGTTGTTGTTGCTGTTGTTGTGCTCCTGCACAAATGTGCAACATAGTATGAGTGAAATTTGTGCGCTGTGGCAAGATCACATCATGAAGTTCGCAAGTGTATTGTGTCGCTTTATGCGATGCAGCTGATGCACTGTGCGCTCAGTGTGACGCGGCGATGAGTTTGCGTAGTGTTTCGCTGTTGCGTTGTTGTTGCAACGATTGTTGAATGTCTCACATTTAATGGGTGGGAATAATTAAAGCTGGAATACACTTTATATGGGGGCGTGGCAATATGCACTAACCGGACGGAGATAATAGCAATGCGAAAGAACGAATAAACAGAGAGCGCAGTTTAATATGTACGCACATATACCAAAAACATTGTATTTACACCTAATTCTGTTTTTACACGGTCTGTTTTTACACGGTTTTGATTTAACGCGGTTTGAAAATAAAAAAATTTTTAATTTTTTTACACGATTTTATTCCATTTAGCACGAAAAATTAAACATTTTTAAATTTTTAAACCGTGTTAAATCAAAACCGTGTAAAAAAAGGCCGTGTAAAAACAGAATTAGGTGTACATACATTTCATTACATATTAGGTATGTACGTACTATATATGTAAATATGGTTGTGTAGCGGAACAAATCAATGAACATAGAAACAGTTGAAGATAAACTCAAATGGAAAGATGATCACTAGGTATCGGATTTATATGCAAAAAATGCAAAAATATGCAAAATATGCAAATATGCAGTGCATATGTTAACTCATTCTTAATATTTTCCAATAAAAATAGTTTCTGTCTTGGTCCCGTTCAAATCGGAAGCTCCAAAAAAATATGCACTTGCATATAATTCCGATCCGTAATGATCACAATGCCAGTGGCTTAAAGCAAAGAATATGCATATAAGTAGGTGTTTTATGTTCTTTGCTTTCACGAACAAAAATCACTAAAACGCCGACACTTAAAATGACCTTAAAACCAATGACCAGAACTTTCTGAATGTGTGCTAAGGGTCCCAGATATTTGTTCCCAAAGATCTGACTTGAGATACATAAGAAATTTTCCCCATGAAGTTAAGCTTCCAAAAAATTAACTAAAATATGACACATTGTAAGTTGCTGCGTAAGTTTATAGGGAAAATATGGACGGAAATGGAATGGATGGAATGAAAGGAAAATGATTGTCGGTCTGACATTTCATCCATTTGGAAAAACTTCTGAGCAGCTGTGGGTCAACAAGTGGGGTTATAATTGCACTTTTTTGAACTCAGCTCGAGGTGACGCCACTTAAATCCAAACCAACTGCCCAGTTCATTGTTTGGCTCAAGCTGTTTCTCATTAAATTCCGGCCAGTAAAGCAGCTATAGACTGCTAGCTAATAAATAATACAAAGCAAAATTGATAGCCAATCCAGTATAAAATATCCACAACTCCTGCCTATACCAACTTCGTGTTCAGCGTCTGTCAACTCAATTATGTAACTTTCACAAATCGAAGTATCACTTGTGCTGGTGAAAATGTGCAAATTACCAGCAGACATGAAAGAAAAACTTCAAAAATATCCAACATAATTTATGACACTTTAATTGGTGCAAACAAGTTTTTCATTTGTAATTTTTTTAATTATTGCAATTTTCAAATTTTTCTAATTGCAATAGTTCGGTGCAGACATTTCAAGTGCGACTGACTCAAAACAAATATAAAAAACGCCAATTGTCATGTTTGACAAGATTCGTTTTTGTGCGAGCAAAGCAACAAATCACAGCTCATCACCGATTGCAGCGCACATCAGGCACACGAAGCGCTTGAGTCGTACTTGGCGGTCGTGTAACTATTTCGCGAGCGGCGCACCGCTACTCATGTGGGGCGGCTTATGCGAACTTCCAGCTGCACAACGGCGTAAATGTTGTTGTATAGCGGCGGCTGCTCATGGCGAAAAGAATGCCAACAAGAATTACAACAGCAGCAAAAACAACAGTAAATAACAGTGAGAATCACAACAATAACAGCAACAAAACAATTTAGTGTGATTTATCTCCAATGCCGCAGTTTGATCTTCTCACGCATGCCGCGCTCGCAACAACAACACCAACAACTCTTCAGTGCTTCATATTGCACTGTTGTTCTGTTGTTGTTGTTGTTGTTTTGGATGCTGTTTGCGCGCAGTAATAGTCGTTATCTGACTTAAATTCCCCTCCTCAACTTCATCTCGGTGCCAGCCCAGCACATTACAAAAGTGCTACAATAATAATTTTCTTAAAACTGTAAAAAAAGAAAAAATAGCACAAACTTAGCGCGCAAAAGCGGGGAGACTCCCTCGTTGCGGTTGGTTTTGCACGAGCTGACAAATTGTGGGATTGGCCGTAAGGTTCACTTTGCAACCTTCTATTTTTGGATTAGCCTTTGGTTTTTTCGTTTTGCATGCGCACAGCAGCGATCTTATCAGTTCGTATTTAATTTTTAGACGATTCCGGCCGTGCGTCACTTTCCATTTTGTCTTAGTGCCATGTTATTGTTGTATTTCGTGCGAGTATTTTTGATTTAGCGACTATAAATCCATCATCATCATCATCATTCGGAGCGTTTTGGTGTCTTATCGCTTGCGTTTAACTTTATCGCGTTGGCATTATGTGTACTTGTATGAATGTTTTAATGTTTAATTTAACCCATTTATGTCTGTCCATTGGTTTCGTTAAATTGAAAATGTTTTGATTAAATTAAATTTAAAAGTTAAGTTAAAAATAAAACACCAAACATAAAACCATACGCAATCAAATAAAAATTCATATATTTTTGTCTTTCAGCAACATCCATTTGACTTTATTTTCATTCAACACAAATGCTCACATTTTTATTGCAATTGTTGTTGCTTTTGCAAAATACTCACAGTTTACTATTTGTTCGCGCTTTATGACATATCTCGCATTGTGATATCTACTTACATTTTTATAGTATTTATTGTTGATGACTTGTCGCCGAATGCTGCAGATTCCACAGCAATTATGCTGTGTGTAATTTCTTTATAATCTACTGACCGTGGCCGACATATGCACGCACATAAATACTGTGTTTTGGTATTTTTGTTGTTGCATTTTTTGCACGCCCGTTAGTACACTCAGATTTATGTATTAAGGTAAGTCACATTATTTATTGTTGACCAACGAAACGATTTTAGACACAAATTGCTGGCGGCGCGTGATTTGTGCAAGCGGCACAAATATTTTAGAAAAAAGTAATACATTTAGCAAATATGTGAAGTTATAACAAGGCGAAAAATTTTTAATATAAGAAAAGGAAGCTAAAAAGGTTCTCGACGTCCATGAGGTTCTAGCAAGTAATGAGGTAATGACTTTTGAATTTCACCTTGAATGGCAAACTTTGAGCTGTTGAGTTGAGTTGTGAGGGAATTTTGTGGGAGGGGGGTTAAGTACACAACTTAAATACATACAAAAGTCCCAAAAGGGCCCAAGCCCCCACTATATGTACATATAACTATAACTAGCACAATATCTCTATTGAGGAATGGACATTTTTCTTCAACCTTTCGTGTTAGGCGTGCAAACTTGTACACGGATGGAGGGGGCTTACAGTTTCAAGCCGATTCTGAACGGTGAGTTGGGAACTTTTTTTTACAAAAAATTTTACACTAACTGTCCTTAAATAAAATTTCAGGCTCGATGGGAGATAGGAGAACAGATTGGGCCTAACAAATCAATTCTTGAATCGACACATACTTTGGCATCATTTGAAGATTGATTGATCTACAAAAAAATGTACAGTAACTGTCCTTAAATAAAATTTCAGGCTCGATGGGAGATAGGAGAAGAGATTGGACCTTACAAATCAATTCTTGAATCGACGCACACTTTGGCATCATTTGAAGATTGATTGATCTACAACTGCAGATCGACACTTCCACATTGTTAGCTTATAAACATAAATTTTTTACATTAATTCACACATAATTGCGATTGTGACGATCATCTCTTTCGGACATTGTGACAACCATTTTGCAACGATAATTTTTGAAAATAGAGGAACAGGTACTTTTGGAAGCTACAATTTTGCTAAAATTCTGAACTTGAAATGTTCATACATTTTCTATTTTCCATCCCTTCCTCCAATTCAATCTAACCTTATACGAGTATGAGATTTTGCTTGGGGTTAGAGAGTTGAGGAGTTGTCCGTAGCTCTTATTTGATGGGAAAATCTGGTTGCTATGAGAATTTCAAATACAAATCTGTGTTTAGTTTAACTTAATATTAAATATTATATAATTGCAGCGAACCTAATGGCGCTTACTTAAGTATTCCGCACTGAAGTTCACACAATACAGTCGAACATATTTGATGGCGTTTCAATTGCCTTTTTGTTTGGAAAAGTATGGAAAAAGCAACTTGTGTACGTTTTCCATTAAACTTTCACATTCATTAGCATTTATTTTTATGCAGTTCTGACAGCAAAAGAAAATTAGAAAATAATTATAAAAATACAAACTAAGTATTATTGCCGACTGGCGCCAAGTGCTGAGTGTAGGAAAATGATCAGAGTGGAAAGAAAAAGGCTTTTGAAAACACTCGAAAAGGCAATCGATGCAGCCGCCCACTGCCACAACGGCGCTCAAGTGCTGCCGACTCGTCGATGCAGGGAACTGTTTACGGGCGGCATTCGCTGTATTTATTTACCGACAGGGCAATCGCACGCGATGTAAACAAGTCGCAAGTGGCTGCAATTGGGCGACATGTTGACAACGACGCCAATTACAGCAATCATTGCGACGCGATGCTCAAGTGGCGTCAAAGCGAAGGAAGGGACGCGTCGGCTGGAGGGCGTGAGTGGTGGTTGGCGTTTGCCGGCAAATGACGCGCCGAGCGTCACAATTCAAGTGGACAGCGCGAGCAGTGCGGCATGTGGCATTGATTTTTGTTTTGACTGTATTGCTGCAGCATTTCAATGGAAAGAAAACTTGTTCATAACATTGCTTATTAAAATTTCATATTTTCAAATTGAAAGAATGCAAGAAATTGCGCATTTAATCTGGCGCAGAGAATTTAGAGAATTCATCACCAATGGCTGAACGTATTGAACAGCTGACTTTAATTAAAATGTAATTAATGAGCAGATAATTAAATAAACATTAAATTAGATAAACATTTCAATGTTTATTCAAAATTTGCATTTAATTATGTATAACTGTAAAATATAATTATTATAATTGCATAGAATCAAGTTAATTGGACTTGTAATTGAATTCTCATTAATTGTAACTGAAAGTTTTCAATTATATGGAGTTACAGTGCTTTTGAAGAAGTGCATTTGATAATAATTCTAAATAATTATAATTAGAAATGCAATAGGCGCCCAAGAAAATGGACCTAATTAATAGATTTCTCAATCGAGTCAAATCAATGTGAAAGAATTGCATTATATTGGTTCATTGTTTATTGCTTGCCAACCGCAATCAAATGATCTCTTTATTGGCGCACAAAGGGTTGAGAGGGGTTTTGGGGGTTCAAACTCCCTCCCCAAACACAAAAATTGCTAATACAAAATATGGATTCGAATGGTATTCGGCTCAAAAGTTGTACACAAACCCCCTCCCCCGCCCCCTCCAAAATGAAATTCTGTGTGGGCCACCGAAATGAATTAAAGTTCAATTAATCTGATTAAAGTAATAATTTGAATAGAATTGCTTACTCCCTTATTTAATTGGCCATAAAAACTCGTTACCGGGTTACGGTATGCAGCAAAAATTCTCTCCAGGCCTCCAGTTGGTCACACCAAGAGGTGATAGGACGATCTCAACTTGATCCTTCCATCTTCAAACACCTTCTTCGCCGGTGCTTCATCGAAATTCAATTATTTTGTGTTCTCCATTCAATGAATTTTGGTTTTATTCAATAATAAAATTTAATTAAATTATCATAGTCAGATCTAATAAAAAAAACACTGTGAGATAATCTGATCTACCACAGAACTTTTTAAATACATAACAAACCATCATCCTGTAAACAAGTTGAAACCTTAAACCAATTGCACACAATTTCGTGCCTAAAGTGAAACAACACAGTCACCATTGTTGTTGTTCTCACGAATCGCCCATAGCGCACAGTTGAACCGTGAACCGCTCATTGTGAGTGCCGGCCTAATCCGGCAACAGCACCGCGGCGCATGAACTCGCAGCAGCGCCATTACGACCAATAACAGCTTCCGCAGAAGTCGGCTGCGCATGCCCGACGCAGTTTAGGGCGCGTTGACACAAATGCGCCACGCCACGCCATGGCCACACCGTATGCGCCGTACGTGTGCAGGCCACATGGCCGGCGACATCCTTATCAGCCAGAACGGAATTTCCGCACGTTCGGTTCACACGAAAAGCGACTTCCGCGCTACTCACATTTCACAGTGGACATTTCCGCATATTTGCTGCACCGTTTTCTCTCGTTCACACACTCTCGCCTTTTCGCCAGCTCGGTTTTCGTGCTAATTATGGCCAGGCGGTCGGCTGCTGCCTGGTCGCCCGCACAGGTAGCAGCAGCAGCAGCAGCATTAGTCAGTCGGTCACGCTGAGCAGTGGGCAGTGTTGTGAAGCCGCGAACATTCTAAACGTAGAACACGGCACACCGGAAGAGCCTCGACAGCGGTCTGGGCCTGCGTTCCTTGCGAGCCCGGCTGGCGTCGGGTTTTCCCAATGCCTCATCACGCTTTATGCTCAATTTTATGACACTTCGCACTAAATGCATTTCCACGCACCGTCCGACAGCTCAGGTTAGGGAAATTTCTTTTGGTGCATTTCCAGCGATTCGGTGCCGAAGCGTCTGCGACAGATTGACCGTTGTTGGCGTTGGTTGGCAATAAGCGAAATAAGCGGCAGAGCCTTGAAAATTACGGTTTTTGCTTTGAATAGAAATTATTTGGTGTGCGAAATTGAAAAGTGCGAAATGAAAATGTGTATATAACCTTAAAATATTTGTTGACCCGATTTGCAAACGTTTATTGTATACACACAACATTGTGGTCACGAAGTGCGTGAGTAAGTAACGATGTATGTACATATGTAAGTCGTAAAACGGTAAACAGGTAATCGAAAATGTTTTGGCAAGAGAGACTGTAGACAATTGTGTGGACGTTTTTATACTGGAAGATACTCAATAACACATTGGAATATTTTAGACTATTCATAAAATTAGTCAAGTTTTGCATTCTAGCAGCTAAGTGCAGAGTTTGTTTTTATAAAAGGGATGAAGGTTAGAAGAAAGTAGTAGTTTTTGACTCTTTGCGACTTTTATTTATTCGAAAGCCATGGTCAAATAATTGGCCATGTTTGACTAAAGCCGATCCGAAGTCACTTGGAATGGATGGAATGGATATGAGGCGAGCCAAGAAAGTGAACCCTAGAGGGGTCAATTTCTCAAGCACTCAGGCTAGATAACCCATTGTGCTGAGACTCGAGAGGAAAAGCGTGATAGAGGATAGTGAGGTGGTGTTAAAGAAAGTAGTAGGGAAGGGATAGGGACTGAATTCACTCACTAAATGTTGGCCGATAAAAGCCGACATCAAAGCCTATTACACTGTACAACACAAAAAAAATAACAAGGTTTTGACAACGGATTCTGGTAGAGGTTGCAAAAAAAAAAATATACGTGTTTCGGCGTTTTGAAAGTTTACGTCTGAATTTTTTTTTAGGGGGGTCAAAGTTTTCCCCTTTTTGCACATCCTATGGTGAATCGGCATACGAAAACCATGTAACCTCACATTTTAGGTATATGATGTGTTCAGCAATTTGATGTAAAATACTACGAAAAACATTTTTGTGGAGCATTTTAACCCTGTAGCTCCTATTTGTATGGGTCAATTTTACCCTTTTTCTAAAATGCCGAAAATGTCCTGTAAAACAGGACTTTTTAAGGACAAAATGTACCACGAAAATATTTGCCATAAAATTCTACTATAGGTCTCTGAATACATCAAAGTTCAGAAATTAACTTGAATGCCAGAATTAAGCCAAAACTGAAAATTTGTTAAGTGTTTATTTCGTACTTGTTTAAAATTGATACTAATCTTGGTCATATCAATACAACCATGGTTCTACAATAAGTTTTTTGAAGTATGTTCTAATTTAGAAGCAGTAGCTAGGATTCAGTAGTGGCTAGGATTCAGAATAATGGGCCGTTATAATACCAAAGGATTTCGTACAAGATTTGCATATGCAGAATATTATATAAATTTTTATATTTATGTATATATTTCCCAAAAGACACATTATTAGGCCAGGCCACCTTGGCACCTGCAGCGCAACAGGAAGCCATAACTGAAAACGATGCGCCGCTTTCGAAATAATGCTTTTGATCTTTGAATCACGATAATCCATCACATTCATCAAGCTTATTTATTATTGTTATCATTAATTACAATTACACTGTTTGTAAATAAGTGCATTACGTGCAATTTCGAAATGCTCAAAGATTAATGAAAAGATCGGCTGAAAATACAATTAGACGCGCAGCGAATACTCAGACGACAGGCAATCCGTGAGGCAACGCCACTAATAATATTCTCAAATAAATTTTTATAAAATCTATGGCAAAAGTAATTTAATGTTTCTTTCTGCTGCCTCTGCCGCTACCATAGCCGTTGCTTGTGTGCGTGTGTTTGTGTTGTTGTGCGGTCGCTTAATTTCAATTTTTTCGCAATTATCATTCATCATAATTAATGAAACGGTAGCGCGGCATTTGCGTGGCGCTGGGTGGCGCTGACGATCGGCCGCAATGCGCACGCGCTGACGTAAATTACGAGCTAAATGCGAGCTAATTGCGAAAAATACGCCGTAAGCTCCGCCTGCGGTTACACCTTGTCGCGTTGGCGTTGTCGTTGTCGTTGCCGCTGTTGCTGTTGTCGGTACTGCTCTTGTTGGCGGCATTGCTGCGGCCGCAATGACTGCTGCCGGTTCAATAAAATTTCAATACAAATCGATAGTCGAAACGGCAGTGCGACCGTCGCAACGCATGGAGTGCGATATGCAAATGTCGAATGCGAAAGCGCCACAATTCGATTTATTTGACGCGCGTTTCGATTTGAAGTCGAATTCGATTCGTGCGCTGCTCGCGTTCGCGGCGTCAGTGTTGCGCGTCGATCTCATTTTATTTTATTTCATTTCATTTCACTTCGGTTTAGTTGATTTGGCTGCACGGCATTTTATTCTCAATTTTGTTGCGCTGGCAATTAACGGTGAATTATTGCTGCAAATGAATGAAATGACACAATAAATTTCAAAAATAATTACTCGCCAATTTGGCTTGTCTACAGAATCATTTGACCGATTCTTCTTTTGCCCCCCTCTTTTCGCTTCATCTCATTTGTGTGCCTAAATATTTATTTTCTTGTACTTTATTTTGTTTCATTTTGCTATTTTATTTTATTCGCTGTGTCGTAGCTATTTTTGTGAATTACATATTGCACAAATGCAGACAGACACAGCCACAAACAGACGCAAACACGGGTCGAAAAATCGCTCGAGACAGCGGCGCGACGACTTCTGCACGCGTGGATGGCTGCGGCACTTTAAGTTGTCCGTCCCATAGCACAATGATCGATAATGTATTTGCTTGGATAGAAAACAATGAGTCACATTTCGACAATTTATCGAGCAGACAACGAAGCCGAATTCTGTGGCAAGAACACGTCGGCCTATTTGACCGTCTCTAACATAACTTCTGAACCAATAAAGATATTTAAAATATTTAAATTGCATCTGAAAGTGTAATATCCAAGCTTTAAAATGAGCAGGGTGCCACAGTAACAGGGGGCTTTAAAATTCGTTGCCAAAGTTAAGATTTACTAAAACTTCATACTAAAATGAAATGACTTTTTTTTGCATTAAAAAATGAATTTTTTCCAATAAATTAATATAATTTATTGATTCATACGTATTTTTTTACGTTTTTTTTTAAAAAGTTAGATTTTTTCAAAATCGCTATCTACACTGGAAGGAATGTCTAATAATGAAATCATTTCTAAGCTATAAGTATCTGTAAGTTCTTTTTGTGATCTTACAGATCTCATAGATGAAATAACTGGATCAGAAGAGACTGCTAACATGTTGAAAAGGTCTTCATTTTCTCTAGATCGATATTTTGCAAGTGTTCATACATCTATACCTTTTGTAGTTCTTATTTTTGCATTCTTGAGCTTCTTCAGACAATTTTCCTATTGGTAAGCACTGGTATTCTATTAAATCCTTTCCATGTGCTAAAATTTTATGTACCGTAGGAGCAAGTTTCTTTTCTGATTAACCCAATCGAGGCTGCAATCGAGACTGCTAAGCTTCAGTAAAGAAATGGACTGCGCTTGAACCAGATTTAAATTATATGAGCGGTGCCACGCCCCCTAATTCAATACCCGCACCACTCGCTCTTTCGAAAGACATGAATAAATGGTAGGTTCGTACTAAGTTTCGTTGCTGTGCGACTTATATAGTTCAGCGGAATATTTTGGTCACAAAAATGTACCACGCCTCTTGTCCAACGCCCATCAAATCTTACCGGTAGAATGACTCATCTATGGGACGACGAGCTACTAAATTGCAGTTTTGTACGACAGACAATTTCGATGATATTCTATTATTAAGATTTGGCTTTTATGGGCGGTGCCACACCCCACTGTCCAATACCCGCCATGTCCTCTGTCGAAGGACATGACTAAATAGTAAGTTCGTAGTGAATTTAATTGATGTGTAACTTATAGTTCCAACGTTATCGTCTGAAAATTTTCAGATTTCACAGTAAAAAATGACAGGGATTTTCCGACTTTTCCAATAGATTTTCCGAAATTTTCTTTTAGCACAAACCTGAACTGACTCAAGACGAATCCAACAAAGAAAACTTCATTGAAATCGGCCGGTCCGTTTGAGCGTGATTAGATATATAGATTTAGATAGATGCCAGCAACACAAAATGGGTTTTTGACCGTACTAAATGTGCGCGATTTTTCGTATACCGGCGTGTTTTTCGACCCGAGGTAGTTTCACTTTTATTACTCTAGAAAGTAAAGCGGCAAAAAGCGGCAACTCAGTTTTGTAAGTTAGGTAAATAATTGAATAACAAGTAACCACACTGAATTTCGCGGAGGTTATTTTTGGTATATTCTTTTTTATTCTCGATCAAAGTTGGAAAAAAGATCGAAATATAGACTTCTCGAGCAGTCGGTAGATCGAACAAGTTTTAAGACAAAACACATTTTTTTTATTTACATTATATTAAAAGTTAACGTACCTTTAGAAGAAACCGACCAGTTACCGATTGGTCGCTTCATTTACATACAAATCAATCTTAAAGATGACAAAAACAACCAAAAAATACACATTTTTCTCGATGTGGAAAAATTGTTAACTTTGAGCGGCTCTACCTCCCAAACTAGTAATCCGAATTTAATGAAAGTTACATTTTCGTAATATCTGGAAAATTCTCAATAAGATGCGATGCGATGCATTTTATCGAACGCTTTCATGAAATTTTTGATTTTTGCAACATATAACGATTCATTCCTCTTCAAGTCTCCCTTAGTCGATTTAGACTGAAGTGCCGCTATCGATAACAATTGAATGCAATGTTGGGCGTGGTGCGCCCATTTTGGTATTGGACAACTTTCTATGTTCTCTTAGGTTAAGTTCGGTAATCTGGCTGGTCAGTTTGGCTACGAATAGACCCTGTTTGTACTCTTTCGGTACCACTTAGAGTTCCTTAGCATTGCAGGTCGACTAAAAATTATCGGTAAAAATGTGAGTGTTCCTAGCAAAGTTCAGTACCGAAATCCGTACATCGAAGTACTTGGAGATCCCATCTAACCCAGAGAAGAACGGGGCCCCTAGGTGAGTAAAGCGGATTCTTGAAAAGCTGGACAAAAGCAAAACATATTTTCCAATGTTTCCCTGACACCATTTTCTTTGCATTTCCTGCATTGCTCTTGTAACTACTCATATTAAATTGGAAGGGCTTCGAACCAAGCTAATTCCTACTTAAATATGTACTTATAGCCCGAACACATTCAAGACGGCAGCGACACGGCCACACAACTTCATGATGGTATCGGTTTCGACCGTCGCCGTGTAGTCAACTAAGTGATTACAATGAAAGCAGCAGCAACATCTTCACAATCATATTTTTTGAGCCCCTAAACACAAACTTGAAAGTAGTATATTTTCATTTTATTGTTGTACAATCAAATTAACCCTTTCCGGAAATTTGTACGATATATCGTAAAATTTTTTCGACGATTTTTTATTTGACAGCGAACGCATTTTTTATTAAAGAGGATGTGTTGTATCATTCTGTTTAAAAATATAAATTATTATAGCTGTGGCTACACAGTATGAGTGTGTTTTGTAAGCAGATTTTTGCAAGAATTTGAAAAACCAGCAAATGACGGTACTTCTGCGGAGGAATTTTTTAAATAAATAATACTTTTTGGTAGCAAAAAGCTAAACAATTTCAAAGTTTGAATTTCAGTTGATTTATAAAACTTACTAAATTAAACATTTTTTGCTTCTAAATATTTTTCCCGAGCCTTTAAAAAAATTGCACGATATATCGTACAAATGACCAGAAGGGTTGCAAAGCTTTGTACGATATATCGTACAAATGGAAGGCACAGGTTGCAAGTTGTGTTTGCATTTTTTTTAAGTTATGGGTTTGGTAACAGAATTTTTGCGTTTGCTTGCCTGCCACGCCCATCTGTAAACCACGTGACTAATAACATTCGACTATTCCGCAATTTTCGATCAAAACTAAGAATTACTAGACGAGTTTCTGTTTTGCTGGGCCGACACAGGTTATGTAAGGTTAGACATGCGAACTTGCCACTCCCATTACGATAATAAGAATGGGCTATATTAAGTGTCTTTCTGTAAAACTGTATGAATTTTAATTGATTCTGTAATTGATTGAGAGGAAAAGGGCTTTGCACCAATGAATTAATGAATTGTTCATGAAACTTAAAAACCGAAACCAAAAATTCATGAATTTTTACTCCTTTGCGGACCATTGTACGATATATCGTACACAATTGATGAAGCTGTAATTCTCAACCAAAATAATTTTTTTAAAATTTTTTTGTATTTTATTGCTAAAATGTTCAATTAGAGTCAATATTTTGAAGGAACAATTTTTATCTCAAGAAATGTGGAAATTGACCGGAAAGGGTTAAATAAATTCTTTATATTATTATTTTATTTATTTTTAAATTATTTCATTGCTATTAATTGTCAATTTCTTTTTAGCAGTCAAAGATGCGGGTGGCGGCCATATGCTGTTTATTATAAAACGAAAATTTATTAAAATTTTATATGATTATTAAAAAATTAATTTTTCTTATTTATAATTAATTAACAAAATTTGCATTTGTAGAAATATTATTCATAATTACTTAACATGTTTACTATAAATCACTTTCATAATTTGTAAGTTTCCATAAAAAGTATTAGAATTTTTCAAATCAATTAAAAATTCAAAAATATACCAATGTTTTAAATTTTTTAGGGATTTTGAATTTCAGGAATTTTTTATGAATAAAATCAAATATTTTATGAATTTCGTTCATAAACGTTCGGGTTTATGAACAAGGCTTATGAATGCGTTCATAAAATTTATGAACGATTCATGAGCGTTCGGTAAACCCGAAGGCTTATGAATGCGTTCATAAGCTTTTTATGAACGCGTTTACTGGTTCAAAAATTATGAATATGTGCATACAGTTATGTACAAATTCATAAATTTTTTGAACGTTTTTCGTTCCGTGCGTAAACTCGGTTTTAAATGCGCGCACGTTCACGTAATGAAAATTTTTCGTTTGACAAAAAAAATATTTCGTTTGACTTGAAAATATTCAAAATCTTCAAGGCAAAAAATTCAAGCATAATCGAGATTATTTCTCAAATTTGTCGCTAAAAATTTCTATCGAGAAATTGTTTGTAGGGTAAACAAAAACTTGAAAGTCGTATATTTTCATTTTATCGTTGTACAATCAAATTAAAACAAATGACTATATGTAATAATTTTTAGAACTAGTAAATTTTAACTAAAATACTAAACAATTTTCTATCGAAAAAATGGGGGAAAAAAACCATTCAAAAAAACCATTTTGAATCAGTGATCCCAATGCTTTTGTTTTGTAGCCTACAAAATTGAGAATAGTTCTAAGGTTCTAAGGCGACAGCAACAACTGCGGTCGGTGATGTGAACTTTCTAATTCTAAATAGTTATATTTTGACAGATGTAGTCATGACGCTGCCGTCGTCTATGTGTTCGGGGCATTACTTTGTCGCAGTTTCGTGTCGATGTTGTACACATTCTGCAATGCATACTCATGTCACTGCCATCACAAAGATCAACAGCATCAGCAACAACAACACTCACAACAACATTAACAAAATTCTCATTATCAGCAACGTCATTATCACAGCCTCCCTGTCGCTTCGGCGCAAACATCATAATCGACTGTAGTAGCAACAACAGCAACAACAAAAAAGAGAATAATGATGGTGGCAACACCAAAAAGCACACACACTTTTTATTGGCATTTATTTTCGTTGAAGTTTATTTATAAATTCCTAAAATTCTCATGAGATTACCGCGCACTTTTGTGCTGACTCTGCCTCAGTCGCCTTGTGTCTTCGTTGCTCGCTTGCCTGCCTGGCTGGGCGCTGGTCGTTCATTGTTGTTCTTGCTGCTGCTGCTGCTGCGTTGTCAGTGTTGTCGGTGAATTCTTTGTGCTTTTGAGATCACGCGCCCCACCTCACCAGCAGCAGCACCGCCACCGCCACCGGCGCTGATTGTGCGCTACTCGGCGATGCCATGTCGCGGCATTAGTAACGCGCCGCTTTTGGAATGTTTTCCTAATCCGCTTGATGTTTTTTTGAAACATTGCTGATATTTTATAGTATTATGCCATATCTTGGCGTTGTTGTTGTTATGTATTTATTGTTGTGTCATTGTAGTTCTTGGGCTATTAAATACAGCTGAGAATTTTAGTGCTGTCGGTGACGATGCTCGTGACCGTAGAAAAATTCGGGTCTAGCGCCACTTAGCAACACTATTCCACATCGTTTAAAAGAATATAAAAATGTAGAAACCCAAAAAAGTATACAATTAGCTGAAAACTTTAAATACTCGCAAGCAGAAAATTGTTGAAGGCATTTAGGAATTTAAAGAACTCGATTCGTTGATCTCTATGGAGGACATTAGAGTGGTGTAAATTGTTGGAAAACCATGCTTGCACTATATGTTATATGAGATCGATATAGGCTGAGAAGACTCTGGAACAAGGCGCTCAATAAGCTGTTCAGAAAAATCTAATTCTTTGTGAGTTTACATATAAATAACTGCCCTAATAGTCCCATGGACGACTAAGAGTGAGCTGTAGTGGACAATAGACGGTGTGGTATACATATCGCACACCCACTTCAAAAGTGACACAACTCAAAATTTTTCATTTTCAGGTTTATGTGTTAACCCTTTCGCTATTTTGTTGCCATATGGCAACATGCTACTTTGTGGACGTCTGGTTGCAAGAATACATTTTTTTGTTAGTCTTTAAAATAGTTTGAAGTTTTAGGAAAAATACGAAATTAATAAACTGAATATTTAAGTTTAAAGAAGAGAAGTATACACGTTTTTTTAATGGTATATCTTGACATACCTAGTAAAGGAAGAAGAAGCAGAAAAAATTAGAGAACTTTTTAATTTGCCGTTTTCTTTCAATGTAGATACTTTTTGTTTTAATTTTGGCTGAAGTAAATGAAGAAATATTCAAATTTTCGTTATGCGTAAAAAGTTTTATGTTTAAGTAATTATTACAGCCACAACGATGTGGTTGCTCTCATAGAAAAACACTCTAAAATACAGGGTCCGAGTATAAAAATTAAAAAATTTCTTATGGAATGTTGCTAATACAACCACATAGAAGCCTAAGACGTAAAATTTAAAATTTTAACTTTCCCCAGTAAAAACCTGTAGCGAAAGGGTTAATACAGTGCACAATGCATTTAGTTATCTACCAATAAGCAAAAGCTCAGTATATTTTGTTGTTGTTGTTAACTGTTGCCAAAAAACAGTTAGGTCTCTCTTCATGTCGAGAAGTTTGATGCTATTCGATTGCTGCAGCTCAATGCAAAAGAGTCCTAATTCAAATTGCGACACTTTTGACGAAACAATTTTTTGTTGAAGTTAATTTTAAGTAGAGTTGTGACAATTTTAGTTTATATTTTCAAAAAAATAAATTAATTTTGTATTTTCAAAATTTTTCTTTCAACATTTTGATTGTCATTTATAATTTCTGAACTTAGAAAAAGTGATATAACTTAAAATAATTCGGTAATTACTGAATTAAAATATTATCAAAAACGTCATAACTCAAATTTTTGGATTTTCAATTGTAAAATAAAAATAATCGTTGTAATTTATCCTAAAGTATAATCTGTAAGGATTTTCTACTAAATGGTCTATACGTTATTTTAAAAAAATGTTTGTTTAGCTCAAAAACAGTTTTTTGCGTTTTCTGAAAATTTAAACATTTTGAGTTGTGTCACTTTTGAAGTGGGTGTGCGATATTTGTGAAGGGGGTCAGGTTAGGTTAGGTTCGGAGAGCCTGTACGCGAAACCCGTACTTCCATTTAGAGGTATTATAGGCCATTGTGAATGCCTTAAGAAGGTAAATTCCTGTTGGGAACTGTATGCTTAGGGTTGAAAGTGACCTGTAGTGGAAAATAGACGGTGCGGTGGACATATTTGTGAAAGCCTTGGGTTAGGTTAGGTTCGGGCAGCCTGCACGTGAAACCCGTACTTCCATTCGGAGGCATTATTGCCCATTGTGAATGCCTTAAGGAGGTACATTTTTGTTGTGAAACCTTTGCTTAGGGTTTATAGTGACCTGTAGTGGAAAATAGACGGTGCGGTGCACATATTTGTTAAGGCCTTGGGTTAGGTTAGGTTAGGTTCGGAAAACCTGTACTTGAAACCCGTACTTCCATTCGGAGGTATTATTGTCCATTGTGAATGCCTTAAGGAGGTAAATTTCAGTTGTGGAACCATTGCTTAGCCTATCTGTAACTATTAACCCAATTCAGTTGTCTAAATTCAGACAAGTATTTAGTACTATTAATTGATCAGCGAGAGTTACTTCTCTCTAGAGAAAAGCTTTGCAAGATATTTGGCTCCACTCGTATTGGCAACGATTTTGAAATACGAATTAACCATTAGATGCATGAGCTGTTCACTAACATAAATGAAGCACAGCCAATTCATATGGATGAAGCTAGTTCGAAAAACCTATTCGATGTGATAGTAGAAGGTTGATGGACAAGAGAAAGTAAGGTCTCCGTTGGAAGAATTATAATTTCCGAGTGTGACCAACCAATTCCCTGTACAATCTTACTTTCCATAGCTAGCAAAACTACATTTCGGTCAAACTTTCAATTATTCACATATGGTCATAATTTGCATATCTATTTTCGGAACTGTAATAAAATTAAGTTTCCTACTCGTAGAGATAGAAAAAGCTCAACTACTTATAAAGTCAAAAACGTCTCCATTTGTACACTTGACTGCGTACTGTTTTGTTAAGTTGCCCGGTTTGGCAACATTGATTGCCGACGACTTAACGACTTTGATCGAGTTGCAAGCGCGTCACGATGCGCACTAAAACGATTGGCGTTGCTGATGGCCAGTAAAAACCGCTTAATCGATCAACTGATTGGCCATCAAGCGAAATTTTTGCAAAAAGGTTATGCAAAAAAGTGCTCAAAATAAGTGTCAAGTTGTGAAATTTGCTAATTGAAGAACGCCTGAGGATAGGTTAGTGCTAGCACGGCAGCAGCAACTGTTGCTCGTGGCTGTTGTTGTCCGAAACAAAATCGCACACAATGCTCAGAACGGCGATGGCTAACAAAACGCCGCTAATGAATGTGGCGTGAAAAGTGCGCGCCAGTCGCGTCGTCAGCGTGATTTGTGTATGAGTCAGTGTAGGTGAGCTGGCCGGCTGGTTGGTCAGTCAGTTAGCCTGGTGACGAGTAGGTAGGTGAACAGGCGCGCATCCAAGTGGTGATTTTGGTGTTTGCTTTGTGTTCGAAAGAGAGTTCGAAGAGTTGGTAAAAGTGTTCAAAAAGAACAAAGATAGGTTTTTCTTCATAATTTAATATATTTTAAATTGGATAAACATTCATGCTGATTTATTGATATCAAACAATTGGCGGCACCATTTGTAGATTTTGGGTCCGTACCTGCCAGTAAAGGATATGTTGAAATGCATGTTAGAATGTTGGCGCATTTCTGTTTCGTATGTGTTTGAATTTTTGACATTTAAGGGGGCCGATAGATTTAGAAGCGTCAAAAAAGGTAGTTTTTTCTGATTTTATGCTGGGAGAATAAAAACACATAGAGTCAGGTTTGTTTCGGATATATATTAAGGCATAATAAAACTGGGAGAAAACAATTTTTTACAAAAAAAAAACAACAAAATGGCGGAGTTATGGCCGATCTCCTGAGTAGGACAAACTTTGCGGGCGTCAACTTCCTAGGTAGAGTTTTGATCTGAAACAAGAAATGAAAATATCTTATGAATCAGAAAGCTTTTATCAAGTGCGTAGCGAAGAGATTTACTGTAATTTTGAAAAATTGGAGGTATAGTCATGCTTTTAGTGAAAAAGTGCCATTTTTTACCCGTGTTTTTGACATAAAAATTAGTAAATAACTGTGAAAACGATTTTTGTTAAAAAAATTGCTCTACCACGCACTTGAATATAAAATTATCTATAATATGCTGTTTAATCCGACTAAATCGGTTAAAGAGCTCGCTCGCAATCTTGACGCCCGGATCAGAAAACATAGTTTTGAGAAAAAGAGGTTCAAAGTTTAGTTGCGCGCAGCTGCCTGTATAGCCGCCGCGCGGGTCTTGGGCTATTATCTCCCAAAATATTAACAGTAGGCCAATAGAACTTCGGGACTATATTTTTAAATAGTTTATCTTTCGATTGCAGCAATAAAAAAAATTCCGATTTTTTTAAGGTTCTAAATGTATCGGCCCCCTTAATTTTTACGATTACGACTTTGGATTTGGGTTTTTTAATACACTTCGTGCATCTTCATGGATGGTGGAAGATATATAAATAATTGTTTGAATCCTTTATTAGGTTTCGATGTGCTCAAACACTTGTTCACAGTGACACTTAGTAATAAAAAGGTTTCCTCTACATGATCGGTCCCTCTCTTCGCCGTGATCGGCCCTTCTCTTTTCATTATTCATTGCGTATTCTCACATACTACATATATAAATATGTAATGATTCGATTCTCAGAGGTCGCTATTGTCTGCAGAGAGGAGAAAGCTAAACGTAACTTGCCCTCGATTCTAATGCAGAAACCCTTGAAAAACGCTTTAGTAAATTTATTACTCGTACACAGTGGCGCACACAGGGGAGGGTTTTTGGGGTTTAAACCTCACCCCCGCAATATCTTTAATCGTCGCAGATATATTCAATCATCAATATTCAATCATCAATAACACTACTCGACACAAAAAATGCACCTAAAAATAAAAGTGTTTTCTAGACTAACTTTGGGCCGCTGAACACGAAACTGAAAGTAAAAAAATTTGTTTAAGAAGCGTTTTCGAAAAATATTCGAAAAACCAGCTTTGTCCCTGTTGTTTCAGTTATGAGCACATATCTCGTAAACGAATCATTCGACTAACACTAAGCGCTCAGAAGATAATACCTTAGTCTTTCCAGAGATATACAGATTGTCCAAATCAGATGAGATTTGGAGAAATTACTGACGGCGAAAATTGTAAAAAAGTGAATTTTTCGACCATTTTCAAAAGTCATACATTTTCGAACGTTTTTTTTTTATAGATAAAATAAATTATCTCCTTTCATTTTAAAATCTAAGGTGAAAGATATATTATTTGTGCAAATATTAAGCCTAACATCAATAGAATCGAAAGAAAAATGACAAAGTTATGATGCAGTGAGTGAAAACACCAACTTTACATTAACCCATTAAGCCCTGAGCGTTGCGTTTGCGCAACGTTTGGGAATTTCGCTATATTAAGTAATTCATAAAGACATAAGACTTGAAAATGGGTAGAATTGAATTAGAATTGATCGTTTTAGATTCTTCCATACTCAAATTTCAAAATTTTTTAAATATTCATACATTTTTTTCGATCCAAAGTCATAGGTTTTTTTTGGGGAATTTTTGAAATTCAATTAAAAATACTTATTCTTCAAACCTATCAAAATCCCTAAGTGGGCTGCATTTGGCAATGCTAAACTATTTAAAAATAAGTTTTGAACATTTTTTTTTTTAGTTTTTAAACAAAAAATATGCTTTAAGTTTTGTGTTGCGCGAATGCAACGTTGGGCCTAAACACTGCCAATTTTCATACAACGCAACGCGTGAAAATGTCAAAATCCAAGCAGCTGATATTTTATTGGCACATTTTATTTTCCGCAAATGTTTGATTTTGTTTATTTGTGTAATGTTTGCGAAAAACATGACAAAAAAAAAACATGGTATGAACTTTTTGCTTGATTTTTTTTCTTGATTAGGTCAATTAATAAGGTTGTGTAAAATTTTATGGAAATCGCACAAGCCTTTCTGGGGTCAGGTTTTAATGGGTTAATTACACCGTGCAAAAACAAATTTTTTTTGCCGAGACCCATCCTAATGTTGATGTAGGCGTGAAACTAGACGTCATTCATAGTAACCTGGCATAGTCAGTTTTTCATTTTCTGGCCCAAAGACATTTTTAACGGACTTTAAAATTTTAAGGACACACACATTTAAAATATGTTTTAAAATATTTGCGGTTGTGCAATGATGAAGATAGGGGTATCAAATGAAAGATAAAAATTGTCTCCTTTTAACTATATTTTCTATTTTGAACTTTCAGGACTAAAATATGTCAAGTAGGAAAAACATACATGTGTTGGATCTCAGTCTGTAGATTCATACATCTAAATTTTATTCTATTTCAAAGTTCTCAACAAAGTTACACAAAACCTGACCTCCCGAAACAACCTCCTGCGTGCGCCACTGCTCGTACATATATGTCTAATATCAAAATAGAATTCGTGAAAGACCTTTAAACATAAAAGCTCAAAATTTGATAATGAATCGGAGATATTTTGAAGAATCTACCTCAGCGTTCTGACACTGAACGGGTTGTTTAAACAGTCAAGCTACTGTAGCGTGTTGCATCGAGTCTCAATCTGAACTATATTAATTATATATATTGGTCAATTATATAAATTCGTGAATCAATGCTTTAGAGTCCCTCTTTCAAATTACATAGAAAGATTTTATGTTGAACCACTGTGACATTGATGCAATTGAACGAACCTATGAACGAGTTAGAAAGGGATTAGAAATAAGACTGGATCAGGTAATGTTGTGAGGGACAATGCACCAGAAATGACAAGTTTTGTGAATGAACAATATAGTATATAGTATTTCACACGACCATAGTGTCTCATTGAAAAGCGTCTATAAAAAGTACTTCGAAGACTAGAAAAACGTAGATATATAAAGTAGGAGATTACTTTGAAGCAGGGACTTAACTATTACACGTTTTTTAGGAAAATAATTTCAATGTAACTATTAAAATGCAACATACATTTTATTTGTTGATTATAATTATTATTTGCGACAATTAATTTTTACGTTGCGTAATAACTGTTATGAGAAACAAATTTTTTTTCGTTCTCGATAATTATTATTTTGGGATTTTTTTTGTTTACGTTGCTCCATAACTTTTATTTATGACATTTTTTATTTACGTTACCGATAACTATTATTTGAAAGACAGTTTTTTTACGTTGCTTCATAACTTTTTTTTATGATTTTTTGTTATTCACGTTGCCGATAACTATTATTTGAAAGAAAATTTTTTTACGTTGCTTCATAACTTTTATGAAAGACATTTGTTTTTACGTTGCCTTACCACATTTTGGGTATGAATTGATTTTTGATTGTTTAGTTGTTGGTGGAAATTAGGTTTCTGCAGTTAATTTGCGTTTGTCAATTGAAAACAATTAAAAATCAATTCATATCCAAAATGTGGTAATTCAACGTAAACATTTTTTTTTCAAAATAATAGTTATCGGCAACGTAAATAACAAAAAATCAGAAATAAAAGTTATGAAGCAACGTAAAAAAAAATATCCCAAAATTATAGTTATCGGTAACGTAAATAAAAAAAGTCATAAATAAAAGTTATGAAGCAATGTAAAAAACAAAAATCCCAAAATAATAATTATCCACAACGAAAAATATACTTGTTACTTATAAGAGTTATTATGCAACTCAAAAATATTTATTGCATGATAATAGTTATAGGCGACGTAAAAAATTTCTTATTGGGAATAATTATTATAAAGCAATAATTATAGAAATTTCTTTAATTAGGGCAATTTTTTTATTCCCAAAAATATGGTAATAATTATTTTAGGTCTCTGCTTTGAAGTCGACTAAGTAAATAATGCTCAACAAATAATTCCTGGTAATTCTGAATCCGGCTATTTTATTGACAAAAGATATAACAAGCTGTGCAATTGTACAACTGCACAGATAGATTGATGCAGCTTGTAAGGCATTTCCTGTTCGAGTTGACCGACCGCAATGACACACATACATATATTCCGCTTCGATTCAGTTCGATTGGCGCAGTCCAGCCCCACAGTTGAACACTAAATAGAGTACAATTCGCTCACTCGTTCTATGTGCGGAGCATAGAAAAATGCGGGTAATGGCGACAGCAGAAGCGCGCTGACAAAAATAATTGCCGATGCTGTTGCTGATAATGGCGTTTATGAGGATGAGGCGGCTGTGCTGATGTGTGCGCTGGCTGAGAGTGGCGACACATTTGTGGGGGTGGCGGTGCTGTTGCCACAAGCCAGAACAACTAAGCGAAGCAAGCCGAAAAGCACAACAAACACGGAGACGGCGAAAGCGAAAACACGCAGAAAATCAAGCGTGAAAAGCGGCGGCAGCGCAAAGTGAATGACAAAAGTCGCTGGCAGCACGTCGACAACGCTAGACACACCAGTCACCGCGATAGCGACCGACATGCCCAGATATCAGCCCAATATCAGCAACGACGACGCTGCTGCTGCGCGCTCACCAGCGTCAGCGTCCACGTCACTGCGTCATCGACCGGCTGTTGCTGTTGTTGTTGTGGTTGCTTCAATATCGTAGGCAGGCTGTTGCTAAAGTTGTTGTTGTTGTTTTTAGTCGTATTCTTGTTGTCTGCCGGCTAGAATCAGGCGCCGCTCAACCGAAACGAAACGCAAGAGACGAAATGTGCGAACGCGCACAGCGGCACACCGCCAGCGCCCAGCAGCGTTCTCCTCCCCATCTGCGCTGCCGGCGCCGCCACCCAGCCGGCGATCGTGTGCGCCGCGGACTGCGGACTGGCGCTGAGTGGCTGGCGTAGCCGGCAGTCGTCTCGCGCAGCTTTCAAGCAGCAACTTCAGTTTGTCCAAGACCGTGCTTACCAACGCTAGTCCACGCCGCGCCGCGCCGTGAATTCGTTTTGTCTGTCGTCGATGCGTTTGCTATACATTCGCCAGCGGATTTGCGCTGCTCCCCGAGCACGCACGAATATTACAACGCGACACGCGATACGCGAACACGTAGTTCTTCTGCCGCGCTTTTTTCTCCGGGCCTTGCTTTGTTCTGTTGGCGTTCTTTGCGCGGGCAGGTTTCGCTAAATATTACAATTTTCTGGCTTAGGCTGCATACGTTGTAAGTGCAACTGCGAGCGAGTCGAACGAGCGTTTGCGCTATTGAGCCAAAGCGCGGCTGCAAAGTGTGCTCCATCGCAAGCGGACAGCAACGAGCCAATAACAGCAAAGCAAACCTGTACGAAACGTGAATAAAAGCAAAACAACAACAGCAGAACAGACAGCAACGGCAGTGGGAAAGCGGGCGCAGCAGTTTGCCATCGCTGCCACTCGTCGCGTTGAATGCGAAAAATGCGCGCGCGCCATAAATGCAAACGAAACGCAACCGCAGACATTACTCAAAGCCGCACAACGAAAGCAACGCGAGTGCAGAAAATACACGTACGACAACAGCAAAATTTGCAACTACCATTGCCGGCACAATTGTCAAGCAACAAAGCGCGCGCCAGTTAAAAAATTCCAGCGCCCTCAATTTGCAGCGCACACAGCCAGACAAACAAACAAGTTAAACGCCGAACGAACGAACCTTAAACTTGCGAGACAATCGAGGAAACAACGCCTAAAACAAAATCGAACGAAGTCGAAAGGAAGCAAAAAATTAAAAATAAAAAAACAAGCGTCGAAAAAATTGCATTCCTGAACACGAGCTATAAGTCGAGATTGCAACAACAATAAAACACGCGTCAATTGTCAAGTGTAAGTGAGCCGCGACGGCGTTGTCGGGCAATTTTTCACCCATTTGCAGGGTCAACGATGCGTATACGCAATGCGAATTGGGTGAGCGCACCAAGCCGCGTTTGTGTGCCTAGCAATGCATGCAATGTGCTTCGGCGCAACGCCACAATGGGTGCGTTTGCATTGTCATTGCTGAAAAGCGCACTGTGAGAAATTCGAGTGAAATTTGTTTGTATTCTTTGAAGTTGTGTGGAGTCGCTCTATCTGTAGGAGGCTTGTGGCTAGTGTCCGACCGAAACATATTTTTTGAGCCGAAACCGAATTTCGGTTTTTTTTTAAAATATTCGGCCGAAACCGAAACAGTCTAGTTGAAATTAAAATCACCATATCAAGCATTTTTTTCAACAAAGGAATTTTACATTAAGTAAATAAAGAACAAACAAACAAACATAACATAAATAAATAAATACTTATTAATAAACACAATTTATTCATTTTTTAAAAACATAAACATGAAAAAATCACCCTTTCGAACCTTACTCGCTAATATTCAAAATTAAATAATTTAATATTATATGCTACAAAAAAAGTTTACTTACATTGGCGGCATCTAAATTACTCCTCTTTTCACTATATATCTGCTACACAATAAAATGTAAAAAAATATTCTAGAAAGTTTCCGAACGGCCGAAACCGAAATCACTTATTTGGGCCGAAACCGAATATTCGGTCGCACACTACTTGTGGCGAATGTTTAGTAGTTGATGTGATAGAAGATGAGTAAGAACTGCTGAAGATTTGGCAATTCTTCTTTCTTAGATTTTATCAAATTTTACAAGGGATTTCGGAGATCTTGAGCATTTGTTCGAAAAGCTCGTGAAATCTGTGCGATTTTGAGAACTTTGAACCCATGTTTGGAAAGATCTTAAGTTCTTGCAGTAAATGCGATTGATTTCGAGTTCCTTTGGCTCCTAAATTAGAAGCCACAGTTAATTGAGAAATATGAAATTTTTGAAAACCATTCTTCAAATACGAACTTATTGGGATTCCCAATTATTTTTGGAAACATTGAACCCATTTTCTGAAACATACTGAATTTTACTACAACACAGAATATATTTCAGATATCTGTATCAAGTAATTTGGGGGCCAAAGTGGTTTGAAAATTTAAGAAAAATATGTAATTTCTGGAAATCACTCTAAAACTAACTGCTGGGATTTCACGTAAGATTTTCAAAATTTTGAACTAATTTCTGAACAGTTTAATGACAAGATGAATGTATTTTTGTTATCAGCAAAAAGTTACTAAAAATTAGCTGATTTCGCAGCTATTTTAATGTGATGCATTAACGTTGAAAAAGTGTTTCATTAACTCTCTTTTTCCATTTAAAAAGTAAGCATTTGGAAGACACTGAAAAGACATTGAAATTCTAGAAAACCAACGTGTACATGGATTTATTTTCAATCACATTATATATCTTTGTCAACTGATGGCCAGCTATTTGACATACAATTATATTGATTTTCGATCCGAAAATGTTAGTATATACCTTCGATTGAGGGCGCAGTGTAGCAATTTTGCGCCTCTTCGGTGTCGATCCGTTTCGCACCTCAATGCATCGCTACAGAAGTACATACGCTCGTGCGCACCTACGTATGTATGTATGTATGCATGTCTGTATGTGTTTTGAGAATTGAATTATTTAAACATACATTTATGCACAAACGCCAACAAAAACGTGTGCAATCAATCATCGATCGATGAAACGTTCGATACGATGTGCCGATCGAGCGATTGCTGGCTGGACTCAGCTCGACGGCTTGGCATGTGCGGCTGTGTGTGCATGACTTGTGAATTCGCCCCTTTCATCTCTGTTGCTGTTGATTGCGCTCGATGTTCGGAACAATTGTCGTAATTTTTGCACATTGACAATGTTTATGTTTGGTTTTTTTTTCGTACCTGTTCTGCCAATCATTATTGAACTTTTCTTGGTGCGGCGCTTGTTGCTATGGTTGTTGGAACGCACATATTGACATACTTACATATTTACGCACATACGTTACACTGCGTCAATTCATTAACTCGCTCGGCGCTTCCACATTCTGCTGCTTCTTCTGCTTCTTGTGTTGTTGTCGATTTTTTTTATTAATTTATATTTTGATTATTTTGTTATTGTCTTCTTCTTTTTTGTTGTTGCAATTTTGTCAAAATTGCACCCTTTCGCACTTGAAGGCAGTTTTTACTTGCTTGTCTGTTTATGATTGTTCAAGGCGTTCCCTTTTATTGGCGGCAAGGTGAAGAAAAGTCAATATTATTGTTGTGCATTTATTTATAGAAAACTGTCATTGACTGATAATTTAGCTGTAGCTTCTACAATAACAATTGAACGACCGATAGTACGCAATTTGGTTGGCGGCAATTGTGCTAAACGATATCGAGGCCACAGTTTTTAGAAATCGTTTTGTTTTGTCATATTTATGATTGCAGCCCTTTGGTAAAATGTATGGAGGTCGACTAGAGGGCGAGTACAGAGAATGAAGAATGGAATGTTTGACTAGCTACGATGTCTTCTTATCATTTCTAAATCATTTGCAGAACCCAAACGAGAGAAGTTTTCTTTTAAATTTATTGTATTTGAAACACTTTCAATAAACTTTACGTCAATAAGTCAGGTTACTCCATACGAACTCTTTTTAGCCAGGCTTCGATGTGAGGTTAGATGCTAACCTCAAAGTGAGGTTATGTAGATAATGATTTTTTCTACATTCTTGTTGTCTTTGAACGTGTTCAATTTGCTATAAGTAATTACAAATAATCATCATAGAAGTTAACTGATGTTACCTGGGCCAGTTCTTATTTGCAGAAGGAAACATCAAGCAACTAAGCCCCCGTGAGTTACTGAGCTTCATTATCAGGTGTACAACTTTGCTTCCGCCGTTTTCCGATAGGTGGCTGTACCGCCTGAGGCTGGTTGAAATACATAGATGGTAATGCCTTTAAAGTGAGTGTGGACAGTGCCTAACGAATTGTCATCGCCGTTTCAGTGACAGTTGTTCTTGTTTTCGTATTATTCACGCTCGAAAATGTCCGTTTATGTGCCCAATTCTCGCCATTTGCGGGAAGTTTTACTTTTCTGTTACAATTCGCAAAAAAATGCAGCTGAAGCGCATCGAATGCTCTCAGAAACTTACGGTGATGCTGCTCTGAGTGAAAGAACGTGTCGGGAGTGGTTTCAACGTTTTAAAAATGGTGATTTCGATGTCGAAGACAAACATGGTGGTGGAAGAGAAAAAACCTTCAAAGATGAACAACTAGAAGCATTGCTTGATGAAGATTCGTGCCAAACCCAAGAAGAGCTTGCAACTGATGCGCCTTAGTCGCGCGCTAAAAGAAAAGCGGCCACAATATCAAGAGCGACATGACAAAGTCATCCTCCAACACGACAATGCTCGGCCTCACGTCGCAAAAGTGGTCAAAAAGTACCTGGAAACGCTGAAATGGGAAGTCTTGCCCCACCCGCCGTATTCCCCAGATGTCGCCCCTTCTGACTTCCACCTATTCCGTTCGATGGTACACGGCCTGGCAGATCAACATTTTCAATCCTTCGAAGAATTGGAAAAATGGATTGCTTCATGGATAGCGTCAAAAGAGGACTCCTTTTTTCGAGCCGGGATCCGAAAATTGCCGGAAAGATGGGAGAAAGTTGTCGCTAGCGACGGACAATACTTTGAATAATACATCTGTAAGCACTTTTTCGCAATAAAGCTTTTAATTTTGGAAAAAAACGGCGGAAGCAAAGTTGTACACCTGATAGGTCGGTGGATCTATGAGATATTCTCTACCAACTTGTAGGGGGCACAATAGATCACTTCTGGTTTCAGTGCAACAAACCCTATCAAATTCTATTCTATTATAACTGCTGCTAAATTGCCTGGAATTTGTGTAATATGTGACAGAAATTAAGCTGTCATAGCTGAAGGTGCCACGCGATGTGGAACTCTTAATACAGATTATGTGAGATTGGCATGAAGTAATCAGAAAACTCACAGGAGATTAGGAAGTATTGGCAGATTAGATTAGCAGTGATTATATTTGGCTAGAATAGCTTTTCTTATAAATAGATCTCACTTTCAAGTGCGATAAAATAAGGTTAGGTTAGATAATATTGCATTAGATTAGGTTAGGTTATGTTATATTAGATTAGGTTCGATTGAAATCGTTTTTCTTGTCACTAATACTAATAATACTAGAAAGACCATTGCGGTTGTTTTTACGGTTTTTCATTTTTAAATATCTACCTATATTTTTTTAAGTATTTCTATCAACTTTTGCTTAGGTGAATTTTTTTGTTTTTATTGTGAAAATTTTTTTATTTTTTAAAAATTTATTTTGTGAAAAATTTGCCAAATCCGATATGTACTTTTGGAGATATCAGCAGATATGATATGGAGTCTTTGTAGGTATGGAAAACTTGCGATCTTTCTTGTGTAAAGAAACAAAACCAAAAATTTAAATTTTGTTGACAATAAGAAATATTTTTGCTAACACTAGAAAGACCATTGCGATCATTTTAACGCTTCTTCATTTTTAAGTATCTGTATTTTCTTTAGTATTTCTATTAACTTTTGCTTTGGTGATGTTTATTTTACTATCGTGAAAGATTAACCAAACCCGATATGTACTTTTCGAGATATCAGTGGATACGATATGTAGTCTTTGTAGGCATGGAAACCTTGCGGTCTTTCTAGTGGTAATTGTATTTCCCTTGAATATTTTTTTCCACATAACTTCAATTTCATGGCAGCTTTTCGACTTTGGCTGTGCTATCCTGCTGGCCCGTCAGTCTGTCATAATGTCCAAAGCGTCAGTTCACTGGGCTTATCACAAGTACACGAAGATTTGTTCAATCGCTGAAGCTCACTGGGTGCGTTTATCGCGCGTCTTCCATATTGTCCGAAAGTGCGCAACAACAATTCATTCCACTCGTTCTGCATAAAATTGCATTGTTTTTGTGGTTTGTTGCTCCTCTCGCTGCATTATTGTCAGCTGTTACCGCAGACATGAATGACAACGCGTCACTGATAAACAAAAGCAAAGCAACATCAGAACAACAACAAAAACAACAACAACAACATTACAACCAATGTCCAAATGTAAAATGATTAAAAAAACTCCGAAAAGCAAATCAACTAAAAGCGACCAAGCAAAACGCACACAAAAACACCTCGTTTACGTTTTGACACCTATTTACAATTTATTTGCTGTTGTTGTTGTTGCTTGAAGTTGGGACGTTTGTGCTTTTTGGTTGTGTTTTGTGATTTTTCCCAGCAACACCGGTTGGCAATTAGTGATACCAATTAACCGTGTAATGTAGAACAAATGAAAGACCAACGCCAACAACAATAACAGCAACAACAATTGCTTATCGCTACACACTTGACAGCTCGTTGTGGTTTTTTCTCTCGTACGGCGGCGGCGGAGAGTTGGCGTGAGGGCATTGTTTGTTAGTCTTTTTTCCTGGTATTTACATAAGAAATTGTTACCTAATTTGTGAGTTTGTGCTATTTTTAGATAAGCAACATGCGAAACGGGCAATAATTGCCGATAAGAAACTTGGCGCTACTCACTGGTCGCGCAAATAAACTGCGTTAGTTCCGCAGTTAGTTGTATCTGTTGATTGTTTTATGTCGAGTTGGAGTGGAAAAATGCCGAAAACGTGCTTACGGCTGTTTATGAAGTTGAGTGTATGTTGAATTAGGGATTTACGAAACATTAAAGAAAGCAAGTTCTGCGCAAGTGGCTTATCTGTCTGTCTCTAAGCCGTTAAGGTCGAATTTTTGTGCGTAAGAAAATTATTTAGGCCAACTCGCAGAGAGAAAAATATAACTACGATTTATATTTATTTTCGCTTATACAACATTTCATTGAACACACTTTACACCCCTCAATAGGCCACATTGTTGCAATAGTAAGTCAGATTCAAGTTTGCCTGATCAGTTGTACTTCCCCCTAATATGCGAAACGCCTGTGGGGAAAACCTAATCTAAGTACAATCTATATATCGCACACGCACTACAAAAGTGACACAACTCAAAATTTTTCATTTTCGGATTTATGTGTTAATACTGTGCACAATGCATAAATCTACCAATCAGCAAAAGCTCAGTATATTTTGTCGTTGTTAACTGTTACAAAAATACAGTTAGGTCTCTTTTCATGTCAGAAGTTTGATGCTATTTGATTGCTGCAGCTCAATGCAAAAGAGTTCTAACTCAAATTGTGTCACTTTTGACGAAATAAATGTTTGTTAAAGTTAATTTTAAGCAACATTCTGACAATTTTTGTATATATTTTTAATTTTTAAAATTAATTATGAATTTTCAAAATTTTTCTTTCAACTTTTTAACTGTCATTTATAATTATTAAATTCAGAAAAAGTGGCATAACTTGAAATAGTTCCGTAATTATTGAATTAAAATATCATCAAAACAGTCACAACTCAAAATTTTGGATTTTCTAGTGTAAATAAAAAAAAAATTCTTGGAACTTATCAAAAAGCATAATCTGTAAGGATTTTCTACTGAACGGTCTATTCGTTATTAAAAAAAATGTTTATTTAGCTCAAAAACAGTTTTTTGCGTTTCCTGAAAAATCACAAATTTTGAGTTGTGTCACTTTTGTTGTGCGTGTGCGATATGTATATAAAAAAAACTTAACATTTTGTGTGTTCATTCTTTCGGCAAAATGTTTTTTGTGTGTGATAGTAGATGTCAATACGGTGGTTTATAGCGATATTATGTTTGTACGACAGGTGGGCGTGGCACCTCCCATACAACCTAAATTTTTAATATGGTATATCTTCGGAATTATAAGTCGGACAGCATTTAAATTTGGTACAGTGTCATGGTGTAAACATGTCGTTCCACCGGTAAAATTTATTGGGCGTTGGACAAGGGGCGTGGCACTTTTTAAATTCCGGTGTAATTTTGGAACTAGAGCGTTCACATCAATGACACTCGGTACAAACTAACGATTTGGTCGTGTCCTTCGACAGGAGGAATGAGGTGGGCTTTTGACACGGGGGCGTGGTACGGCCTCAATTTTTTTATACATAGATTGTTTATCCTGACTGACTGACTGATTGATTGATTTTTCATCGCCCAGCCCAAACCGCTGAAGCTACAAACATGAATTTTGGACTGTAGGTACATCTTGAAGAATTAACCTTCGCCAAGACGGGATTTTTTGAAATTCGGGGTCTAAAAAGGCAAAACATGGGTTAAAGTATTGTATGAAGGAACGTGATGTAATAAACATATTGAATTTAAACATCCTGAAAATATTCTAGATCAAAACTTATTCGACACGTATTTTATAATTTTTCGAAAATCAAAATTTAACTGGCCCAACAATGGGTTAAGGTTTATTTACGGAAAGACTCCAAAACAAACAACACAAACCGATGGGCCTATTGACTTCAACAATTGTAAAAATAATTGAAATAAATAAAATTAGACACGTGTTTCTCATTATTTTCAAAATCGAAATCAAACTGGATCAACGACGGGTTAAAAGTATGTATGGAGAAAGACATTTTGCTGAGCTCTTTTGACTTCAAACTTTGTGAAAGTATTTCAAATGTAAAATAACTCGATACGTAATTATTCCGAATATTAAAATTGGACGGGGTCAGCGACGGGTTAAAAGTTTGTATGGAGAAACTGTGAAATGAAAAATATGAATTAATGGGCCCATTGACATCAAACTTGGGGAAAGTACTCTTTGTGTGAAATAATTTGACACGTGTTTTTCACTTTTTTGAAAATCAAAATCTAACGGGGTCAACAATGGGTTAACAATTTGTATGGAGAAACAAGATTTATTGGGCGTTCTGACTTCAAACTTATCAAAAGCAGTTCAATCGGGAAACAATAAAAACGTGCTTTTAATTTTTTTGAAAATCGAAATCTACCATGGTAAACCAAGGGTTAAGAATTTGTTTGGAGTAAATGTGAAAACACATGATTTAAAGGGCCTTCTGACTTCAAAATTTTTAAAACACTCGAAATCAAAGATAGACACATGTTTTTTTTAAAATCAAAATCTGATGGGCTCAACAATGGGTTCAGAATTCGTATCGGGGGAAACAGGAGAGCTTGCTTGCAAAGCCGCAGGGCCCAGCTAGTTATTTATCATAAAATCCACTGCCACTAATGAATATAACAATCGTAAAATATCAAATCACAGCATCGGCAACAAATGCCAATAACTATAAGATTTGGAGTAGTTGTGTTGGACATAAATTCAATACGAACACTGATGGATTGATGGACATTAGTAACGGCGGCCTGAACAATTGTCAACAGAAAAAGTGACAAATAAGACATAGAAAAGAGCAGCCGCAGCGAGAACGCATGAAAATGCTGTGCAAGCGACAATGAATGTCACTCATAAATTAGACACCAATCAAAACTAATCAAAAGTTGTGATTCGAATGATAAACTATTAGTAAGCATTCATTGCGAAGGCAAAGGCGACAATAGCTGTCACTGCACGCACGCACACAAACACACACACATACGCAGCATTTCAAAGCGTCTCGGCGCATTCTTTGCAGCAAACAATAGACACCCGACTGGCAACAATTGTTCGTAAAACGCACAATTGCTGAACTGAACTGAACTGAAAGCTGAACGATGAAAAATGAAAAATGATCGCATCATCATTAAAAGCAGCCATAACCTACAACAACCAACAACAGCGGCGACATTTTGAGAAATTGAAAATGATTGTGCGCTGAGTTGCGGATCACTTGAGACGCCTCGACATTCAGCAACAAAGGCGCTGCACAGCTTAACCGCAGCGCAGCGCTGCGTCGGTGGTTGGGTGCTGCTGATGATGGTTGAACACACACACACACACACACATTTTCACATAAAAAACACGCTCTTACCGACCCCCACACTGCAGTCGTTCACGGGTTAATGATTGCGCCGATTCATTGTTTACATGTGTGTGTATCTGCATATTGAATTTCAGTTTTATTACGCACTCGCCGATATTCGTTTGTGTGTGTGTGCGTGTGTGCGTTTGCCCGTTTGCGGTCTTGCAACGTTGATTGATAAATTTATCAAGTGATCCAAAGGCACTTGAAACTGCAGTTTGCAATGCGTCGATTGCTGCGATTGTTGTTGTCATTGTTAATCTTTTCTTTACCGCACGTAGAGACGGGCCCGAGCCGAGACGAGTTTTATTGTAAATTCAGTTCAATTAAAATTTTCTTCTCGACCTGAAATCGGAGCTGCCTTACGGACGTTGCGCCGTTGACGTGTCTGAGGCGCTGGCGCAAGTTTGCGTTTGCGTTTGCTCATGTGTGAGTTATTTGCACTGGTTGCGCCCGATGCAATGCCTCCAGAGTCTATCTTTAACGTGCCGTGTTCAATTTGCTATATTTATAAATAATCATCACAGAAGTTAACAGCGTGACACTAAAACAAATCGCTGCTAAATCGCCTGGGACTTGTGTAATAGGTGACAGAAACCAAGCTGTCATAGCTGAAGGTGTCAGTGCTGCGTCCGCGTTGTGGAACTCTTTGTGCAGATTATGCGAGATCGTGTAATAACTTACTTGATTGTTGGTACAATTGATTGATTGACATACAGCAATCAGACAATTCACAGAAGACTCGAATTTCCAACAGCTTTACAAATTTAGTCTGCGTGCAGAACTGGAAAGGCGGCGCGAAACCACACCTGTACTTTATGACTTAGGGGGAAGCTGTAAAGACGGAGGGGAAAAAGACTGACTGAAACTTCCAAATACTTTTATGATTACTTTGTTGATATGATGAAAGTTCACAGATGCAATGGTTAGTGCATTAAACCAGAAACTATACGTCGCAGTCAAAATGCCTTAGAACCAGCAAACAAATTTAAACGTTAGAGAATAAAATACTAGTGATTTTCTACTAACCCTGGAATGTCAATGTAATTTTGTAACTGTTTCACAAAATATTTGCAATGCTAGATGAATCGCAAATAAGTATTGAAAAGCTTCTAATGCAGCATAGAACTGCAGATTCCCTTCATTCATGAGTCAATCCTGATGATGATTGATAGAAGATACCATGATGTCAGGAAGCTAGGCCTCAGTATCGTAATTGCACTGTTGTGACAGTGGCGCACACAGAGGGGCTTTGGGGTTCAAACCCCCAAAAAAATTGCTAGTACAAAATATGGTTGCGAATGGTATTCAGCTCAAAACAGCCCCATATTAAATTTCTGGATTACTTTAAATAAATAAATAAAATAAAAAAAATAAAAAATGAAAATAAAAAAATATAATTAATCAAATATAATTAATCAAATCACGCCAAGTCAAGTTAGTGGTATCACAGAGACATCTGTCTATTGTCGGTTTCAGTTCTCTGTGGCAACTATGGAAACGCAATCTTTGAGGAAAAACCAGCACCATTACGTTGACCCCGGAAAGCAAAAACTGCAATTGCAAGCAATAGAATCGTTTTCGTTTACTGTTTCGCAGAAGATATATCAAGGCTGACAGTCGCTGCTATGTGCTTCCCATTCATATAGTCGCTGTCCATATGACAAGGTTTACTGGGTGATCTCAGCAAGTTTTACATCTTACACGTACAAAAATTATATGCACATGCCAAAGTATTTATGTATGTACCATAGCGACTATCTGCGAGTAGTTACGGACCCAGTCTATGCGTTCCATTATCAGCAAAAGCTGACTTCACGTTTATTAATATTTCCTTATTGCTGAGTTATGTTTGTTTGCTTTCCATATAATTTTTTTGCATCAAAGTTGTCGGCACGATTTTGCGTGATTTGTTGAACGTTCTCAGTGTCAGTGTCCACTCAGTGCCCATTTACAACTCACTCGCACTTCAGCCAGCTGTCCATCATCGAAGCAGTCCAGCCGTCCATTTGTATACTTCATGCATATTTATTCAGTTAATTTCACAAGATTTTATACATACAACATATATCGAAGTATATTTATATGTATTTGTGCACACATTGCCAAGAAGGTGTTTTTTGTGTTCTTTTTATTAGTTATTTTTAATTGTTTTTAAATATATTTAAATAATGCAGTACGTGTCAATGGGCTTCGACCATTTTTCAATCAAAAAGATTAAAAAGATTACACCGTGCGACAGCATTTTCACACCGGGAAAAATCCATATGGGCGTGAAACTAGAGATCAAATATAGTAATACTGCGTACTCAGTTTTTCATTTCTACATCCTTTGTCCTTTTAAAAAAATTTCAAAATTTTTAAGGGGATAAAAAATAAAAAAATATAAAAAATACTTAACCTCGTTAGAATATGGCGATATGTACATCAAATGAAAAAGAAAAGGCTCAAGAATTTAAATTAAATTGATTTTTTATCTATTTGTAAAAAAAGGAAATTTTTTAATTTTTGTCGCAAGGTGTTATATAAAAACTTCAGGATTTCTGTATCAAAAGCTTTTGCAAATGGTTTTTACATGGCCTGAATGTTTCCTTATAGTTTTTTTTTATATTTCTGTATCAAAAGCCATGGCAAATGATGTTTTAAAAGTCCTAAAGGTTTCCTTCATTTTTTTGTTAATGTGTTTTATTTGTTGTGCTGCTGTTGTTAGAACCAGTTTGGCTCAGAACCGCATCCCAGCCCTGGTTTTTACACTTTGACTAGAAGTTTTTAAAGCCCTCAAGGAGGCGTGAATGTCTATGATTGTACAATTAAATTTTTTATTAGATATTAAATTGGTTTGGTTTGGTATGGTATTGGAACTGGAACTGAAAGGACTAACTGTCCACATGGCCAAAATCCTCTCATCACTTATAAAACATTCAAATTTGTTCGGGTTTTGCCATATTTTAGACTTGTATCCATTCTACAACGTTTCAAATAAAGTTGTTTATTTAAACAAACTGCCATTGATTTGAATTTGTTGTAATTTTATGCTAAATGCTAACGAGTGCGCTGGCAAGTTGATATGTAGAATATTTTGTAGTTGATCGTTTGCACATATTCATGGCAATTAAGATTGTCATTAAATTAATTTATCGGAAGCACTAATGATTTGTAATTTGCATAACATTTGTTTGTGCCTTGTCTTACCAACAGCCTCCCGCCTCTAGGCTCCCCGCGCGGCCGCAGTCACTATTGGCGACATGAAGTCATTTCTATTTTCGGTCCGAGTCCGCAAAGTGGAAAAATTGAAATTTATCTGCGACAAGTTTGAACAACTTGTGAAACGCTACCGTCTTACAATTTCTTTAGTAGCTTTTTTACATGCAACACGACACGACACAGCACAACGCAACGCAACACTCGAAAACTCAGCCAAGCCAGCACCGCACGTTGCAGTACAATTGTGATTGTTATTGCCGATATTAAATGATATATGGGGTGCCATTGATGAATGGGCGCATGGTTGGCGAGTGGCGGGATGGCACCGCCAGCGCCGGCGTAGGGAGCAAATAAAGTTGATCTCTACGCGCCGATAAGAAGTCCTGCGTTGTTCGTTGGGCGTCTTACGAAATGCCAATACGGTGAAAAAATGATTCAGTGCAATAGAAACCAGTTGGCGTACACTTGTGAGCCCTTAAATTAGCTGCGCAGTGGGCGTGATTGCTGTCCCATTCGATTGCAATCACAGCAAGATTGATTAAATTGCCTCGAGGTGTTAAATCAAATTCTGTTCTAATCGACCAAATTACAATAAGCTGCCCTTGCTTCTAATCGCTACATACTTCCGAAGTCTGTAGGAAGTTTGTTATTTAATTAGATTTAAACAGTTGCAATTTCATTAATTGTTATATTTATTTATTTTGTTTCATTGATTTGCATGGTTAAATTTATTTACTTAAACGACCAAATGACCTAAAAATCAGGGCTTTTTAGGAGAATGAGAATTTGTGCTGCAACAATTTCAACTCTGACTTGCGATCACTGCCGCTTTAGTATTGCTTTGTTTCTGGTATTTGTGGTAAAATGCACGATTCCGAATAATGGAAGAGAACTAATGACAACATTTTCCACCACAACAGAAGAGAGCATCTATAACACTACTCGACAAAAAATGGGTTCATCGCGTGCTCCTAAAAACAAAAGTATTTTTTAGACTGATCTTCGGCTGCTAAACACGAAACTGAAAATCAAAAAATTTTCTTAAGAAGCGTTTTCGAAAAATCTTCGAAAAACACGTTTTTTCCCTCTTATTTCAGTTATGAGCACATATCTCGTAAACCAATTCGACTATCCGACTAACACAAGTGGGCCGTCGTTCAGAAGGTAATTAACTAACCTTTCCAACGATATATCGATTGTCGAAATCAGATGAGATTTGGGTAAGTTACTGACGATGAAAGTTGTAAAAAAGTGAATTTTTCGACCATTTTCAAAAATTATACATTTTCGAATCGTTTTTTTATAGATAAAATGAATGATCTCCTCTGGTTTTAAAATCTAAGATGAAAGATATATTATTTGACCAAATATTAAGCCTAACATCAATAGAATTAAAAGAAAAATGCCAAAGTTATGATGCACGGAGTGAAAACACCAACTTTTCATTTATTACACCGTGCGAAAATTTTTTTTAATTTTTCCGAGACCCATCCAAATGTTGATATAGACGTGAAACTAGAAGTCATTTATAATATCCTGGCATAGTCAATTCTTCATTTTCTGACCCGAAAACCTTCTTAGTTAATTGCCTTCTGAACGATGGCCCACTTGTGTTAGTCGGATGGCTGGTTTATAAGATATGTGCTCATAACTGAAATAAGAGGGGAAAAACGTGTTTTTCGAAGATTTTTCGAAAACGCTTCTTAAGAAAATTTTTTGATTTTCAGTTTCGCGTTCAGCAGCCGAAGATTAGTCTAAAAAATACTTTTATTTTTAGGAGCATTTTTCGTGTCGAGTAGTGTAATCTAAGTTTTGAAAATACTGGAGAGTTGCCTAGGAAATGTTAGGCAGTATCTTCACCTTACAGAGGAAGTTTCAAACGATGATAAACCGATTACACCGTGCGACAGCATCATTGCGACAGCTTCATTGATTTGTATCTATTTATTATTTAAAATACTGATACTCAAATAAATTAGAATTTTTGTACTTCATTAGACTTGCAGCTTCCGCCTTTTTTTAATAACTTTCGAACCAATAAAGTTAGAGTAATGAAATTTTGACACGTGATCAAGGAGATTTACAGACATACTTACTTTTCAAGAAAATTCTATATAAACTTTCAAGGATATAAAGGATTAAAATTTTCAAATGACCTTTTTCATATCCTTTTTTTACAAATAGATAAAAAATAAATTTTATTTAAATTTTTGAGCCTTTCCTCTTTCATTTGATATACATATCACCATATTCTAACGAGGTTAAGTATTTTTAATATTTTTTTAATGTTTTATCGCCTTCAAAATTTTGAAGACCTTTTAAAAGGACAAAGGATGTAGAAATGAAAAACTTAGTACGCAGTATTACTATGTTTGGTCTCTAGTTTCACGCACATATGGAATTTCCCGGTGTGAAATTTTTTTTAATTTTTTGTCGCACGGTGTTATATACATATAGATAGTGACGATATTAGTGGGTCTGTGGATTGTCCGTTCTCTACTACGAAACTTTAATTAAAAAATGTTCTTAATTCGTTTCTTAGAATTGTTATTTGTTTCTGTAAGGTCATTACTGTAGACTATCTTTTATGAAATAAAAAAAGTAGGGTTAGGTTATGTGTTACAGAAGAGAAGTCTGCATTTCCACTTCCAGACAACTGGCGAGTAATCTGCAAACAATTCGATGAGGTGATCTATGCTTCATTTAAGGGGGCCGATACATTTAGAAGCGTCAAAAAAGGTAGTTTTTTCTGATGTTATGCTGGGAGAATAAAAACACATAGAGTCAGGTTTGTTTCGGATATATATTAAGGCATAATAAAACTGGGAGAAAAAAATTTTTTACAAAAAAAAAAACACAAAATGGCGGAGTTATGGCCGATCTTTTGGCGGTGACAAACTTTGCGGCCGTCAACTTCCTAGGTAGAGTTTTGATCTGAAACAAGAAATGAAAATATCTTATGAATCAGAAAGCTTTTATCAAGTGCGTAGAAAAGAGATTTACTGTAATTTTGAAAAATTGGAGGTATAGTCATGCCTTTAGTGAAAAAGTGCAATTTTTTACCCGTGTTTATGACATAAAAATGAGTAAATAACTGTGAAAACGATTTTTGTTAAAAAAATTGCTCTGCCACGCACTTGAATATAAAATTATCTATAATATGCTGTTTAATCCGACTAAATCGGTTAAAGAGCTCGCTCGCAATCTTGACGGCCGGATCAGAAAACATAGTTTTGAGAAAAAGAGGTTCAAAGTTTAGTTGCGCGCAGCTGCCTGTATAGCCGCCGCGCGGGTCTTGGGCTATTATCTCCCAAAATATTAACAGTCGGCCAATAGAACTTCGGGACTATATTTTTAAATAGTTTATCTTTCGATTGCAGCAATAAAAAAAATTCCGATTTTTTTAAGGTTCTAAATGTATCGGCCCCCTTAAAGGATTGGGTTGTTCTTGCACAAAATCATGAAAAGGAAGCCTTTAACACATTTCGTACCAATATTTTGAGAAAGATTTAAAAAGGTTTAATTTTAAAGCTTTTGTAATAGGCGGACAAACTAGGTACGGAAAAAACTACGGAAAATAAGTTTGAGCAAGATCGATGATGACATTTGTTCGTAATCGCATATTCAAATTTGATTTTTTAACACCCTCTGTGGCCTTCTGAACAGATCTAAACGTATTTTATTATAATACAAAATTACTAATATTGCATTTCTAATCATTGTGTTTTTCATGTGATGTTTTTTGAATGCCCGCCAATCTTTTATAGGGAAGGCGTGGCATGACAAACACATATTTTATTAGAAAGCCAATACATCTAAGTTTAATATAAAAACATAAACCTTAGATTACACAAGTTTATCGCAATAAAAAAAACAGCAAGCATTAGTAATTTTTACGATTCGTTAACGAATCAAATGTACGAAATGGGTTAAGAAGTACAACGTGGACAAAAGCTGTGCTACCTGTCACATCTGACAAACCCAAAACCCAAACGGTTTTCTGTTTGCCCCGCGTTCTCTAGAATCAAGTTCCGAAAATGTTGACACTTTTCGGTTTATTCAGACTACCATTCAACTCCTACACATGAACGAGCGAGCAGGGTAAATTTTGGTTCCTTAGAAGTCTGAGATCCACTGAGAATAAACAGTAAAGTGGAACAGAAATAAAGTCTTCTTGATTCCAACAACTTTCAATATATATATGAAGGAAAGAGTTCAAGGCCTTCTTGGGAAGAAAAATTTATGGTTGACTGTTGGGTTAAAATGATTGTCTAAGGCTCTGATAAGTGATGAATGATCCCATGGCGGATAGAAGCTTTTTGTGAGCAATTAACTTTTCTGGGGTTTTTGCACTGAAAACAGCAGAGTCTTTATACAAATATCAAACTGTCTCGAAAATCATTTCATACGAAAATGAATTTTGCTATACACAAATCTTTGATTTAATGTTTCATAGTGAAAGATGAAAGTGAAAGGCGACTGTTGTACGAATGTGTGTGGTCACTTGTTGTACAAGGTGACACATCTTAGCTCCTTAAATCGTACAACTGAATAGCTGAGTAGCGCACGCTGCCCGCTTCACATTTTATATATATTACGCAAATCTGTCACAATTTGACGCTGAAGACGGTATACGTTATCCACGCGCCCAACAAATGGCAGCCATGTTCAACACGCTCTTGTGCTCATTTTAATGTTGTTATTATGGCTATTGACGTTAATAATCTCGATGTTGTTGTTTTGATGCGCTACACTGGAGTGCCGACTATATTCATTTCGGTGTGAGGTTTGTAATGCAAAAAATTCTACATACTCGTATATTCGATCAGGAACACTTTGACAATCGATTAAGTCACATCTGATGCCCCGAACACATAGACGACGACAGCGACACGACTGCATTTGGCAAAATATCGAATCAGAACAATCGTATGGAATCGCTTATTTTGACGACAGCACGAACAACGAACACAGATGTCGCTGTCGCTAAGCTTAGAACTAGTCTCTATTTCGTAGGCGACAAAACCAAAGTAATTGGTATTACTGCTTAAATTGGCAATACCGTAAAAATGCGTAATACATATTTGTTATTTTGGTAAATTGGAAAATTCAAGCGTCACAAAACAATGATTGTTGTGCTGTTGCTGCCGCCATCATTGCAATCACGTTGCCAACTACACCGCGACCATTGAAGCCGATGTCATCTTCCTGTCGCGTGGCCATGTCGCTGCCGTCGTCTATGTGTTCGGGGCATGAGTGTCAGATGACTGGTACAGTGCAGTATCTTTCCAAGATTTGGAGATATCAGCGTAAAATCTGGTATGAACAATAAAAAAAGATGAATTCGCACTCTACTAAAAACGATTGTGATTCGCTTAGTATAAAGTCGAGTTGTCATATATTAAAGATTTCTCGCTACATGAAAGAAATTCTTTATATGCAACAAAAAATCCAGTTGCTCCACCCATTCTGATTCATATGAACTAACTTTTTAATCCTCAAGTTTGATGCACATTATGAGTTCTAAACTGATTATAGAAACTCATTCTTGGTGTCCATATACAATATTGATAGTACAAGAACATTCGATTTTAACTGAGGAGGTCCATAACAAAACGCAATAATTCCACTTTTTAAGTTTTTCGTTTTTTTTGACTGAATCCAATTCTACATATTAAAATCTATGGAACGATTGTTATAAAACATACCAAAGGTCAATAATTTCACTGTAATTCAAAACCAAAAATAATGGTTCAGACCAAAATGAAATATTTCTGTATGTATATCCTACTGACTTCAATTAAATTTATTCGTTTATCCAACAAATTGTTCTGGTGGAATTATTGCATTTTGTTATGGACCTCCTCAACTATGCATTAGTTGTCAGTCGAACTACTAACTTGATGCTGATGTTAAATTTAACTTAGCTCTGAGTTTTGTCTCTGAACTTTTTCTCTGAACTTTGTTTGTCTGACTTTTAAAGCGTTCAAATAAGTCGTTGAAGATCGCCTATAACACTTCTGCTTGTTATTGTTTATTGTTGCTGCTGTTTTAGTTTATGATGCTGTTGCTGTTATTAGCGTTGAAGGCGACGACATTCGACTATGGTAGGGTGTGGTGTGGTCTGGTCTGGCGAGGTGTGGTGGTGGTAACGTTGCGTTGTTCATGAGAAAAAAATTAATACATTCACAAATGTGCTTTTATAATTTATTTATTTATATTCTTAGTTACTTGCAGTATTTATAACATAAAATCGCATTTCGTTAGCATAATAGAAAATTAAACCAAACAGAAAAATAGATACGCAAATTGCCGAAATCTTTCTATGTATGTAAAAGTTTGTTATGGTTGTTGATTAGATTTTTTTTTGAGAGGAAAAGTAGAAATTTCATTGATTTATTGATTCGGACGCTTCGTTGACTTGTTTCTTCATTGTTATTGTTGTTGGATTTTTGTTGTTAAATTATTACGGTGTACTATGACTTGTGGCGGATAATGGAAAGTTTTGCATTGGGGTTTTCTTTTTTTAAATTCTTCGTTTAATTTTTTTAATTTTTAGTTCTTTTTTTAATTAATTTCAAGTGCAAAATGTGCTTTTATAATTTATTTATTTATATTCTTAGTTACTTGCAGTATTTATAACATAAAATCGCATTTCGTTAGCATAATAGAAAATTAAACCAAACAGAAAAATAGATACGCAAATTACCGAAATCTTTCTATGTATGTAAAAGTTTGTTGTGGTTGTTGATTAGATTTTTTTTTGAGAGGAAAAGTAGAAATTTCATTGATTTATTGATTCGGACGCTTCGTTGACTTGTTTCTTCATTGTTATTGTTGTTGGATTTTTGTTGTTAAATTATTACGGTGTACTATGACTTGTGGCGGATAATGGAAAGTTTTGCATTGGGGTTTTCTTTTTTTAAATTCTTCGTTTACTTTTTTTTTTAATTTTTAGTTCTTTTTTTAATTAATTTAAACTTTCGATTAAAACGAACCATTTGCCCAGTCCCTCGAAGTTCGCTTTAAGCGAAAAGTACTGTATTTTTTATATATTAGTAGAAATAGTACTGATTTTTAGCGAGAATACAGTTCTACAGTTAAAATATGTTCCCAACCTATTTAATACTATTTACCCCCTTTTTTTAAGTACCTCAAACATATTTGTACCCCCAACAAATAGTTTGCATACACATTTTATAAAATTCTTTTTTTTTTATAAAATTTTATAAAAAAACTTTATAGTCTCGCGCTGCATGCGAATTATCTGTGTGCCGTGGCCCTTTCTCTTCTATTCTCACCGCACTATTTACCTGATAGCAGTCAGACGGCCGAACTGCCAAAAAGGTGAGCGCAAACGAGAACGAGAACGTTTGGTGTGTTGCATTCATTCGCAGCGAATCGAAACGAAACGAGATGAGACGAAACGAGACGCTAAAAATGTATGCAGTACAAAAGCAACAACAACACCAGCAAAAATGACAACAAAAAGAGTACAAATATGAAAGATTTTGCCATACGAATTCATCACCGAACCAGAAAAAGAAAAATAACAGAAAACATCAAAGAGGGCCAACACTGCTCATCATAGACGAGGGGATGGACGGCGTCTGAGGGGGGTGTGGAAATTGTGCAATGCTGAAGAAGGCAATGGAGCGAAATTGAGAGCGCGCGAGTGTGGTAACACTGACACAAGGCACCAACAACAGCAGCCGGTGTCGGCATCGGGCTGGGGCTGCGACTGGGGCTCGTTGCCGGCTTCGGTCGTTGCGGCAAATTAGCCAATTGACAACATGTTGCATTGCTCTTGTGTCAGGCATAAGCGTGCCTGTGCGTTTGCATGTGTGTGTGTGTGTGTGTGTGTCTTGTGTGCCTGCGTTGTTAAACAGGAGAAGGAGAACGGCCAACGATCGACATCATCACCAGCAGTAACGACCTAGGCAGCAGCAGCAGCAACCACACCAGCAACTACAACAACAACAACAACAATATCAGCAGCACGAGCACACGTAGAGCAACAACCCAGCGCAGAGTTGCTTGTTTGTATTATGGGTGTTGTTTTTGCTTTTGTTGCTGTCGATGTTAATGTTGATGCTAGTAAATAGTTGCTATAGCTGTGGTTGTTGTTGTTGTTGCTGTTGCGGTTGCTGCCGCTGCTGCTGCTGTCGCTGTGATCAATTTGTGTTTACATGCAAATTAATTGGCGGTGCAATTAAAAATTGTCGTCGTCTTTGTCCGTGGACGCAGCCGTCGCTGTCGCTGACGCAGTTCGTGTAGCCGAGGATGATTGTGTTGGTGATAATGTTGGTGGCAATAATGATGTTAACAAGTATGCGAGCCACAGACGTCGACAGCGATAGTTCATGAATAGATTGGAACAAAATGAACGTTAGGGTGTTGAAATTACATCGTTCAAACAATGTGGAATCAATGCGGACATTTTTCCAGCGCATAATGTGAAGATGTATTAGTACACACTTACATACACATGTATGGTTGAAAATATGTTATGATCAAATTGAGGAAAAGGTTTCAGAACTTGTTTCTGAGGAGCGGTTTTGGTGCGATTTCGTTAATAGCAGGGAAGGGCTTCTGGTGGCAAAAGGTTTGTACCTCAGCCCCAAACAAAACCAGTAATTCCAGAGATCATACTTTTCCGTCAGTCATCCTCAGGAATAATCATACATGATCAGGCTTTGAATATGTTTTACATTTAACTGCTTTGGCCTTTTGCTAAATAGAGTTTATTAGAGTTGTGAGAAAAGCAAGTTTGATTCATTTCAATATCAAAAAACATATATTAGGTTATACTCGTATTCTGATATCATTGTTTTGGTGCAGGATCACTTGCGCATACAAGGGGTTTTTGGGGTTTAAACCCTCCTAAATATGGAAATTTATGGTACAAGTTATGATTTCAAATGGTGTTCGGCTCAAAAGTTGTACTAAACCCCTTCAAATTATATCCTGTGTGCGCCACTGTGCAGGATGATGATGGCTTAATAGATAAACACATTTTAATGACAAACTTAAAAATGTAGTTTTCTCAGAATGATTCAGTTTTTGAGCTACTTGTATGACATTCTTTCACCGAAGAAGCCATGTGATAATATCTTCAATAAGTGTTGTTCAGGTTTTTATTGGAGCCCGAGGAGGTATCTGGGGTCACACATTTTATAGTTTTATGTAGCTTTTGTAGTACTTTCAAAAGTATTTTCGGCCTTCAGAGGACGAATCCCTGCGTCCCAGCATCCCTTCCTCAAGTCCGTACTTTCTTTTCGAAGTCATTCTTATATGTTTATCAATGGAAAACCTGCTGCTTCTGAGAAATCAGCTGTTTAATTTTGACATTTTTTACTTTAACCCTTCATTGCATGATTTCATTTCCGTGAAGAAAAAACATTTTTGGTCATATTATTCTTGTTACTTGTTAAGTTCTAATGGTAAAAATTAAATTTTGTTGAATTCCTATATCTATGAAAGAAGTTTTGCGAACATTTTCTGTATCCTGCTAAGAACGCTACCGCCGAAAGGAAAGTCGGTTTATCTATATTTTAGTGTTGGCTATTACGGGGAGTCGAACCTAGGTAATTCAACTCACTAAACAGCTGAGCGTCGGCGACCGCCATATCACCATCGCCATCAATAACCAAAAATATTTCATCAAATCGGAACACTTGTTGTTTTTTCGATTCTTTTGAACATACTTTCAATGTTCGTCGCAAAATTCCGTTAGTAATGAAATGTTTTACAAAAAAGACACAACTGAAGAATGAACGACTGTAAAATGCAGGATAGAATAGTTCCCAAATCTATGAAAAGTGTACATTGCATATATGCAATGCCATGCAGAAAAGGGTTAATGAAGCTTTGGCCAACCTGATCCTGAGCCTTTTCCTGGTTAGGCATAAAAACTTCTGACCAAGTTGCCTACGCCTCAGTACAAGTTATATGATTATCTCGCTGTATTAAGTGTTATTCATGGACATTACATGTCACTCACTCACATTCTTAAAAAAAAAAACAACTGAAATCACACGTAGATTGTGACAAATTTTCACACTGTGTTGCTTAACTACCTACATTCGTTTGGCCGTAGTAAATAACGACTAGCAGCCAATCCAAACTATGCTCAAAGCATAATCCAATCCAATGTGGCGCATCGAATCGGAGCGACAGAGACAGGGAGAGAGTTGACGCAGCACAAGTAACTGACTGCAGCTAAATGTGGTAGAAATGTGACAACTCACGACTAGCAGTCACCTCTAGCAGGCCTGAAGAATCGCATTAGTTCCGCACATCCTCTTACTGAAGCTGCACTGCAGCCACTAGGAGAACAAAGCAAGAACACACGATCAACAAGTAGCCCTCAACATGTTGGCACCGATCGCTCAACTTTGTGCGCAGCCTTGCAACATGCATCTCAACTATGTTGTAGACATGTTGCTGGCTGTAAAAAACTGACTGACCTCGCTGGCTGTCGGGTTGCAGTGCGCTCACCGCTCAAGAGCGCAACCGGACCGACCGCCTACTGCAGCTCTGTCTCACGTTGAGTGAAATGCGCCAAGTGGCTTTGCGGCCAATTTGAGTAGGCCAGGCCAAGATCGCGACCGGCGCACGCCCGGTCGCCTCATTTCGCACAGCGCCAAACACGCAAACACGAAGTGGCCTCAAAAAAGCGCCAACCGCTCTGCGTTTGCTTGCGCTCACGATTGGCGCTGCTCGTTGGCCGATAACTCGGCCGGCACAGCCGCTCATGCTCGCAGAGGCTTGTCGCCGGACATAGGCCGGCACCGGCGAATAGCTCCCCCAACGCTGCCGGCCGCATGTTGCGGATCTGCGGACAGCAGATCGTGCGTACTACTGGCACTCAACACGTTGGCTCGTTTCAATTTATACGCCGCCGAGCGGATTGTGCGAACGCTTACGAGCGGCGAGCACGCGCTCGTTTATCCATTCAATGAATGAGTCGTTGGGGGCGGGGTGGGGCGGGCGAGCAGCAACAAGAGCGCAACACGACAGCAACAACTGAAGCCGCCGCAGCAACAGCAACAGCCGCAGTCGCAGTCGCAGCGAACGCGACAGCAACAGAACGAACGAACGCACGAGCAGAATGAGCGCAAAGCAGCACCGCCGCACGGCTCGGCTCGGCACAGCACAGCACAACGTCGCGCCGCGCAGTTCAGTTCAGTTCGGTTCGGTTTAGCGCAGATACGTATCTGTATCTCTGTGTATCTGTAGCTCAATATCTGCTCGGCTCGCCGCACGGCAGTGGGACGACACACGCGTACGAGTAGCCAACGCCAGCGGCAGCGAAATAAAAATACAGAGTTTTTCACTTGTGCTCGCGCGCCAAGGGGATTATTTATTCAACGACCGATCCCGTGTGCGGACATTATTTTCCGAAACGTTCGCTAAGGAGCACACACGACGACGCGATATCGCCGTCAAACGTCAATTGCAACAACTCGGGAGTTTTTCACTTGCGACGTCGCAACGGGTGTTCGAGCCATTGCGTTCAGATTACAACAACACGGTTTGCCCAATCGATCGAGCCGCTCCGGTCAAGTGCAGTGCGCTAAAGTTTCGCAACAAACAGAACCAAACATTTTTCGATTGTTGCGATTTGTTGGTTTGTTTGCCGGTGTTCACAACTTTTGGGTGCAGCAGGAACGCGTTTTGCAATCAGCGCACAGTGTTAAGTGTTCGGGCTTGAAGCGCTCTGTCGGCGCTTTTCGGTTACGGTGTTAGGACGTGAATCAATCAAAGTGAAATTTCCGGCACATTAATACTTTTCCGCTCGCAGTTGCACCGCGGCTTTTGCTGTTGCAGCAATTGTTGCCGCCCGGCCCACTTGACGTGTTGACGTTTGAGTTGTCATCGCGTTGACCACGTTTCCTTTTCTTAATGCTTTTATCATTTGATTTTTAAAGATTTTGAGCGATTTTCCGACATTCGCTACAGCCAAACAGTCGCAGTCATAGCTAGAAACGACAGCAAAGCACAGCGAGTCAGCACAACGAACAACAACCGACACGCGTTTATTTAAAGAAATTTTCGAAAATAAAGTGTGTAAGGGGGAAAAATTGCGAAACAAGGAAAGCAAAAAAAAAAGATCACAAACAAACACAAACACACAAAAAAGCACAACAGCCAACGTTGGCGAAGCAGCAAAGCGCCAAATTTTATGCTTTTACACGAAAACGTGAAAAATTATAGCAACAACAGCAAATTACAACAACAACAGTTTACCACAGCAAAATACAATTTTTGGGAGCAATAACGAGAAACGAAACAACAAAAACGAAAAGCTGACAAAAAGTTCGCTGTCGACCCCAGACACAACCAAAAAAAAAACAAAAGTAACAAGAAAAAATATTCAACTGACAGCAACAACAACAATAAGAACAACAACAGCTGCAGTAGCGATCGCAGTCGATACGAAAGCACCAACAACCTCAAGTACAACGGAAGAAGGTAAAGCACGAAAGCGCCGAAACCAAAAATAATCACGCGTCAACTTTCAATTAAAGTTTTCATTGATAAAACAAAGGAGTGAGCAGTAAACGCGAGCGAGCAGCAGCGGCGGAAAATTAAGGCGCCCCAACGTCGAAATCGCACAATAAAAATCCACGTAGTAATAATAAAATTTTAAATATATTTTACTTGGAAATTGTGTTATCTAATCTGCGCCGAACCAAACGGCCGATCAACCCCGGCAACGCGCCGCAGCTCACCTCGAAGCAGCGCCACACCGCCCAAGCCCACTCCGGGCCACACGACCGTTCGCTGGCGCAAGGCTTCCGTTTCGCGTCTGTATGTGTGTGTAGGTGTCGATTTCCGCGGATTTATACCACTACAAAAGCAACCAGCAAAAGCACTATAAAAAAAAATAGAAAATCAAGTGTAACGAGTAAAGCAAAAGATTCAGCATATCCGTTAGAAATTTGCAATCGATTATTAAAAGAAAATTTGTGCTGTCGAAGCATTCAATCATTTGGCGCGTAGTGCAAAATCAAACACAAATTGCAAACAAGATATACAAATATTCTAATAGAAAGAAGCGCACAACATGATCGAACACAATAGCAACAACAAAAGCAGCAGCAACAGCAGCGCCATATTATCCAGTTCGAACGCGACAACGGCAGCCGCCACCACAGCCATGGAAGCTCCAGCTGCCGCCACAGTCACATGCAAAACGGCGCACACATCATGTCCGACATCATGCGCATCCACAGCAGCAACAACGCCTGCAATAGCAACCGAATCAACAACAACAACAACAACATCGTCATCATCATCATCATCACCACTATCGCTGTCAGCATTGCCATCGCCATCGTCAGCGTTTGCGGCAGCGTCAGCGTCAGCGGCAACGCCAACGTCGTCATCAGCGCCAGCGTTTACCACAAAGTCAACACTGAGCGTCAGCCGACTTTTCAAATTCATCATATTCGCCGCACTTTGCCTAACGCCGTCGGTGGTTAGCGCACGCCGTCATTCGCCGCTAATTGTCGAGGAACCCGAAAGTGGCCGTCGAAACAATAGACCAGCCGGTGAGTACCAGAAATTTTACTTTAATTTACATGGATTTTCCATTTAGCTTTAAGACTGTATACAATTTTTTTGACCAGCCATCTTTTGGCTTTCTTCGATAAGTCTCGGCCATGTCAAACGTGCCTTTTAGGGCGAATTGAAAAGATTTAAGACTTTAGGTCTTCTTGTCACACTTACAAATGAATCACGTTTCTCCTAATTATTAAATTAGGTCTTTTGGATCCCTTGAATTGAATTGAAAACATTTTGAACTTTAGGTCTTCTTGCCATACAAATCATCTTTTTGCTAGTTGTTAAATTAGGTCTTTTGGATTCCTTGAATAAGTCTCTGCTAAGTCAAACATGTTGAAAAAAACAGTGTTGCATACATAAAAAAAACGAGTGAAATATGTGGTATCAGTGTGTCTCTTACAGAGGCAGCCACCATAACCTAACTTAACATCCTTTTAGGCCGAATTAAAAAAATGTTGGACTTTAATTCTTCTCGCTGTTTCTTTCTGCTGGTAACACTAAAGTTAGGGTTGTGAGCTCGAATAACGATTCTAAAATATAGCAAACTGCTGGAATTAGATCTATTGAAAAGATTTTGAAAATTTTTGACAGCATCCATTCATATCTAAAATAGTCACCGATACATGTACGGTCTGCTCTCCACATTTTACGGCGCTGAAATTAACTGCGACTGGGAATTTTCGAGTAAAGTTTCCTGAAGTGATTATGAGTGTCCCTTTTTTTAGACGATAGCAATTGGGGAAATAGGGACTAGAAGATTAGATTAAGTAGCAATGACAGTGGAATATCTAAGACAATTCAGCTCTGGATATTCCTAACTTTATGTGGAAAAATTTTGAGAAGAGCTGTTAAGTAGTTTTAATATTTGTCAATTCTGCAAAAGAAATTTTGAAATGATCTAATTGCAGTCTTCGTATTTTATGGCTGCCCGATCTACTTAAAGTTGGTGTGATACATATTTTCAAAGTCCTCTCGAACTTCCAATGCACTTACAGTTTTTGAGTTCGAAAACTTGTTCCATGATGCACATGGATCATTTGATGTAATTTTGAATATTATTTTCGATTCATTGTGTAATGTTATCGAGTTTAATATTTGGAAAATTCTACTAACCCTTCAGGTGACAGCAATGAATTTAAATGTTAGAAATAGTCTCAAACTCACAGGTCACCGGTTAATGGCTTATTTATTCAAATTGAAAAAATTTTCTGAAAAAAATTTATGAATCCATTTGAATATTAACAGTGATGAGAGTTTAGCACAATAAAGCTTTATTTATTATTTATTTATGTTCATTCTAATAGGCTATAAAATTCAATTCTGGCGTTTAGTATAAATTTAGTTAATTCAGATTTATGGTTTTTATTTGAACTCTTTAAATTGGAATTTCAATTAACTATCACAAAAACTATTCAAATGTTGTTTGAACATAAATTAGTTTTATAAAGTGTAAGTTGACGTTAATAACAAACAGTTTAATTTTATACTTTTTATTATTTTGAGAGGCTGGGACTGCCAACTTCAGATTACTTACTCAATTAAATAACGTAACAACCCGTTTCTCTTGGCGCACACCAAGAGTTGATAACTTGATCCTTCCACTGGAGAACTTGAAATTTACTCCACTCAATCTGTTTTTTAGTTTTTGAATTGTTAAGTTTGTTGCTACTTCACAAAACGTTCTTTATTGTTTATTGTTTGAATTTTATTAATTTTATTAATTTAATATTTATAAAGTTGCATATCGAATAGTTTCAAGAGTTCTCCATCTATTCTACATTGCCATTAATTTTTTGTTTCAAAAGTTAATACAAACGAAAGAAATTTTAAAAGTCCGCCTAACATACTGAAATCACTTATTTCCAGCATTGAAATTTTAGTATTTTCCCATGTGCAAAATTTTTCGCATGTTCGTAATTAAGTGTTGACATAACATTTGACATTAGGCCCACAACGCTCGAATGCGGAAATCCTGCCAAGCTAATCCTCAATGCCCGAGAGGCCATTTGGAAAATTTCACCATTAAATCAAAGCACACATCAATTATTCCCGCATCGTTCATTTTTCCCACACGATCCCATTCATTTGGTCGTCGTCAGTCAACGTGGCAGTTCGGTGGCTTCAACTGACGCTGACGCTGACTCTTGACTGGTCCACCGAGTCCACAGTTAAACCTTTGCTTGTTGTTTGACCTGGTCGCGAGTTGCCGTTGATTTGGATTTCCCACATAATCACCAAACGTTCGCCCACATTGTCCACTGTCATTGTTGGCGTTTTATGTTTTTATGACGCGCGTTTGACAAAGTGAAGTTGCATGGCCCCCCAAAAACAATAGGACACACACACTTTGAAACGTCTAAAGTAAAGTCAGGCACGCCCCGAAGTTACCTGCGCAGCTTCATTTGTGTGCACAACAAAAACAACAACAACAAGCCAAAGAAGAAGCAGATGAAAATGGAAAAGATGCAGAAAAAGCAATCGGCTGACCTCACACAGCTGTGCGAAAAGTTTCTCTGCCTTTCCCGTTTAGTGCGAAACGGAAGGAATTCCCAATGGTCGGCGAGGTCTAGTCGAGATATTTCGCGCCGCATGACACAGCGCCCCTCATGTAACAGCTGTGCGCTGCGCTGCGCTGCGTGGCAAGTGGCATGAATCATTGTCATAGTGTCGCTGTTGTTGTTGTGTTTGTTGCTTTATTGCTTTTGCCCATTCATATCCAACGCAACGACAGCGGCCCGATGACGTCTTGACGGACATTTGGACGTCAGCGTGACAGGTTCGCCGCAGTATCGCATTTCTTTGACGCTCAACACACACATGTCAGTGTGTGTGTGTGTGTGTGTTTGTATTTTCTTTTTGTCTCAAATTTAAAATTAATAATTCCATTTCCGATGAGAACGTAGCAACAGCTCAATGGGCGGTGCGGCGCACAGCGGTTAGACGTTGCCTACCACTGCTACTGTGGCTATTATTATTGTTGTTGTTGTTGGTAACACACACTCACACGCATATAGATTAGATGCCACCGGCGCACAACGGAGCTTTAAGCATCTGGCCGTCCTTCAGTACGTAGCCGTATTCATTCCGCCCCCCCTCTTCCCCCTCAAGATTCTCGTATTTCATGTGATTTCTATTTACATTGTGTTTTCATTGTTAGTGTTGTTTTTGTATGCGCCCACAAAAGCCGTTTTGAAATTTCTTTCATTTTGTTGTTGTTTATGTCTTTTACTTCTTGTTCTTTCTCTTTCTCTTTGTATTTATATTTATTTAATGGTGCCAATTTGTCTACCTACCGTTTCCAATGTTTTTCCAACGTTTTGCCGGACGCGCTGTGCCTTTGTGCTCTGCCGTGGGCACAGCGACAGTGACACGTTGGCGCGCGCCAGAGCGAGAGGCACATATGTACACTCGCAGTGTGTTGCGTGAAAAGCATTTATAAGAAAGAATTCATGAAGGAATGCAGCGCGCCGTCATAAGCCGCTTTCTCGGCCAACTCTGGGTTCCGTGATCCGTGTTCAGTGTGTGTGTGTGCCCGGCAATGCTTATCTGCAGCGATCTTTGCTTCCTGCAAACCGAAAATCTCCCGGCTTTTGAACATATTTACTTGGGCTTGTCAGTTTATTTTCGCTGGCGTTTTATTTGCCGTTTAGCACTTTCGAGGTGGGATTTCAACGCAAGCGTACAAACACTGCACACCGCATCCGCAATTAGAGCAGCTGCCGTCCGGGATTTGCCTACTGATGCATGCGGCCGCATTGCCTTCATGAACTAACCATACACACACATGAAAATTGCGCCCCATTGTCGAGGCGAATTCTCGTTTCATTGCTACGAATTTCGTTTCTTTTGGACTGAAGAAATTCGCTGTGGTGTCGCTTGCGTCATTCAGCCGATGCTCCAGTTGGCTGCTGCTGACGTACACAACGAAAACCTAAATAAAAAATCGTCACCCACATGTTTTACACATTTCATAAAAAATCAACTAAATAAACGCAAAAGAAATGCGCTCGCGCCACAGACAGACAGACGGCATGACGAGCAGCTGGGCGACACCAGCGCGCAAAAGAAAGATTCAGTGCTAAGTTATGTTCCAAAGACGCACAGTCTGCGGCGACTGCTAGCCGTCTAGTTCATAGATCTTTAATCGATTTTTGTTGGTCGCAACAAGTTGTGGCATTGGGCAATGATTCCGCTGAACATTATTTAGTAGTATTGTGGCTTTAATATTTGTAATATTTGTATCTGTAATATTTGCATCTGGACAAAATTTCTTTCACCCGACTGCACTAAAACGACAAGAAGCCAATATATGGGGTGTTTTTTTTAGAGGTATAGAACTTCGAATTGAAATAAAACACAAGAAAATCGTTTTAATGTCCATCAATTTGGCTTTATTGGAAGGATAATTTTATGCCATTAATGTTTAAATATGATTTCGGGCATGTGGCCGCCGCGGCTGGCTCGAATAAAGCCAATTCTACAGGTCCAATTTTCAACCACTTTTTCGAGCATTTGGGGCCGTATGTCGGCAATAACGCCACGAATGTTGGCTTCCAAGTCCCCTAACGTTTCTGGTTTGTTGGCGTAGACGAGCGACTTCACATATCCCCAAAGAAAATAATCCAATGGTGTCAAATCACACGATCTTGGTGGCCAATTGACAGGTCCATTCCGCGAAATTATGCGCTCATCGAATGTTTCCTTCAATAAATCGATTGTGACGTGCGCTGTGTGGCATGTAGCGCCGTCTTGTTGGAACCACAACTCATCCACATTCATGTTGCGCAAAATCTTCCATAAAGTTGATGGACAAAGCTCCAATTGCTGTGCACGGTGGCGAATCGATTCATTCGGGTCCTCTTCAACATTTTGCTCTACAGCGGCAATTGTTTCTTCGGTGCGCACTGTTCGACGTCTCTGCGGATGCGTATTATCACATAGAGTAAACGTAGTGCGAAAACGACCCATGGTTAACCGAATTAATTGCTCTGATGGACGATTATGTCGACCATAAAATGGACGGAGCTTGCGGTAAACTTCGCGAACTGAACCATTATTTTCGAAATAAATTTGCACGATTTGCAAGCGTTGTTCTTTTGTCAACCTGTTCATGATGAAATGGCAAACCAAACTGAACATAAATGACATTAGAGTTGCCAGATTTGACCACAAAATGCCAGTTTTATCTCTATTCGAAAAACAAACCTCTAAAAAAAACACCCTATATAATACATATTTCTTGGCTATCTACACATATTTATTATAGATAGATTGCCTCGAGACGTTGCAATTCGGGCACGCAACGGATTGGTTGGGAAGTCAAAATATGTGGATTTCACATTACATCAGCGACTGCCATTCAAAAATCGATATAGAAAGGTACAGGGGCCCGTATTTAGAGTTAATTTCCAGCCTATTGTGATGTCATTATATTCTGTGAAGATGTAAAACTTGTCTATGTGAGACTCTTTTGTTTGATATGAACAATCTTTCGGGTTTCTTTCGCAGTCAAATCTCTGTCTAGCACATTCCTTAACAATACTCGATTGTAGTCCTTGGGTGATCAACAATATGGTTCGTGGTCTGTTGATCTCACTAGATCAATCAGATATCTGCAGATCGGTGTAGTTAGAGCACTAATGTGATGCACTATGCTGCCAACCTAAACAACCAAAACAAAATCATCATCAACTACAATAACAATGCTACTTGCTACATTGCTCACTCTCAAAGTAGTTCCATCTAAGGTGCGTTCTAGCACATCGCACAGCATTGCCGCAGTGAGTGAGTGCCAAAGAGCCGCGCCGCCGGCACGTTTTCCTCAGACACACTACTCCCCATTGGCCCCAGTCAAGTCCAAAGCACTAAACTGCACTGCACAGGGCTCGGCTGCTTGCTGCAAAAATCCAAAAGCAGCGGCGAAAAAGTTCGTCTCTAAACATTTACAACAACTGTGGAATTTGTTGCGTCGAAACAACACGCAACGGCGGCGGTGGCGGAATACAAATCGTAACATTACGCTGCTGCCGGCGGCCCCCTGCTTCCGATGCCGATGCTCGTACAGCCAGTCGTCGAAATTATGTCGAGGAGCTGAGTACTCGTGGGTGTGGCAGGCAGATCGGCGAGTTACTGCTATTTGTTTGTGTGGCGTCTGCACGGGCAATGCGCAGCGCTGGCGTGTACAGTGCGTTCAATGAAAAATGCTCGCCTAATTTATAATAAAATTATTTATGAGGCGCTTTAAAGTGTTTGCGGCGCTGTCGTTACTTTTCTATGGACTTTTTTGGGTTGTTGTTGTTATTTAGTTCAGTTTTGATTTTGTTTTTGATTTCTGGCATCACGCACTGGTTGCGTTGGTTGTTGCGAATGCAGTTCATCGTTGGTCCACTATGCTTTCAGTTATTGTTGTTGCTATGGGTTTTTGGCACTTTTGAACTTGAATATCACCAAAGCGATGTACATTTTTCATTACTTGACAGATTGACGGTAGATATAGAGAATACTAGCAGGGCCAAAAATCAATTTCTTCTTAACCCTCTCTTGATCCCGTCAGATTTTTATGAAAAAAAACTTATCTAATTATTTCTTATTTGAAGTGCTTTCACCATATTCGAAGTCAATTGGCGCATACAATTATGTTTCTTCATACAAACTCTTAACCCTTGGGTTACCCCTTTAAGTTTCAAAAACATGAAACTAACCAATTTGCAGTTAACCAATTTAAGTTTTTAAATAAATAAAAATAGCAAATAAATTAATAAAAGTAAATTTCTGATATTCCGCTTAATGTAAACAGTTTCACATTTGCCAAACTATTCTTACATGGCAACCCTGCTTTCATCAATCTATTCTTATAACCCGAACACATTCAAGACGGCAGCAACACGGCCACACAACTTTAAGATGGCGTCGTCTTCAACCATCGCCGTGTAGTCATCCACTTGATTACAATGAAAGCTCCAGACACATCGTTAGAATTTGAAAATATGATTATTTTCAAATTCTGTGGTATTTGCACACTCCCTCTACTCATTCATCTATAACCATTTTATTGTTCAGTCAATTCAAAACAAATGGCAATGGAACTAGCGAATTTTAACTGAAATACTAACAAACTTGTAATTGTTGTTCAAAGCTCACCGAAGAAGTAAGAAGAACGCAATTAAAAATATACGTTTTGAATCATTAATGCCAATGTTGCCTCTAGTTTTGTCGCCTGCAACAACAGAGAATAGTTCTGAGGTTGATGACAGCGACAACTGCGGTCGGTGTTCGTGTAGCCATGCAGTCGTCCAAAGTAATCGTCTTCAGCGAAACCCTATGATTCTATACTTTGACTGATGGGTTGTGTCGCTGCCGTCGTCCATGTGTTCGGAGCATTAATAAAGTTTCCAGTGGAAGAAGTATCACACTTCATTACAATACCTCAACTCTGATAGCTTTAAGTCCACTTGCGTAACTTACGCAAACGAGTTCACAAAAAAAGTTAAGTTTTTTTTCAAATTTTAGCGTCATGCATACAGGATGAATGAAATCGTGCGCTTACGCTCCAGTATGCAGCAATACGCATGCGCGTTCATACATAAATACATATCTGCCAAAAAGTCGCTCTGTCTATCTGTCTGTAAGCGTAAAAGGCGGCTACCGCTGATTGCGTCCGAAAGATTTTAGTGAATGAAATCTATTGGCCAACAACGATAACAACAAAAGCAACAACAGCAGCGCCTACCAACAACTACGCAATTTCGGGCCGCTTTTTTTGTGTCATGCTTCATTTTATCTTTTGAGTAGTGTTAAATTAATGAATTGATTTTTCAACTCGAGATTTGGCACTCACTTACCGCTCATTCATGACAAGCACACACACACACACAGATGCCTACATGAATATGAATTGGTATGGAGCCGTGGCTAAGACGCGCGTCTAGACGTGCAGACGTGCGGACGGATAGCCGCACGGATGGACAGACGAACGGCCGAGCGGATGTCTGGCCGGCAGTGGAGGCAGCCAGAGGAGGTGTTAAAACGCTGTTAACTCATTTTGAATAAATGTGTGCGCGCCAGCTGATACACAATCGCCAACAGCAACAACAGCGACCAGAACAGCCCAACAACAATAACAATAACAGTAACAGCGCCAAATTTCAGTTGGAGACAACGTGCGGCCTGATGACGTGATTTGTCTAAATAATGTGTTTTCTCCTTTTTGTTTTTCTTTTTTGCTTTATTTGCGCTCGTTTCGTAGTTGTTGTTGTTGTTGTTGTGGCTGTTTGATTTTTGGCTTGATTTAAAAAAAAAAAAAACATTTGTGAGTGGTTAATTCAGCAATAAAAGGAGCCGAGACGCCAACTGTGGCAGGCGGCCAGCGTCGCCGACTGTCTGCCGCGCTGCAAAACTATCCGAAATGGCCAGTTTGGCGGTCGCAGTCGTCTGTCATTTGTGCGCTAAACTGCAACGTTTTCGCCGCAGTGCTGCCTGCTGCCCTGTCCGCCCGCTGCGCTCCAACCAGGTTTTCAATTTGCGCCCAGGTTTGACTTAACTTTCCATACATTTTGTTTTTGCGAATTGGCGTTAAATGCCGTCTGATTTATGGCCTTTTTATTTTTCGACTTGTTCTTCGTCCGCCTTCGCTCGCTCGCGCCTCGCACACACTTTTTCATTCATTTAATTGGCATTTGTTGGCTACAGCCGGGCTTTGCATTGTGGGTCTTGTGTTGTTGCTGTTGTTATTGCATTTTGGCCAAAACGATTTAAGCCATTTTTGGCACTAAGAGGCGTCTTTTACATGTTTGGCGTTTGCGCCTCCGCGGCGACGGTCGCGCTGTCACGCTTCACTCTGCTGCAAGCCACGCCACGCCACGCCAGTCGCTCCGCGCATTTTGTTTGTTTGTTCGTCCGTCTGTCCGTTCGTCCGTCGGTTCTTTCGTGTGCTTATTTGCTTAGCGCGTTTGTTTGTTTGCCTGTTGGTGGTTGGCTGACTGGCTGGTGGTTCGACTGGCATGTGGGCAGAGGAAGCACTAAATGCCCACAAGGTGTCAAATTGCAGCAAACTTTGTTGCGCGCTTTTCCGTCGCGCTCTCCACATTGCGCCTTCTATCCGTCTGTCCGACTGACTATTTTCACATTTACTTTGTTGTTTGTAGTTTTGTCATTTGCGTTCAACGCCTCGCAGTTGCATTTTAAATGAATTTATTTTCGTGTGTGCAATGCTGTCGTAGTGGTTGTAGTTGTTGTCTTTGTTGATTTTCGGCTTTTATTTCTTCATTATAAAAATGTCTTGTCTTCTTTTTTAACATTTCGTACAAGCAATTCCGCTCCAATTTTGTGCGACGCGACGTGCTTTTCGTACAAATGCGTCGCACCAACTCACACCATTCCAGTTGTTGTTTAGCAGAAAAAGACAAAAAATAACATTTCCGTTCCGTGCTATGTTCACTGCAGTGTTTCGGTAATAATGAAATAATGTCGTTTATAATACTAAAGCCGTTGGTGAAGTTGGGTACGCAATGACTTTGAGTCAATTTGACATTAGTGAAACCATCAAATACGTCGAAATGTTGCGTCTATAGTGGCCACTTAAAAAGCTGGCGGTAGTTCTTAGATAGCTCCAGGACATGCCCATAAGATCCTTAGCTTCTTCATCCAAAGAAGAAGTGTTATTTCGAAAACATTCGAAAAAAGTTACACATTAGGAGTGATGTGACTCAACTTTTTGAGACTTTTGTATTGTTATGGGCCCATGTCAAGTCTTAAAGTCGGATAGTAGCCACAACATTCGAAAAAGTGACGAATTAGAAGTGATGTGACTCAACTTTTTGAAACTTTTGTATTGTTATCTGCCCATTTCAAGTCTTAAAGTCTGATAGTAGTCAAAACATTCGAAAAAAGTGGCACATTAGGAGTGATGTGACTCAATTCTTCGAGTTTTTTGTATAGTTATGGGCCCATTTCAAGTCTTAAAGTCGAATAGTAGCCTAAACATTCAAAAAAGTGGCATATTAGGAGTGATGTGACTCAATTCTTGGAGTCTTTTCAAGTCTTAAAGTCGGATAGTAGCCAAAAAATTCGAAAAAGTGACAAATTAGATGTAATGTGACCCATTTCTTCGAGTCTTTTGTTTTGTTATGGGACCATTTCAAGTCTTTAAGTCGGATAGTAGCCTAAACATTCAAAAAAGTGGCACATTAGGAGTGATGTGACTCAATTCTTGGAGTCTTTTCAAGTCTTAAAGTCGGATAGTAGCCTAAACATTAAAAAGTGGCAAATTAGATGTAATTTGACTCAATTCTTCTAGTCTTTTGTTTGGTTATGGGCTCATTTCAAGTGTTAAAGTCGAATAGTAGCCTAAACATTCAAAAAAGTGACACATTAGAAGTGATGAGACTCAATTCTTGGAGTCTTTTCAAGTCTTAAAGTCGAATAGTAGCCTAAACATTAAAAAAGTGGCAAATTAGATGTAATTTGACTCAATTCTTCTAGTCTTTTGTTTGGTTATGGGCTCATTTCAAGTGTTAAAGTCGAATAGTAGCCTAAACATTCAAAAAAGTGACACATTAGAAGTGATGAGACTCAATTCTTCGAGTTTTTTGTATAATTATGGGCCCATTTCAAGTCTTAAAGTCGAATAGTAGCCTAAACATTAAAAAAAGTGGCTTATTAGGAGTGATGTGACTCAATTCTTGGAGTCTTTTCAAGTCTTAAAGTCGGATAGTAGCCAACAAATTCGAAAAAGTGACAAATTAGATGTAATGTGACCCATTTCTTCGAGTCTTTTGTTTTGCTATGGGCCCATTTCAAGTCTTAAAGTCAGATAGTTGCCATTCATCCTTAAATTCTTAGTATGAGTGGTTCTTGATTCCCATAAAAATACTTATTTTTGCGCAGGAGATATAAATCTGATCTGCATGAACACTAATGAAACAATAAATATCGGATTCGTATCTGCTGAAACTAGTCCTGTTGGTGTAGTTAATCGGAACTAACCTTTTTTCGCAGGACGCATACATCTTCATGAATACTTTTTAAACCACCAGCATTTGGTGAATTGAATTCTGTTTTGTTTGTTTTGAAGGGTTAAAATTAACTCGAGCCAAACGCCACTCGGCACTATAATAATTTTATCAATCAATGCTAAATTGTATCGTGGACACAAAGTTTGTGAAATTTGTCGCTGATTTTTCACATTCCTCATATTTTCAAATGCATTTTGCTAGCACGTTTTCCCATTAAAATTTATTTGTTGATGCATGATTTGTTGTGTGTCAATACGGCGATATAGTCACCAAAGCTTCAACACAAAGTTCATTGACTTTTTAGCAGTTCTACTAAGGTGAAAACAGCAAAAATAACAACAACAACTACAACCACTTGTTAGCTATTCATACATATTTGATTTTTAGTATTTGTGAGTAAGAAGTTGTGTTGTGCTGACTTGTTGTTAGTTGTGTGCTGTGTTTGCTGCATTTATTTGTTGCTTTTGAAGTAGTAGTTGTTGTTGTTGTTGTCTAGCAAAGCCACCTACTACGTTGAGCAGTCAAGTGGCCAGCAGACAGGATGTGCGTATCCAAGCCCACATGCTGACCGTCGACAAGCGCCCAAGCACGACAACAGTGCGCCAAACGGCCAGTCAGCCACACAAACAAACAGACACACGCATGAACGTTGTACAAGTTTAAGTGCGAAAATATTGATTTTAATGGCCAACCTAATGTGCACAAACACAAACACACACCCACATACATAGACATTTGTACTTATATTTGTTCATGTATATATGTGGTTATTGTATGTACATATATGGAAATTGACAACATGGCAGAAATGGCAAAAGCGCTTTAATGCATTCTCCCAGCTGCAGCAGCAACGGAAGAAGAAGAAGAAGCAGCAGTAGCAGCGATAGCAAATGTTTTAATAAAACTTGCCCACCAAAAGTCACTAATTCTAATGGCTGCGATAACAATTGGTTGTTGTTGTTGCTTTTCGGTTCATGCTTAGCCTCACATTATTTGCCACATTCTTGCTGTGCATTGATTATCAAAGTGCAACAATCTTTTGTCTTCTCATTTAAATTCCGACTATTGCAAATGCAAAAGCAAAATTTTGCGCTATTAACCCATTAAACACTGTCAAAATTCTGTCAAAATTTTGCAGAGTTTTTGTTTGAACATAAATACTTTGAAAAATTGTTCAGTACAAATAAAAAAATGAAAAATTCTGCAGCATTATGGCCAATTTCCTGTTACATTTATACGACACAACCGCTTAATGGGTTAAGGCGGGATGCAGCGCAGCAAATGGTGAAGCAACAGAAACATTTTATTTGAGCGTTTCGTCTACTGATCCGATAGGCATCTCGCAGACAGGACGGCACATTTTGGGCAGCTAGCCGCGCACTCACAACCCGAGCGCGCAGCAATCTGTGCCACAGGCGCAACGTGCAACGCCCGGCGACACGTAATTGTGGTCAACTCGTTGCAGTTACTATTGCTGCTGCTGCTGTTGCTGTTATTGCTGTCGTATTTGTTGTAGTTGTGATTGTTGTTGGTTTTATTTAGGCGCTGCTATTTTCGAAATTCCTCATTACTGGCCGCCGCCGAGCGCGTGACTCACTAAATGCGCCCGCGGCGGCGCAATTTGCCGAAAGTTTGCCAGACACTTTGCTGCATACATTATACTGTTGTTGTTGCTGTTTGGCCGAATTGTGCTGCAATGGTTAGCAAGCGAATAGCTTGCGATATTTTCAAATTGTCTGCTGACCTTTTCACCTCTTTTCAACACCTTCTAAAAATAGTCAGAACACTCGTCAAACTGTCTGTTTGTTCGCTCGCTCACTCACGTTGGTCGCGGTTTTTCGTTTGGCCAAATTTGCAGCTGCCGTTGTGCTCATACGGCGAGCAGCTGCAAGTTGCATGTGATGTGACGTGCTGCTAATTAGCAGTGACAAAGCAGCAACTACGACGACAACAACAACAACGACCCAAAGTGGGTGTGTTTAGGCAGCTGACGGCGGATGTCACTTGATTTGAAGCTCGCACGCCGCCAAACTGACCGCACACCACCCACAAAAGGCCGGCGATTGTGCTCCGTCGCTGGCAAAGCGACAGGTGTGTGTTTTGTGCCAGTCAGCCGATCGTGTCGCTTCACACCTTCGACCGCCCCCCGTCGCTTCTTCATGGCTATTTTTGATGGTCCAAAAATAGATCGCAGACAATGACAACAAGCAGCCTGAAAGTCTTCGTTGAGTGACACCGATGAGTCGTTCGGTGCGATTAGCGAATGTCAACGGTGGAGCTGGCGTGATTAATGATGCTGCTGATTGCAATCGCCAATGGACGATCCAGTTGGCGCTCGCGGCAACAGACGCGAAGTGGTTCAAGTAGTATGCGGACTGGGTCGTCGGACTGATCTGAACATTGAAACACTAAACAAAAATCAAAAATTCTTAGTGGTCATTCCGAGGTCCATTGTGGGCTTCTTCATAGAAGAGACATTAGTTCAATCTAGAAATTTTATTCACTTTCACTTCTTCATGAAGCTAAGTGAATGCGGTAACTGTACTTTCCCCGAATTGTTGATAAGTAGCAACTTGACTGATTTTTGGACTCAGATTACGCAACAAGATTTTGCAAGACAAGGTTGGTGTATTGCATTTTGGCATCGTCACTCATTGTATGTACAGTGAAACCCGGCTAAGTATCTACTACACTTAAGTAAACAATATTTGTACGCTTAAGTACTCAAACCTACTTAAGTACTCCACCTACTTAAGTACTTCGAAATGTTTACATTTATAGTTGAGTCACTTAGCCGGGTTTTACTGTACACCAAATCGGCCAAGAGCTGCGCGCAGACGCAATCTAAACCTTTGTGTCAGCATCAAATTGTATCTGCTAAATTGTAAATTATTTGTGCAATGTTTTTCATGTGCAATTCGTCTTTCTTTTTTTTGTTGTTTTTTTTAGATTTGTTTTTGTTTAATTTTTCGTTTTGCTGAAATCGTATTTTTACTCTAACCATGTAGCAAAGCTGTTAATTGAATTTTAATTGTTGAAAACTTTTAATTTGCAAAATACAACAACAATTATAATTATCATTGCAACAGTCGGTAATGGCCAACAAAATTGCAAAGTGGCAGATTTTCGCTATAAAAATGTTTGCAATTTAAAAATGAAAAATTTGTCTATGGTTTTTATGTACTTGTGTATGTGTGTCTGTGTGTGTGTGTCTTAAAACTGTTGTTGTTATTGTTGTTGTATATTTATTTTTCACATTCATCATCGACAAGCGGCAGCGAATTGTTGGCAGCAGACAGCAACATGGGGCTGCAATCGTTTCGAGATTTATTTATTTTTATTATTTTCTTAACTTGACAAGGCAACAACAACAATAATCAGAACAACAACAATAACGACAATATCAATTAGGAAATGTTCAGGAAAAGTCAAGTGATTCGTGGGCCAAAGATGCAGCAATTTATGGCATAAAGCAGCACGTGAGAATGGCCAAAAGTGATATTAGTTATATTTGTTGTTGTTGTTGTTTTATTTGTATTATTTAGTTTCTTTTAGTTTGGGCAAAATTGCTTTCAACAAATAAGACTTTAAAAGCACTACAGACTAATATTTGGTGGCATGACAGTGACTTTATTAACAATAGCAACAACAACAGTAGCAACGTTGAGGTCAACAACAACAACAACTACAAGAACATCTCATCTATTACACCGTGCGACAAAAATTAAAAAAATGCTTCACACCGGAAAAACATCCATATGCGCGTTAAACTAGAGACCAAACATAGTAATACTGCGTACTCAGTTTTTTATTTCTACATCCTTTGTCCTTTTAAAAGGACTTCAAAATTTTGAAGGGGATAAAAAATAAAAAAAATATAAAAAATACTTAACCTAGTTAGAATATGGCGATATGTATATCAAATAAAAGAGAAAAGGCTCAAGAATTTAAATAAAATCGATTTTTTATCTATTTGTAAAAACAGGATATGAAAAAGGTCCTTGAAAATTTATATAGAATTTTCTTGAAAAGTAAGTATGTTAAAACCCAAAATCTCCTTGATCATGTGTCAAAATTTCATTATTCTCGCTTCATTGATTTTGTATCTTTTTATTATTTAAAATACTGATACTCAAATAAATTAGAATTTTTGTACTTCATTAGAATTGCAGCTTCCGCCTTTTTTAATAACTTTCGAACTAATAAAGTTAGAGTAATGAAATTTTGACAAGTGATCAAGGAGATTTTGGGTTTTAACATAGTGACTTTTCAAGAAAATTCTATATAAATTTTCAAGGATATAAAGGATTAAAATTTTCAAAGGACCTTTTTCATATCCTTTTTTACAAATAGATCAAAAAATCAAATTTATTAAAATTTTTGAGCCTTTTCTCTTTTATTTGATATACATATCGCCACATTCTAACGACTTTAAGTATTTTTTATATATTTTTTATTTTTTATCCCCTTCAAAATTTTGAAGACCTTTTAAAAGGACAAAGGATGTAGAAATTAAAAACTGAGTACGCAGTATTACTATATTTGGTCTCTAGTTTCACGCACATATGGATTTTTCCCGGTGTGAAAAATGCTGTCGCACGGTGTTAGCACTTGCAAGTCGGCACGTTCGCGCGTCACATTGCGCTTTGAGCATTGCTCAGTTGTTTGCTAACAACAACAACAACCATAACTATAATTAATATAGGAAATAGCAACAGCAACAACATCAGTCAGCACACCTAAACACAGTGTCGACATTTCCGCAAAAGCCAAACAAAGTGCTCGAGTATATTTTAATTAGATGAATCGCGCCAGTCAGCGGCGAGCGACGAATGCGAGCGCGTGCACGAGTGTGTGTGAGCGTGAACGCGAGTGAATGGGAGGAGGACGTGCGATCGAGCCCCCCTTCGTGTCGCGGACAAGCATGTGACTCTGCTCAGTTTGCCTGTTGTTAAGTGCTTTCATTACTTGTTGTTGTTGTTGTTGTAGAGACGTCGACATGCAAAGCCGAAAGCGCAAACATTTTACTTTGATTGACAAATTTGCACGCAAATGGCAAATTGACGAAATACAGCTGCAGTTTTAGTCACTTCCGCAGCTAATCTCGTTCGCTGGCCGATTGTCTGCCGATCCATTCGACTGACAGATCAGTTGCATGCAAAGCTGAGTGGTTGCCGACTGGCGGCAGTAACTTTTTAATTACCTGTCAAAGCAGCCAACGCAACGAAAGCTTTTATGCATTATTTTTTGCTTTTTTGAAATTCGAATTTTTATATTTTTGCTGCACGTTTTCAACTTCGGATAACTAAGCGCTGCTCGTAAATTGCAGCGGAAGTGAGCCAGAACCTTAAACAATAATTTTAATTAATTGAATTTCCTTTTCTCTAAATGACAGCATGCCATAAAATTTTGTTATTTGCGCAAAAGGCACATTTTAGTATTTTCAGTATTTTCTTAAATAATTAAAAATGCCAATTTCGCTTTGGAAATATTTCTGAAAAATAAACGCTGTTAGAATGTGTGGCTTTCGCTTCTCTTCTATGAATGTGATTTTCTTCCATGCGACTGTTGTATAGACTTGTTTCTTCTTTGGCTTCTTTTATGAGTTTTGAAAAGACTCGTTTGTGTCTTCACTTCTTCTATAATTTCTATGCATTGGTTTTATAAAGACTTGGATTTCTTTGCAACCGTAAAGGATTTCACTGACTGAGTTTACTAACAATTTTGCTGCTGTGTAGCTGTCATATAATCATTCACTTTGACCTGAAAATAATTTATCACCTCACTTCACTGTGCTTTATGGCCGGCGGCCACACAAAGCCTGTCATAAATTGTCAAAAATTTCACTCCAATCACACAAATTGATCTCTTGCCAAAGCAAACACTCATGCGCACATATTTACACACCCTTCAATGCAGTTCCCCCCTATAACTGTGGGGGCAATTCAATTAAATATTTGAACGCGCACAAGTCCAAATGTCAACATGTTTGCTTCTATTTCAAATTGTAAATAATATCTAATAACGCCAACGAATAGTGTAGCAAATTAAATAAAAAATAAATGAAAAATTGGTGCATTGCACCGTCGCCCGGCTGTCCATAAATCAAACGCAGCCTTCTATGGCCGAGCCGAGTGGCGGCTGGCGGCTGTCGGCATGTGATCTCGATCGATGATCGGCGCACTATCGATTGCCCCAAACGTCAACAAATGCACTCTTCACGCTGTCGCTTTTATGGAGCGCGTCTTGGCAAACACGAGGCGGACGGAATGGGTGCACACAAGTAGCGCCAGTCAGCCTAATACAAACATTCACTTTTTGCCTGTGGGGTCGCTCATACAGTGTCATTTTATTTTCATTCCATTTTTTTTTTTAATTTTCATTTTATTTGCCAGTTAAATTATTGGCCGCGTTCTGAGTTTGATTGCTTGAAAAATGTGTCTTAATGCCGAGAGAATTAAGTAAATATTTACCAAGTGGTGTGTTGCATGCACTGTCGATGTACAAAAATAGGAATCTTATAGAGTTGGGACCATTTGTAGTATCGTAATGAAATTTGTCAAAAAAGACTCTTGCAAATAAGGAAAATTAAAAAATAAAGCCATAATTTCTTAATTATATTAAACCAAACTCTCGTAATTATTTAACTGGATCCATTGTCGTATGTCACATTTGCTCCTTCCATTCATAACCAGTCGTCCCTACATTATGCAGTCTGGAGCCAGCCAGAAGCACCAAACACCGAGTTTCCAGATACACTCAATTCTACTTGATCGCTAAAGGCCCAATGGGGTTCATGCGAGGACTACTGGGTCAGCTAGTGAACAACCCTGTTCTTACCCTGACGCCTATAACCTTTGTTTGACTTTCCATATTAGTAAAAATTTTAGTCTAGAGAACAATGGAACTGTTGCTCATTGTATTAGTGCTCTGACAGGATGTTTCTAATGGAGAATGAGTCATTGGAACTCGAACTGCCTGGCATAGGCACTGCGCTTTAAAAAACCAACGGATCCGCCAAAAGAGATCCAGAGTCTCTGAGAAACTTGATGTACCCTGACGCCCAGAAACTTGGTTCGACTTTCCATATTAGAAAAAATTAATGTCTAGAGAACTATGTATCTGCTGCTTACTTTATTAGTGAATGAACAGCCTAGAGACTTTCCAGGCACATGTGCCTGGGCAGGCTGATTCTAACAGAGGATGAGCTACGGGAACTCGAGCTGAGAGATCCAGAGTCTCTGAGAAACTTAATGTCAAACGTTGACCACAGAACCACCCAACGATGGATGATCTACTTCAAGTAGCAGCGAGTCCCCCAGCGAGTCTAAGTGCCTGTGTCGACAATAATAATAGCAAAAATTATTACACTCTTAATAATAAATCCAAGCTCGCTGTCAATCACATAAGTTCACAAGCAGACAAATAATATACTATATTTTAATTTCGTCCTCTACTCATCACATCCATTGAACCAATGCGCCGAGTTGGTCTCACCGACGCCCTCGAATCAGCACAACGTCGCTCAACACGTCAAGTCCACTACGAGTACGGTCCACAAGCGGTCGAGCTGGCTGATTGACAGTTCAACACTCTCAGCTGTCAAATTCATCAAAATAAAATTATGATCTCTCAACTGCTGCGACTTCGTGTTGTTTTATAATTTGTTTGTGTTAGTAATTGTTGTTCTTTTTGCTGTTGGTTTGTTTACAAAAATGCATTCGTACTATTTTCAACACACTTTTCACATTATTCATGCAATAATTGAAACTGAAATGAAAGATTTTTTAATCGATAAAAAAACTTCTATAAGGCAAACAAAGAAAATGCTTCGAAAGAATTGAAAAGCAAGGCGCTGTAATAAATCGATGGCCGCATGACTCAAAGCGCCAAATCGAAAATATCTCGAACGCCCCCGGCTCCAAGTGCCAAAATAGCAAAAGCAGACAAGTTATGCGAAGAAGTAGTCGATGACGAAGAAACGCTGAAGAATTCAGCATAAAAGCATTTTTCGAAAACTAATAAATTCACGCTTTAAAAAAAAAACAACAACATTCACAAGAAGAAGAAGCAGAAGAAGAGTGATGTGTGGTGCGGAAAAGAAAAGCATGCAAGGGGCGACGGTGGACAACATCGGGCGCTGTATGAGCTGTGCTTTTCGTTGTTGTGGTTGTTGTTGTTGTTGTAGTCAGGCGCTACGATTGGCTCATTGCGACTGTTGAAAGGTTAATTTTGTGGGCGAACGTACAGCTGCGGCTGTCTGGTGGCGCGCATGACCGACCGTCTGTTCGTGGTCACGTCGGTCTCCGGCTCCGTGGCGGTGTCCGTGTCGATGGCTGTGTGCATGGTTTTTGAAATACATAAATAATTTTGCGTGTCTGCTGTTGGTGTTTTTTCTTTTAAATTTCAATTAATTTAAGCTGGCAGCAACAACGAAAATTATTAGTCAAAGCAAAACACAACAAACACAAAAACAACAACGGCACACTAAAGCAGCGAACAATATGCAAAAAACACCAAACATCTAAAATATTCGCCATTTCTTTGTGACGGCCAACATAGCGCACCAGCAACAATTCCACACAACAACAATAACTAAAACATTATAGAAAAGTCGTGTCGTATTCGAACAAAATGAGAGCGAGCGCATTTTTTCGAACGAAAAAGCATAAACTAGCCAAGAATATGGCCATAGTTGGCCCCTGGACTTAACCTCAAAATCTGTTTTAAAAACGCTTAAGCTTTATTGTGCTACATTTATATTTAACGTTTCTTTGTTGTTTGTGCTTTTTTCATTTGTATTGATAAATTTGTTTAATTTTTTAATGCCAATTTTTCTCATTTTTCCTGAATTTACTGTTCCTTTTTTTAAATTGTTGCAGTTTTTTCAGATTTTTGTCTTAATTTATTAAATATTTTCTTAATATTTTTGTTATGGATTTTTTGAAGTCTTGTTTTTCTTTTGCATTTATTCTATTTTTTTTGTGCGCAGAATTTTTTTCTTTTGTGCTGACCCAAGCAATTCAATTTTAATTAAGTTTTGTGCCTTATGCTGCCAGTGTTGTTGCTTTTTATTGTTGTTGGCACTACAAGAAGCCCACAAACGCCAGTAAAGCGCGCACAACGGCGCTAACAATTTTGTATTTTTTTTTTGGAGTTATTTAATTTTATGGTTTTTATGTTGCGCGTATGTTGTGCCATTTCAATCGTGTATACAATTTTGCAAATTGGGTTGTTGCGGGGGCGATGGCGATGGCGGCGCGTGCGCCATTTCGATATTTTGTACAAAAAATTAGTAATTTTTTTATTAATTTTATTGCTAACTGTGAAACATATGGAAATATTTTTTTGTTTTAAATAAATAAAGAAGGAAGTAATGGCTGGAATGTTAGAAATTCCAGCAGCAGCTGCCAACGTGCAGAAAGACTAATGCATTGCACTAACAGCGTAAGAATCGAGAATTCAGTTTCGCATCGACTAACACTGAGACAGAAAATTAGATCTTTCTCGTGGCTTCGATTTTAGATATCAGTTGTTTTCCCATTTTATTCTTCTTCTTCTTCTTCTTCTTGACTGGCACGACAGCCCGATTACGAGACTAAGGCCTAGATACCCGCAACCATCCGTGTTGTGCGTGCGAATTTGTACAAGGTTGGAAGGGACCTACAGTTTTATGCCGATTCCGAACGGCGAGTTGGGAGCTTTTTCATAGGCAATATTACTCTCAGAGGTTTGCCATTTCCTGCTGAGAGGACAGCCGCCGAAAGAAAAATTTTAGTTTTTCTTCTTTTTTTCGGTGTTAGCAGCAACGGAGTCTTGAACCTGGGTTCGAGCATCGCATTTGACTCGCGGCCCAACGCACTAGCCAGCTGAGCTACGGCGGCTCTATTTTATTCAGGTCCGTTTAATTGAACTTAATTTTTAATTCAAATTTAACTCTTTACTTTTTTTCATTCATCATTCAGTTCAGAATCGAGTTAAAATGTCTAATTCAATTCAGTTTGATCCAATTCCACTCAATTCAATTCAGTCAAATTTAAACAAACTGAATTAATTTAATTTTAATTCATTTTGTTTTAATTAGTTAATTCAGTTTACTTTAATTTAGTTTAATTTAATTCTCAATTGTTCCAAATTATTTCCAAATCAATTTAATTTTATACGCTCGGTTCAATTAAATTCATATTAATTCATTAAATTTTAATCCACTTTATTTCAGTTTAACTCACATATCTTAATTAATTTAACGAAATTCAATTGAATTGCCTTCAATTTAGCACAATTGAAATAAATTTTTTTCCAATAAAATAAATAAATGTTCATATCTTAATTAATTTAACGAAATTCAATTCAATTGACTTCAATTTAGCACAATTTAAATAAATTCTTTTCAATTCAACTTGGAAAAATTTAAGCACATTCGATTTCTTTTCGATTCATTTAATTTCAATTCATTCATTCATTTAGTTCAGTTGAATTTAGTTCAATTTCATTCAGTTTAGCTCAATTCTTTCTAATTCAGTTCAGTTTGATTCAATTCCATTCAATTAAATTCAATAAAATTTAAACAAATTGAATTAATTTTAATTAATTTAACTTCAATTCTTTTTATTTCAATTCATTCATTATTTATTTCATTAATTTAGTTTAATTTAGTTAAATTAAATTCAGTTTTTCAGAATTGAGTTATTCTTTCCAATTAATTTCAATTTTATTCGCTCGGTTCGGTTCAATTCAATTCAGATCAATATATTTAATTGTAATTCGTTTTGATTCATTTCAATTCAGCATAACCTACCTTAATTAATTAACTTACCTTAATTAATTAAACACACTCAGCTCATTTTAGTTCAATTCAGCTCAATTCAATTAGGTTCAACTCAGTTCCTTTTAATTCGATTAATTTCAATTTAATTCAGATAGGTTTAAGCAAATTCAATTCTCTTGGATTAATTTAATTTAAATTAATTTTAATTCATTCCTTCAGTTTCGTTCTGTTTAGTAAAGTTCAAATTAGTTTGGTTTAATTCAATTCTTTCTAATTCAGTTCAATTTTATTCTTTCGGTTTGGATAAATTTAAATCAATTTATTCAATTGTAATTCATTTTAATTTACTTAATTTCAATTTAATTTATCTTAATTTAGTCACTCATACAGTTAAGTTCAATTCTATGAGGTTTAATTCAATTAATTTCAATCCAATTCAATGCAATTAATTTAAATTTAAATCAATTTTATTCAATTCAATTCATTTCATTCCAATTCATTCATTTTCATTCAGTTCAAATCAATTAAAAATATAATTCTTTTAATTAAGCTTAAATTAATTTAATTCATTTTTTATTCTGTTCGATTCAATGCAGGTAAACTTAGTCTTATATAATTTATTTTTGTCAATTTAATCACATCCATTCAATTTAGTCATTCATTAAGTTGAATTTCATTCAGTTGAATTCAATTCAAACCAATTATTTACAATACAATTGTACTTAATTTAAGTCAGTTCAATTAAATTCAGTTCAATTTACTAAAATTAAATTCATATTTAATCACTTAATTTCAAATTTGTTCACTCATTCAGTTCTTTTCAACTACAACTTTTTAATTTACTTTAATTTAATTCATTTCTAATTGCAATAAATTATGTTTTTTACATATAACCATTTATAAACTAATTAATGTAAATGTAATACAATTATTCAATCACTTTAATTCAATGTAATTTCATTAATTTGCACCTATAATATTTGCAATTTTCATTGAGCCATCACTTCCTTCCTGATCACTTGCTGGCTGTGCTAATTGCAACATATGGCAACATTGGCAACGACCAGTTGCACAACTGCACCAATATTAACCTTATCGTCAGCAACACTGGCGGCAGCAAAACGGCCACGACAGCAACAACAACTCATGAGTCAATGCACTTTCAACCGCACTTGTTGCCCGGCTGTTTGTTGTTGGTGCACTTGCAGCGACGAGCTGCCCGACGCAAACACGGCGATAAATTTATTTCGAGACATTTTGTCTTACATTAAATGGCTAAAAATATAGAGGAGCAAGAAGACGCAGCCGCACACAAACACAAAACACGAAATATTAAAACGATTTTTCGGCTACATGCGTTGCACTTGTAAGCGGCATTTGCTGTTGTTGTGGTTGTTTTTGTTGCATGACTATGTGCGAAATTGCGTGCAAAATACACGAATTGAAAAAGAAAAACCACATCAAGTATTAACAACAACGTGGACAACAACAACGTTTAGGATGGCCCAAAGAAATTTGCAATAATTGCCGCAACACAGACGTGCAACATGTCGGGGGCACGCTGCGCCGGCAGCGTTGCACGGGCGCTGCGCTTATTTTTGCATTCGGCTGCGCGGCTGCGAGGCTGTGCGGCCGCTGTGCGTGTGTGTGGCATGCGGCGGCACATTTTTAAAATAGTATCTCAATTAAAAAATTTGTTTGAAATTGTCGGCGGTCGCGTTCGAGGCGATGTCGGCGGCGGCGGCAGCGGGTGGCTGTAAATTGAAATTATTTGTATGCGCTGTTTAGAATAAAAATACATAGTTACATACATACTCGCTCATGCGTACGTATCGTTGCATGCGTAGGAAGTAATTTCAGCAACAACAAAACGCAGACATGCACCCTAAGCGTCAAAGCGCGCTCGCTTTCTTTTCAGTTTCGCGGTTTTGCTCTTTTACAACATCCACTTTTATTATTTTGCCCTTGCATTAAATGATTTTAGTAGGTTTTTTTTTGGTAAATTTAACTTTCAGTGCTTATTTTTAATGTTGCACTTCCGCGCTAAATTTTATTATATTTATAAAAATTTTATTTTTTGGCCAGAGTTTTTTCATATTTATTTTTTATTGTTAATTGGATATTTCAATGAGTTCAAAAATGCAATGTGTTTCGTGTAGGTGGCAACACGATTACCAAGATTGGCATACTAAAATAATAACTACGCTGAAGATAAAAATGGGGTTTAAACACGCCGGAAGCGTTTATTTTCTGTGCGTGGGTTGACAAATTGATGAGGTAAACTGGGAGGCAGAAGGCATTGCATAGAGTTTAGAGTTTGGAAAGAAGAAAATTTTATGCCTCAAAATTATGCCTCAGCTGCTCAGAAGTTGCTGCTAAAGACGTGAAATGTATCACCGATCCCGATTGACTTTTGGTTCAAATATTTTTCCCATACATATTTACTCCTTGTATCCAACTTCCATGCAAAATTTACGATTTACTTCAAAAGAACCAAATAGATTTAACAGAAGAGCCCTATAAAGTTGGTCCTTATTTATATTTTCTTTAAAACCGTTTTATTGAACAGACTTACCCACAACTTCCAATTTTTAAGGGGACTTCCATATTAAACTGATTTTCAATAAAATTACCGCTAATCGTTTCCAGGTTAGCTTCAGACTCTTCTGATAGATAATCCTAGATCTAATAGAAGAGCCTATAGAATTGGACCTCAACTAACTTTTCTTTAAAACCCTTTTATTGGAAGGAAAGGAACTTCCATACAAAATTGAAGACCGTTTATAATGACCTCTAATTGCTCTCAAGTTTAGTTCAGAAGAGTCAAATAGACCTAATAGAAGAGTCCTATAGAATGGGCTCTTGCTAATTTTTGTCTTTAAACCCGTTTTGTTGAACAGACTTACCCACAACTTGCAACTTCTAAAAGGGCTTTCATATAAAATGTGCTATTTTTTATAAAATATATCTATAACTGCTTCCACAATAATCCACGAAAAGTTAAATGTGAAACTGATGAAACTATTGTCAACTTAACTTAAAAACTTAACTACCTTTAACCCTTGAGAGGTCTTCCATACGATTTGAAAATTTTCATCCAACTCCAATCCAATAATTTTAAGGCCTGTTGTAACTTATGCTACTAAATCAATTTGACTATCTTACTAAACAAAAAAAGCAACAAAAGACTTTTCAAATAGTAGCAAGCTGGCAACTCGCATTCTGCTACATTCGACCATCCAACGTTACTCCTCTCCGACCCACCGTCTGCTGTTGTTGTTGTTGTCAGCCATTCGGTCTACTGGCCAGTGTTGCATGCGTTATTTTTAGCCACTTGTGCCGACGTTGGTGTGTCGTCGTCGAAGCTGTGCATGTGTGTGTGTGTCGCTTTTGGCCAAACACAGCGCATTAAGTGCACTTTGAATGTTCGCCCTAACTGCGGCACTGTGCGGACTGCGCATTTTGCAACTGTGGCAACGCCGTTGCACTCCAGCCGCCTGCGCTGCTTCAACAAAAGTACTCAAATTTTTTGACGCTTTCTTTGCACTGCGCGCAGCTTTATGAAGTGCTAAAATTTAATTGCGTTCATTATGCGCTACAAAAACAAACAACAACAAATACTTTTCTCAAAACCACAACAAGTCGTTTCTGCCACACACTTCAGTGCATTCTTCCTCTTCGCGTCGCTGCGCCACGACTTTATTGGCTGCTATTCGCTTCTTCTACCAAAAGTGCCGCAGACGTTCGGGCCGCGGCGCAGCGCCCGCAATGTTGCTTTTGTTTTTTGGTTATGTTTTCGTTTTTTGCTGTTACGACCCAGTAAATTTATGCTAAATTGAAGTGACAACAACACTGCCAACAGCAGCAACAAATTGCTACAACATGTGCAGCGACAACAAACGCTGCAGTCTCGAGTCTGAACGCGCGCCCGTTCCCACCCATGCGGCAACCGTTGTTGGCCGCGTGCGCAGTTTTGTGTGCGCGCGCGGTGGGCGCGTGCGGGCGGTTGCTTTCCTTTGATTTGCCTTAATTGCGGAAATGCAGCGCGAGAAAATTCACTAAAAACTAAATTCAAAAATAAAATCATCCAAGTTTTTCTACGTCTTCGCATAATTAAAATGCTCGACGCGTAGACTTTGGCTGTGTGTGTGTGTGTGTGTGTTTAGGTATTTCGATGGCTGTTTTTATTGGTGTTGCTATTATGGTTGCAATTGCGTTTTTATTAGTTGTTGTTGCAGTAAATACGGAAATTTATTGCGTATTAATTGAAAATGTCAGCCGGCGGGCCACACGTCGCACGTTGCTTTGAACGCGGAACAACGCTTGAGAAGGTTTCAGAGAGCGATGGGTTCGAAACGCAGTGAAAGCAGTGAAAGAAAATGTATAACAAATTTTTTATGGAACATGGTAAATTTGGTCTACCAGAGAATGTTTAAGTCCTTTTTTAGTATAATTATTAAATATTGAAATAATGAGAAACCAAGTTGCATGACAGAATATAGTAAGAACTGTTGAATAAAAATGCCATGAATTGGTTTTATGTGCCTGAAATGTTGATGTTTTAATGTAAAAACACACAAATTTGATTATTATGTAAACATTTTCAATAATTCGGTAAATTAGTTTTAAGAAAATGTCAAAATTTTTAAATTTCTCAAAGATCTCCAAATCCAAAAAACAATTGCAACACAGTATTTTTGAACATAATTTTTTAAACTGCGTGGCTTTTAGCTTTCTTATTGCAAAACTTAAGTATTGGAGACGGTTGTCCTGCTCCGTCCAAAAGGGCGCAACATTCATAAGCCGCTTATGTGGCAATGTGTGTGGCAGCTTATGTGCCGTCAATTTGCGAGTTGTGCTGCGAACCGACATTTTATTTTAGGCTTTGTCACATGTTTCATAACCTCCGGGTTGGCATTTTCGTTGCCATACAAGGAAGTACAGACTTGCGCCTCGGAGCGCGTTTCGGACACGTTCTGCCGCTTTCAGTGCGAAAATCCACACTCACAAACACAAACACACAGATCTTTTTGATTGTGTGGCCAGTTACGAAAGTGCAGTCTCATCAGCCTCGTCCTCAGCAGCCTCAGCACAACAGTGGTTAACCCACACGGCGCGTCCGTTTGCGCTGATTCTGCGCCGATTCTGTGCGTTTATTTATTTTAACGTTTTTCATTTCGCGCCTTTTCGTCGTCTTATCTAAATTCGTTAGCAGACAAGGAAATAAGAAGAGCAAGACGCAGACGCAGACAACGCCGAAGAAGCAGCACGCAAAGGTGTTGCTCGGCTGGCGTTAATTAACGCGGAGCGTGCGCGCAGTCGCAACGAATGCAAAGGACGCACAGACGCAGCGGTTGTGACTGGAGTTGGAGTTTTCTTGTTAATCTTTTGCTGCTGCTGCTGCTGCTGCTGCAATATCGCGTTTATTATTGCGATATGCTGGCGGATGTGGTGCTGCCCTCTTAGGGATGTTGTTGTTGTTGTAGCTGTTGATGTTGCTGATGCAATGCGGCCGTTGCTAAAATGTTGTTGTTATTGTTGACTGCAACGTCTGCAACTTTTAGGCTGCTTAGCAGGCGACATTAAGCAGCCGACACGTTGAGGTGGACCATAGTAACAATAACAACAACAACAAATACATATCTTGCTGCTGTTGGTAGTCGACTCTTGTTGCTGCTGTGTTGTAGCTGTTGTTAAGGATGGCGTTTAATCACATAACAAGCTTAAGCCGCCCATAAACTCACCAACGTGCGGCTTCAGCTGTGCGGCTTCTTGCATTTCGTTTGCTTTTTATGTTTTAGTTAGTTTTCATTAATTTTTCAACTTTTTGCTTTTGCAATTTTCTGTTTTAAATAAATGTTCACGAGTTGCGCCAGCTGTCATTATGGCCGGCAGCGGCTACACTTGAAAGTGACAGTTAGGGCCTAAAGTGGCCACAGACGGAAGGATGGCGCGAACGGAATTGCAGTGAGCTTGTGTGTGGTTCGGAGTTGTTAAAGAGAAGAACGACTTTGATGGCAATGACAGCCAAGTGTCAGAAACTTGATAGAATGCGAATGATTTAAAAGATTAAAGATTTAGACTTTCAATGGCAGTGAAAGCTAATGGAGAACTTTTCTCACTATTATGAAATCTAAAATATGCAACTGAAAGCAAAATTATAAATAGAAATATTGTGTCCTTTTTTTGCTTCTATTGGCAGTTTCATGAGTAAATTTAAGTAGTCAGCATCATTATTGCTTCGTTTTCCTTTCTAGGTTCTCTTCTACTTCTTTGTCTGATTGAAACTTTGACCGCAATCAATATTTGTGTTGCCCGTTCCAACTGAATCGCATTCCAAGCATTCATTCATTCATCTCTGCTCGTCTCGTTCTCATGACCCTCGCATAGGTGCCCAGTCCCTGTCGCTGTGCCATGCTCGACTGCGCGCCAAACATAATCGGCTTAAGTGGCGCGCTTTAAATTTAATGCCATTCAATTCGATTTCATGCCGAGCCAATACGCGCGCCGGCTGCCTGGATGCTGTCACAAAAGCAACATGTTTCACACCAGCGAAGCGTGCAAAAAAGCCTCGCAACAACAATGCCCGCGAGGAGCAATGTTCGCGCGGCTCGCATGCATTCCGCACAAATTCGCAGTCGACTTCTGGCCCCTGAACACACACACACACAACCATACACAACACAATTCACCACCAAGCCGACCCAAAAATCAATGCCGAGCGCCCGGATTCTCAGGAATCGCCGATAATGCAGATACGATGATGGCGCGATACGAAAACATCAATAAGAACCATACGCGCCGCACAACCATACAAACTGCACAGTAGTGGAAAGCGGCAGGCAGACAGTTGCAAAGGTAGCGTCGAGCATTGGACGAAGGAATAAGAAAAAACTGAAACATTGGTGTCGCATTTTTTGCACACTGACTGATTTTTAACGCGTCTGTTTAGCAAATTATTTTGTGCTGTCGCCGTGGCTGCAAAAAGTGCGCCACGTTCGACTGTAGTGGGCATGAAATTGGGGAGAACAATTGGCCGAGCAGGCGGGGACCACATAAAAAACGGTCGTGCCGAGCACAGACAACTAAAACCTGAGATACATAGGTGCGATGGCAGTGAATGTGAGAAGAGCAAAGAGCCGCCAATGAAGGATCAGAAAGAGAATGGAACGAACTTACAACACGGCGAATGAATAAGTATATCCGCCATCAGATTGGCAGTAGAGACCAATTCGATTCGAAATTTGGAGTCTGCTAACAATGTTCAAAGTCAAATATAGTTCATACAAATCCAAATAAATAAGTAAGCAAATTTTTTGAAAATATTTAGTACACCTTTGCATTTACATTAGAAATCCATGACTGACTTTTAATAGAAAATGGTTAAAAAAAATTAGAAAATATGAATTAAATTCTAACATTATTTATTCTTTCTTTTTAAAGCAAATAGTTAATAAAAAATATTAGATATTAATTAAAATAAAACATTATTTATTCTTTCTTTTTATAGAAAATGGTTTAAAAAATTTAAAAATAGTAACTACAATAAAAAAAATATATTTATTCATATTAAATTGGACCAAACTTTCACCTTCATTGCCCCTTGTTTCTTAACCCTTTCGCTATTTTGTTGCCATATGGCAACATTATACTTTGTGGACGTCTGCATCCTCTGTGGTTGGTTTGATTGGTTGATTTTTTTTGTTGGTCTTTAGAATAGTTTGAAGTTTCAGGAAAAATACGAAATTAATAAACTGAATATTTAAGTTTAAAGAAGAGAAGTATACACGTTTTTTTAATGGTATATATTGACATAGTAAAGGAGGAAGAAGCAGAAAAAATTAGAGAACTTTTTAATTTGACGTTTTCTTTCAATTTAGACACTTTTTTTTAAATTTTGGCTGAAGTCAATGAAGAAATATTCAAATTTTCGTTATGCGTAAAAATATACACGTTTTTTTTAATGGTATATCTTGACATAGTAAAGGAAGAAGAAGCAGAAAAAATGAGAGAACTTTTTAATTTTACGTTTTCTTTCAGTTTAGACATTTTTTAAATTTTGACTGAAGTAAATGAAGAAATATTCAAATTTTCGTTATGCGCAAAAATATTTATGTTTAAGTAATTATTACAGCCACAACGATGTGGTTGCTCTCATAGAAAAACACTCTAAAATACAGGGTCCGAGTATAAAAATTAAAAAATTTCTAATGGAATGTTGCTAAAAGAACCACATAGAAGCCTAAGGCGTAAAATGAAAAATTTTAACTTTCCCCAGTAAAAACCTGTAGCGAAAGGGTTAAGCATTATTGCGTTCCGTTTATAAGTGAAACGTTCCTTGTCCTTTCACACGCTTGCAATGCCAACAATTTCGTTTGCCATTTTTCACACTGTATGTAAATTATTTCTGTTGCCCCAATTTTGTTCGCAGTGCTTTAAAAAAATCGCTGCATGATTTTCGTCCAAATTCCAGCTGACGCCGGCTATGGATTCTGTTTCATTCATGAGCGTGAAAATATTATTCCCAAATAGTAAACGAATTGAATAAGCAAAGCAAAAAAAAACATGAACAACAATATGAATAAGACAACAACAATGGTAATTGAAGTGCGCGAGTAAATATGAGTGGAAATGTTTTGCTATTTTCGATAGCCAGTTTCCGTTTTCATGCAACAACACTTCAACAACAAAAACAATAACAAATAACAAACAACAACAAACACACACAACAACAGCAACAACAAAACTAACAGCAACGAAAAATGCCCCAAAACAATAAACAATTACTGCTCATGCGAAATTCTCCAGTAACAACAACAACAACAACAAATAATAATAATAAACAATTTGAAAAGCGTAATACAAGTAGTTGGCGTGGTCGTACGAGCACGCCGAAAAAGATCAGTTGCAAAAATACAATAAATTATAAACAAAAGTGCGCGGAGCACGAAAATGCAAAAAAGCTTCCAACTGAAGCTGAGAAAAAACGAGAGTCGCACTACTAACAGCAGCAGCAGCAACATCGCAAGGCGTCGAGAATGAGGCAAAGAAAGAAAATGAAACAGCCACAGAATCACGGTCGGCGACCTCAATACGCCCACGAGCGCCACTTACGACGACTGTGCAGCAGTCCGAGGCGCACAGTGCGCTGCTGTTGCTGTTGTTGCTGCTGTTAGTGCTGGGTGCTGGGTGTTGATGCGCGCGCGTGAGCGGCCTCGAGTGCGCGCGTACGTGAATGTTGTCATAGCGAACCATGGGTCGGCCACAGCGCCCTCGGCAGATATCTACCGGTCGCTATGGCTGTGCCTGGGGCTGTTGCTGTTGCCGTGTCGTCGCGCCACTCGGCTTAGCCAGATTAGTTAAGTAAACAACAGCAGCAACAACAACAACAATGGCAATAAAAATATATCAACATGACGTTGTAGTAATAGGAGAAAATGTATAAATAGCAACAAAATAGTGGCGCGCGGCGTCAAGTAAACGGCGACGGAATTGCAAAAATATCCACAACACTAACAACAGCGAAAATCAGCTAAATCAGTAGCAAAGTTGAAATCTAATGCAAACATCGAACGTTTAAGGTGACCATTAGCTATAATCGTATGTATTTAGAGGTTAATTGCAAACGACTACTAAAAATTATTAGATTTTATTAGAAAAAAAGCACATCTAGATAGGTTTAGGTAAGCATAAGGAAATTGAAAAATAAAAAAATTGTATGTACTTAATTATTTATAGCTTAACAGTTTAGTGTTGAATAGTTCAAATCAAATAATTTAATTCAATTCATTAGTTTTGAATTATTTTTCAAAGCCCATAACATTACTTAACTGATTAACCGATCTTAACTAATTATGTAATGAGTTTGAATTTGATTGTTGCTGGCAATTCCATTGTTCCATTCCATTTCCAATGTTAATTGTCAACACTACTCGTACAACAATAACGCCAAGCAACCAGTCGGCATTAACAACAACAATAACAATAACAGCAACACAGCCGCCACGTCATTTGCACTTTTGTGAATGGACGTCTCGTCATTGGGACAAACGAACCAACCAACAAACGGACGGACAAACGGACGTACGTACAAGCGGACACAGTCTCCGTTTAGGGCGAACGAATGCAAATTTAGAACATTTCATGCGAACTGCGCCATTCGATGCGCAACAAGTGGCCGACGGACAGCGAAGTGGTGAACAGCGAAATTGCATTGCCACAGCGTTCAGTGTTGGCGCGAAAAAATGTGGGCGTGTTGAAATAAAAACAAACAACACCAACAGAACTACAACGAAACAAATAAAGCACTAAAGCAAAATTTTTTTTCGCAAAAATGCGAATAACAAATAAAAAAATATAGCAACAACACTGCATATTTGCGCGAATATGAATTAGAATAAAATTGAAATTTATAAATGCACAAACGTTTTGTGCCTAGTAAAAATTTGCAATTGCGCGTACGACTGGCGCCACTCTAGCGGCAATAACAACAAATAGCAATAACAATGCGCCGCACAACGTATCAACAGCACATTTCTCGAGTCGAGTTGCTAATCATAAACGGTGGGAGGGGGCGGGCGGACAGTCGGGGTTATGGCAAGCAAATCGCCAGTAATGAGTCAAAGTGGGAGCTGCGAAGCAGAGCGATGCAAAAATTAATTGATTTTAAATTACATACAAAAGCAATGCAAGTTCCAATCGAAATGTAAATATGAAAATGTAACTCAATTCTAAATGTCAAACTGCCAGCCGTACAATCGGCAGTGCGCAGTGGACAGTGGGCATCGAGCAGTTCGTGTTGGTGCAATGTTGATGTGGCTAAAAGCAAATTGTGGTAGTTGATAGTCAAAAGGAATATGTAAGTGTGTTGTTGTTGGAATTGCAGCAAGGGGCGTCAACCATTGTGAAGTAAATGCCATATTGGGAATTTGTTGAATTTGTTGCAGCATTTGCTTGATTCAATCAATAACATTTAAATTTTCATCTTGCTTTTAATTAATTAAATTAATGCATTAATTTGCTGCAATCTGTACACTTGTGGGAAAAAGGTGAGGTTAGGTATGACTTGCTGGTTTGTCAGCAAGTTTGTTCGAAGGAGTCAAAAGGCTCATTGCGATGCCCGAAGAGCTCAAAAAGACTAAAAAAAAAAATTTTGTGGCAAACATTTTCAAAATGTTTTTTCAGCGCTTTTGTCAGCTGTCATCCATTTGGCAGACGAGTATTAAACTATTATTAACTCTTATTTAATATTTTGGCAATTAAAAATTTAACAGTTCCGAGAACTTTTACTCTGCCCCCTGTCCCCCCTCCCCCCCGAATGTAAATGCAATAGCGAATAGCGTTTTTATGGCGTTTGCCTCCCACCAGTTGCCCGCTTTATGGACGCTTCCATTCGGTTTACTGCGCATTCGGCTGGTAATCGCCATGTTTGCTCGATTTAATGCCAATTGTTGACAATTGCCACGGCAGTGTCAACAGTGCTGGCGCGCTAATGAGCCGGTTGCAATTTGCAGCGATCGACACGTTTTGCGCTCCTCAAAAAAAAAAACCGCAAATATTAAACGTTGTTGTCACTGGCATTGTTGCTAATGCCGTTTTATTATCTGCGGCCGGCTGGCTGCCTGCCCGATCGACAGTTAAGCGACAGTCCGCCATACGCCCCGCTAAATTCATTTCATTTCATTTCGTTTCATTTAATTTAATTTCATATCATATCATTTTTAATGACGCCTTGCACTAAACTCCAAACCGAACAGCAGTAAATAAATTTATTGTTGCCGTTGTCGTTGTCGTTGCGTGATGTGTGAAAAAGTTTTGACTTGTCATGATCGGCGATTGCGCTGTGGCGCTTGTCGTTCTGTTCTGTTGTGTTGTTGTTTTAATGGATGTCACTGCTGGTGTTGGGGCCGGTGATAATGCGGCTGATAAAGCGTCAATTGAGAATGTTGTAAAAATTATAATTGACTCTTGCTGTGCTCAAGTGTCGCAAAGTTGTACGTAAGTCGTTAGGGGCATTAAGGAAGTGTAGCTGCAGTGTCGCTGTGTACAGATTAGACTTGGAATAAGCTTAGCATCGGGCAAAGCTAAACACATAAGGAAGTGTACTATGGATTAGCAGATGAAAGATTGGCTTTAGAGTGCAAAGAGTAGAAAACAAGAAAACATTTCTACAACAATGAGTTCAATACATTTATCATAATTTTGAGTAAAGAAAAACATATTATAAAACATTAGATCGCTCAGTCTTGTGGCTCAACGTGGCTCCTCCACTGGGAAATGCCAATCGTTGTTTTTGGGACGAACCAATACTTACTTACTTAACACCAGAAAGACCATTGCAGTCATTTCGACGATTTAAAATTTTTAAGTATCTGTATTTTCTTTATAATTTTTATTAACTTTTGCTTTGATGACTTTTATTTTTTTTATCTGGTTCTACAATTAGTTCTACAATTAGGGTTCTACAATTACAATTAACCAAATCCGATGTGTACTTTTCGAGATATCAGCGGATATAATGTGTAGTCTTTTTAGGATTGGAAAACTTGCGGTCTTTCTAGTGTTAAGTGGCCGAAACAACCCGTTAGCAGGTTAGGGCCTTCCGTAAAAATTCTCTCCAGGCGCTTCTGCTTTGCGCGCGCCTTCTCCAGTTGGTCACACCAAGAGGTTGTCATCAACTTGGTCCTTTTACTGGAGACACTCTTACCCTGTTCGTCGTCCACCTCCCTCCCTTCAAACACATTTTTCGCCGGAGCTTAACTGTTCATACGGGAGACATGGCCAAGCCAGCGTAGGCCCTGAATATGGATTCGATGTACTACGTCCAATTCTTTAAACTGTTCATACAGCCCGTTGTTCGTTCTTCGATAGTCGTCTCTAATATGAAGATTGACAAACAAATAAGAAACTACAAAAACTGCTCAAGTTCTTATCATAGAAACTAGCGTAGTGATGATCTACTACTGTTTTTTTTGGGAATGTTCTCAATAAAAAGTATGAAACATCTTTTTGAATTAGAAAAGTTCCATTAAAATGGCATTCTATTGTTAGTACCTACAAATAGGTACGCTTCCTACTAATTATCTTTCCAAAAGCTGCGCTGACAGAAGTTCGTATCCTCAGAAAATGAATATCCCATCCCAAGATGACGGAATCTCTTCCGAGCTTACACTGGACAGTGGTACAGTATAATCTCGATAATCCGGACAATTAAAAACCAAACACTGTCCGAAATATCGAAATGTCCGGATTACCGAGATTACAAAAAAATCGATAAAAATACTACGGAACACAAATGAAACTTATTATTTTGCTTAAGCATTTAATTTTTAATATTTTATAAACATTTTTAAGGGTTTTTAAAGAAATTAGTAATTTTCGTTTGGCAAAATTTTGTTTCATGTTTGTAGAAATTGCCTAGTTTAGAAAAAACGCAGCCGTCCACAAAGTAGCATGTTGCCATATGGCAACAAAATAGCGAAAGGGTTAATATTTGATGTAGTTTACACAGTTAAATTACAATTTTTATAATTAATTAACACCACTTGAATTTATGCAACCTCCTATTTCACACCTGAACCAGCAAATACGACAGGAAGGGAAAGCATATAGGTTTTCACTTGAATTTCTTGCATTTTATGAAAACATATATTTAAATAGAAAACGGGGACTCCCCGTAAAAAAGCAAACAAAAATGAGTGTCCGGATGTCTGAGTTAAATAAAATCTGTGGTGTCCGGATTACAAAGTCTACAATAGAAATCAATTACGTGTCCGGATTACCGCGTTGTACGTATTAGCGAGTGTCCGAATTATCGAGATTATACTGTACATCCAATGCAAAATGTTCTCTTCTTCATTCACAGGGCCGCAGCTACAGTAGAGCGAATTGAAAGAGAGGCCCAACCACTGAACCTATCTTCCTACAGTCCAATGACCAGTAAGAAGTGCTATAGAAAAGGAAGTAATGTGACGCCCCAAGTCCAAGAACTGTTTGGTCTTTCTATGATTTAGTTTACGGTCTTCCTATGGGTTCTGAGAGCCCACTGCCTTTTCAGGATTTTTTTTAAGGGGGCGGGGGTTTGCGAATGAGCCGAATACCATTCGAAACCATATTTTGTACCAGCAATTTTTTTGTTGGGGGGCAGGTTTGAACACCCAAATCCCGGACAGACATCGGTGGTTCATCGACTGGTTCAATAACGTCCGGCAACGTTCTGCTTGATGTTAGTAAGAAATATGTACGTTGCATGTGTTGGATTACGCGACTTGAGTACAGCATTGCCCCAACTGTTGCGCATTCACATGAGCGCGTCCTTGAATTGTGTAGTCAGCGCCTTCCTCGAATACCAACCAGCGGCGAGGGCAACGAACTGCAATAAAATACACTTCCAATTGCGATTGCCGCACATCGCACTAAACATTTAAATGCCCCAAAATTAGCCCAAGTAATTGTACACATTTGGCGTGTAGAATTATTAGCGCAAGACGCGAATAGCCGCTGCCAATTGCAAAACTGGCCACTGGCGGCGGCGGCAGCGCGTACTCGGCTCGGCCGCTTATGGAGCGTGAAATGGGACGAGTGTAAAAACAAGTTGTAAACATTTCAGCGCATTTCTTTGTCAGCGAATTGTGCGCGCCCATTGCACGACTCGTCATTGTGTGTGTGTGTGTGTTTGTTTTTATGAAAACGCCCAATTGAATGTGAGCACTTTTTAAATACACACACACATACACAGACACAGGCACAGACAGGCAGACAGACACATATATAACTCAGCGGCTAAATGTTGGCAAAAATGTCGACATAAACCGACACCCACACGTCGGCCATCCCTCACGTTTCAGCGCCATTAACCCAGTTTAAATGTTGAGAGCCGCCACTGCCGCCGCTGCTATTGTCTTACTGGCGTTGTTCTTTCGACACCGAAATTGTAGATATTTTAAAATGCGCCATTGAGCTTGGCATCGTTTTGAGCTGAAGTGGAAGTGGAACGCTGACATTTGGGCGAGCAGTTGCTATTTTTAGCGCAATCGCAATTTTATTCAGTTTACAATTTCGCGCACATAAACACCCAAACACAAGCACACACCTACGGATGATACTGAAGAAGGGGCGGCCGCAGAAGGCGCGAAGCAGAGAAAATGAGAATTCGCGGAATGTGCTGATAACTGTCCATTCACACGAACCGATTGCGCTCGATTGTCGGCCGTATGTAGTTGTTGCTGCTGGCTGCTTTTTGCTGTTGCTTTTGTTATTGTTTTTATTATATATTTGTTGTTGCTGGAATTGTTGTTGTTGTTTAATTGTTAATTTGAGCGCAAATTAAATAAACAACAATCATCAAAATAAAAACAAATTCGAATTGCAGCCACATAATACAATAGCAGCAACAACTATTACAATAACAACAATCGAAAATCAAAACAGGCAGCCGTAACAACCAGAACGGCCGTTATTTCGGCAGCGAAACATCGAAAAAAAAACAAATTGCCATTAACACGTTTTTATATTTTGTTGTTGTTGCTACGATTATTATTATTATTACTATGGCTTCTATGACTTTTACTTTTCTGCCATTTAATTCTCACATTTAACACCAACGTTGACGGCGGCGGCAATCAACCGTCGACCAGCTCATCAACTGATATGATACAATAACAACAACAACAACAGTAAAACATAAATAACAACAAGCACTACATGTTGCTGACTATAACAAGTTAATTTAATGCTTGCGCATTGTTTTTGTTTTTTTGCTTTTAAAATATTTTTTTTTAATTTTAATTTCATTTTTTGATGTAGTATTTCACTTGTTGTTGCTTTTCGCTACAATAATGTGAAGTCTGTAACAACTGAAAGCCAACGAAGCAACCACAACAGCAACAAAACAAATTAAATCGAAACGAAAAAAAAAGAACAAAATCGACTATAAGATTAAAGAAACGAGCAGCCGCTCAAGTGGCGCCACTGCCAACGCGGCCGCCTCACTTTGCATGTTTTTAATTTGCTGTCTGTCCGCCTGGGTCAAACTGTCCATTTGTCAGCGACTAATTGCCAAATGCTTTAAGCCAACTTTATGTCAAACGGCCCAAATGCAAATAAGTTGGCATTTTTTCAATGGCCACTTTTTTGTTATTACATAATTGCAATTTTCTAAAAACAAAAGAAATACTAGCAAACCAAAAAGTTAAACCACGCCCACATTTTAAATACATTTCTCTCTCTTTTCCATGAGGAAAAGTAAAAATTACGCGCAATAATTTTGTAAATTTTTGGCATTTTGTTCGCACAACAACACGTGGCGTGTGGGCGTGGCAAGGCGCCACATTAACATCGCACACTAATTCGTTTTATAGCATTGCTTGTTCGCTTTCGCCGTTAATAATAATAAATGTTTTTATTATTGCTAGTAGTGTCGGTCCCCTGGAACCCCGCGCGGCAAATTTTCTTTTTGGTATGTCAGCCGCATGTCTGGGCCTGACTACCCGCCCAACCGTCCATCTGTCCGTCTATCTCTTTCGCATTGTGTCCCTCGGTCTGTGTATAATTTAGCTGATTTGGTTTTTGTGTTTTTTGTTTTTGTGTTTTTCGTGCCGCCATGGTTGTTGTTAAGAATTTTGCGCGCCTGCCTGCTTGACGCCGATCGCCTCAAATTTCGTACCGAATAAAATAATAAATGTTGGCGCGCGCAAATACGGCTGGCGCCAACGCTTGCAAATGCTTTTAAAAAACGCTTAACGTCGTCATTATGCGCCATTTTAACGCCACCGCAACCGCCACCGTCGTCGTCGTCGGCATTGTCGTCTTTGCCGCGACAGCAATCTGTGCTATCAGCCAGCTGGTCGCAGTCAGCAGAGAAGAAATCAAAGCTGATAGCTGAATTAATCTGATAATGAGTGCGGCGTCGGCCGAGCCGTTGGCTGACAGCGCCACCGGCGCGATTAGCCTCTCAAATGCGGCCCCAATGGCCGAGATACGCACACCTATGCGTGTGTGTGTGTGTGTGTGTGTTGGCAACTGTGTTGGTGCTTTAATTATAGCATGGCGTACATACTTATCAAAAGTAGCACGTGAATTTTAATACGCCTCACTTGAAACACAAGTCAGGGTTTTCGTTGCCACTGGAATATTTTGCGCTCGACGCCGGGTGACTCCCCCCACACGGCCGCCATCAGTTCTTTACACCCTGCACTGCGGTGCCAGGGTTTGTTCACTTTGGTATGGAGTGTGTCTTTAACGCCTGGAAGGAGGCGTGGCCAATATTGAGCTACAAATTTGGGCTTTGGTTCAGTCTTGTCTGTTCGTCTGCCAACCGACTGGTAAGCAAAACAGTTGCCAAAAAGTTGAACTATGATATATTCCAGAAATTTGATACAAATTTTTCTAGAACTCTGCCTAAGTATTTAGTGATTAGGAACTGGGCCTGTCCCACCCACTTTAAAGCAGTGTTGCCATATATTGGCATTTTTAGAATTATGCAACGGTCCATATTAACTTAACCCTTTCGCTATTTTGTTGCCATATGGCAACATGCTATTTTGTGGACGTCTGCATCCTCTATGGTTGCAATAATGCATTTTTTTGTTGGTCTTTAGAATAGTTTGAAGTTTTAGGAAAAATACGAAATTAATAAACTGAATATTTAAGTTTAAACAAGAGAAGTATACACGTTTTTGTAATCGTATATCTTGACATAGTAAAGGAAGAAGAAGCAGAACAAATTAGAGAACTTTTTAATTTGACGTTTTCTTTCAATTTAGATACTTTTTGTAATTTTAGCTGAAGTAAATGAAGAAATATTAAAATTTTCGTTATGCGTAAAAAGTTTTATGTTTAAGTAATTATTACAGCCACAGCGATGTGGTTGCTCTCATAGAAAAACAATCTAAAATACAGGGTCCGAGTATAAAAATTAAAAAATGTCTTATTGAATGTTGCTAATATAACCACATAGAAGCCTAAGACGAAAAATTTAAAATTTTAACTTTCCCCAGTAAAAACCTGTAGCGAAAGGGTTAATCTAATATTTAATTTATTGTACTTGCTACTTTTTAAACCAATGTTTTACAAAAGCAATAAGGACACGTCTCCATAGTGCAGGGTGTACAAAAGTCGGTCCAGGCCATCTCAAACACACTTAATGGTTATTTTAGTATTTTGTATTATCATAAATTGTTGTACTGTTTCATTTTTTTCTTATAAATTTAATTCTTTACATAAATTTAAAAGCTTTTGTTGTTTTTGTTGTCGTCATTGTCGTCTCGCTTTTGTTTTCATGACGAAAATTTGCATTTTTTCTACTTATGCAAATTTGTATTTATTTTGTTCGCTTTTAATGCTTATTTGTGGCCTCCTCGACACCTGACACCACCTCGACACCCGCTCGTCCTCATTTGTTGCCTAATTGAGCTTTGAAGTTTGATTTGCTTAGTGTGAATTTTGTTTTTTTGGCCAAGATCTATGAAAGCCGCCGCATGCGTTCGAAATGTTGATGGCGTATTTTGTGTCTATTGAACGACACCTGTTAGCACCAGAAATGGTGTGCAGAATTTAAGTTTGTTTTTCATTTGTTTCTTGTGCCATGAATCAAAACTAAACTTGAAGCTAGCGTTTCAATTTAGAATGAAAATGGCCACCAAACACCAAACAAACAAACAAGCACTGCCGTGGAGCAAAATCCGATCACTCCGCATGGCCATGTTGCATAATAATCTGATAGTTGCAATTATAAGTAATCTATAGAAGCGTCAATGTTCGAAATTGCTTTTCGAAAAAAGAAAGAATCGCCAGTCGATCGCTGCAAATATATACATCGAAGTAAGCAGAAGCAAACATTTTTTTTAATACGCAGCTGAGCGCAATGAGCGCCAGCAGCAATGCTTAGGTGCCGATAGACACAAACACAATCATCAACACAAACAACAATAACAACAACAACCATAAAAGCAATAACAACAGTTGAGGCCATACGTCGGCAGCGCCGCAGAAAATAAGTCACCAATACGCTTGCAAACGCAGACCAACAACAATATTCGAATACAACACTTTATTTTTATTTGCGTAATTATTTCGCAGCTGTCATTGATGGGTGCTTGACACTTGTTGGCGCCACACTCGCCATTCATACCGAAGCATACAAGGCACACACACATACACACACACTCACACATACGTCAACATAATGTCGCTTTGAATTCGAGTGCAACAACAAGTGCATGCCAACGAACACACATTGTCGCTTCTCGAGTCGACAATTGGCGTTGGCAATTTTTGCGCTTTTGATGGGGATTTTCATAACCCCATTGCACATAACCTCACGTTATTGATCAAAACAAGTAAAAATAATCTATGGATTAAAGTTTAGATGGATTATAGTTTAGGTTTTTTTTCAAAGCAAAGCATTTTGTTGACTCTGGAAGGAACTAGAGATTGAAATTATTAGATAAAATGGCTGAAATGTGCAACAAACAATAACAACAACTCCATAAAGAACTAAGACCGAGCTTGCTTCAACCACGACAGATTCGAAACAGCGACCTGGGAACTTTTTTATCAAAACAATCAGAGAGGCCAAACGCCTAAAGGAAAGTTTGTTGTTTGAGTCCCAAATACACAAAGCCACTGCCTTTTTATTGACTCCTTCGTCATAACCACACAGTCGCAGTATTCTTAGAGCATGGGAGATCTTAAGGGGACAGTCCCCTCAAGAGGTCTCAAAAAATCGTTTTTTTTTTTTTGCTTAATCGATTGGGCATCTATTTAAGATTATGTATGTAAAGTTTTAGCTCCAAATTCGAAGTATTTCAGGAGTTGCACGAAAATTCAGTCGGTCGCGCACGGTGCCTGGCGGCCACGCACGGTGCCTGGCGGCCACGCACGGTGCCGTTGCGAAATTTAAAGTGCGTTTTCTCAAAACCATGTTTTCACAATTTTCGGGAAAGATAACTATAAAAGTTATCAACAGATTTTCTTAAACTAAAATTTATTTTATTCAGTATGAAAAACTACTCTATGCGAACTACGGATTTTGAAAAATTCCGATTTTTAATACCTTTTTTATTAACAAATAAATTTAAAAAAAGTCACTTTTTTTTTGAAATCATAATTTTTTGTCTAAATTTTGGATTTTTGGAATTTCTGTAGTTCACATAGAACAAATAAGTCTGACGAAGAAAACAAAAAAAAAAATTTTGATTTTAGTTGAAAACAACGGCTGCTATCGTTCCCGCAAATGGACTCCGACCGTGCCGAAACGCTGCCGGAAAACGTGAAAAACTCAGTCATTTAGAATTTCCCAGATGTAATTTTTTTTGTGAATAAAGTTGAAAGTATGACTAAAACATATCCCAAAGTTCTTATGTCTCCGATCTTTCTTTCTGTAAGAAAAAAAATCAGGAAAAAACGCTTTTTTCTCGGACGCTTGAGGGGACTGTCCCCTTAAGGATGCGAAGAATATGCTGCAATATGTATTTATCAATTTTTTATTTGCCGAATTGCAATGAAAAATTCATTTTCTTTTAGTCCGACTTTTTTCTTAACAATTTCAGTCTTTTCAGAACTTTTTGTAGTGCCGCTGAAGCCTCAACGGAGTGTCTGCCTGTTCAGTTAGTAATCTCTCCACCTGAACTTTTATCAACACTAAAAAATTGTATTGAAGCAGAGATTTTGCGGGTAGAGTGTTAACGTTGCTTGTCATCCAAAACTGCAAAATCACTTTAATGCATAATCAAAGCACAACTCACATTCAATCAGATATTAAATATTTATAGAATGATTGATGGACACCCGTGGTTCGGGTTTTCGGAAGTTTATTGTGAAACATTTGATGAGAAAGCGTCAGTTATTGGTTTGAAAAAATAAAAAGACATTATGAACTATCTACAAGTTCAAATTCCAAAATATTTAGTTGAAGTGGGGAATATTCCATCAGCTGGTATTGATCATATCGTCTGGATGGGCAACGAATCACTGGTGTTCATTTAGTAGTTGCAAATCTACGACGAAAAAGAAGTAAGTGTTTCTTTTTGTGTCTGTGACTGGAGAGATAGATACTTCAAAGAAGATTTTGCTGAAGGTTGAAGGTTGAACAAGTTGAGTCACACACCAAAGGGGCAACTTTCTCTCGTCCAAGCACGGATTCATCTATAAAATCTTTTCATTTCTTTTCCATTTTCTTCTCATCTTGCACTTCACTCAGAATTCGCTTCGATTGTGATGCATTCGGGCGCCAATGCGAGAGAGCGCCAAGAGAAATCAATGCGGCTAATGCCCAGAAAGCGGCACATAATGCGACAGGCGCACAACTGTAATAAATCAAAAAATGTGCCACATATTGGCCGTCATGTGGCCGCGCGCCGTGTCATGGCGTGCTGCAGGCGACGCGACGCGGCCTACTGCCGCCACACAAATGGCAGCAGGCAAATGTCGATTGAATTGAATTAGAAAATGTAGGAAGTTACGCCAACAATGCCAGCAACAGCAACAGCAACGGCATCATCAGCAGCAACAACAACAACAAACAACGACAACAACCAATTTGGCAAGCTTAGCGACCAGCCAAGTGCTCGGACAGGCATACAGACAGACAGATTTGGACGGACAGCATTGCGCAGTCGGCGCATCAGACCAAAAAACGCGCGGAGACGTCTAGAGTCGAGTGGCGGGATAAAAACTTCAATGAAAAACACAAACGAAAATGGCAATTGTGGCGTCTAGCAGCCGCCACCAATGCATGTGCGACGCACACGCTTACGCACTTACATAAGTGTTGCTGTGCCGTCGATTGGCCGTGGCGGTGCTTGTTGGTGCTGTGGCTGAGCGATGCTCATTTTGTTGTCGACTGTGGTTGTTGCACGCGTGGGATTTTGCAATTTTGATCAAATTGACAGTTTTACGTTTGTTGCTTTTAATTTGAATTTAAGCCACAGGAAAATCGCAAAAGCCCGTCGCCGCAGCTCAGCGACGAGCGCGCGCACACTGCCAGAAAAATGTTGGCAATATTTCATTTTTGGTTTGGTTTGTCTGTGTTGGCTCCAACCAATTACATTGCATTGTAGCATTTTGTGCGGCATTGCTGAGGCGAAAGCATTATTCTGTCGAGTGTAGCGATGCAACGTGTAGGCTGGGCGTTGTTGCTGTAGTTGGTGCTTTTGTTGTGCGTGCCGGCAAGGCGTACGATGCGGCCAGAGGAAGTGTTCGCTCGGCGCGCGGACAGTGCATGGAAATCGAGCAAAAAAGTAACAGGCGCCTGCGGGCCAAGCAGCACAAAACCTAAATCTGACTGATCGCACATTTCCGGCATAAAAGCGCACGCAATGCATTTATTGGCATTTCGGCGACTGTGTGTGTGTGTTTTTGCTATTTTTGCATTGCTAAAATTTGAGATTCTGCACGCATTTGCGTCTGGTGGCGAAATTTGTGTAGGCAACTTTTTGTCGTAAACTAAGCGAAATACTGAAGCGGCAACAAAATGCGGTGCCAAACTGAAACTAAAAACTGCATAAAAATAAATTAAAGTCTAGACGCTGATTTTAATGGGTTTACGATTTGCGTTTTATCTAATTATAGAATAAAATTGACATTTTTAAAATACATTTTTATGTCATTTTTTAAAATTTATTGACTATTTAATAATTTTGTTTTTCATTATTTTTGCTATTTATTATTAGCTTTCATTATTTATTATTAATTTTTATTTTTTTCCAGTTTTATTTTTTTCATACATTGTGTTATATTCATTTTGGCTTTTTTATTTTGTTTCTAACTATTGTATTTTTATTGAAATTAAATTTTGAAACCATTAATTTCCTAATCTTTTACTAAACTTCGTACACGATAAAAAATTGCAATAAAATATAATGAAATAAAATAAAATCAAATAGATAGATAGATGTTTTTATTAGAAGAAAAAATCATTACAAAATCAAATCAAATAAAATCAAAAAAATCAAATCAAATAAAATAAAATAAAATAAAATAAAATAAAATAAAATAAAATAAAATAATATAAAATAAAAAAAAATAAAATAAAATAAAATAAAATAAAATAAAATAAAATAAAATAAAATAAAATAAAAGAAAAGAAAAGAAACGAAAAGAAAATAAAATAAAATAAAATAAATTAAATTAAAATGAAATAAAATCAAATAAATTAAATTAAAATAAAATAAAATAAAATAAAATAAAATAAAATAAAATAAAATAAAATAAAATAAAATAAAATAAAATAAAATAAAATAAAATAAAATAAAATAAAATAAAATCAAATCAAATCAAATCAAATCAAATCAAATCAAATCAAATCAAATCAAACCAAATAAAATCAAATCAAATCAAATAAAATCAAATCAAATCAAATAAAATCAAATAAAATCAAATAAAATAAATAAAAATAAAATAAAATAAAATAAAATAAAATAAAATAAAATAAAATTAAATAAAATAAAATCAAATAAAATCAAATAAATTAAATTAAAATAAAATAAAATAAAATAAAAAAATCAAATAAAATCATATAATATAAAATAAAATAAAATAAAATAAATAAAATAAAATAAATGAAAATAAAATAAATGAAATGAAAATCAAATAAAATGAAAAATTAATGTCTCGAAAAAGAAAATAAACTCTACACGCCGATTTTAATCGAAATACGATTTCCGATTTTACGATTTTTAATGAATTGTATTTTTTTTTAATTTTTATAAAAATACAATTTAATGTATTTTATCATTATTTACTACTTTACCATTTTGTTTTTTAATTTATTATTATTTTTTAATTTAGTTATTTATTACAACTTTTTATTATTTATTATTCATTTATATTCATTATTTATTTCTATGCGACTTTTTCATACGTTTTGTTAAACTTATTTCGCCTTTTTCATGTTTTCTATTGTATTTTAATTCAAATTAAATTTTTTTTAATTTTCCTAATGTCTTACTAAACATCTGAACGTCGTATACCGCTTCTTGGAAAGATCCCCAAAGTGCCGCTTTCCACCTTCCGCTTTCGTCTCATTGTCTACTATGCACGCTTGATGCTGAGTTATCGCTGCCGCTGAGTTAACGCTGTTAACACCATTAATCATCATTACTTTCTCACCTGAAATTCCCCCGATTCTTTCCATTCTGCTACGCTACCCATCGTCGAACGCCACCGCGAGCGATCGCCTCAATGACTCAGATGACTTCACACCGTTTCACGATAGCCGGCCGAGCTGTAACCCCCGGCCACACGCCTAAATTCAGTCAACAGTACGTGTAGAAAATTATACCGAGAAGACAAATGATTCAATTTCAAACACTTGAACCGCCCGCCCGCAGGCACAACATGCTTGCAGCGTGCAGCGTGTTTATATCTTTTTTATGTGCTTTCGAATTTGGCTTTTTACAACACCCGCTGTCGCTTTGAAGTCATCTCAGGTTTTTCGTTTGACTTGACTTTTTTCAACATATCTCTATATCTCTCTTTTCGTGCTCTGTCTCGCTTTTCTCCGGCGCGATCAGCACACTTTTTATTTCAGTTTTTTCCGCGCTGTTCTTATTGTTGTTGCTGTATTGCCTTTTTACAATTGTAGATTTTCTGGAATTTTTTATAGCGCGCAGTTGGCGTTTTGTTTTATGACCACCACGCTGGCCGCCGTTCAATGGCACTGCCATTCAATTTAGATCGAACGTAACTATGCTGTTGTTGTTGTTGTTTTAATTTTTCCATTGTCGATAGCATCGAATGGTTTGATCGATCGAGCGCAGTCAGTCAGCGCAGCAGTTGACGGCGAGCCGATTAGGAGAGCAAGTAAATTGTATGAGCTGATCGCCCACCCCTCCCCCCACTCCCTGCGCCCAATGCGAGCGCTGCGGTTGGCGTGGGGAAGGTCGTCCTTATAGCCAGCTGTCTATCTCTCTCTGTGTCTGTCTGTCTGTCACTGGTTCGATGGCATAACGCAGCGCAAACGCACACCCGTTCAATTTCATTGCAATTGTGTTGTTGTTGTGGTTGTTGTTTTTGTTGTAATCAAAACCATATGCCACCAACAGTCGGCCAAGCATCAGCAAACGCAAGTCACACGCCGCCCGATCGCATTTTAGATAAATCTGGTTCAATTGAAATTGATTTTTAGCGTTTTCGTTATTGTTGCTTTATTGCTAAGTTGGTCTGGTTTGATTTGACTTGATTTGATTTGAAAGGGGCAACGGGGCGCACTCAAACACTGCCACAACAATTTTATTATACAATTTGTACGGCAAATGGTGGAAATATGGCCACCCTAAATAACTACAAAATCAATTTTGACAACAACTGCGCCTCTCTTCTCAATTATTGCCACCGAGCCATATGACCACAACTTGCTGTATGACAAGAGAACACAGAAAACAAATCAAAACAAAAAAGTTGAAAACATTTGAAAGCAAAAAAAAAATGAAACGAACAATCATTTACACAATGCGCAGCCTGGGGGCGTGGGCCGCTTTCGACGGAGTAAATGGAACAATTAGGACTTTAATTGACTGACGTCTGCTGCTGTGCACTGAGCAGCGCCCCGCGGCGCGCGCCATCGCCTGTGCGGCGGCTGCTCCGCATCACATCGCATCGCACCGCATCGCATCGATGCCGCTAATGATGTCGAACGTTTTCATTGCTGAATGCCGAACGCTTTGACTGGTTGGTTAGAGTTGTTGTTGTTGTTATTGTTTTGATTGCGGCGCACTACACCCACACGCGGCGCAGCACTTCGCGCACTCGATCATTCGATCGCACGCTGCAGTCGGGCTCGTGCCTCGAAACGATCTCTCATTCATTCACCGCCAACAATCGATTGTTTTATACGAACTTCATCAGCATCGACAACGTCATCATCATCGTCTTCATTGGCAGCGGCAGCAGTGTCAGCGTCAGCGGCCGCTTGCAGCGTGTACTCCGGTGCGCATTCAACGCTCTTCGGTGGGGCAACCAAGCAACGCCGGCGGTGGATCGGCGTTAAATTGATGGCGTGTTGCCGTCGTTGATTCAATCCGCTGCCATTCCCCGCTGCTGTCGATATTCTTATGGCAGTTGTTGTGGCTGTTGTTGCTGTCGTGTGCTCAGCATGATTTGACGTTAATATGTCAAATTATGGTTTTAACGCAGCCATTATTGCTGCTGTTGCTGTTGTTTTTGCTGATGTTGCCGCTGTCGTTGTTACCATTATTATTGTTGTTGTTGTCACAGTGAGTGATTCGTTTCGATTCGACGCTGAATCCGTTGCGATTGTTGTAGCTGAAACTGCGCCAGTTACAGTTCAATAAGCTAATGTGGGAAGCCGTACAAGCGATTTCCAAATTGCCTGCCGCTATTGCTGTCTCGCTCTCGCCCTGTAATGCTGTAACAGCTCACGTCTATTGCGGCTACTTGTATGTCATAATTTTTTATATTAATTTTTTATGAGTTTACAAGCTGTGACAGCGATTAAATTTACATGATTAAGACTTAGCAAAAGAATACAACTGTAATAATTAAATACTTATAGAGCTGCAATTGTTTTATTTTAAATCGACTGAATGTTTAAAACGATTTCTGTGCCAGCTGTGTGTTGGATCTTCTGGGGCATATTAGATGTCAATTTTTTTAAGATATCAATGCACTGATTAGTCAGACTTTCACACGTTTTTAATTTGATTTGATACTTTCTAAAGTAGATTTTATGCTGCGTGAAGTAGATTTGATGCGCTCTGAAGTAGATTTGATGCCTTCTGAAGTGGAGTTCGTGCTTTGTGAAGTAGATTTGAAGTTTTTGAAATAGAGTTTATGCTTTCGGAAGTAGATTTGATGCTTTCGGAAGTAGATTTGATGTCTTTTGAAGTAGATTTGATGCTTTCTGAAGTATATTTGATATTTTCTGAGTGGAGTTCATGCGTTGTGAAGTAGATTTGATGCTTTCTGAAGTAGATTTGATGTCTTCTGATGTGGAGTTTATGAATTCGGAAGTAGATTTGATGCTTTCGGAAGTAGATTTGATGCATTTTGAAGTAGATTTGATGATTTCTGAAGTATATTTGATGTTTTCTGAGTGGAGTTCATGCCTTGTGAAGTGAATCTGATGCTTTCTGAAGTAGATTTAATGTCTTCTGATGTGGAGTTTATGATTTCTGAAGAGATTTTATGCTTTCGGAAGTAGATTTGATACCTTTTGAAATAGATTTGATGATTTCTAAAGTATATTTGATGTTTTCTGAGTGGAGTTCATTCTTTGTGAAGTAGATTCGATGCCTTTCGAAGTAGATTTGATGTCTTCTGATGTGGAGTTTATGATTTCTAAACTATATTTGATGCTTTCGGAAGTAGATTTGATACCTTTTGAAATCGATTTGATGCTTTCTGAAGTATATTTTATGTTTTCGGAGTGGAGTTCATGCTTTGTGAAGTAGATTTGATGATTTTTGAAGTAGATTTGATGCCTTTTAAAGTAGAGTTTATGATTTCTAAAGTAGATTTAATGCTTTCGGAAGTAGATTTGATACCTTTTGAAGTAGATTTGACAACTTATGAAGTATATTTGATGCTTTCTGAGTAAAGTTCATGCTTTGTGAATTAGATTTGATGCCTTCTGAAGTAGATTTCATGCTTTCTGAAGTAGCACAAAGCTTTGATGCCTTCTGAAGTACATTTGTTATGAAACAGTAAGATTTTATGTCTTCTGGACAGCTTTGAAATACATTTGAATACATTCTTTGAAGTAGAAGTGATGAATGAGTTTTGATGAATTAGGTGATTTAATGTCTTTCAAGCATATTTAACTATACTGGACTACATTTAATGCCTTTTAAAGTAGATTTAATACCTTATAAAGTGCATTTGATACCTTCTGAAGTATTTTAAACTATAAAAAAAATGTATTTGATAGCCGCTGAGGCACACTTCATTACTCTAAACTACATTTGAGGTTTTCTGAAGTAGAGTCTTGTGAAGTCACTATTTTTAAAGATATTATATGCATTCTATAACTCATTCGACCTCTTCTGCAGTCGCTTTAAAGCTTCTGAAGTTCATTTCAAAATTCAGCCAGAACCAGAATGAGTCTCTGCTTGAACTGTTGTCACAATCGCCGCACAGATGCAGCAAATCAACATTGCATATGTCAACTACACAAACAAATACATAACATATAAACCAAATAAATGTTTTGTGTGAATTGTAGGTAAACCAAATAATCGATCACAATTTCTCAATTTCTGTGCAATATTTATGAATTTTTGCCTCATTGAGTTGTACAATTTTCGAATAGAAAAAAATATAGGAAAAATATTTTCATTTCATAAAACATGCCAGCCACCACGGACGCAACTAAAGCTGGCACAAATTTCATGGTCGCCGCAGTTCTCCGCGTCGAAAAATGTCTGCAATATTTCTGCGCTACTTGTTGCTGTCGCTGTGGTTGCCACTACTGTTGTTGTTGTTGTTGCTTCTGGTGGGGAAAAAAATTGAAAATCGAATGAAAATAAAAACAGCCAGCGCTGGCAGCGCCGACGCAAATAAATCGTCGTCGTCGCTGCTGCTTTCGCCTGAATGCCGTCGCCGACACAAATTAAAAATGTTGCTGATTTATTTAAAAATCGCCTATTTTTCCGCATGATATAATTTTGGCAGTTTTCATGCGGCAGCGGTTTTATTTGCCAGCATTTTCCTTTCCGTTTATGCATTTCTTTTTCTGTCGCAACGTTTTCGAAATTTATGCGTGTTTAATTTTATTTTAATTTAAAGCCGTTGTTTGTTTTTTACTGCTTGCGAAATTATAAAACACGATTTTTAATTACAATTTAAAGAATTTATGCGCGCAAAATGGGGTTTATGAGGCCGCGGCTGTAGCTGTAAAGTGTTGTTGTTGTTGTTGTTCGCATGCCAAACTGTACGAAATGGAAAGTTCAATTGAAATTTGAAAGCAACAACAATAACTGAAAATCTGGCAGACAAGTGTCGACGCATTGCGTTATTGAGGGCAAGGAAACGTGCGGGTGACGACGACGCGACGTTGGCCCGCGGCTAAGTGCGACGCACAAATCAATAATGAAACATTTATGGTGATTGACTGGCGCCAGCGTTTTTACTGTGTCATGTGTATGTGTGTGTGTGCATGTGCGATGAACACTTTTTTCGTATGAATGAAATTGAGCAACAATGAACAGACGCAGACGCCAAATTGAACTCCATTCAAGAACGCCACGCAACAAAGCAAAGGAAACAATTAATTTCGAGCAAATTTTAAGAAATCTCTCGCTTTGATTTTCTTTCACAAATGCTTCTTCGTGTTTACTTATGTTGGAAAACTTGTAAATTGAAAATTTACTCAAAAAATCATTTTTAAAAAACTAAGAAGTGAAAGTGTTTTAGTTGGCCTTCAAAGACTTGGCAATACCCGCACTTGGCCCTTTTAGAATCCAAGTTTTATGCAGCAGCAGTTTTATGAATTTCTAGTGACAAAAATCAGCCGGATTTGGACCATTTCAGGGAAATTTTGACATAAACCAGTCTTGTTGAATTGAATGTTGAATGGTCCGTAGAGAGTTAACCCTTTCGACTTGACTTGATTTCGAATACGTTAAAAGTTTGGTGAGAAAAACTGCAAACCTAAGATCAAAGACTATATTTTCGTTATTAGTTCTTATAGATTCAATAGAAGTTTTTGTTTTAAAAAAAAATTGTGATAGAGTATGTGAGCCAGTGACGCACACAGGAGGGGGTTCAAACCCAAATTAAAAAAATTCTGGTACAAAATATGGTTTCAAATGAAATTTGGCTCAGAAGTTGTACACAAATCTACCTCTGCTCTCCCCCCCCTCCCCTCCAAATGAAATCCTGAAAGAAATTGCTCCGACAATCTAAATTTTTGTACTTGAAATAAAAATGGGGTTAGTAGTCACTTGCCAATTGCTTGAAATTGTCTATAATTGCTTCTTATTTAGAATACGATTTTATGTGCTTCTATTTGTATCTGTTTTCAATTGGCTGATTGGCGTAATAGCAAAAAAAAAAAAGCGGGAGAAACGTAAAACAACCAAGGAAATTGTTGAATCTAATTACTTAAGTGATTGTATTGGCATCTGTCTTACAAAAATGTTGTTACAATTGGGATCAGCAATTGGCATCGCTATAGAACATAACCTCAATTATTGGAATGGGCACTGGTACAACGGAAGCACTTTAAAGCGGCTATCAATATGACATTTCTGAACTCAAACTAGGTTGGCTAAAAAAAATTTGCATGAAATTTCGAAAAAAGCAAAGAAATGAGAGCGAAGAGAAATAAGAAGTCTTGGTTTCTTTCTTTGATTCCCATTCTTTTATTTGGTCTCTTAAAGCTTTCGCATTGTATATAAATTAGAATCCAGCTTGGATTCCAGGCTCTTTCCTCTTATTGAATTAAAAATTTTAAGTTTTTAAATTTTTTTTTTAAATTTCGCACACTTCTGGTTTATTTAAAAAATCTTGGTCACAGTTTTTGTTTTCCATTTTCTTTTAATTGTGTTTTTTTTAGCTTTTTATCACTTCTTTTTTTCAACTCATTAAAATGCGCTTGGCAATATTGCCTTAAAAACTTTATATTTTTACCGAAATGCGACCAATGTTAATGTTGTTGTTGTTTTTTCTTTTCATTACAGTTTCTGAATGTCAATTTGGCAAAACGTTGCGTGAGCTAGGCTCAACGTGGTACGCGGATCTGGGACCTCCATTCGGCGTCATGTACTGCATTCGATGTGAATGTGTAGCGGTAAGTGGAACCATGTTTTTTTCTAAAAAAAAATATTTATTAAAATTCAATTATAAAAAAAATTAGTAAGTAATTTGTATTGAAATGTCTCTTTGGCATAGTGACTTACTTTTGTGCCCATTTCTGACATTACCCCCGTTCCTCGAGTATATAATTTTTTTAAATTATTTCCGATTGAAAATTGCATCAAAGCATTGCTGTGGCATTGAGTTGCCTTGTTGTTACCCATTAAGCGCTACGTTGTCTCTTCACGTCTGTTTGCCTAAATGTTTAGTGGAACGCTGGGTTGTGTTTGCTCATTTAATTGGCAACAGCAACAATTATCATCTTTCCGCGTTCTTTTTCCGGCAGCTGCGCAAGCAAACATTTCACCGATTTTTTGGCGTGTTTCGTTTATGGCTTTTGCGGCTGCTGCTGCGAAATTTATGGCCCACAGTGGCATGATTGATTCGGTTTTTAAAGGCCCTTTCGTTATGAAAAATGTTTGCAAATTGTTGCGACAAGACGCACAACACACACACACACACAGAGGGGCCGGAGCAGCCGCTACGGACAGCAACAAGCTACAGTGTGAGCCAAATCGCGTGCCAAGTCGGTATAGTCATTGTGCTATGCATTTATGACATACTTGAGTACATATGTATATACACACAGTTACTCACAAACGTATACATCGGCCTACTCCACACTCTTTGACATTTAACACATTTTGTGTCGCTTTCGGTATTTTCTTCAACTTTTTTGTACTAATTTTTTACTTGCTTCAATATCTTTTTGAAATCTTACACTTTTTGCCAATTTGATCACTTGCAATTTTTATTTGCAATTTTGCCAACATTTTTACTCGCTTTTTCGCTTCTTCGACGATACTTTTTGCTGCGCTTGGCGTTGTCGCTGCTCTTTTTTTCTTTTGCCTTTTTTCATTGTGCACGATCGTTGTTGTTGTTGTTGTTGTTGGTATGAATCTGCTAATTGCGTGTGCGCACTGTCGTTAGCGGATTAAATGATTAATGCCGTCGCTTTTACTAAAGCAACCACATTGCTGAAAGCGGGCGCAGGTGGCGGTAGAGGGGCATGTAAAATAAACTTGAACAAAAAACGAAATTCGGTAAAATTTTGTCACGCAGCCAATGTTGGCAGTCGTTGGCGCTGCCAACGGTGCTGATGATTTTCGCTGAATTTTGCCGACAATTTTCAATAATTTGTTTCTGCTCACTTTTTATTTGATTTTTTCTCTCTCTATTGTATAATGTCAGACATTCGACGTGTTGTTGTTGTTGTGTTGGGTTAGCTATTTTTATGGGTTATGCGAACAATGCGGGAGCAGACTGTAAATGAAATTACGCAAAGTTTTGCATTGAGAAAATTCGATATTTACGTAAAGAAATCGAATTGAATGCGACAAACAAGTAGAAACGGCGTCAGAACGGCAGCCGTTACGCATGAATTGTGTCCGTCTGGTGGCGCAGACAAATTTTATGTAAATGTTAATGAAAACGGCTGAGCTGTCGCAAGTGACAGATAACATTGTCATAGGCATATATTAGTTTTTTATTGGTGGCATTCACAATGTGCGATAAATGATAGAAGCTCACCGTTTAGTGAAAGACCGTTTTAACGTTGTAGCAGCACTGCTCAGACAGCTGCAAAATCAGCTGATTTTTGTTTACATCTGACATGGATTGGGATGGAAAAAGTACTCAGATACTGAAAAGAAAAGTATTAAGATTCATGCAAACGTTTTGAAGAATTAAAAGCACAGAATATATTTTGTTGTTAAGGATAAACTACAGCAGCCACAGATTGTGAATACACTTCTTGTTAAAAGTTTAGCAGACGGTTGTTGAAACTGTCGTTGTTGTACTATACGACAGACCGTATGTTCAGAGCAATGTTTGGACTGTAGGGTGCCACTCTGTGGCTTTGGCATCTTTGTTGAATCTATACAAAGAATTTCTAAAATACACAGAAAAGTGTTGTTGTACTATTTGCTGCTCTTTAAGATCTTCAATCTTCATTTTTCTTTAATCGGTCATAATTTCTAATACCTCTTGGGCCACGGTGACTAGTCGACTGGATCCCTAACCTCATTTTTCTAATATGCACACAGCTCTTATACGTTTCTAGTCTTGCAGGGCCTTTGCTCAAACCTTATCTTCGACTTTTGGTACTCTTTTTTATTGAGTTTCTGATACCACTACGAGTGCCAGCAGTTGAGAAAGGGTTAAATAAAATCAATTCACTACACTTTGAATTTCCATTCCAACCGCATGCAAACTTTTTTCATTTTAATGCAACAGTAAAAAACCAACAAAAATTACGCGGTGTGTCACGCTGGTCCGCACCGCAGTGGGTTCTGTCAAGAATGCCAATAAATACCACAACCACAAAAAAAACATAAAGTCCGCTACTTAAAAGCTGAAAATGAAACGCGCATGCAGCACGCAAAGCGGCTGACAACGCGTGCGCATGCGCACTCGCCTAAACTGACCCGACAACCCACTAAAAACACACTCATAGCAAAGAGTTAAGCCCGAAAATTGGAATACGACGCGCTAAAAGTTAATGAAAAGCAACAGCTGAGCACAGAGCTTGGCGAGAATTTGTCAGTAAAAAATATAAAAAAGTAACAATTAGCGTGCGGTTTTTTCAGTTTTTTATAAATTGATTTTTTAATTGACACGCTTTGCCAGAAACAAGTATGGGGACTTGTTGCTTATCGCCATGTGTGGCTGCTCCACAAATGGCAGTGTTTCGGACAGAAGGTGCGGTATCTTAGTAGGTGGTTTTTTTTTGTGCATAAGTAATAAATTACTAGAAGTGTAGGAACTACGAGGCAAAAAAATGGACGGAAAAATTCCGTTCAAGGGGTTTCTTGATGCTTTACGCAAAAGTGTTTGACAGTTCGTACCTACATGAAATGGCCAACTGTGGGTCATATTAGTTCATTTGTTTTTCCTTTAAGTGATCCGTTGTTAGTTAAAATATGACTAGATAAGTAAACGATTTGCTATAGAAAGGAGACTATACGAACCATGAAACTAAACGATCAAAGGGTGTAAATAAGTGAGGTGAAGGGTGTAAATAAGTGATTCACAATCTACTCAAAGACTACTACTACTCAGTAGGGGGTATCTATTTTATTTTATTTTATTTCATTTTATATTTATTTTATTTTGTTTTCTTTGATTTTATTTTATTTTTATTTTATTTTATTTTATTTGCTTTTTTATTTATTTTATTTTATATGATTTTATTTTATTTTACTTTATTTTATTTTGTTTTATTTTATTTTATTTTGTTTTATTTTATTTTGTTTGATTTTGTTTTATTTAATTTAGTTTATTTTTATTTTATTTTAATTTATTTTATTTTATTATATTTTATTTTAATTTATTTTATTTTATTTTATTATCATTTATTTAAATTTAATTTATTTGATTTGATTTTATTTTATTTTGTTTTATTTTAATTTGTTTTATTTTATTTTACTCTATTTTATATTTATTTATTTTATTTATTTTTGTTTCGATTAACCAACACTACAAGATTGCCAAACAATCTTATAGACAGTATTTCTGTATCTTGCAAACATTTTGTTTTTGCCAAATATGGTTTCAATAGTTCAGTTGTATTACACATTTTTCTATACTTTTAGTATTTTTCTCTCTACTTCTTCTCCGCCCGCCTCCCTGAAACCTCGCAGCCATCTTATAAACCTCAAATAATTTCCTTTGACTTTGACAGTGCTTGAATTTAAACCCACTTCTCTTTGGCCGCTAATTGAATGCGCCAACTCCCATCTCGCTAATTTACAACTGTTACACTAACAAATAACTTGCACTACGTCAAATATTAAACAATTTTTAGAGCGAAAAAGCAAAAAAAAAAAAGATAAAATAAATACGGTTGGTGCAGCTCGAGTCTCGCACACCAAGAGACTTTTAATTTATTTAATTATATTTTTAAACTTAACCACGAAATTAACGCATAAAAGTCAACGTTAACGGTAATTAACAATAATTTATGTTTTGCACGAACGCCGTCAGCAGCGACAACAACAACGCCATCGAACACAACAAAATGCATAATAAAAACGATTTTTATTTGTTGTTTGATTGTGATACGAACAGACCCAGATTTTCCAGTTCACGCGCACCGTTCAAACGAAAACCAAAACAACCAAGACAGACAACGCTAAAAAAGCAGCAAAAAATTGACTGGCTGAAAGCGAAAAAAGCATAAAAATTAATAATAAAAATTAATAATAAAACAAAAACAAAGAGAAATGAAATGAAATGAATATGCGCGGCGAAAAAACCGTAGTACGAGTATATGAAATCGGAACGAAACGCAGGCAAGTTGATTATGAACTGGACAGACTGATAGAGACCGTCAGACGGACGGACGGAGAGACAGCCGGCAAGAAAGGCACAAGACACGGGCCATCGCAGACGCAGACATGAAGCGACCTACGCGCGTTTAGGTGGCGCGCCAAAAGCGCCGCACTGTCAGCGCCTCTCGCCCTCTCTGTCGCTCTGGCGCGCTGTCTTCGTCGCGCTGCTACTTAAGCGCGTCTGCCGGCTGGAATCGTAAGCATCGCTATCATCATCATTATCACCGACAACTTCAGCAACAACAACAACAACGATCGCGTCGTTTTATTAAGTTTTTAATTTATTTTTCGCTCTGCTCTCAAAGCGACAGCCACCTTTAGAGCGGTTAAAGTAATTGCCGCTACTTGGCGCCACCACTCACCAGCCATCAGCCAGCAGCCAGCAGCCGTCGGCCGTTGGCCGTGCGTGCTAACCAGTCAGCGGCCAGTCGGTAGTGGTTTTATTTTTTTTGCGTTATCTTTCGTCGTTATTTGTATGCACGACTAATTAGCTGAGAAAAAGCGGCGAATCTTCTGGCGGCCCAGTCAATTTAATGTTGCCACATGTATCAAGCTTTGTAAATACAATTTGCATAGATACTTACAGTATATATGTACTTATGTACATCTATATCTGATTTTTAAGTACAGTAATTAATTTGCATTCCTCAAGCCAAACTCTGGATTTAACGTGACTTTAATAACTAATAGTTAAACTTATCAACTTATCATCTCATTCTCTATTATTTTCAGGTGCCAAAGAAACGTCGCATCGTTGCGCGTGTCCAATGCAAGAACATCAAACACGAATGTCCGCCAGCATTGTGCGATGATCCAATCTTGCTGCCGGGCAAATGTTGCAAAACGTGCCCAGGCGATCGAAATGGTAAGTGACAGAATTTTTGAACATTTTTGCATAGTTTTAGATTTTTATGAGTTTGAGAAATTGTTGGTGTTTAAATGAATTCGGGTGGATTTGATTCTTAATCGGATTCGGAATAATATAAATTGTGAGTGGTTTCAGATAAAACCTTAGTAATGATTTTTACTACTTTTTTTTTTTTTTTTTACTTACTTTACGGGACAAAATTAGAAGGAGTGGTCCGTTCTTCATAAAATTTGATATACTAGTTAATCATGATCTGCTGAAGTGAATGTTTGGCAATGCCTGAGACTCAAATTTGCAATTTTCGTCATTTTTGGTGAGCTATAGCACAAAGTGTGTTAGCTAGATTTTTCAGATTTTACATTTAATCGGTAACTTCAACATTGGTAATTGCTAAGAGTAACAGAAATTGTCTTACGACCCTTTAGTTTTGCAATAAAAATGATAATAATAGACGTATGTTTTGCATTTGTGCAATTTTCTAAATTTTTCATGCTGATTGCATACTTTTAGGGATAAATTAAATAAATTTTGTCGAAAAATAGGTGTTTAGACCACTTTTCAAATTGGATTATTTTCTGAGATCGGAAGATATCGGCAGATGTAATTACATTATCCGACAAAGAAAGAATGCTTCTTAAAATAAAAAAAAATCCAGGAACATACTTTCACATACTTTTTAGATATTTTCCTCTAAGTTTTGCTAATTTTCAGATTTTTAATTTTGCAAAATATTTTAAATTAAAAGTGAAGTAAAAGCTTCAGCTAAAATGGCCACATCATTTCTTAATCTATATTAAAAGTTTTAGCAACTTCGCGGTAACCATGTATTTTTAAAATTTTTTTTACTCAATAGCCTAAAAACCAGAAAATATGTATTTACAATTTTTTGTGAAAAAAGTTCCGATTTTGAGCAGCTCCTGCAATTGCACTAATTATTTTTTCGCACAGGTTTTTTGGGGTTTTCTTAGTTGGAGTTTTACCTCTCAATGACATCAAAATTGTTAAATTCTGAGACTATACATTTTTTGAATTTTGTCTATGGAACGAATCACTGTGCAATGTAGTAATGATTTTTCATAGAATAGATTAAACTTCTTTAAAAAACACACATTCAAAAGTTTTGCTATTACACGATTCGTCATTGAAGGTTCGGTCATTCCTCTCGGCACCAACTACTGTCTTCCACATCGAATACTCGTCATTAGAAATAACTTAGAAATCTACACAAAGAAAAGAGGAATTATGGAGCTCTGTTTGTAATACAAATTCAGGACATTTCTTAAGAGATAGTTAGATCTATAAGGACAAGCAGGCAAATCCTGGGCCAGTACTGACTTGTAAAAGAAAATATCAAGCACCCTAATCCCCGTGAGTTACTAAACTTCATTAGATCGGTGGGTCTAGGGGATGATCTCTAACAATATGTAGGGCATCCTTTTTGGTCTCAGTGCAATTAACCCCATTAAATTCTAATCTAAGGTCAAATAGCGAACCTGTCGTAGTAACGATTATTGCTCCCACAACTTCTCAAAACTAAGCTTTAAATACCTGAAGACTTCTCTGTACTTTATTACCTGTGTTTTGCTACCATCGCTCAAAGCTATCAATCTGCTCCAAAAGAGATTTGACTATGAAAAATGTAGCAGACGGCATTTCTTGAGCGAATAATGGATTATAAGTGATATCAGCCAGAACCACCACGGACTCGTTCATTATTACTTTAAGGACAAAAAACTTATAGGTACAATAGATAGATCACTCTTTGTCATGAGGCATTAACACCTCAAACTATTCTTTTATTGTTTCATACTACTCATCATTTTATTTTTGAAGACCTTTAACTTGCTTCCAAGTGTGGGTTTCCTGTACCTTGATGTAACCTTCAGAAAAAAATAAATCCGAAGATGTCAACCAAAACCATAAATTCCTTGCTGCCCTACGTTGATTCATTCAATTTCCACTTTCACTTGTTGCCAATCGCGACAGTCACTGCCGCTTTATGAATCACACGGCATGCAGACACATTTCGAAGATGTCATCGCCAGCAATGCTGACTAAATACGTGTGTTATATGCCTCCGAAAAACCGCAGCAACAGCAACAAACAACAAAGAAAACACTTGTTTCCATCAAACATGATCACATTGCGCAGCAGCCGCCTCAGCTCAGCTCGACGCAACGCGGGCGACATCGCACCGCGCCAACGTCACCCAGCGCCCTCGAACAGGCCGTTCGTCACATTTGCATGTTTCTCGTGTGCTTTTCTTTTCGTTTTTTAGTTCTGTGTCGCTGTTGTTGTTGTTGGGGTTCTTGCTGCCTTGGCGGCATTTAAATTTTCTTTCGAGTCAATATTTTGACACTACGAATTGACATTGCGGTCTCACGTAAATCATAAACGAATCCGAGCGTTCAGCTGAAACGTGAAAGGCGACTCACTACACACACACACACACATACAACAATAATACATACATCAATTCGCCGACACTAGGCACTAACAACAACAAGAAGACCAGCACACCCGCCTCATCATCAAACAGTCTGCGAAAAATTTCTCTGTTAAATAATTCATATTTGTTTTTTGGTTTATTTGGTTTATTTTCATTTTTTTCGTATTTTTGCTCTTTTTTGCGAACTTTGCTAAAATATTCTTTGTGCATATATCATTTTATTATACTGTTGCATGTACGCAGCGTAGCGAATTTTAAAACAGCACAACAAAAAAAAATCACAAAATTAATGGAAGAAATAGTAAAAAGCAAAATATTCCTGCGAAATGATTATGAAAGAATTTTCAACATGAAAAATTTCTATAACAACTCATCTAATGCGGGCGAGTAAAAAACGACCAGAAAATAGGCAAAAGAAAAACAACAACAAAAAAACGAATACAAGCAGCAGACGACAGACACAGCAATTTAATTGGCAATTGTTGTTATGAGATTTTTTTGTTTTATTTTGCGCTATTTTCTTTTCATTTTAATATCTGCGTTCTGTCACAAATTTTTATAGTTTCGCCATGTGTCAAGCACGACGGCTGGTCGTAGCCACGTTTCAAACGTGCCTCTTGCGGCTCTGACGTGCCACTAGCCGTGAATGATAATGAACGATGTCCTTGTGGCGGCACAAATAGACGAATTTATTTTTGGCTGAACTCTGAATACGTTAAAAATGCCGAATTCATTCAAAGACCGCTGACTAAAAAATAGAAGGAGGTCATATGAAACTATAGAATTAATTTGTTCCAATCAGCTTGAAAAATGTTCGATCTGTAGGATGAACTCTCGCTGAGAAGCAATGCAAGACTTTTACTCTAATCGGCCTCGAAATTGTTCGATCTATTAGATTATATCGATTCGCTCCATGAAACAATAGAATTCTGTGCTTGATCTATTAGCTGCGACTTTTGCAGGGCGTTTGCACAAACTTTATTTTATAATGATTACAAATTACGAGTTTCAGGATCAACTGAACATGCCGTGGGACACCAGTGTGCCTGCAATAGCAAAAGGGTTAAACTCTCTTAAACAAAATAATTTTGTGCTTGATCTGTTAGAGTTAAACCTTTGGCTATGACCTTCTGGAAACCCTTTGGTTTGAGTTTATAATGAATACAAATTACGAGTTTCAGGATCAACTGAACATGCCGTGAGGCATCAGTGTCCCTTGCAGTAGTGAAAGGATCAAACTCTCTACAACGATAGAATTTTGTGCTTGATCTGTGAGAGTTAAGGCTTTCGCTGCGACTTTTGCAGGGCGTTGGGACAAACTTTATTTTATAATGATGACAAATTACGAGTTTCAGGATCAACTGAACATGCCGTGGGACACCAGTGTGCCTGCAGTAGCAAAAGGGTTAAGGTTTATAATACAAATTGTTTTAGAGTCAACTGAAAGGGGAACTCCCCCCAATTATTGTTCGAAATGGCAATAAAATAACTATACTACTAACTAACTAACAATCGTGTAACAAATGACTACTTAAAAGATTTGCCTTGTATTTTATTTCAAAATTGGTTATAATTTGACGCACCAGTCTATCCAGGAACTGGCCCTGACAATTATTGGTTATCAACAGTAGGTTCCTTTTTTACTAAAGATTATGAATAACTTTATCAAAGTAGAACAAATATTCGTAAGCAGACAACAGGTGGTTCAGTTAAAAATATTGGCAAGTTGCGGTGCCTTCAATCGCGGTGATCAACCCTAAAGTTATGGCCCTATGAATGCGCGAGCCACTAAATGCGAGTTTTTTTGTCCCAAAAGCATAGCACAAGAACACAACTAGACAACCGATTTCTGTACCGAAAAACGAAAAAGTAGAATATAGACAGAAAGTGCGTAATTACAACACCAACTAAACGCAACATTCACCTTAAAAGTTTAACTAAATATTAAATAAATATGATAGATACAAAAGATTCAATATGATGTTAGTGGCATTGTTTTCTTCATCTTTTTTTTTTAGATGAAATGAAGGTTGATGTCATTTACGTCTTCGCCTTGTTTTCGCTAGAAGAAAAAGAAGAACATGTGAACTTTTTTCTATTGCGTGAAAAAGACATTGAGATAAAAAAAAAACTGTTGAAAACGTTTTTGTTGTTTTTCATTTCTTTCTTTTCATTTTTGTTAGGTTAGATTAGGTTATGGTGGCTGCCTCTGTTCTTATTATCATTTATTGTTCTTAATGGGACCAGAGAATATCTAAAAATGACATTTTACCATCTTTACGCTTTCACAGTACCCAGAAAGGGTGAACAACATAATTTCTTTGAATTTGTTAATTGTTCAAGGATGTGGAATCTGTTGTTCTTGAAAGGATCTAACCAGATTTGCACGTTTCATCTACCAATCATTGCTGCTTTTCATTGATTCAACTTGAATGCCTTCCAGCTGAGGTCATATTAGATCCTTTCTTTCATATCTTTCTATATATAGTTATATACAGTTGTATATGTGTCAATGTGCCGGTCGCCATTTTGTGTTTTCTTCTTCTTTCCGTCGAAGTATTTGCGTGCCGAACGGTACTGTCCGATTAGCGTTTATTCGAAAACCATCAAGCAGCGCATAGTGTTCCCTGTGTATTTGTTTGTTGTTGTTGCTGTTGTTGTTATTGCTATTAGATCAGCCAGTCCTCCTCTTGTTCTTCCTTGTTTCGCCCACATCGCTCGAACATTTCGGATATTTGGTGTTCTGTTATTGTTGTTGCTTTTTTATTGGCGACTCGAGTTAAAATTGTTGTGTGCCGTTTTACGTTAAACTTATTTAATGGCCACAAGGCGCATCTGTTCATTTTTATTTGATAAATTTATTAAAAGCCAAAACAGCTACAACAGCTAAAAAAAAAATCAAGCACAGCCAACAAAAACAAAAATCACTCGAGAAGAAAGCATCGTAGAGACAAAAAAAGTAGTAGAGAAGCGAAAAGGAAAAGAATTGGGGGAGAAAAGATGAAAACACGCGCTTTATAAAAAAAAATAAATAAATAATAAACAATAAAAAAAAAATATTAAAAAAAAAATAAAAGAATGAAAATTGTTGCCGATGACAAGCGACAGCAATAGAACGGGCGGGGACAATGTCGCTGGCGCTGTTCTCGCTGATGATTTGCGGTTGCCACTCCTGTTGTTTTTGTTGTTGCTGTTGTTGGTAGTGGTGCTGGTGCTGGTGGCGGTGCCAAGCAGCGCTGGGTGTGTGCTCGTCTCACAGCGACAACAATTAAAAAATCGAGAATAGATAAAATCGCTATGTCTGAAATATTTTCGGCAATGTTTTGTTGTTGTTATCATGTCGCCGTTGTTGGTGTTTGTTTTTTGTTTTTTTTTTTATAAAAAAAATATGTAGTGTGTTTGTAAACGAATTAAAGCATTTTAGAAATTTTTCGCAAAACAATACAACACACACAAACGCAACGGCGAAGCCGTCAGATTTAGTTGACGCAGACGTTTAGCATTTAGAACGTCGCTACTACGCAATTTGCTAGCCGTCAGCATGGAATTTTTCGTCTAGTTAGTTGGTATGCTTGCCCACTTTCGTCCAGACTACGGCCCACAACCCGCTGCAGTCGTCTTGGTCCACTTGATTTCGCTTTGACTCAGAGGCCGAGTCAGACTGGTGCTCAGCATTTTTCGCTGTGCACGAAGCATTTTTCCATTTGATTTGTTACCCAATATTTACGGTTTTTGCTGTTCGCTGTTGTTCTTGTTGTTGTAGCTTTATGTTAACGCTTAAGCCCAGACAAAGCGACCGAACACCAAAGGCCAACAGGCGAAATGACAAAAATGTTCATTTCATTAAAGCGATGAATCAGCTCAACTAATTTTCTGCATGAATTGAATTCCTAATTAGAACTCGAAGGAGAGATACAACCACAAACAACAAAAACATCAAACAATACACATATTACACATACCCAACGGCTATAACGAAGCGACAACAGACTATTTGTGGATACGGGCAGCCATCATGTCGTTTACACTGTCGCCTCGTCAGTCACTCTGTCTGCCAAACGGTCTATGGGCTGCCTTCACTTCGATCGGAGCGAGGAATATGCTGTATGTATTTGCTGTTGTTGTATTTGTTCATTTCGACGCGCAAATGTATGTCCACCAATTATGCGATTGGCTCGTATCTAATGCGATAATACCCAATAAAAAATCGCTATTAATCACGACTTGGGTGACTCGTTCATTCGCCAACTCAACGCGACAATAAAAGTAAAAGAAAAAGTGGCAACTCGTGAGCAAAAAATTTTACTCATAACTAGTTGGATTCTTCATTCTTATGTGACAATGTTACTACGAGGTCACTCAAGGTCTTCTTTACTTTTTCTTCTTCTTTATTATAGGATTACAACAAATTTTTGTTTTACGACCTTTTGTCATCCTTTGTCGACAGTCTCAGTGTTGCCAGATCAGGAGATTTTCTCATAGATTTAGGAGATTCTTGACCTTTTAGGAGAATTTTTAGGAGAACGAATTGTTTAGGAGAAAGTTTAGGAGATTTATATTTTAACTATGTTAGAGGATTCTTCAGATCCTTAGCGGATTTTTGGGAGATTTTTGGATAACGAAGTATGATGTATTGGGCACACTGGCAACAAAACATATTTTGGCAACTATTTTAATAGTCAAAGCATCCTATTGTGTTAAACATTTGTAAGCTTACAAAATATAAGCTCGTTCTATCTCGTTATCACTTATTTCTGTTACAATGAAATCCCGCCAAAAATTGCGCTTTTTATTTAATTCAGTTGTTATATGTTTTTTGTTTGTTAAATTTTTGTTGTTAAGCTGAAAAAAAATTATATGTAAATACAGTGTAATCTGGGTGGAGTGAACTAATTAATGCAAGGCCAGTTCATATAATCCAGATTGTTCACTATATCCAGATTGAGTTTTTCTGTTCACCATTACGTACTTACGAGTATACCTTATGATCAAAAAAGAACGGTAATTTGGAATTTATTTTCTCAACGTTGGGAATACTTTCATTGGTGTTCTGTCAAATTTTGACGCATATTGTAAGATTAGTATTCGATTGGCGTCTATACGAAGAAGTCGAAAAATTGATGTGTGGCGATTTTTATAATGGGTGAAGAATTGGAACAACACGCGTGCCTAAAATTTTGTGTTAAAAATTAGCTTTCGTGTGCCGATTCGTTGAAAATGTTACAAAAGGCATATGGTGAAGCGTGTATGTCGAAAATACGAGCATAGGAATGTTATAAAAGGTTCAAAGGCGGCCGAGAGAGCCTAGAGCACGATGACATCCCTGGACGTCTGTTACCGAAGAAAAAAATCGAATCGACGAAGCAAATCGTGTTGGAAAATCGTTGTGTATCGATTAGAGAGATTGCTGTGTTGTTGAGCATCTCATTTGGATCAGCCGAACACATTTTAACTGATATTTTGGGCATGAAACGCGTCGCTTCTCGGCTGGTGCCAAAAAAGCTGAATTTCATTTAAAAACAGCCTTGATTATTTCGGAATTTTTGGCCAATGTCGGAATTTCGACCAATGTCATCAGCCAAGCACCATACAGTCCAGACATGGCCCCGTGTGACTTTTTTCTATTTTCTAAACTCAAATTGCCATTGCGGGGAACGCGTTTTGAGACCATAGAAGCGATAAAAGAGATTTCGCTGCGTAAGCAGAATGCCATACCTTTGGCGGCCTATAAAAAATTTATGGAAAATTGGATCAAACGTTGGCATACATTTATTGACGCAGGAGGAGAGTATTTTGAAGGGGATAATAAAGAAATTTATTAAAAATTGAAATTTTGCCTTTCTTTTTTTAAATTCCCCTGTGGAACAAAACACTTTTGAAACCATTCTTTAAAAATTTCTGCTGTCATGCATGCATTTTTTGAATGTCGGTAGTCCACCGGAATGTTGAAAGATTTGAAAGAGCGTGGTTTGTCCAGTTGCGTTTGCGCATGCAAGAATTGTAACTCTGGCTTTTTCTAATTTCCTGCCTGGAGCCGTTTTTCTGCACTGGTTACTGATTACAAGTTCTTTCGGGTAGCATCTTCCAAAATAGTCCACTCTCGTCCGCGTTGTAAATTTGGCTTTTATAAATTTGTACCTCACAAATCGTACTATTGAGCTTTTGTTTAAACGGTTCAGCCGGGCTATCTGAAGACAATTTCTCGCCGCACACTTTTAACAGACGAATTCCACAGCGTGATTTAAATCCGGCTAGCCATCTACAACTGGCGTTAAAACCGCCTTCCTTTTCATTAATATCAGCATGTAATTTCTTTGCTTTTTCTTTTAACATATCTCCACTGACAGGAAAATTTTTCTGGCGCTGCCGCACAAACCAATTGTACAATGCCTTTTTTAAGAGTTGTTCTCTTTAACAGCCCGAAATTCTGGTTGGCAGTTACTTGAAGTTACTGAAGTAATTTATTTTAAATTGTGTTCACTCTAAAGAGATTCGGAATTGTTCACTCTATAGAGTACTCAATGTAAAAATTTTGATGTTCACTCTATCGGGGTGTTCGTAGCATCGGGGGTTCACTCCACCCAGATTACACTGTATTTTTATTTTTTATGAGAAGTTTTATTCCTTTAAAGTGACAGGAATTATAAAACAATTTAGGAGTTTTTTTTAACTTTTGGGAGGAAATTTAGGTATTTTTTTAAGATTTAGGAGAAAGTCATTTCCGGCGACACTGGACAGTCTTTCTCTTTCAAGATGATCTGCAGGGTTTTAGTTCGGCCCTGCAATCCAGTCGGCACTACATTTGATGATCTGGGTTTTACATCACTGGGGGCCCTCGCCAGATTCATGCAAAGTTTGGTTTCAACTCTCTTCGGGCATCTCAATGGGCCTGAGAGGCCTCCGAGTGTACTAGTCCATCAATCGGCAAGCCGCCTATCCAACCTAACCTATTTTTTTTTTTGGTCATTTATTCGGTAGAAAGACAGATTTGAAGACATAAAGTTCTGCTCAGCTCTAAGGTTCCTCTTTAAGGCAGATAATCAAGAATCAAGTCAAGTCGATTCCTTCCACAAGTTTCAATGTGCTAGTTACAAATACAGTACTTTTCGTTTATAACGAACCGTTTAAAACGATTTTCCGCCTAAAACGAACCAATTTCAAAAGTACGCGCTTTCGCTTATTACGGACCCCTTTTAAAGCGAACTTTCGGTTAAAACGAACCATTTTGCCCGGTCCCTCGAAGTTCGCTTTAAGCGAAAAGTACTGTATTTCACTTTCAAAAGTTTGTCATTTCCTGCTAACCAAGCAGCCGCCGAATCAAAACTTGTCTTTGTTTGGAAAAGCACAATTTCCAATTGGCCTATGACAACTGCCAATCCGAGAGAAAAGTGTGCTTGCTGATCATTTCCAAAGTTAGTAACACTGCCGCATCGCAATTTGGTGCGTGCTGTGCTGTGCAACAATTCATTGGCAGCAAGTCATTTGCGGCAAAATGACAAACTCTGACGAGCCGCTTCAGTCACTGCACTCTTCGCTTTTCGCCTGCCGCTTGACACGCTCGCACCACGGCGACGCAGCACTAAAGCGAATGCAAATGAACGCGCCGTCAAATGATGCGTAAATTTCGCGTAAAACCGCAACATAAAGTCACACAAATTTGCCACTACTTGCCGCTCCAGCGTGCTTCTGCTGCGCCAGTCTGCGCTGCGCGGCGGCTGATTGCCTGCTTGTGTGTGTGTGTGTTTGCGTTTGACAAATTCACGTAATGAACTGCTAAATTCCTAAGTTTGCTGGCCGTTAAATATTGTATGAAGAGGCAGCAACAAAAGCGCACCAGAAGCAGCCAGCCAGCCAGCAGGCAACGCGCAACACAAGTCGGCGAATATGCGGCCGCCACCAACTTGTGTGGCATGAAATGTGGCATAGCCGGTGCGTCCGGGCCGTTGTGCCGCTGTTGCCGCTTTTATGTGCGCGTACGGCGCATCAGCAGCAGCAACAAACTGGTTGCGTTATGTTGCAGTGCAGCGCGGCATGCGGCATGCAACATGCTGCGCACTCATTGTAACACATCATTAGTTTGCGTTCTGCGGTAATTTTTCTTTACTATGTTTTTTTTTGCTTTTTGTTAAGCCGCAGATGAGAGTAGAGCCACTGCAATAGCAGCGACAACAATAACAACACATACCGCATAGGGGGGAAAAAACACACACAGAAATCTGGTAGTGGCTGTGTCGGTGGTTGCGGCAACGTTGTAGCTGCGTCGGGTGCATAGTCACTTTTTTGTCTGAAATAATTAAAAAGAGGGGGACGCATAAAATATGCAACGACGGCAAAGCTGCGAAGATTAACTTGCACGACCCCCCGAATTGGCGGCCGCATGCCAACACATGCCACATGCAGTATGTTGCACGTAGCGCGCTGCGCCCGCGACAGCGCTGTGCAACGGGTGCGACATGTTGCCACAACGACTGCTGCCTTGTCTGATTGTGTATTTTCTGCTGTTATGGGCCAACAAACGCCGCTGCCATACAACTTTTATCACTGGCTGTTTGTTGTTGCTGTTGCTTTGTAGGTGGCGGTACTTCCACGCCCTTTCGGCTTGTTTAGCTGCATTGCAATTGCAAATTCAACACAGGAAGCACCGTTAAAACTGGGCTTTTCGTCAAAGCCAACTTCGCTGCCACATAACCTCACTTTGCTGCGTTGTGCTACACTATCTGAACGCCGCTACTCGCTGTAGTGGAGCTTTGAAAACCGCAATTCGCGTTAAAACAGTTATTAAACCCTTCTTTCGGCCGCAGTTGCCACTTAAAAAATGTGTTGCCTTTATTTCAGGCGTTTGTATGCCGGAGTAGCGCTTGTTGTTGTTGCATTACCGGCACGCCTTTTTTAATAAAGTGCAACATTGCGCTTGTTTGTGCTACACAACAATCACACACACACACACGTATATGCATAGAATATATGGGTTGAGTGAGGTTAGGTGCGCTTTGTTTTGACACACAACGGGCGGCGTGTAATTTATTTCTGAGCAAAGTAGAATAAGGTAGGGCAGCGCAGGGTTGAACGACTTCTTATTGCTGGAAAAGCCAGTTTGCTACAATTCTATGCGCCGTTTCCTAGCATTTTTGCATTATTTGCAGCGAACAGCAACAAACAGTTGTGTCAGTTTGCCTTCGGCCGTTGCTAATACCGCCCAAAATGTCGTTATTTGTAAACGTTCTGGTGTTTCTCGCCAACACTTTCTGCTTTACATTTGCACAGTATTCTGCCGAGGCGCATGGTTGCACCGGCACAGGGTGACACAGCGGCGAAAATCCGTTGCCGTAGCAAAGAGCAACGAACATCGCAGCTGCCGCCGACGTGCGCCCCACAAGGTGGCCAAAAATGGTCACAATGCATACGCTTTGCGGCGACCACGGCAAACCGACACAGCCAAAGCGCTGCCACGGAGCAGCAGCACAAATAAATAACAAGTAGGCAAGCAGGAGTTGGCGGGGCATAAGTGGCCGTTTAAATTGTTGGCATATTAGGCAAAAATGCGGCGCTGTTTTCTTCTTTGTTTTTGGTTTTGTGCGCCGCTGGCGGCAGCGAGGAGTGCTGCCTACCTAACCGTGCAATTTATAACCGCTTATGGCCTCCCCCTGGCAGCTGCTGGTGTGGCTGATGGCAGCTTGAGAGCGGCAACGGCTAGTCAGCTGTAAACGCGCTGCTTCTTTGCTGATTTCCTTTATTTTCCATTTGGTTTTTGTTGATTGCTTTTCACATTTTCTTCCAGTATTTGCCTCTCTTCTGCCCGACCTTCCTAACCATTTGCCGCTGTGCGCCAAGTTTTGCGTGAAATTTTCACTTTTTATGGTGGCATGTTGCCACCGCTATACGGCCCCCACCCCTGCTGCTAACCGCTTCCTTAAATGTTGTTATTGTTGTGTTTGTTGTTGCTACTAGTTACTGTTCATTGAGGTTAGTAACTTGTTGCCATAATAGCAGCCATCGTTTGGCCTGTTGTTGCTGCTGTAAAGCACTCGCCGCAGCATTGGCAGCGACAGCGGCAGCAGCAATTTTTGCCAATAGTACACCAATACCAAAGTTGCCAATAACAACAAAAATGCCCAAACAAGTTAGTCGGCAAGTTTCCACATCGGCGCTGCGTCGTCTTCATTGCTGAAGATGCACAGAGCAATTTGGTCTTCTCTTCTGCCAATGTTTATGCTGTTCCTGCTGCTTGTTGTTGTTGTTGCTTTCACTGGCACTATCAGTCGCTGTATCGTCATCATCAGCTACATCTTTGGCAGGTATATTAACGCGGCCAGCATACGGCGCGCAGCCATATTTAACAAGGCTGTCCGCCGCCCTGCCGTCCGCCGTCCGCCTGCTGCTTGCTACTCGAAACTGCAAGCAACCGGAGAGTTGATCGCTTCCACTTCCAGCGTTCGACTCGACTCCTTTTTCTTGTGTATATTTTGCATTTTTTCAAACGCTTTTCCATCAGTTTGCATTGTTGTTATGGCTGCTCTGGACTGGCGTTGTTGTTGGCTTAAACTTCATGTTGCCCCATGTTGCCATGCTGCCAATACCAAAATAATTCAACATGGCCATAATATGCGTGTTGCTGCTCGCATCCACATTGCAGTTGTTGTTGGTATTGTTGTTGCAGTTTAATTTCTGCTGTGCTGCTGTTGCTGTTGCAATTGTTGTTGATATTATTGTTAGTAATTTTTGCTGTTAGTGTATTTGTTGTTGTTGTTGCAGCGCACATAATCATCAACACAATTGCTTCGTTAAAGTCGCCCATTTTTGGTTAGAAAGAATGCCAGCGCTGCGCAGCGCATACCAGGAGCTCAACAACTGAGCGATCAACACGCCAACAGCAGCTACAACAACAACAACAACAGTAGCTGGTAACAATCGGCCAAAATAAGTAGCCGTAGAGTTGCATTTTGCAGCAACAGCAACAGTGCCAGCCATGACTGACTGCAATAAGCAACAACAAGCATATTGTTGCTGGTGTTGTTGTATTGTAGCGATGCTGGTGTTTAAGAGATCGGCAGCAATAATATTTGTAATATTTTACAACAACCACAATATTCAAAATAATATCAAACACAAATACAAGCACAAAATTTTAGGAAATATTTGCCGCAACAATGACAACTTTTGCCTGAACAATAAATAGCAACAATGATTAGACAACAACAATGAACAGCAATAAAAATTAAAATGCCAATAACAACAACATTAAAAATGTTAACTGTTACAAAGTCAGAAAACATATTCAAATTTCAATCTCAGCACTCATTTAATACAACAACAAACAACACTTAAAAACACCACAAACAGCTTTGCTATGGCCAACAAAAACCACAATCAGCAAACCCTACTTTGGCAGTAATAACAACAATCTGCATCACTCCCTTCTTGGCACTAGCCGAACTGTCATTTTCACTTCGGCGCTCTCCGTTTCAACGCACATTCCACCGCACATCAACGCATCACTGATCAACAGCAACCAACGTCCACACGGTCGCCGTCGTCGTCATCGCCATCAACGCACCGCAACATGCGTCGGCCGACCGATGCGGTCCGCGCGCTCGTTCACCTGGACATTACATTGTTAATTTATGCAGTTTAATGGTATTTTTATAATGACATAACTCGAGCATTTTAACGCTTATTAAATTATCTCATTTAAGCGAATGTGCTATACGCTTAACGTAACGTGCGGCGCGCCGGCAACAGGCAACATTGACATGATCATCAACTCGCGATGACAATCAGCCCGAAAATGACGTTCAAGTCGAAATTAAATTCGTTCTTGTTGGCGCAGCCGGTGCGAATGGCTCGGCCAGTGTTAATGTTGTGGCTGTCGGCGCTGATGACGATGACGATGTTGATGTTGATGATGTTGATGATGTTGATGATGATGATGATGTGGTAGCAGCGGGCGGTGCGCAGGCGCGCAGCCACAATCTCGTACGGGCGATCGCTTGATATCAAATTATCATTAAGTGGAATCAACAAAAAGAATTCTATAAATGGACGAAGGAATGGCACTAGACGCACTCAGGCACAGACACACCGACTGCCAGGCGAACGGACAGACAGACAGACGGACGGACAGCAAACCGACAGCGGGCAATAAAAGTGAACGCACTACAGGCGTTCCAGTGCGGCTTGAGTTGGGCCATCCGCGTCGTAGAATCAAAGTCGTTAGCGAGGCAATGAAAATGGTAATCAGGCAGGCGCGCAACAACAAAAACTACAATAACAACAACAACGACCACAATTACAGCAACAAGAATAGCACTCGTACGCACACGGCGGCCCAAGGATGATGTTGCGCCGATGATGATGACGACAACGACGACGATGACGCCGACGACGCTGGTTGTAATGATGACGCTGACAACAACGCCAATGATATGACATGTGTGGGAAACCGCAAATGTCAACCTTAAATTAAATGCAAACGCCATTTACGTATGCGCTGGCAGGCGTAGGATGTCTATTTACGTTTGCTGGCGGCATTAGTGTTGTTGTTGTTGCTATGAGTGTTTGGTGTTGGCGGTTACAGAAATAGGAACAAAAAACCCTAACAATTATAGACGGTCACAATCGAGCAACTACAATGCGGAGCATAACTACACTCGAAGAAATTCGCCACCGCAGAGTCGTAGATTTCTTAACACCAGAAAGACCATTGCGGTTTTTCATTTTCAAATATCTGTATTTTCTTGATAATTTTTATTAACTTTTGTTTTGATGACTTTTATTTTTTAATGGGTTCTACAATTAGTTCAACAATTTGGGTTCTACAATTTAAATCAGGTACCGAAAATAACTGTTATTTTACAATTTTCAAATCAAAAAGGCATAACGAAAAAATTGTTGGTGGACTTTTTCAAATATACCGTTATTATTGTAATGGCCTCATCTTCACGAATATTAAACGCCTTTTAAATTTTAGACTTTTACTATAAAAGTTAAAATTAACTGTTATTTTGTGCCTTTTATTATTTCAGGCAAAAATAACTGTTACTTTTGACTTTTATTTTATCGGTCAAAAATAACAGTTATTTTGTGACCTTTATTTTTTCGGTCAAATATATCAGGCAATTTGAATTTTTTCAAAGGCCGTTTGACCGACTAAAAAACTATTGATACCATTTTTTTTCGTCGCACAAGTCTTATAGCTCAGAATGTGCGGTCTGCTGAGACGAAACAAATGGTATCAATAGTTTTTTAGTCGGTCAAACGGCCTTTGAAAAAATTCAAATTGCCTGATATATTTGACCGAAAAAATAAAGGTCACAAAATAACTGTTATTTTTGACCGATAAAATAAAAGTCAAAAGTAACAGTTATTTTTGCCTGATATGATAGAACGCAAAAAATAACTTTTATTTTTGCCGGTAAAAATAAAAGTTAAAAGATAACAGTTAAAATTTGATTTTTTTGATAAAACCCATAACCGGTACGGTCCCTGATTTCAATTAGCCAAATGCGATGTGTACTTTTCGAGATATCAGCAGATATAATATATAGTCTTTGTAGGTATGGAAAACTTGCGGTCTTTCTAGTGTTAAAAGGAAACAATTATTACAATGGTTTACCGTCAAATTGGCAACAAACTGCAAATCAAAACTTTTAGGGTGAGTTGAGAAAATCATCTCAAATATTTTGGGGTTTCTTAAGACGTTTCCATCGTGCATGCTTTCTGATCGGAAATTCTCTTATTAGTCCTTCTCTCATGTATGTGCACCAAACACGTTTTTGTTTAACTGGGAAGTACCTCAGTCCCTGGCTTCCAGTCTTGACTCACCCACTCATACCAGTCAATCTTTAGCTGCCTTTGTCACAGTTTGTGTAGTTTAAATAATTTTCTCTAACAATTTTTCGACAACTTACATCAATTGCCAATCGGTGCTTTTTTGGTTCCAAGAGCTATTTTGGTTCTATTGATCTATGAGAAAGGGGAAGGCTGCATTATAATTCCGTTTATTGTTTGATTCCAATGAAAGAACATTTATGTAGAAACACCATTACAGACAAATATTTGTCTGAAAGCCATAAACCTGATTTCAAATACTGAAAATCCGAAATGTAATGCAATCAATGTCAGGAAACCCAAAAGCAGTCAATCCTATAAAAAAAATGTAAAGCAATGTCCGCTAGAAAAATTGGTTCCAATGACATTTTGTTGCGCCAGCTGATTGTCAGATTGTTATCGAGCAATGGACATTTTCAGTCGAGATCAAAATACGCCGCCGCAATATATCGTCAAAGGAAATCAAGATAAAATGTAATTGGAGCTAAAAGGCAGTAAGGGAACAAATGAGACATTCTTGAGGCGCATTTAATTATTGCACCCAAAACGAGGCACAGCGGCGGCACTTTAGCTCCGAAATTCCAATAGAACGAATTATAAACCCAAAGGTAGTTAAATTGGTGACCACACAAATGTGTGTGTGTGTGTGTGTGTTCCACATTCCTCAATCAACTGGTGTTAAATGAGATAATCCCCCTTCTGTCTGCTTACCCTATGTTGATTTTATTAAACGTGTGCAGCTTGTTTCATGTTTCGTCTTTTCGTGCCACTCGCCTTCCAACGCCAGAATGAACGATATCAGTGGCAACACCAACAAAAACGCATTCCAAAGCACTGAATCAGCCGAGCGACGCACGCGCCTGCGCACGCGGGACTCGGCACAAAAGCTCATTTATCTTTCTTGGCCCGAAAATTCATTCATCTCGGTTACGCTCGAACGAAAATTACAACAACAACAACAAAATCATAACACAGAGAAAGAATGCAAATGAAAGCAAAGCAACGCAATGGAAAGACGATGAAAAATTTCCAAAAATTCAATTTCCTTAAAGCCAACAACAAAGCGAAACTGTGCAACAACAAGAAAGTACATATTACCCGAATTTCAAAGGGCCAAACGGCAAAAAACACCAATTGCCAAATTCCGAATTAACAACAACAACAACAAAGTTGCATTTTACAACAGCAACAAGCTGACCACCGGCAACAGCATTACTGACGGCATCGGTGCTAACACCAACACCAGCCACGTCTTTAATCTCATCAGAATGCGCAGATGCCGACGATGGTAACGTTGCCGTGGCCGCTGACGCTGCGTCAGTAGCGCCATCGGACGCGCACCAATGCTGGGCGCAGTGTTTCGAGGGCTGCCTGCAACAGGGACAAACGCCGGCACACACTAAATACATACGAACGATTCCAACTGGCCGACCGGCCGGCACATTGTCCGTCCGCTACATTCGTTCGTGCGTCTGTCTGTCATTTTCAGAGGAAAAAGGTATTAAGATCAAACGATAAGATCACCAATGGACCTACACACAGGCACCAGACAACAACAAAGACAACAATTCCCTTTGCTGGCCGCTCACAAAACAAAAAAAAAACTCACAAAAACAAAAACCAAAAACAACAATGTAAAAAATTTCAACTCAAAAACGAGGTGATGCAGAGGCAACAACACAAAGGCCAAAATATACGCCAAGAACTACAACAACAACGTAGACACAATGTTCACGGCATGAATAAGAATCCAGAATGAGTGGACTGTGGCACAAAAACGCCACGGGTACTCCTTCCTGCTTAAGCGCGCACAATAAAACGCTGCACAAGGTGTCAGATTTGTCGCCCTTCATTATGGCCCCACAACAACACCATCACCGCGACCAGCACCAACAACAACAAGAAAGAACAATAACGCCGATAAGCGGCCACCGCCGCAGTCAAAATCACAGCATCAGCGCCAGCCTCGAGATTTCGGTTGGCAAACGAAACGAAATGCAGGAAAAAATTCCACTGAAACTGCAGAGCGGCGAATGGTGCTGCCTGGCAACCACACACACACACACTGAAGACAGTGGCAGCCGCTTAAAAACACTGACCTGATAGGCAATGGGACGGACGACAGCGACAGCAGTCGGCGCGGCCATTCGAGGGACGTGTGCTGGCTGCCCATCGGGCGGCAAGAGAGCTCTGGGTGGGGAGCATGTTCGGCGCGGACGTCAAATCGGAATCAGCGGCGACCGCCGGTGCTTCGCGGTAAAGGCGCAATCAGGCGCAGTTGATCGCACGCGCAACGAACGCGTTGCTGGAATTTATGAAAATCAAGAGAACAGCAACGGCCAAAATTACACTGTCCTACAAGATTTGCGTTGTGTAGAATGACTTTAGGCGGACCAAAAGTTGGAATTTTTCTACGTAATCAGAGAGCACCTAGTTGCACTTAATTACATAAACTACTGTGTCCAAAAAATAAGGTGACATTGTATTTATTTTGAAAATTATTTATTTATTCTTCCAAATCAATTTCATCCCCTTCAAAGTAATCCCCTCCCGATGCAATGCACTTATGCCAACGGATTTTCCAATCTTCGAAACACTGATTGTAGTCACTTTCCGGGATGGCCTTCAGTTCCGTCTTCGCTGCGGCTTGAATCTCCTCTATCGCATCAAAACGGTGTCCCTGGAGCGGTCTTTTGAGCTTGCTGAACAGCCAGAAGTCGCACGGCGCCAGATCAGGTGAATACGGTGGTTGCGGAACGATATGGGTTGAGTTTTTGGCGAAATGATCACGAATTACGAGTGCAGTATGGGATGGTGCATTATCGTGGTGTAAAAACCAAGAATTGTCTTTCCACAATTCCGGCCTTTTTAGACGGATAGCGTTACGCAACCGACGCATAACGTTCAAATAATATTCCTTGTTGACTGTTGACTAAAAAAAAAATAATTCTCTCCTAATCCTTCGATAGTATGGGCAGCAATTTTTCAGTTCGAAAGCGATGGTCTCTGGAAATGGGCCAACAAGTCAGAACTTCAAATTTGTAACTTGTCGAACAGTGTTTTGGTCAAAGAAAGATTTTTGCTGTGTGGATGGCGAGTTTGGCATTGTGGCTTCATAATTCTCACACTGTATCTTATTATTGTTGTTGTAACATGCTATTTTGCTGTTGCATGTTGTTGTTTAAGTATTGGAGTTTAATTTTTGTCTGATCGAAGCGATCGCACAAGCAGACCCCAAGCTATAGAAACGAAAAGCATGCAATAAAAAATCGAGGCGAAAATAAGTGAAAAATGCCAAAACGAAGAAATGCGCATAATTTGCCGCACGGCACACAATGCAACTGCAACTTTGAAGCCCGCAAGCAGACAGCGAAACGTCAAGGTTCACAGCGGTTACTGAATGGTTGCCGGATTGGCTGCAGCTGATTTCGAGTTGCCGATAAGTGGCGCTGGCGAGTGGAGCCGACTTGCTGCTGGCACAGGCAGCACACATTTGCCTATCAGTATTGAAGCCGAAAACATCAATGCCGCACAACAGCAGCGCACACCGCCATCAGCCATCAGCCATGCAGCCCAGCTTCGACTAGACAGACAGACTAGCACAGAGCCGAAAATCGCCAGACAGCCAGTCGTTAACCGTGGATTTTCTCTTTTCGGCCCAGAAGGCAATGTCATTAAGTCTCTGAGGGCACGCTGTCTGCCGCGTTCGAACCGCCTTTTCCGATCCGGCTTGCTTCCTGCACCAACTAACAACAAAGGAGCCGTTTTCATCGCTGCAGTTGGCCATAATTCAGCATTTTCCGAAAATTACCTGGTGCCTTACCTTCTCGGCGCGCATTCCTCGCTTTGTTTGCGTGCGTTTGTTTTTTGCTTTTGTTTCGTTACTTCCTTCCCTTAGCGATGTTGGTGTTCGATGCGATTTGCAGTTTCCCCAGTCCGTGTTCGGGCGGCTCATTCCATTCATCAATACTTCATTTAAGACCAAACAAGTCGGTTGATCTGTTGGTCTTTATAATGACCTTACGCCAAGTTTGTTGTTGTTGTTGCTGAGGATCGTTATGTTGTGCCTGAAATGAAATGCCATTCCCATTTGGTGTTTATTATGAGGATTGTTGTCAACCGTAGTGTCCGACCTACGTTTCTCATTCTTCCGATTTCATTGGCAACACAGTTGCGCTGTTGCTCATATTGTTGTTGCTGTAGTTGGTGTTATACACGTATAGAACTTCTTGGAACTACAACGTTTTATCTGTGTCTACTGTCAATGCGAATGCAGAGACTTTCTGTCGGTACAACTGTCCGTCCATAAGTCGGTCCGTCCATTGGCCGCTCTGTCCCTTCCGTTTGTCTTCTGGCCGTTGCCATTGCCTACGAACTACCTTGAGATCCCGACGTTATGACTATTTAACCCACACACACAGACACACAAATATGCACACAAATCTGTATCTAAATGTCCTCACATTTGTGTTGGAAATGAATGGCGCGTTGAGCGATAAATAGCCGTCTTTACCGCCGAACGAACGTGATGTGGGTTTACGATGATCGTATTTTTCGGCGTATTAGCACGCACAACCCTGCACACACACACACACACACAAGCGTATAATCGCCGCACAATGTCACCGCGTGAACGTTTTCTCATTTGTTATGCGTTTCATTCATAATTTTCGTTTTAATTTTCTTGCTGATGAGCCGCTGCAGAATTGCCGCCAACACAAAAGGAACCCAAACGAAGAAAGGGCCACCGTCCGTTCCCGCTCAGCGAGCGACATTTCTCATGCACTCGGCATCGGAATTCAATTTAACTGCTGACAGTTTCTTAATTTCCCTTATCTCTTAATGCCATTGTTGTCTCATCTGCTACATTTTTTCTCATGCATGTACAATGTTTTTGTTGTTGCCTCCACAGATACGGATGTCTCGCTGGATGTGCCCGCACCCGTCAATGCCGAAGAAGAGGAGCGCAACATGAAGCGTAAGTACCCAGCATCCTCTTATCTGCCAAACGCGTTGGCACTTGCAATTTTATCAGCCACCACCGCATTTACAGGATTAATTAAGAACCACGCACAACTTATCTCGCTCTCGTTTGACAGATTTCGCCGCTCTACTTACGGGTCGCACATCGCATTTCCTCAAGGGCGAGGAAATGAAGGCCATGTACACCACCCACAATCCGCACAACATTGTCGCCACCGGCCGCTTTCAGTTCCACAAGAAGAATCTCTACTACTCCTTCTACACGTCGTCGAAGATCAGCCGCCCGCGCGCCATTCAGTTCGTCGACGACGGCGGCACCATTCTCGAAGAGCACCAGCTGCAGACCCCACTCTCGGGCACGTTGAGCGTGTACCAGAATGCGACTGGGAAGATCTGCGGCGTGTGGCGCCGCGTGCCGCGCGACTACAAGCGTCTGTTGCGCGACGAGCGGCTGCATGTCGTCCTGCTGTGGGGCAACAAGTACCAGGCCGAGCTGGCGCTCGCCGGCACGATCGGCAAGTACACCGCACTGCAGTCGGAGCTGTTCAGCTCGTTGTTGGAGCCGGCGCCGGGCACCAAGCCGGAGCAGATGAGCGGCGCCGGTGGCACCGCAATTGTGTCGACTAGCAGTGGCGCCGCCTCTTCGATGCATCTGACGTTGGTTTTCAATGGTGTCTTCAGCCCGGACGAGTTCCTGGATGCACCGATCAGCATACGCATTGAGCTGCCCGATCGCAAGGAAGTGGTGTTGGATGAGGTGCAAAAAGTGCGGAAGCCCTCGGCGGAGGTCAATGTCCTGGAGATGTCATCGCCCATCTCCATACAGAACTTGCGCCTGATGTCGCGCGGCAAGTTGCTGCTGACCGTCGAATCCAAGAAGAACCCAAACCTGCGCATCCAGGGCCACATTGTCACGCGCACCACCTGCGAGCTGTTCCAGACGCTGCTCACTCCGCACAACTCCGAATCGAAAACAAAGAGCAGCGGCTTGGCTTGGGTGTTCCTCAACACTGACGGCTCGCTCTCGTACAACATTGAAACCGATCACATCAGCACCAAAGACCGTCCCGAAATCAATCTCATGGAAGACTTGGGCAAGCGCAAGACCATGCTGGAGAACCTGACGCCCAGCTTCAACTTCAACCAAGCCATCGGCACCATCGACAAGTTGGGCCCCAAAGCCCTGGAGTCGCTGTACACCGGCGACCTGGGCGTGAATATTGCCATCGAGAACGAACCTAGCCTAATACGCGGCCGCCTCGTGCCACGCCTTGTAGCCGATGCGCGCGACTCGGCCGAGCCCATCTTGCTGAAACGCTCCGAGCACTCGACGAGCGCGCCCCACTCCATGGGCATGGCCTGGCTGGCCATTGACAACGAGTGCAATTTGCACTACGAGATCACTGTCAACGGCTTCCAGTCCAATCCGCAGGACCTACAGATTTACCTGGAAGAGAAACCCATAGAGGCCATCGGCGCACCGGTGACACGCAAACTACTCGAGGAATTCGCTGGCTCGTACATGGAGGGCTTCGTGCTGGGCATGCCATCCAATGAGCTCGTCAAATTGGAAACCAGCGTCTGCTACCTGGAAATTCATTCGAAGGAGAGCAAAGAGCTCTTGCTGCGCGGCAAACTCAAGTCGACCAAAGTGCCGGCGCACTGCTTCCCCATCTACACCGACAACAATGTGCCGAACGTGCTCGTGCCAGGCGACCACAACGACAACCATCTGATTGCACCGGATGCGAAATGCTTCCACTCGGGTCGCTTCTACGACGAGTCGGAGCAGTGGCGCAATGCGCAGGATGTGTGCCAGATGTGCGCCTGCCAGCGCGGCCAAGCCATCTGCGAGACCATCAAGTGCCCAGCTGTGCAGTGCAAGCAGAACGAGGAGCTGGTGCAGCGCGACGGCGAGTGTTGTCCCATGTGCATTTCGCAGAATGTGGTCGTCGACCCGGCGAACACGGCGGACCAGACAAAGCGAGGCTGCCGTCTGGGCGATCAGTTCCACTTGGCCGGCGCAACGTGGCATCCCTTTCTGCCGCCGAACGGCTTCGACACGTGCATCACTTGCACGTGCGACGCGCTGACGCTGAAGGTGCACTGCCCGCGCATGGTGTGCCCGCCGCTGCCGTGCTCGGACAAGGTTGCCTACCGGCCGGATAAGAAGGCCTGCTGCAAGGTGTGTCCTGAGGGTAAATCGAGTCGCGGCGACAAGCCGGGACCGGCCAACCCCAATGTGTTGCAGGATCAGGCGTCGCACCGCTCCGACGTGCGCAGCTCCGAGGTGATACTGGGACAGGGCGGCTGCAAGGTGCTGAACAAGGTGTACGAAAACGGACAAGAGTGGCACCCGGTGTTGGCGTCGCACGGCGAGCAGAAGTGCATCAAGTGCCGCTGCAAGGTGAGTTCAGACACAGTTTTGTTACTTTTACACTTCCTTTGAAACCATTGGGTCTTCTCTTCATTATTGCGTTCGTTGAATGTCGAATGCAGAACTCAAGAATTTGTGTTCCAAAGTCCTTTCAGCATTTCCCACAGATTCCATTCGATAACTCATTTATTCATTCATTTCCCTTATTGTCTTGAATTGTTCCAGGACTCCAAAGTGAATTGCGACCGCAAACGCTGCTCGCGCTCCACATGCCAGCAGACGCGCAACTCGGGCAAGCGAAAATTCTACGAGAAGCCCGGCGTCACCGCCGAGCCCGCCGTCGACGAGTGCTGCTCGACGCAGTGTCGCCGCTCGCGTCGACACCATCGACGCGTGCACCAGGACCGCGCCGGCGCCGACGATCGGCAACAGCTGCAGCAGATGAAGCGAGTGCAGCACCAGCAAACGAACACGAACCGCAGCGGCAGCACTGGCCACAGCAGCTGAACGGCCACGGCGGCAACGCGAAAATTTACTCAAGCAAATCGTTTGAACCGATTTTCTTTCGAAGAAAATGCGAACTTCTCTCTTTGTTTTTGTTTTTTTAATAAAACTGATGATGACTTAACTGAGAAATGTGTACAAGGATAAAACAAGAAAAACAAAACGAAAAGCACCAAGTAAGATAATTGAAGGGGAACTGGAAGGAGCGAACAGGTTGTGTGGAAAATGTGAAGTTATCGAAGAGCGGCAGCCGCAATCCGCTGCGCAAACAACAGTCGAAGCTGCGGCTAATGAAATCAACAGCCACACTGCATACAGCAACAACAATTGTATTATAAAAAAAATTAAAAGCAAACAGAAACCTCAACAGTAAGATAGGAGCAAGTGTCGAAAAAGCGATGCACACCAAGCGCGGAACTCAGAACAGGCCGAAGCGGCAACAGTTGGACGGGAAGCGGCAGAAGTAGCGGAAAACGGAAACCAGTGCAGTTGCTTTAAAAAATTCTCCCATGTAGAATTTCGCTAAAAAGCATTTCAAAACGTATTTCACAGGCACGCGACCCCTTCCCACCCACACATGCAAACAAATATCCTCGCCATAGCTAAAACAAAAGAAACAAACCTGCTCTGAGTATTTGTAATATTTAAATGAAACATTTCTATGAAGCAAGAGGACAAAGAAACGCAGACGGATGAAACAGCGTTTTCCGCGTCATCTGAGGAAAACCCTGCAGAGTCCGGCATAGCACACACACACACGCACACACTCCCACAAAAATACATACACACACACACCCTCACAGAAACGTCTAATACTTAATAATGAGAACATAAATTGAAATTAAGCGAGAGAGAGAGTGAGAAACACATCCCAAAAGTTTCGACTGATTGACTGAATGGCATAGTATAAGTTTTCAATACAAAACATAAAATTGAAAAAAATCTTAAAAAAAATCGATTACGAAACGCAACATTTACTGCAAATCATTTAGTTTTTTATTTTTTTTTTAATTGAACACATAATTAATTCAACATATACATACCTACATGCATACATATAAACATTCACACAACAAACATACGGAAATGTGTATTGTGCAAAGGAATGCCACGCCCACAACGCAGAAGCAGACGCACTCGAGTCCTGAGCTGAGTGCTTCGACGTAGTTGCAGAGAACCGATAGTGCGGTTTCTTGCTGCTTTCAATGCTGCGCAGGCGCCAATGCGCCGAGAGCGGTTAGACGAATGCCGAGCCGCGCCGAACGGTTGCGACGCAGGCAGCCAATGCAGCTGAGCCACTTCTGTGCGTCCGATGCGTAGTCCAGCGGCACCACCTTGCAACAACCACACACACATACGCCGCAAATCACTCACACACATACAAACACACATTTACATATCAACCATTTAATTGTATTAACTGCTTTTTTGTTTATTATACTTTTAGCTTGTTTAATTTAATTGTAAAATTTATTTAAAACAAAACTTAACTATAATCAAAACAAAAAAATCAAAAAAAAAAAACAAATGCAAATTTTTACTTAAATCGTCTGTAGACTTAATTGTGTGCTTTAAGTTTGCGTAAATTTTTTTATATTACATTTTGTTGTATTACTATTTTGTTGTTTTAATTTAAATAAAAAAAACATTTTTGTACAATATCGCTTGAAATTCTTCAACACTCTTTATTCTTAACTCAATTTATATATAGAACGAAATTTAAATCCTTACAAACACCTGAAACAATGACTTGATGGCAAGGCAGCACAAAATTAGGTTTATTACAAACTTTTTGGCAACCAACTATAGTCTCCGTATTTTTGTATATTTTTTTAGTTAATGTTAAAAAAATACAAAAATGCACTATTGCAAACTACTCTCGATTCCTTGATCCTTGATTGTTTCTTGCTTTCCTTAAATTTTATAGAAATTTTTATTGAAAAATTGCATTTCATGAAAATGTGCCCCAACAAAATTGTTCAGTAATGTAGACCATTCAGATGCTAAGCACAAAGCAAAACTTTACGCCAACAACAAAAATCGCATATCATAAATAAAACACAAACAAATTCAACACACTCACACACACACACACACGTACACACGCGCAAATATTTGTATTAATTTATGTTTGAAAGAAGATACAGCAAATATTATACAAAACACACTTAAAAAAATATATATAAATACATACGACATGAACGAAAATATTATACAAAAGAACAAAACAAATATCGTTTTTTTTCTCTGTAGTTGTTAATAGCAAAAATGCATAAACATTTTATGTATTTTTTTACTATTGTATTATATGTAGTCGCGGTAGTCGAACAGCGGACGAAGCTGGCAGTTGGAAGATCTGCAAATGCAGAACAACAACAGCAACAAACATATGCGGTAAAACGAAACAAAAAACTGATAAAAACAAAAACAATTTTACTATTTATTTACAAATGCATATACAATACATACTTATATATATCACAATGGAAAACAAACAAAAAGCTGCAAAAGCAAAAGAAACGAATAATTGCTTAATAAATATATACACACACACATATATATATTTTCAAAGTAACAGCAGCAAGAACAAAAACACAAAAACAATAAAAAAATCAAATAATAAAACAAAAAACAAAATATACAAACACTGACTTTTATATGTAACGATGATGGTATTGGTAGATGAATATACGAGAATATGGAATTGTTTACTTATTTGGGTTCTTCTTTATGTTGGTCGTTCTGCAGCGATTTGAATTATGCCGAATGCAATCAGAAGCGCGAATCATAGAATATCTATTCACATTGCATATCTAAATTGAAAACATTGACATTGACATCGAATTCTTAGAGACTAAAACCATTGCCTGTTTGGCAATTTGCTAACGCAAAACACATTACGGCTCCCTTTGCGTTCATTTCAGTAGAGAAGCGGGTTTAGTAATACAGGGTGGCGCAAAAGTTGTCACCCAGTGTTCTTTGGCTTTAATTTGTTTATGAATGAATGAATGAATGTGAAAGCAAAATTTACTTTTGCCGCCATTTGCAAAAGTTGCAGCATTTGCCGATAAGGTGATGACTTTAGCGCCACCCTGTACTAGGTCTAGGAGACATGGACGTAACAGAGCGAATCCATATCCAGGGGCTACGCTGGCTTGGCCATGCCTCCCGTATGGACAATGAAACTCCGGTGAAAAAGGTGTTTGATGCGACTTAAAATTGCTGAATGCGAACAAGTTGGATGGTGGAATAACACTGATTTTATTTTATTCGCTTACTCTAAGCTCGAACGTTTGTCATTGCTGATCGAGCAAATCAAGCAATCGAGCAAACAATCGAGCTCATATTACATATTGATGACATTGCAACTTAACTTAAAATATGCTCGTTGTTGCTGGCTGTTTTTGTTGGATGTTTGGTTGGTCGTTGACTTCAAACTTGCTGACAGCTATAACATGCGTTAGTTGAAGGTCGACAACGAAGAGGGTGAGAGTGTCTCCGGTGGAAGGACCAAGTTGAGTACGCTCCATCATCTCTTGGTGTGACCAAATGGAGAAGGCGCGAGCATTCTTTGGGAAGAAATTTCACCAATTCAGTAAGTAAGTAGGTTAGGTCTAGGAGTAGTCTCCTCTATTGTGCATTCGTTTTCTCGAACTGACGACATAAAGCGTTAATCATCAACTTGCTACATCAAAAATAACTTCACTTGGCAGAAGTAATCCTTTGCGCAGTGGTGCATACAGGATTTCTTTTGGGGGTCTTAGTACAACTTTTGAGCCGAATACCATTCGAATCCATATCTTCTACCAGCGATTTTTGTGTTTGGGGGTTCCCAAACCTTGCGCCCCTGTGTGCGCCACTGCCTTTGCCCAATCTTCAAACAGACATGATTATTACTGGTAACGAAGGTGCAGTAAGTAACGACAAACTCAACTTGAACTCAATGAAAAAGTGCACTAATAACATACAGCAATCTATGTGACATGGTTGTGAAAGGGTTAGAAACACAACGTCTTACTTCTACTCTACTAATGTATAGTAAATATTTCCAGCAAAAATCATCAAAGGTGCATTAGGGCTCCAGTCATCTTGAAACTGTAAGCGCTCTGACAAGTGCACAGTGATTCGTTCCATAGAAAAAATTCAAAAAATTTATACTCTCAGAATTTAATGATTTTAATGTCATTTGAAAGGTAAAACTCCAACTAAGAAAACCCCAAAAACTCTGTGCAAAAAATTAATTAGTGTGTGCGCAAAAGCGGCTCAAAGTTGAAACTTTTTTCACAAAAAAATGTAAACACATATTTTCTGTTTTTTAGTCTATTGAGTAAAAAAAATTGTAACAATACATGGTTACCAAGAAGTTGCTAAAACTTTCAATATAGATTTAGAAATGATGTGGCCATTTTCGCTTTTAATGTTTTCTCAAAATTTGCAAAGCTGATGCTTTTACATCACTTTTAATTTAAAATATTTTACAAAATTAAAAATCTGAAAATTGGCAAAACTTAGAGGAAAATATCTAAAAATGTCTATGTTCCTGGATTTTTTTAAAATTTTAAGAAGCCTTCTTCTTTGTCGGATAATGTAATTACATCCTCCGATATCTTTCGATCTCAGAAAATAATTCTTTTTGAAAAGTGGTCTAAACACCTATTTTTCGACAAAATTTATTTAATTTATCCCTAAAAGTATGCAATCAGCATGAAAAATTGAGAAAACTGCAAAAAAGCAAAATATACGTCTGTTATTATCATTTTTATTGCAAAACTAAAGGGTCCTAAGACAATTTCTGTTACGCTTTTCAATTATCAATGTTGACGTTACCGATTAAATATAAAATCTGAAAAATCTAGCCAACACACTCGTTGCTATAGCTCACCAAAAATGACGAAAATTGCAAATTTAAGTCTCAGGCCTTGCCAAACTACAAAAGTTTAAGAAAAACAAAATGGAGATTTCACTTCAGCAGACCATGATTAACTAGTATACCAAATTTTATGGAGAACGGACCACTCCTTCTAATTTTGTCCCGCGGTTGTATGGAGACGAATCACTGTAAAGTGGTGTAAATATTCAATACAAGTGCTGTTTTTGTACTTAAAATAAATTGAATTGAAAAATAAATTTTAATAAATTGAATTGAAATCATTTACTCAATCAATAATTTTTTTCATTGCTTTCAAATTGAATTTATTTACGCAGTCATAACTTTTCTGTCATTGCTTCTTGTAGTCAAACTTGGCCAGTTAGAGTTGACTGCTAACAACTATTGGGTTTAGTATTGATTAAGTGATTACAACAGATTTGGGCTTATGACATGAAACGCTTCACTTCATATCAGGCGATGTAATGATGAGCAGAAGAAGTCGCGCCATCCTACTGTGGTGTCACAATAAGCTATCTAACCTAACCAACCATCCAACCTAACCTAACTATCCTAAACTTCAAACTAACCTAACCTTACCTAACCTAATCCAATCTAACGCTGAGCAGAACTCTGTAGTTGAGGTACTTAGATTGTCATCAATGTCAGTCGAAAGTAATTATTGTTAAAAAAGCAGACTATAGTCTGACTTGTGGCTTTCAGCGACAATTGTGATTTAGGTCAGCTGTAAGCGTGCGCCACACCCACGCCCACATGACAACCAACTGACCCCACCTTCACGTCGCACTCAATGCGACAGACGTGCATGCGAATCGACTGGAATAAACCGTCCGAATGCGATCGCAGACGCAACTGATGCCGAACGTTTAAATAAATCTCGCTTAGAGTCAATTAAATAAATTAATCTGCATCAGAGATTGACATTTTTATCTTAAAATGCCACTTAGCTAAACACGGTTCATAGCGAATAATGACAGAGTGAAAAATTATTATTGTTGTCTTATTAAACACAAAGCAATGTGACATCAGTCGGTGCGGGGGGATGGGGGGACGACTGCTGTCGCGATCGTATCATGAATACACATATTTACATTCGTGGGTATATGAGTAGTAAGCCGTAAAATATCGCTGAAAGATAAATTCATAAAACAAAAACGACAAGAACAACAACATTGGTTACGAGTAGTGTCCGACCGAAACCACTTTTTTGGGCCGAAACCGAAACCGAAACCGAATATTCGGTTTTTTTTTAATATTCGGCCGAAACCGAAACCGAAACCGAAACTTTCTAGTTGAAATAAAAATCACCATATCAAGCACTTTTTTCAACAAACGAATTTTACATTAAGTAAATAAAGAACAAACAAACAAACATAGCATAAATAAATAAATACTTATTAAAAAAAAACAATTTATTCATTTTTTAAAAACATAAACATGACAAAATCACCCTTTCGTACCTTACTCGCTAATATTCAAAATTAAATAATTTAATATTATATGCTAAAAAAATAAATTTATTTACATTGGTGGCATCTAAATTATTCCTCCTTTCACTATATATCTGCTACACAATAAAATGTAAAAAATATTCTAGAAAGTTTCGGTTTCGGCTATTCGGCCATTTTTTGGCCGAAACTGAAACCGAAACCGAAACCACTGATTTGGGCCGAAACCGAAACCGAAACCGAATATTCGGTCGGACACTAGTTACGAGTAACGACCGAGACACAACGAAAAAAAAAACAAAAACGGTCAGCAAAAATGCAAAGCAAATAAAATGGAATAAAATAAAGCGTATGATCGCAAATATTGACATTGTCACACCTTGTTTACACTCTCGCGCGCACGCGTACATCTGTATCGCTGTGTCGGTGTGGTATATATGTGTGTGTGTGTCGGCTACCAGATTGCGAACAAATGAATAGCGGCAACTTGTTAATTGCTCTGTTGGTCGAACGGTGAGTACTGCTGTTATTGTTGTTGTTGTTGCTTTCATAGCTGTTGTTTTTGCCTGGCTGCTTAATTAACAGCGACAAGAATGCGAGCTTATAGTTGCACACCCGCCGGACCCGCACCACTGGCATCCAATGAACTTCAGCAATGCGAAATCTCAATCTCAGCTATGCAAATTTGATCAGCCACAACGGCCGCTGCTGCCGTTGACGGCGACAACAATGGCTTTGAAGCGGGTGACACTGATTGTGCGATGGCGCTGATGTGTTGATGACGAGGCCGCTTCCCAGCACGCTGACAATATCTCAATCAGCGTTTGTCACCAATATTTTCCCGTATTCCCATTAATTTCACACTGCAACAGCAGCAGCAGCAGCAACGTCTAATCGGCACAATTGCCGCTCCGATCACTCAAACAAATTTCAAAACAAACACAAAGCCCACGCCCACACCCTGCAATTCGTGCCGCAGCGTGTGTCGCCCGTTCGTTCGATCGATCGATCGATCAGCGTCTGGTGACGCGCCCAACTCGAGTGTTGCGGCGCACGCGCAATTCGCTCAGGCTGCCGGCTCGACCGCGGCGACCTTCTCAGCCATCCAGCCAGATGCTATCTCTGGCACCCCACTCGCCTTATTTATGGCCTTTCGCATTGTCAATAGTTGGCTTTCATATTTCATGCGGCATTCATCGATCGGGCGGCAACGAAACGTTTTGGCACGATCGCGCACCAATTTGCGGTGCGCAGCGATTTGACATTTGAGTGACGTTGGCAGCGCGACTCGACGACAACGCGTCCACGTTTCTTACTGTGCATGCCCACAATTTCTTCATCTTCATTACGCGAAGCTGGTTTTGTAATTACACGTTGGCTTCTGCGACCAGACGCCGCCGAAGGGAGCGCGCAAATCGTGCCATAAAAAGCGCACTAACCGTCTGATGGATTTATTTTTTGCAATGATCTAATGCTAATTCGACGCTACGGCTGACGTTCGAGCTTATTTTGAGCGAATTGTGCGGTTGCACAGTAGCAATTGACGCGTTGGTTTCGACAGCGTCAAGTTGGGCTGAGCGGATTGTCATCGCGGTTGGATTGCAAGTCGATCTGCATTTGAGACTTTGCTGCTATGATGTTACTACATATTTGTGTAATGAACTGACAGAGGCTTGCGCACGAATTTCAGTTTGACAGCAGTGTGATTGGGTGTCACAAAATGTGTGTTTAAAGACTTTGATGGAAGTTGTAGTTGGTTAACCCTCTAGTTCCCAAGAAGGCCTGTAGACATCCTAAGCTTAAAAAAATTCTGTAAATTACACCTTATCATTTTTCTGGCTGATTTTACACGTATGGAAAGGGGAATCTCCATTTTATAAAATAAATGTAGTCAGTTAACGCTGCCGCATGCACAACGGCAGTAATTGTAAGACAAAGTTGAAGTTTCGTGAGAAAGTGAGCAAATAATTATTTTTGAAATTGTGTCAGAAACAAAAATTGTTTTAAATAAATTGTGAGCCTCAATAAAATTAAAAAAATTATTGGTGAGTAGCTGTTAATGTGTTCTTTGAGAAAATTAAAAAATATTATGAAAAAAGTTGTTACACTCCTCCTACCTAACCCAAACTCTAGAGTGTCTGTAGGCCTGCTTGGGATGAAAAGCGTGAATAAATTACGGTCATTGATGATATTTTTTCGCTATTTAAGCATTATTTTTATATTTGAATCGAAATTTTGATACACCGCAATGTAAAAAAAATCATGTCACTGCAAAAATTTATACTAAGGCGTAGTCCGCGGGGGTAGATAAGAGAACTAGTCTCCCCTAGTCCTTTATTTCATGGAGTAGATTCCTCGATATCTGTGTGAAAAGATAATAAGGCATTAAAAAATAATAAGAACCGTGTAACAGAACAGTGTAAAAACTACCCCACGACATACTACCTCTCGCCTTACCCCACCCCTTTTTATTAATTGTCTATTACGCGCATGAACTGAAACTGTTACCCGTTATTTATGTTTACATATATTAAAAAAAAAAATTGAAAATTTTAATTAATTAAAAAAAAATATTTTCATATGGGATTTTTTTTGGCTTTGTTTCCCAAGCAGGCCTCTAGGCCTTCTACTTTCTACACCTTCTATCACGCCTCCTATTGACAAGAAATTTTTTTCCCCGAACAAACATTACTTCTCCACCACAAAACTATCACTGGTAATTTTTTTAACAAGATTAAAAACTTGGGAACTAGAGGGTTAAATCGCAACAATACAAATTATGAAGTTTTCAAGCAGGGAGGTCGTGAATATTTTTTTTGTATAAAATCAAAGCATTTTATATAATAAATTATACCAACAATAAGTACCAATACTAATTTTTAATGCCACTATCGAACTGAGAAAATCGATCTTGTATATCCCACAGTCTGTGCGCAATGCATGCAAATGCCGCTCAGGTCAAGTCGTGTTGACACTTGTGTTAATGTTAATTATGCGCCGGTGCATACAACGCGCGGAATTCGTAATTACCAACGCAGTTTGAAGCTCGAGCCAGAACTAAAAAAAGAAAAGATTTATAGCAGTGTGCAATAAAAAACACTTAACTAGTTGCAATGGACGACTGCAATGAAATGGTCAGGCGGGCACCAGCTGCTCGAAAAGCGGCCACGAGGGGTGTTGACTGATTAGCGTATTTATGGCTGTTAATTAATTAGCGACTCTATTAAATGGAAAATTATGCCCCAGCAACACAAATAAAATTAATAAAATTAATGAAATGCGCAATCGCGCGCAGCCGCACTGGTTGTGCGTGTTTGTGTGCGTGTGCAATTAGCGGCGAGTGTGAAAATACTGTGTCGACATGACGCCGTCTGCTGTTCGCGAATGCCATCGAATCGGTTGGCTGTGAAGCGGGGCGCTGAATTTATTCAAACTGGGCGCAACTTGTTAAAAAATATACACAAATATGTATGTACATATGTGTGTAGTCTGCGCACTGCGAGTGACTTTGATGTGGCGCTTAATGCGCGCAAAAGTCGTAGGAGAATTTCTGCAAGTGTTGTATGGGAGTTTAAGCGAGTCGTATGCAAAGCAGTTGCATGCGATGGAGACGACAGTGAGCAGTAGTAGCGCGCCATGTACGGCCAACGGGGCGTATGATGGTCGCATTGTGGAAGCTGTGATGCTGCGGCAGTTCTACTGGCATTTGCATATGCTAAACGACAACAACAACAACAACAACAGCGGGCAGTCGCTGTCGTCGCAACACTCACAACCCACACTGGCGAAACTGCGCGCACGGCAGCTTGTGGGTGTTTGGTGTCATAAATTGCAACTGCAGAATGATAATAATTGAAATGTTAATGGTCGTAAATGGTTCTAATAAAAATGATGATGTAAATTGATTAACACCTTCGGATGCGAAATTTATTGACTCAGTAGCTATGCGCGCACGGCTGGCTGCTGCCGGCGAGTGGGCGGCCGGGGTCGGCACAAGCTGGCAAGAATACACACGTAATTGCAATTGTAGCAGCAATCAAAATCGATTGGCATGCAAATAAACAAAATAATTGCATTACAAATTGATTACGACGCAGACGCATTAGTTGCCAACAAATGGCGAACGCAGCCGCCGCAGCTAATAAATTGCGGCGAAAACAGCTGCAGGACTCGATTTCAATGAGTGCAGCACACGAATCAAATGAAAGGCGGGCACAAATTTGCATTTTAAGAGGACAACAAAACAACTGCATATAACTGCAACAAAAGGCCATAGTAGTCATAACAACAACAACAACAACAAAAGTCATTAGCAACGACAACCCGACACAGGCGCAGCAAACTGATTGGAAAAAAGAACAAAATGAAAATGTGTACATACAGCAACTTGAAAGCATTTAACAAATGCTCCAATTAGTGCTAATAAAATAAATATGCCTGCAACAAATAGCAACAGAAACCATAGCAGCAGTTATGGCAACCCTATCACACCACAAAACATTTATGCGGCAACATCGTTGCGGCGTGTTCGCAGTACGAGCACGATTTTTTCTAAATTGCAAGCGCCACAAGTTCGCTGTCGCTGGCCAAAAGTACAACAAAACTAGTAACAATGAACACGAATTGCTTTGCGCTGCGTCAACTGTCGGCGCCATGAAGGAGCACGAATAGGTGCAATGTGGCGACAATGAAACATCAAGAATTGCCGTTTAAATAACAACAACAACAAATCACTCATATTACAACAACAAATCAGTTAATAACTCAATAACAATTGCAACTAACGCTATGCCAACAAACAAAACAACAACAAGAAATCTTGTTATTAGTGAAAGCACTGCAGGCACTACTAAAGCAACAGCAACAACAATAATAATAATAATAACAACAACAACAACTAGAAAATCAGGTACTTACAGTAATAATAACGCTACCAGCACAACATTTCTTTCAGTTCCCTTCATGAACCATTTGGACATTTATATTCAACAATAGTTTACAAAATTTCAAAAGCCTATAAAAAATAAAAAAATTGAGAATACAACTAATTAAACTATAATAAGGCAATAAAAAACCATCTACAATACTTATAATAATAACAAAAACAACTATTTACTTTGCTGGGCATGTGACAACCAGAAAAAAAACATATAAATTGCCCCCTAAAGCAGTTGCAACAACCAAAGCAGCAACAACAAAAGATTGTAGTACCAAAACAAGCCTCAAAATATGCACAAACATGAGCACAACAACACCAAGGCAAAATTAAATTAAAAAAACAAGCAACCACACATGCACAAAGTCAACAACAAAACAATAACTCACTCCTACTAACTACGGTTAACAACAAAAACACGCAAGTGGTGGCCATAACTTGTGAGTAGCAACAAACTGCAAACAAATTAGAACAGTTTCAACAGCAAAAGTATTGCACAGTCTACACACCGCACACTCGTTTGCAATGTTGCGCTTTTCTTGTAATAACAAAAAAAATTTTTAGTTTTGATATCGGGTCACATTTTGCCAGCACCCAATGCCACTGCTCCGATCGTGTTGACAAATTATGCGCCAACACTGCACAATCGAACAATTCAATTCAAAAGGTAACAATGACAACAAAACAACAACGAATCAACAAAAAAAATCACAATACCGATTTGGAACTATGAGAGTTGTAGGTCAGGACTAAGTCAAGCCTAGTCACATGCAGAATGGCCTTGTCGACAATTCTACGCGGGGAACAGTTATCGCATGCAAACGTCTACAAGGCTACAAGCATGACGAATGAGAAATTAAGGTATGTTGCTACTATAACATTGTGCCGACGTGTTGGCTTTACCACCGTTCTATCTTTACAAACAATCTGCACTGAAATGTCAGGGTATATTTACTTTGGTATGGATTTAAAGCAGCCAGAAGGAGTGAGGTCCAATGTCGTTATATGGAGTTTTGATCAGCGCGATTCGAGTAGTCGAATTTCTATACACCACTGTGACATACAGTTGACGTCCTAAAGAAGTACATCACATACATGTACCATTGGTCACTCGAATACGTTGCCTCAAAGAATGTCCTGCAACCAATAATAAGTGCAATCAATTTCTAAGACCACTGCTCTGGTACGCCCCGATTTAATTCATATATCACCCTCCAACATCAAAACTGGTTTACTGAAACTATATACAGATGTTTAGGCGTCAAAGTCGTCAAAATGACACTTCGATTGTAGTTAAACTTTGACATATTGCCACAATATCATAAAAACTAGCTACTCCTACTTTGAATGATAACTCGAAATTCCTCAGACCACTCTGCCACTGCGAAAACATTTTATAATATCTTCAATTGCAAATATTTTATTAATTTGACAAATGCACATTTTTTTAAAGAGTCTCCTGAAGGTGTGCACTAATTCAAGAGCAATGACTTGAAGAAAATTTGTGGCTAACTTCTGTCAATGACATAAAACCATATAACTATCAGGTGTACAACTTTGCTTCCGCCGTTTTCCGATAGGTGGCTGTACCGGCTGAGGCTGGTTGAAATACATAGATGGTAATGCCTTTAAAGTGAGTGTGGACAGTGCCTAACGAATTGTCATCGCCGTTTCAGTGACAGTTGTTCTTGTTTTCGTATTATTCACGCTCGAAAATGTCCGTTTATGTGCCCAATTCTCGCCATTTGCGGGAAGTTTTACTTTTCTGTTACAATTCGCAAAAAAATGCAGCTGAAGCGCATCGAATGCTCTCAGAAACTTACGGTGATGCTGCTCTGAGTGAAAGAACGTGTCGGGAGTGGTTTCAACGTTTTAAAAATGGTGATTTCGATGTCGAAGACAAACATGGTGGTGGAAGAGAAAAAACCTTCAAAGATGAACAACTAGAAGCATTGCTTGATGAAGATTCGTGCCAAACCCAAGAAGAGCTTGCCGAATCGTTGGGAGTGAGTCAGCAAGCCATTTCAAAACGTCTCAAGGCCCTGGGCATGATTCAGAAAGAAGGAAACTGGGTGCCGTACGAGTTGAAACCGAGGGACACGTCGCAAAAGTGGTCAAAAAGTACCTGGAAACGCTGAAATGGGAAGTCTTGCCCCACCCGCCGTATTCCCCAGATGTCGCCCCTTCTGACTTCCACCTATTCCGTTCGATGGCACACGGCCTAGCAGATCAACATTTTCAATCCTTCGAAGAATTGGAAAAATGGATTGCTTCATGGATAGCGTCAAAAGAGGACTCCTTTTTTCGAGCCGGGATCCGAAAATTGCCGGAAAGATGGGAGAAAGTTGTCGCTAGCGACGGACAATACTTTGAATAATACATCTGTAAGCACTTTTTCGCAATAAAGCTTTTAATTTTGGAAAAAAACGGCGGAAGCAAAGTTGTACACCTGATACTAGAAAATCTTTTAAATAAATTCTTCAAGATATCCGTCTCCTCCTTTTTCTTTGCTCTACTTACGAAAAAGTGATTATTGTTATTGTTTTTTTCAAGTATTTTATGTTTACCATACATTGGAGTCTGGCAAACACACACATCGTTTACGTGTATGCTGTCTATTTATTTATTTTAGTTTTAGTGTAGCTGACACACGCACAATTGTCGCTTATTCCTCGGTTTCAAATTTTTTTTACCAGATGCGGAACTTTCGCTTAATGGGTCCTCGCTTGCCCGGCCTGTTGTTATGCCCCGGTTTCGGCTGCTTTGGCTTCTCGGATTTTGACGACTCGTTAGAAGACTCGTTGGATTCTGATGACTCGTTGGATTTTGACGACTCGTTAGAAGACTCCTTGGATTTTGACGACTCGTTAGAAGACTCGTTGGATTTTGACGACTCGTTAGAAGACTCCTTGGATTTTGACGACTCGTTAGAAGACTCCTTGGATTTTGACGACTCGTTAGAAGACTCCTCGGATTTTGACGACTCGTTAGAAGACTCCTTGGATTTTGACGACTCGTTAGAAGACTCCTTGGATTTTGACGACTCGTTAGAACACTCCTCGGATTTTGACGACTCGTTAGAAGACTCCTTGGATTTTGACGACTCGTTAGAAGACTCCTTGGATTTTGACGACTCGTTAGAATACTCCTCGGATTTTGACGCCTCGGTAGACTCCTCCGCGCTACTTGGTGCCTCGGTAGACTCCTCCGCGCTACTTGGTGCCTGGGTAGACTCTTCCGCGCTACTTGGTGCCTCGGTAGACTCTTCGGCGCTACTTGGTGCCTCGGTAGACTCTTCCGCGCTACTTGGTGCCTCGGTAGAGTCCTCCGCGCTACTTGGTGCCTCGGTGGACTCCTCCGCACTACTTGGTGCCTGGGTAGACTCTTCCGCACTACTTGGTGCCTCGGTAGACTCTTCCGCGCTACTTGGTGCCTCGGTAGACTCTTCCGCGCTACTTGGTGCCTCGGTAGACTCTTCCGCGCTACTTGGTGCCTCGGTAGACTCTTCCGCGCTACTTGGTACCTCGGTAGACTCTTCCGCGCTACTTGGCGCTTCAGAAGACTCCTCCGCGCTACTTGGCGCTTCAGAAGACTCCTCCGCGCTACTTGGCGCTTCAGAAGACTCCTCAGCGCTCGCAGCGTCTGCTGGAGCAATGGCATTGCCAGATTTGGCTTGTGCGCTCAAAATCACAAATGCTGCCAAGGTGGCAATGAATAGTAAATTGAATAACTTCATGTTGATGGAAAATGATATTCCGGAACAGTCAATGGATAACTGTGATGTGAAAAGAGTTCACACTGTCTTATATAGCACGCCGATGGCTTCTCCATACGTCATTTAACTACACACACCCGCAATCTTGTTGTTGACATCTGACAATTAAAGTACAGCTTTTATTTACTAAGTAAATGCAGACTGTTCTGCAAAAAAAGGAAACATACATAAATTTGTACACTCAAGTGAAATTTTCTGCGCCGAGGCAATTAAGTCAATACAGAACAAAAAAACAATCCAGATCAATTTATTTTTATTTGTAATGTATTTTTAATATTGTCGCAGCAGTTTGCAAATATATATTTAAATATTGCAAATATATATTTAAATATTGCAAATATTACACAAATATTCGTAAATAAGCGAAACGCTTTTCATGATCAAAAATTGCTGTATATCTCGAATTTAATTGGGGTTTTCTACTGCGGTCAAAGGTTATTAGTGAACTAAATAAATCAAAGTCTTTAGTTGACGCAGATATCTTTTTAATCAGTATTTACGTGTGTGTTTACGTGTCAGCAACTTTTTTGTCATTTCCGTCTACCAAAGGAAGAATCCTTTCTTTTTCTTCACTCAAATCTGCTCAAATATTCGTCACCACTTCACGGAATATCACAAACATAAATAAGGTACATAAATAATTAGAATGCAAACAAAAGTTGTTATTGTGTATTCCACTTATTTATTTTAGTTTTACAGTAGCCGACACACGCACATTTGTCTTAGCCACGAAGCTAGCCTCGCCTTACTTTAGAGGCTGCTCTCACATTACGACTTGTCGCTTTTTTAATTCTTGATTTAGATTTAGTTATTACTTCTCGCCTGGATTTTCTGTTACTGGATAAAGAAACACTTTTGCCACGCGACCTGCTTCGGCTCTTGCTCACCGATTTTTTCTAATTAAGGGAGCTGTTCTAAATGAGGCCCTGCTTGCCCGGCCTGCTGTGATGTGCCTTCTTTGGAAGGAGACGTTTCGGCTTCGTTGACGGCTTCTTTGGTGTTCTTGCGGTCGATGAGGCGCTTCGGTAGAAACCTCCGCCCTCATCGACTTCATCCTCTATTCATTATCATTTTCACTCTCATCACCTTCAGTATCATAGGTTGCCTCAGAACCTTCTCCATCATCAGCTGATACGTCACTTTCTTTGCTGCCCGTTTCTTTTGTATCGTCCGCGTCTGCTGGAGCATCAGTGGCAGCTTGGGCTTGTGCGATATATTCAGGAACACTCTGTCACTGGACAACTATGGTATGAATGGAGTCGACACTGTTTTAAATAGCAAGCCAGCTGCTTTTTCGAACAGCAACCCACCACACACCGGCATTTTCATTGTCTATGACACACATAAATTTGTTCACTCAAGTGGAATTTTACGCACAGACGAAATTAAGTCAATACAGAGCTAAATAAAAACAGATATGCCTATTTGTATTATTGATATATTTCAAACATTGTCGCAGCAGTGTGCAAATATTTTTTTGGAATATTGCAAACAGTGCGCTGTCTTATATGTGAATAAGTCATTATATACTGTTATATATAAGTCAAAGCAAATGAGTTGAATGAATGCTATAGCAAATAATTCCCTATTCATGTGAGTCATTTATTCAACATTTATCCTTTCATAAGAGTCATGACGCAAGATAATATTTGGAAAAATGCATCGTGTGATAAAACTAATAAAAACAATGCATACTTTTACAAAATCAGACCATTTTCATCCAAACACTGCAGAAAATTAGGTTAGCTTATAGAAGGGGTGTGTGCGGCATGCACTTCCACTCGGAGACCTTGTTTGGTCCATTGTGATTCCGTTCATTTTTGAAATCCCGAGCCATTCCCTATCCTTTGGGAAGAATTTGGTGTTGGCGAGGAAATTGTGAAAATCAGTAATGTGTGCATCTGTGCAGCTAGAACCTAGAACCATAATGCAGTGAACAGCACGCACGGTGTAAAGCTCTGATCGGCAGCCTAAAAGTATGCCTGAATAAATGCAATCACTAGATGAATATAGCCACAGAATAAACAGCAATACAGAACGCACATCTCATACAAATTCCAAAATGTTAGGGGTGGTAATATTACGACCACTGTTAATTTAATATTACGTCGTCTGCTGTTAACATTACGTTTCTGATATATCACAGAACAGAAACAGCACAGAGATTAGAAGAAAGTAATGATCGCATGTAGCTGTGTAAAGCAGTGTTCCGCAAACTTTTTGTGTTCAAGGTACACCTATCAAATCAAGACATTTTAGAGGTACACCAAAGAAAAAAGAAATGTTTATCTAATATTTATTTATTACTAAAATCAATATACCTAATATGAAAAAATGTTTAGTGAGAAATATGAGCCTGTTTAACTGAGCACAGGCGTTCAAAATTTGGAGCAATCGTTCAAAGTGCGTTAACTCACTTTCAAAACTGAGTTAACTCAATTATGCCCTTTACAGACGTCCCAGCAAAAAAGGTTATGTTAACATTGGGGGCCGTATTTACAAATGCAAACATTTTGACAGCATGCTTGAAGCCGTAGCAAGAGTCGTACCAACGAACATGAAGTAATATAGAACGCGCATCTCATACAAGCAAACGCGTTTTATGACGCGTACTGCTGGTAGTACCCTCTGTTATTGACAGCAGAACCCTCTATTACTAATAGCAGAATTCTCTGTAACTTCAGCGTAAGATGTGAGTAGAAGTCGCTTATGTGCTCGTTCGTGTTCTCGCTGCTGTTGCGCCAGTTCAGTGGCCCCCGCAAGGGAGAGAAGATTTCGGGTTCAAACCCCTCCCAAATATTTGTATATTGCAAAAATGTTAGTTACCAAAAATTTTTTCAACTGACATTGGGTTTGAAAGTTGTGGATGTAACCCTCTGAAAATGAAATCATATGTGTGCTACTGTGCCAGTTGATAAACCAAGTTTTTTTTACCCTCAATTGTAGTGCTTTCACCATATTCGAAGTAAATCGACCTATTACATCATGTTTCTCCATACAAACTTTTAACCATTGGTTTCCAGTTAGACTTCGATTTTAAAAAAAAAACGTGCCTAATAATTTTCGATTTCAATTCAAGTCAAGTCAGTTAATTTTTTTTCGTAGTTTTCCCGTATTCTTCAAAATTGTATTCAACCATGTCAAAATATAAACAAATCATTTTACTTGGAACTTGCCACGTAAAAATATTTGTAAAATTTTTAAATTGGCATCAACCAGGTCTCAACATTTGTACATTTTTAAATCGATCAAAGCACACTATTAGCCAACAAAAAGCCATACACCACAAAGATTCGATTGATGGTGACATTACAGGAATTTGTGCAGCAAGGCCAATCAACAACACAAAAAACCATACACACAATAAACGATAGCAACAAAAACACTAACGAATCCTAAATCATCTTCGTTAAAAGGACGATAACGTTGATTTGGTTCGTTGTTTGCTCTCCTCTTGCGTTTCGACAAACAAGATCAGTAAACATTCGTGCAAAAAATGATTGAGCGATCACTACCAGTGTTGCCAGAACCTGGCATTTCGCCCATATTTCGGGATTTTTGTACCTTGAAAGGGCGCGCGGAATTTTGAGTCTAAAAAAGGGATTGTTGAGCCAATACCCATTTTTTTTTTGCAGTTTCTACAATTGGATCTCCCAAAACGTAACTATCTACTTGACTACTAGAGATAAGGTACTACTCTAAAAAAGCAGTTGTGTTTTCAGAGCGGTTAGCATTGCTGATCATTTACAAAAACATAAATAGTAGCCATGCATTTTCACGAACTTCTTTGTCAATTTTTGTAGATTTCAAAATCAAATTTGTTTGCCTCCAAAAAAAACTAGCTAATTCAAACCAATTAATATGAATTTATTTGGATTCTTTTTTACTGAAATATTTGTTTTTGTACTAATTTTACTTTAAGTAAAATACATATATTTTTGTTTCTGAAGTTATCCTATTTTGAATATAAAATGCACCTCTTTTTCAATACAAAAAATCGCAAATCTAAAAAATCGTTCTCAATAAAAATAAAAAATGTGTATTTAAGGAACTAAATCAGATGTATTTTTCAATCAAAAAAATTTTATTTGCGTATCAAATACAATTCAGTGTTCTTACTTTAAAACTAAGAACAAAATAATCATGACAAACCTGCTGAAAAAGCATCTTTCTGGTTCAATACTTCAGTAGTAGGTAAGATCGTATGTAAATTTTCATAAACTATTTGGAAGTTTTGGCCATTCAAAAGATGTGTAATTTCGGTGTGAGTAGGGTAGCTTCGGGTATTGTGGTGTGGTCGGGTAATGTGGTAATGTAATGTTTTTCTCGGAAACGACAGGCATTCAGACAACAGAAACACAGTGAAATGTTGACAATACACAAAAAAGGAAGGAATCTTGCATCAACATGTTTCTATCAACTATTGTTTTTGACCAATTGTTAAAAACACGCTTTGATAAGCGACCGACTTTTTTTGGAGCTCGCAAAAAGTTTTTTTTAAGACACAAAGGAATACGTTTTAATTCTTGAGTTATATTAAAATCAATGATTGAGTGTTGTTGAAAATGTAGCATTGAAGTATAATTACTTTAATGGACATTTGTTTATTTTTTCATAATTATTTCAAAAGAAGTAAAGTTCGGGTAATGTGGTATAGGTCATGGAGGATAGTGTGGTATACCATCTTCCAGTAATAAATAGGCCGGGAAAAGAAAAAAATCGCAAATGGAACGCTAAAAGCATGAGAAATGTAGTTCTCAAATAGGAACTACTTTAGCTTATACCACCCTTTAGGGCATGGCAAGTATTAAAAAAAGCAGTTTTAAAACTTCTATCTACTACAGTAAGCCGAGGCCTGATTTCAGTCAGGGTTTGTATTTCCACATGCTTAGAAATGTTTAACAATCATAATTTCTTGCAAATCAATCGAATAAATTCAAGCACATAGAAAAAAAGTAGGATACCACATTACCCGAATATGTTATAACTACCACATTACCCGGCAATTTTTTCAATGGGCTAATTATGAGTTGTTACAAACTTTCAGGAATATCTCTGAACATTTTTTAGAAGCCATTTTCAGTTGGTTTGTTTAGAAGCCAATACTTGAAATGTGTCATTGGTCAAATTTCATTCAATTTGGGCCGATTTGACTGTGATGTAGACAAAAAACAAATAGGATTACCACAATACCAAAACATTATCGAATACCCTAATATCAATCATTTAAGTTTCATTATAGCTTTAAACCTCAAATAAAACAGAGCGATTGTTACATTGAAACTTATTTCAACGTCACAGGCAGTGAGCAATCTATTTGTTTTACTAATTAAGAAGGTTTACCTTTTTCAAAATTAAGGTAACAAAAGCAAAAAGTTTACTATTTTTACGCTTCGATCCCGGGATCGGATTTTGTCAATTCCGGGATTTTTCGGGACCGAACTTGTCCGAGATCCCGGCTTGAAATACCGACTTGGAACTGTGGGAGTTGTACTCGTAGGTCAGGTTAAAGCCTTGTCACATGCAGAATGGCCTTGTCGACAATTCACAATTCTACGCGAAGAACAGTTATCGCTAGTCCTATGTTCCTTTGAATGATTAGTCGAAATTCTTCAGACCACTCTGCCACTGTGAAAACATTTTATAGTATCTTCAATAGCAAATATTTTAGTGACTTGACAAATGCACATGTTTTTTAAAGAGTCTCCTAAAGGTATGCACCAATTCAGCAGCAGTGACTTGAAGAAAATTAGTGGCTAACTTCTGTCAATGACATAAAACCATAGACAGTACTTTTGGCTTAAAGCGAACGTCGAGGGACTGGCAAAATGGTTCGTTTCAACCGAAAGTTCGCTTTAAACGGTTTCGTAACAAGCGAAAACATAAAGCGCGTACTTTTGAAATTGGTTCGTTTTAGGCGGAAGTTCGTTTTAAACGGGTTCGTTATAAACGAAAAATACTGTAACTACTAGAAAACCTTTACAATAAATTCTTCAAGATATCTCCTCTTTTTTTTTGCTCTATTTACAGAAAAGTGATTACTTGTCGTTTTTCTCAAGTATTTTATGTTTACCATACATTGGAGTCTTGCTTACACACATTTTGTTTAGTACATAAATTGGAAAATGCAAACAAAAATCGTTTACGTGTATGCTGTCTATTTATTTATTTTGTCAATTTTGTCAAACAATTGTCTTAGCCACGAAGCGGGCCTTTGTTTTTCTTGGGGGCTGCTCTCACATTACGGCTTTTGGGATTTTTGCTTTTGGAGTTTACTTTCGGGTTCTGATTGCTCGATTTATTCTTCTTAGCCGCTTGCTTAACTTGCTTAGCTTGCTTAGCCGCTTGCTGAGCCGCTTTCTTAGCCGCTTGCTGAGCCGCTTGTTTAGCCGCTTGCTTAGCTTGCTTAGCCGCTTGCTTAGCCGCTTGCTTAGCCACATTCTTAGCCGGTTTCTTAGCCGGAATCTTAGCCGCTTGCTTAGCTTGCTTAGCCGCTTGCTTAGCCGCTTGCTTAGCCGCTTGCTTAGCCGCTTGCTTAGCCGCTTGCTGAGCCGCTTGTTTAGCCGCTTGCTTAGCTTGCTTAGCCGCTTGCTTAGCCGCTTGCTTAGCCACATTCTTAGCCGGTTTCTTAGCCGGAATCTTAGCCGCTTGCTTAGCTTGCTTAGCCGCTTGCTGAGCCGCTTGCTTAGCCGCTTGCTGAGCCGCTTGTTTAGCCGCTTGCTTAGCTTGCTTAGCCGCTTGCTTAGCCACATTCTTAGCCGGTTTCTTAGCCGGAATCTTAGCCGCTTGCTTAGCCGCTTGCTGAGCCGCTTGTTTAGCCGCTTGCTTAGCTTGCTTAGCCGCTTGCTTAGCCGCTTTCTTAGCCACATTTTTAGCCGGTTTCTTATTAGCTTTCACATTATTGCTCGGAGATTGTCCTTTGCTCGCCGATTTGCTATTCTTTTGGGGCGTTCGCTTAATGGGACCTCGTTTGCCCGGGCGGTTGTTAGGCCCCTTATTCGGGGATGGCTGTTTCGGCTGTTTCGGCTGTTTCGGTTTTGACGGCTTCTGTGGCGGCTTACTTGGCGCATCGGAAGATTCCTCTGCACTACTTGACCCTTCGGAAGACTCAGCGCTATTTGGCGCTTCGGAAGACTCAGCGCTACTTGACCCTTCGGAAGACTCAGCGCTACTTGGCGCTTCGGAAGACTCAGCGCTACTTGGCGCTTCGGAAGACTCAGCACTACTTGGCGCTTCGGAAGACTCATCACTACTTGGCGCTTCAGAAGACTCAGGGCTAGTTGGCGCTCCAGAAGACTCAGGGCTACTTGGCGCTTCAGAAGACTCAGGGCTACTTGGCGCTTCAGAAGACTCAGGGCTACTTGGCGCTCCAGAAGACTCAGGGCTAGTTGGCGCTCCAGAAGACTCAGGGCTAGTTGGCGCTCCAGAAGACTCAGGGCTAGTTGGCGCTCCAGAAGACTCAGGGCTACTTGGCGCTCCAGAAGACTCAGGGCTAGTTGGCGCTCCAGAAGACTCAGGGCTACTTGGCGCTTCAGGGCTACTTGGTGCTCCAGAAGACTCAGGGCTACTTGGCGCTTCAGGGCTACTTGGCGCTCCAGAAGACTCAGGGCTACTTGGCGCTTCAGGGCTACTTGGCGCTCCAGGAGACTCGGTGCTACTTGTCACAGTTTGGGCTTGTACGCTCAAAATCACAAATGCTGCCAAGGTGGCAATGAATAGCAAATTGAATAACTTCATGTTGATCGAAAATGATATTCCGGAACAGTCAGTGGATAACAGTGATGTGAAAAGAGTCGATACGGTCTTATATAGTACGCCGATGGCTTCTCCAAACGTCACACACGCAATCTTATTGTTGGCATTTCACAATTATAGTACGTACGCCAGTAACAGCTTTTATTTATTAAGTAAATGTAGACTCTATTCTGCAAAAAAAGTTGCCCGAACCGGCAACATACATAAATTTGTACACTCAAGTGAAATTTTGTGCGCCGAGGCAATTAAGTCAATACAGGACAAAAAACAATAACGCACACCAATTTATTTATTTGTTTTAATGTATTTGAAATATTGTCGCAGCAGTTTGCAAATATATATTCAAATATTGCAAATATCACATAAGCGAAACGCTTTTCATGATCAAAAATTGCTGTATATCTCGAATTTAATTGGGGTTTTCTACTGCGGTCAAAGGCTATTAGTGAACTATGTAAATAAATCAAAGTCTTTAGTTGACTCAGATATCTTTTTAATCTGTATTTACATTCCCCACGATGTCTTTGATGCCACATCGGGGACATCAAAAAGACGCTTCGATCAAAAATCATCAAAATCAGCTTTTCAAATCACTTTTCTAACATATAGAAGGTTTTTCTTACGATACTTTGCGAAAAATTTATACTTTTTAAAGGAACTTCTTAAGGATACTTATGCACCAATACCAGAAAGACAATTCTGTGTAGTTACTGACGTGTCAACAACTTCTTTGTCATTTCCGGTTAGCAGATTTTTCCTCTCTTCTGCTCCACCCAAATATTCTCAGGTATTCGTTACCATGTTGACACACTCACATTTGTCTTAGCCACGAAGCGAGCCTGGTTTTTCTGTTACTGGATAAAGAAACACTTTTGCCACGCGACCTGCTCCGGCTGAGCGATGGTCCTCTCTTGCTCTTGCTCACCAATTTGCTCTTATTAAGGGAGCTTTTGCGGGGCCCTGCTTGCCCGGCCTGCTGTTATGTGCCTTCGGCTTCGCTGACGGCTTATTTGGTGTTCTTGCGGTCGATGAGGCGCTTCGGTAGAAACCTCCGCCCTCATCGACTTCATCCTCTATTCATTATCATTTTCACTCTCATCACCTTCAGTATCATAGGCTGCCTCAGGACCTTCTCTATCATCAGCTGATTCGTCATTTTTTTTTTGCTGCTACCCGTTTCTTTTGTATCGTCCGCGTCTGCTGGAGCATCAGTGGCAGCTTGGGCTTGTGCGACATATTCAGGAACACTCTGTCACTGGACAACTATGGTATGAATGGAGTCGACACTGTTTTAAATAGCAAGGCGGCTGCTTTTTCAAACAGCAACCCACCACACACCGGCATTTTCATTGTGGAAGTGGAATTTTACGCACAGACGAAATTAAGTCAATACAGAGCTAAGTAAAAACAGATATGCCTATTTGTATTATTGATATATTTCAAACATTGTCGCAGCAGTGTGCAAATATTTTTTTGGAATATTGCAAACAGTGCGCTGTCTTATATGTGAATAAGTCATTATATACTGTTATATATAAGTCAAAGCAAATGAGTTGAATGAATGCTGTAGCAAATAATTCCCTACTCATGTGAGTAATTTATCCAACATTTAACCATTCATAAGCGTCATAACGCAAAATAACATTTGGAAAAATGCATCGTGTGATAAAATTAATAAAAATAATGCATACTTTTACAAAATCAGGTAATTTTCATCCAAACACTGCAGAAAATTAGGTTAGCTTATAGAAGGGGTGTGTGCGGCATGCACTTCCACTCGGAGACCTTGTTTGGTTCTTGGGCTTCCTGTAAATCCAGACGGGATCTTTTGGGAAGAATTTGGTCTAGCCAAGGAAAGAAGAACCTGGCCCCAAGGGTCCGGGGACGTCGTTCGTACATGAAAATACTGCAGAAAATTAACAGCTTTCCTAAATCTATAAACTCAAAATATAAAATACTCTTATAACCAATACATACATACATAAGTATATACAATATGTCTATAAGCATGCATGTTATTTAGAAAGCAAGGTTTATAGACGTCCGTGGAAACCAGTCGCTAGAACAAAAAAGCAATGAACAACACGCACGCTTTCTTTGTATAGCACGAACCACCAGCCTAAAAGTATGCCTAATGATTTGTACAGTACAGTGAACCCTTGAAATACGAGACTGTAATTCATTCATTCATTTTTGGCTGACGCATTAAAAATCGGTAAAGCCGAATGCTATTTTCGTCTCTCAACTACTTAAATATGCACATTTATATCTTAAAAATATCAAAGTTGTACCATTAGTACTCAAAACAGAAGAACTTTTTAATGCTATCACATGTCGAAAATTGTAGCTTGTAGAGGAATTCTACCACTTGCGTTTTCCGTACAATGGATATGCATGAGTGCCCGAGTTTGGCGCTTAGTCGAGAAATCTAGTAACGCAAACTCTGCATTTTCCAACAAAAGCTGCTGCCTTCTCTCATCTATTATTGTTAGCATTTATTTTGTGTTGCACCACTCGTAACTAAATTGCGAAATTCATTTTTTAATTAAATGAGCCCAAGCTATTCAAGACTATTTTTTAGCTATTTAACCCTAATTCACATAAGTGAGCCTCACAGTCTCACAAAAGATTTAAAATGGTGATAAATCCAAAAGATTTATGTTAGAATTATATTGCATTTATAAATTTAACATTTTAGACACTTTTGTACTTTTTAAACAAATGTTTTCAGTAATTTAGCTCATATAAGCCTGACAGTCTCACTTCTGGGTTTACGTTACTTTTAAAATTCTGGGAATTAGGGTTAATATGAGTTATTTATAAAATTAATTGGAAACAAGAATTGTTGTTTTTGGTGTTCTTTGCAAAAACAACAATAATGTTATAAAAATAAACTGCTTCTTACTAGACTGAATTCCGGGTAATACTAGGTGAAACACCAACCAAATAATAATTCCCACTAAAAATTTCAAGATGGCAACACTTCCACACCGTTTGAACATTCTATCGTACGTGGGAAAATTTCTACGCACAGACATTCATTCGCTTGGACTTGGCGAGTATCTTCCAACCACACCAAATCGTGCGCTCACAAACCCATAAGAAAGAGCGCCACTGCAAGCAGAGAGCGAGCAGCATGAAACCGACTCACCGACATATTAGCGTCCCGCTAAAAAGTCGCTGCACATTTAGAACGAACCAAGCAAAATGTTTTGTGCACTGGCAGCAACCCACAGTCGGCACCGCGGCCACCGAGTCAGCTGAAACGTGTCGCAACGATCGACACCAAGTAGGATTTGGCTCAGCACGGCCACCATCTCACAAACGGCAAAGTATCTGTGTGTCTTCTTGGCGCTCGCTGGCCAGAAGCGAGTGCGCACAACGTTTTTTCAGTGGCTGTCAGTGCGACTCAGATACTCGGCGTTTTTTGACGTTCTTTTCGTGAGCGCGCAACGTGTGCTCGTACTCGGTGCGCGTCTATCTTTGGCCATACATACCTAGTTACATACAGACTTTTTTATGTCTGGCTGGCTGGCTGACTGCGCCGCGTGTCCGTCTGCCCGAGTGCCTTAGCAGTGAACTTTCGCTTCCTCGTGCAGCATAATTGCCGGTTGCCCATTAAATTCAATTCACAGCCACAGTGACGCGAATCGTGCACAGGTCGCGAAAGCAGAACGTCCGGCGCACTGGAAGCTATTGTCAGGTGTGTGCACGCGTTCAATGCGCGGAGCGTCGCCACAATCGCAACGGTGAGAAGTGCTGTCAGCGGTCGCGTTTTCCGCTTGCCGTTGCTGGCTGGCCAGTCCGACCGCGGCGACGTCACACCACTGCGCCGTATCACGTTGCGGCGTTCCAAAAATCTCACCTTTGCCGCCAAACGTGCCCCGCCGACTCCACACTCGCCCGATCTCCTCGTGCTGTGCTTGTGTGTTTACTTAAAAAATCTGTGCTGCATTCTGGAGAAAATCCACCAATAGCGAAATTGATTCCACACGAAACGACTTAAGCAAACTACTCGCACAGTAGCAGTTTTAATAACTGCTTTGCCGAAATCCAATGTGCCAATTTGTGCTTCGTTTCATTTGTTGTTTTTTTGCGCACTCCACAAATTTGTTTAGTGACTTTAAAATAATTATTTTAAATAACCTAAAAGGCGAGTAGTTATAAGACAACTAAATGCTCCACAAGCGTCGTTGAGCCGCATCGAAATCATTCTACATACATACGTAAGTAAATTAAAATTTTAAGCTTGAACAAAAAGAAAATAATTTGTATGTATGTAAGTATTTTTGCGCGTATGGAAGAAAATTATAATCGAAATCGTCATTGGGAATGGGGGCATTACCCTTTAATTAATCGATCGCAAGTTAATCATCTTCAAAATGTGTTTGCTAAAATTAGTGAAAGTTTGCACACTGCAAACATTGGCAGTGAAGGGTTACGATTGAGAATTGGTCGATTTTGTTCACCACATGGACATTGAAATATCCATAACACGGTAAAAGCTACATCACGCAACTGCTAAGAGTTATCGGACCGACTTTTTGTGCAAAACGATATAGAAAAACGGAAATAAGACAGTAAGAACGAGTTAACCCATTGCTACCTAATGGGTAAAATTTTACCCATGAAAACTGACTTTTTAAAAAAATCACAGAAAAGTTCGTGGTGGAGATATCTCAAAATCATTGATAGGCCACCGTAAAATTCCGCCATCTAGCTAGAGTTACCAGACTCGAAAAATTGTGAATTTTCCGGAGGTGGAAAATGTGGCGAAACGTAGTGGCCCTAGAACCTCACAAAAATTTGCCTCCTAACTCACCTGTAAACAATACATCTTTTGTTCACGTGTTTAGCTGGTCACTTTAAAAAGTATGGAAAAAAGCTACCATTGCTGCGTAGTGGGTACAAAATACCCATTGAATATCTCAGCAACGTGCAGAGATAGAAAGCTGAAATTTTGTTTCTGATCATTTTGGGTCAATTATGAAATTGATATGAATGGTCGTGTATGAAATTTTATCAAAATCGTATGGGCGGAACTGGTACCCGGCTTTAATGGGTTAACATGAAACTTCGCTGGTTAGATGATCTTTCTCAAGTTCAAAAGTATACGATTAGTTACTTTGAATAGATACATTGATGAATAAAGCTTTATAGTGAATTAGAAAATAGGAAAATTGTGTGAAATATTTATAAACAGTGTTTCTATAATATTCTGTATTCATAACAAACCAAAAACAAATTGTCAAGGCCCTAATCTTCTGATTTGCGAAAAAGTAAACACTTAATCTTTTCGTGTATAAATACTACACCGTAATAATGTCTATGAAAAAAAAAACGCCAAAGCTGCTGTTCGCAATCAACACAACAAGACACCAGGCAAACGTTTGATTGCTATAAGCTAAGCCTTGGCCTGAACACGCCTACTTTCTGACCAGTTCCACTCTGCCACTTTAACAATCTACATTTATATATTCATAAATTATATTATATATATTCGTATATTCCGATATCTCAACTATTTCTAACGAAATCGAACAAAATAATACTAAGCCAACTTGCTGACGAACGGGACTGATCGTTTTTATAGCTATGCTACTATATATAATAATGCTAGCAATTTTAGAGACTTTACTCAGTATGACGCTAGGTTTACATTGATCCCTCTTATCACATACTACATCAACCCATGATTAGATTTAAACTAGAGAGAGCGAAGAATTGTGTTATGTCCACCATTGTAGATTAGAGATAGAACAGTAATATCTTGTTACTTAAACATAGAAGAACGGTAGGTGCTAAAAAGTTGTTGTTGAATTAAAAAATTTGCAGTTAAAAGTGTTAATCTGTGCCTGCTAGACTTTTCGGTATTGAGAAACTATATGTAAAATAATATGGGCCTCTTAAAGTCTGATCTCAACTCAAATTGACATTGGAACGACTGATTAAATTTGAAGCAAGTAAGGGAATCAGACTTATGGTTATTCGTAATCCATCACTGATATGAATAGTGAGTAATATTACTCAGCAGCTAGCAGTGTGTCAGTAAAATGTGCGATAGTAAAAGTTCGCTAACAAAATTACTGCATTATTGGCTGTATTTTATACATACATACATACATACGTCATAAAGAAATCTAGTGGGGTTTCACTCCAATTAAATTGTTCAAAATTATATTATCATACGTCAATAGGGCACTCTCCCATTGACTTATAGCATTCACTGTTCTGAATAATTAATGTTCATTGTCTGTCTTGGACTACGTAAGACACATTTAGTGCCGATTCCAATGAATTTTATTGATAAACAAAATATTATTGCTGGGCACAGTGAAACGACTTACAATTAAAAAAATGTACTCGAAATCTCTCAGCAAATTGAATTGTGTAAGTAAACATGTCGTTTACATTGTACATCTCTACATGCAGAGAAATTGCTAATTATGCCAATAGGACAGACAGGCAGATGTACACACACATAGATACCGTCTGTGGCTGCACATTGCCACTATTTGGAATTATATCACTTAAACCGAAAAAACCACATGCCACAATGCAGCACACCGACATTTGCACATACATATTTATTTATTCATACTGTACATACATGCATACATACAATTGTAGCCATTTATGTATGTATGCATAGATGTGCAATGCAATAACCCAACCAACCAAATAAAACTCACTAAAAAAACGGTGGTGAAAAAGTTGAAATAGTACGCGGCAACAACGACACTAATAACAACAACAACAACAACAATATTGACTAGCCAGTCACAGATATTGCGCTATCTAAACAAAGCAATAAAAAAACAAAACGGCCATAACTCAAACATTTGTTGCTCAGTGATCCAACGCATTCGCTCAGCGGCGCATTGGCAGTGGTAAAGTTTTAGCCGGACTTGAACGAGTACTTAACCCAATGCATATGCGTTCAATTTTCATTCATGAAGAAAACAAATAATCGCACACACAACTTTAGCATTTAATTGTTGCTGCGTGCACGCGTACATGTGTAAGGGAGGCGGCAGATGAAACGTCAGCGGGGCAGTTCGAAATCAAATTGAGCGCGCGCATTGCCAACGAAAGGTTAGCAGGTAAGCAGATAACGCTTGAACCAACGAGACGCAGTAGCTTTCAATGTTCGATCGATTTATAACCAGAGTTTCTAGATAGTTATTCGAACTATAGGACTAACTGAAATTGAAATTCAAACAGTGTAAGAATTTAAATCGTTGAGGAAACCCGGACTGTGGGATTTTAATGGTTTAGGTGAAGGTAACTTTTATTAAAAGACATGTCAATTTAACGAAAAAAAAGAAATAATAAATAAAAACAAGAAAATATCAACTCATCGATTGTGACTGTGAACATGGGAGTAATAATTTATTAGTTATTAAAAGTTTCGTCTGCCTAAATTAATTAATTATTAAATATTTGAATCAAAAATGACATCATAATGGCGATCTGTTGCCAGGACGACCGATACATCAGGCAGGACGTAACCTGTACCAGGTTGTTATGCCCAGTTAAGTAATTAAGTAAACAACCGATACATCAGTCTGTTTTTAAAAAATAAAGTGTTTGAAACTGGTTCAAATATCGATTATAAAAACAATAAATCCGACTCGAGGGCAATAACCAAAATTTCATATAAGATTCAACTTCAAACCTTAAAAATTCTTTTAGTCAGAGTTCTGCCTTGGTTCCAGCAGATTTAGCTATACTAATCTTCATTTAGGGCTGGCCTAATGATCGAGCTGAGAAGATCAAAGTTTAATTTTACTTACTAGATAATCAGCAGCACTAGGGATGCCGCTCAGGATTTTAATAAATTGCAGGCTACAATGGCTTTGGCCCGCTAGTGACCCTTTTAGTTTGAGTGCTGTCTAAGAAGCTTGTCTTATTTTGTAAACCAATTTCAATAGCTAATATGATCAGGGACCGTACCGGTTATGGTTTTTATCAAAAAAGTCAGATTTTAACTGTTATCTTTTAACTTTTATTTTTACCGACAAAAATAAAAGTTATTTATATAAATTTTTTCGTCTCAGCAATGTGCGGTCTCATTTTGAGCTATTAGACTTGTGCGACGAAAAAATTGTATTAATAGTTTTTTAGTCGGTCAAACGGCCTTTGAAAAAATTCAAATTGCCTGATGTATTTGACCGAAAAATAAGTCACAAAATAACTGTTATTTTTGACCGATAAAATAAAAGTCAAAAGTACCAGTTATTTTTGCCTTATATGATATAGGCACAAAATAACAGTTAATTTTAACTTTTATAGTAAAAGTCTAAAATTTAAAAGGCGTTTAATTTTCGTGAAGCTGAGGCCATTGCGATCATAATGGTATATTTGAAAAAGTCCACCGACAATTTTTTTCGTTATGCCTTTTTAATTTGAAAATTGTAAAATAACAGTTATTTTCGGTCCCTAAAATATGATATATGAAAAAATCACTTGCTTTATCAATTTACTAATTTTTTAATTCAAACTGCCTGGACTAAGTTTGTATTACTGTATTTAGTAACAAATATTTGAGTTTAAACTTTGTGCCAGTCTAAACTTTAAAACTGTCCTACTGAACCCAGTTTTAAGCAAACTCGAACCAGCCGAATAATCATTTGAATCTCTTGTTATAACTTGCACTTGATTGCTTTTTTCTACTAATTTTTATTGCTTATGAAGATATTTTATTTCCCAGTTCTCTAGATCGTGTCAGTTTAATCTGTTATATAGTAAAACGCACAACACGCTGCCATATAAAGATTTTATTAAAATAACCTACTTAATTAAAAAACAATTAAAAATGTTGAATTCAACAGCCACACTGTGCATGCTCGTCTTTGCCGAGACCTTATTACCGAATTGCAGACACCTAAAGATCCGATAAAAATAACGCCGATATATGTACATAGCTACAAAACCTAAAACAACAACAACATTCTTTGCCGCGAAAATGCTCAAATGGCTTTGTGCGTTTACATTTGTATCGTAATGTGTCTGTCCAGAACACGTGCAGCTCCCACTACAGGCCCCACGTGCCCCACAAGCCGCCTTCTCGTAAAAAAAGTAATTAATTAATTTCTATGTGGTACACTTTTGTGCAGAATTTTCTTTTTACTTTTCTCTCGTTTTCATTGTTACTACATACATAAGTACATCTGTACGTACATACATATTTCTCATTTGTGAGAATTCGGTGTAAATATGTATGTACATGCGAGACTGTTTGTTGCCGGCATTAGCGATTACGTACGCTGCTCCCCCACCTTCTCATTGCTTTCTTTGCCTCTCGTAGCCTGCATGTGTGTATGTATGTTATTTGTTTTCATATATGCACGTATGTTCATATCTATTTGATGTAAACAAACTATTATACGAGCGAATAAGTATGTTTCGTACATAAATAGTTGCTTCGCTATAATTTCATTTTCTTGTGTGTTTACCGCATTTCCCATTGCGCTACATTCAAGTGATGAATTATTTTGGTGATTGTTAACACGAATTTGTGACGCCACAGAGGAACTTTGAGTTACCTTGACTCATTTCTGATTCAAAATTGCCTCTCACATTAACGGCACTTTTTGTGCGCCATGTTGATAAGCTTGCAATTACTTAATTTAGTCAAAACCAATCAACTCAAAATAAACTGTTGCGATAAACTTATAATCATGAATGTTATTGATTTTATTTAATCAGCTTGCATATTTTTAATCAACAAAGGTAATCGTTTTCTTTTGTACCTCAACAAGAAGTATCTTTCAAGTTAGATCTATTGAATCGTATCTAATTAAATATTAGATTCTTAAATTATTCAAAGGATAGTCAAATTTATTACCACATCATAGCCGAATCACAACGATACTCAGGATGCCAGCTGTGTCAAAAATCATGTCGAATCCATTGAACAAAAAGGATACTGTTTGTTGCCATTTAGATTACTTTACAATATTATTTTTCAGCTTCTCAGAGGTAAAACATTTCATTTCATTTATTAATAATTAGTCAAAGAACAATTGTTTGCTTACTGACTAATAAAGAACAGCATAATGGATAAGTAACAAAATAATATTACGTAACAATCGATAACTTAATTAAAAACAGAGTTCAACAAGTTCAAAAATATTGCTTTAGAAGTAGTGAAGTCCACCGAAAAGTTCGTTGAGATCTTATTAAATTCTATTAGAGCTCGCAGAAGAGGAGCATTTAAAGCATAATTTGTTTTGACGAAACCAACATTAAACAAATCAAAGTGCCGGAGAGATCTAGAAGGGATGTTGAAGTGAACCCTCTCTAAGAGAGAAGGGCAGTCAACCAACCCGCAAATAACATCAAAAACAAATGACAAAGATAGGATGGATCTTCTATCCTGCAAGGTTTTTAAATTTATGAGCTTACAACGCGAGAAGTAAGATGGAACAGGATCCTGAAAGTGTAGTGACTTTATAGCGAAAGTTGTTATTCGTCTTGTAATTTTTTTCAACTTTAGTTAGCATTTCCCATCACATAAACTAACTGAAAGTCCCAAATGCGTTTCAAAATTCATTTGAAATCAACCAAACCTTTTCATGTCTTTAACAAACTGATTCGATACTGCAATTCCACTGTAGCGACACAATTCAATTCCTTTCAATTCCCGCAAAATATTATTGCATTATTCTATATTTGTGGTTGGTTAAGTATTCCTATTCTAATTCCAAGGAATTGCCTCAACTCATGTTTCTAATTTATATATTTGAGAAACATAAACAAAGCAAAACTGCACTTAAGTTAAAAAAAAATATGTACATGAGTAATTACAGCTGTGTGCTGTGAATAGATAATTCGATCAAACAAAAACGCATTCGACGTGACTAATTACAGACACTCGGCTCCTAAAAGGTCTGCAATCTTTTATGTTGATACTATAACTTGGTTGCGCTGGAGACAAGATCTAAAATTTTCAATTTCTATGAGTTTTTACATTTGTCTCCGCTATGAGTTTTTTGCATTTTACAACTTAATTGAAAAAAATTTATGTACTTATTGCATTACTATTGAAAAGGACTTGCTAAATCTAGGCCTGACACTTCGGTACATTTAACCCTTTCGACCCCAAAGTTTCCTGAGAGCAACTTCACCTATTTGTCATCTTATAGCAAAAGCTACGATTGATTTATGGGTTTAATTTAAGTAGGCACCAACAAATTAAAATTTTACTGTTATCCCCAAAATAATTTCTAATCATTTGCAGCGATATCGGGGAAAGTTTGTGTTCTAATTGAAGTATACGAATTGGACGCGTTTGATCAAAACCCTGTTTCCTTAATAATGGATAAATAAAATCGAAAATTGATAATTTTGTATTTTTCCATAAATATTAAGCAATTTTTCTGTAATTAAAAAATATTGATACAAAATTTATTTAACCCATTTCAAGCTAAAATTGTTCAAAAGTAAACTAGCTCTAGAACTCTAACAAAGGCAAATGTTTCATGATTTAAATACCAAAAAGTAATATCGAGACACAGGGTAAAATTCGGGGTCGAAAGGATTAACACTAGAAAGACCATTGCAGTCATTTTGACGGTTTTTCATTTTTAAATATCTGTATTTTCTTTAGTATTTCCATGAATTCTTGCTTTGATGACTTTTATTTTTTTATCAGATTCTACAATTAGTTCTACAATTAGGGTTCTACAATTACAATTAGCTAAATCCGATGTGTACTTTTCGAGATATTAACGGAAAGACTACATATTGTCTTTGTAGGTATGGAAAACTTGCGGTCTTTCTAGTGTTAAGTAGCATGAAAAACGTTCCCCTCTGTTAGTCTAAACGTTGTCGTACGGCGATTTTTCGGGGGCTCGTTTCGATTTTGAACGCTTTGTCCCGCTCAATTATTCCATTACATGAAATTAACTTTGTGATAAGATTAAAGAAATTTCAATTTGGCACACATTTTTTTACAGTGAAATCTACGTTTTGGGTTGAAGTCTTATAAGGACAAAGATGATATCACATTTTTGCTTTTCCTTTACGCTTCGTTGATATTATCACAAAATTGATTCAATAAATATTGTTATTGCTTTGAAAATAACATATATTGAAATTAATTATTTAGAATAATAATAATAATAATACTTATTCCATGTTCGCAATTGCAGATTCATGGCAATCCTACCTCATTAGCTCTAAAATATTTAAAATATCTATTATCTTAATTTCAGAAATGAATTTCAATTGGTTTTCGCTCCTTTGCATTAGCGGCCTAAACTAAGAAATTCCTTCATTAGTTACCACTTAAGAAAAAACCACTCACTTGGCCACTAATTGAAACTCAAGTGTGCACTTAAGTAATCGGCTGGACTAAAAATAGGCCGACTACTTTGCACAGGCCGGATTGTCTGCACCCACTTAAAGTGGAATCTCGACGTCGTATCTGTGCAATTGGAGTGTCATGCGAAACGATGGAAATGCAGCCGTCACTGGCACTTGCGCTGCAACGCGCCTACAGTGTGCAGCTGCGGGTGAAGTCAAGTCGTCAAGCACTTGAAGCATACAAAATTATACGACCTCAACACTTGCATACCTATGTACCTATGTGTATACAATGTACTACATATATGTATAAGAACGCTTAAACAAGCGACTATTTAAGCGCGCCACTGCCTGGCTCCGCAATTGGTCTGGGTGATTGATGCTTTACTGCTCTCGCTGCAGTGATTCATATACCAATTCCAATTGATGTGCAGCACATGTGCACGAATTGATCAGACCATATATGTACATATGTATATACATACATACGTTGCGTTGAGCAGCCAAATAAACCTCTTTCACTGAGTAGACACTAAAAAATGCGCATCTTTGTGCTGCTTCTAAGCAATTGTACGCTAAATTAAACGATTCCGATTCATCATGCTGAGCCACACGAGGAACACTCCAAGAAACGAGAAAGACTTGAAGCTCTTTTAGGTTAGGTTAGGACTGTAACAGCGACTTGACGGATAGTCAAAAGGATCAGTTTGTGAGCAGCGAGGCCTATTATGGTACTAGAAAATATGGAAAATTCAAAGATATTTGCCAAGTAATGGAAATTATGCTAATTTTTAGACCAACTCAAGTTTCTCTAGCGATGCATAAGTCACCATGTCGAGCAACTAGTAACGTCTTCTTTAAAATTCGAAGCATCTTGAGACTTTATCAGACTTTCTTCGCTTACGGTAGCATAATCCGCATGGAACACACGCACTATCAGGGCATTTTTTAAGGATTTTTCACTAGGTGGCCAAAATCCCCCCCTGGAGGTGTCACCCCCTCCAAATATACATACAAAGGAAATTATTATTTCAATAGGAATCAAAGATTCACTTAACAGGTATTAATTAAAAAGAAATTAATAGGAATTCTTGTATTTCTTGCAATATACTTACTTGGGTCCGATAGGACCCAATTCGTTCGTATAAACAATACAAAATCGGATATCATTAACGTCACCTCAGGTGTGCCTCAAGGCAGCCATCTTGGGCCGTTACTTTTCCTGATCTTTATCAATGATATTCCGGACGTCTTTTTGACGTCGCGTTGTCTGATGTACGCAGATGACTTGAAAATATATAGTCGCATAGAGAACGTATCTGACTGCATTAACCTTCAAGAGGACTTATCTAAACTGCATTCTTGGTGTGATGCTAACTCTTTGCCACTTAATGTTGGTAAATGCCAGTGTCTGTCTTTCAGTAGACGTAAAGTCGCGATTAATTTCCATTACAAGATAGGCACTGTTATCCTCACAAAAATTTACGAAAAGAAGGATTTGGGAGTCATCTTCTCCTCAAAAATGTCCTTTTCTAAACATATAGACTTTATGATTACCAAATCTAGGTCCATGCTCGGCTTTGTAATGAGAAATTCAAATGAGTTCCAGGATGTTTTTACTCTCAAGAGTTTGTATTTTGCATTCGTAAGATCGAACCTAGAATATTGCAGCATCATTTGGGATCCATTCTATTCGGGTTATTCGTTAAGGATCGAGAAGATTCAGAAACGCTTCACTAGATATGCCATTCACTCTCTCCGTTGGAAAATTATTATGCCTGAATATAAAAGTAGATGCCTTTTGCTAGCTTTGCCGACATTAGAAATGCGAAGAAAAATTTCCTCGGTAATGTTTATTAGAGACATAGTCACTAGCCATATCAAATGCCACTTCTTGCTTGAGTTAATACTTTTCAATTGTCCCGCACGTGGCCTCAGATTTAACAACATGTTCTACCTACCTTGTCATAAGACTAACTTTAGTCTTAACGAACCGCTTACACGCTGCCTAAGGCAGACAAACCAATTTTGTAAAAATTTAGATATATTTTGTAATTCTAGAGAGAGTTTTAAGTCTAAACTAATTCTGCTGTCACACTTTTTGAGTTGCGATTAATTGTAATTAACATATTTATGTACATAATATATATAACCTAGCTTTTAGTAATCTATTTGAGTTGTACTCTAATTGATGAATTTAAATAAATAAATAAATAAGTCTATATCAGAAAAATTTATTCTCTTTCGAAATACAAATTAGGAAACAGTATTTTTTCAGCAATTTTATGCATTTGATGCTAAAAAATTATTCTTGCCGTTCTTCTATAGCACAGGTCAACATTTAGTATGAAAAAAATCAGCGACCCCAAAAACTCCTGGGTACCTACGTAAAGTCTAATGATTTTTTCCATATTAAATGTTGACCTGTGTAATCATTGAAAAACCCGCAAACTATGAATACCAGTTTTTTAAAACTGGCGATTTATTACCCTAGGCCAGCTGTAGCAGAGTTTCTTCACAAGAAAGAAAGAAGTTACCGTGAGCCCGATTTCACTTTGTAGTCGGAAAGAGTTTCATCCAAAAATTTTTTCGAAAAGATTCTGGTTTGTAATTTCATTCCATCATTCGTTATATGTATATGTCGTTCGTAATCTGTAACTAATTTGTACCAGATCATCTTAATGTTGGCAATAAAAAATTTAACTTAAAAAATAGTACTCATCGATTCTCTGTACTTGGTAATGGCCCTATGAATTCTGGATTGTATGCTATTGACAAATTCCATACGTCGCCCTCGTTTTTATTTTATTCAAAAGCGCATTATCCTTTTCAACAAACATTTTTATTGTGGCCAAGTTGTTGTAACAACGTGGCCATTTCGAACTACTACGTGGCCATTTGGCCACATCTATCCTACTTAAAAAATGCCCTGTTTACTATGAATGGTTCGCTGAAACTATGACTACAGGCTTCCACTTAGAATAAATAAATTATATGTACATATATACATACACCAATACCTCGCTTTGCGTTGTTTCGAAGTTGCGTCGCTGCTGAATTAGTACTAATTTTCACTGTGCGTCGTTAGACTTTCGAAGTTGCGTTGTTTTGGGTTCCAGTCTTTCATTTTTTTTTTTAAATTATCTTTTTTTTTCTAAAAGATAGCACGTCTTTTGTTTCTAATTACGCCATGCCATCCAAACTCTGGGATTCCCTTTCTAACTTTTGTGAAAGAAAGCCGACTTACGACAACAGCCACTATGGACTCATCAGACAGTGATTAATTTTTATTTTGTTTTTATGAATTAATTGAATATCTTATTTTGTTTTAATTGAATTTGTTTTTTTTTTGTTTTTTGTATGTATGTAATAAAATTTTATGTTATTTTTGTTTTTTAAATGTTTACTTTGTTCAATTTTCTTTTTTAAAAGTAGTATTTTCGTAACCCTGGAACCTATCTTCGATCTTTACATGGTTTCCTATAGGAAATCATAATTCACTTTGCGTCGTTTCAATTTGCGTCGTGTTTTTTTGGAACGTAACCACGACGCAAAGTATGAAAGTTTAATTAAGAAATTTACAATGATGCAATCTCTGTGTCAAGTTCATAATAAATCGCTTGTGTGTAAAAATGTTTTACTTCATACAAATGCACACACGCGCATAGCATCACAAAAGTGAATATTACATTTTGTGTGTGGGGGGAATCGTTTAAGCGTCGCACGCTTTTCAAATTGTTTGACGCGTGCCCACTACTGGCGCTTCTATCTAATTTATTTATAAATGTTTGCTTGCATTATTTAACTAAAAGGGTTGAACCCTCTGCCAACTTAAGTGAATGCAACCATCACACATACATATTTATCACAGTAGGTCACACATTGGGTTACTTTTAGGATCGATGCGATAATATTGCTCACAAACATGATGATGCAGCACTCGATGACCAAACGAAAGACGCTGATCTTTGCCTTTTTCGGCATTGCCATCGGCCTCTGCATAGGCACCGTCCTCAAGAACTATCGCGCCTTGGAGATTGTGAAGCGCTGCAACCTGAAGCCGAGCACACAGAAATCCCCATTCGAAGTCATCGGCCTGAGTGCCGAGGACACCATACAGAATTCACAGCGCAATCTCGTCTTTGTCGGCGTAATGACGGCGAAAAACTTCATAGAGGGGCGAGCGCGTGCCGTCTACGACACGTGGGGCAAGGAGGTGCCTGGCCGCATAGCGTTCTTCAGTTCGGAGGGTTCGTACTCGAATGAGCTGCCGGTGATTGGGCTGAAAAATGTGGACGACCGCTATCCGCCGCAGAAGAAATCGTTCATGATGCTCTACTACATGTACGAGCACTACATTGACAAGTTCGAATGGTTCATACGCGCCGACGACGACGTCTACATCGAGCCGGACAAGCTGGAGCGCTTTCTGCGCTCCATAGATAGCTCGAAGCCGCAGTTTATCGGTGAGCAAACAAGTGGCGTGAATTGTGAAAAGCTGAGTTAGTAAAGTTTGCATTTGTCGTTGGCAGGTCAGGCTGGCAAGGGAAACAGTGAAGAGTTCGGATTGTTGTCGCTGGAGTTCGATGAGAACTTCTGCATGGGCGGACCTGGCGTTATACTGAGCAGCGAAACGCTGCGCAGAGGTAATTATTGATTTTTTGCAGTGGCTGTTTTTGCCAAAATTCAACTTGTTCGCTATACAGTGGCGCCTCATATACCCACGTGCCTGAAGAACTTGTACAGCACACACGAAGACGTGGAAGTGGGGCGATGTGTGCAGAAGTTTGCCGGCATTCCCTGCACCTGGAACTATGAGGTACAATTTGATTAGATCATTGGGTTGGAAGCATCTGTGACTGGACAAATACATATTTATTTGTTATAGATGCAATACATACTACGCCACAACTCGAGCGGGCCCTACGCTTTCACTGGCAAATTGAAACGCAAGGAAATCCACAACGCCATATCGCTACATCCGATCAAGCAGGGACCGCTGATGTACCGCCTGCACTCTTTTATACAGGTAAGACTGGCATCTTAACTTTTACAATATGTATACTAAAAACAACAAAAACAAGAATGGCTCCGTTTGAAATGTGCATTTTCATGAACCAAAATGATGTTCAAAGTGTTGAAACTCTTTGTATAGTCGATAGAAATATCTATCAAACATGACGAAGCCCTTTACTGTACTCATTATAGGTACATATATTAAAATTAAGTGCAATTGAACCAAATTTTATTGAAGCACTTTTGCTTTTCATTCAAGGGATTAAAAGCCGATGAAATGCGTCAGGAGTCACTGCAGCTGCATCGCGATATCAAACGCATGGCAAAATATTTGGAAATCCCCAGCGACAGCAAATATTTGGTGCCGGGCATTGAATTGATACCCGAGATAGAGAGCGGCAAACAGCACTTCGAGGATCACAACATTTTGGGTAAGACAACTGACATATCGCTTTGTGAAGTGTTTCCAAAACCCGTCTCACTATTTTAGGCATTAGTCCCGATTTGAAGAAATTCACGCCCACCTCAACGGCCGACCTGATCGAGTGGTCCTTCATAGCGCGCAGCCTCTACTCCACCGATCACGCCAACCCCAAACACAAAGTCGACTCTGCGACGCGTGAGGGACTCGAAGACGTCATTATCGAGGTGATGGAAAATATAAACAACTATTCAAGACAAAGAGGGCGTGTTATCGAATTTCGTGAGCTGCTCTATGGCTACACGCGATTGAATTCGCTGCACGGCCAAGATCTAATACTCGACCTGCTGTTGATCTACAAGCGTTACAGAGGCAAGAAGATGACAGTGCCGGTGCGTCGACATTTGTATGTGCAGCGGTCGTTCACCGGCATTTTTGTGAAGGAGTTCTCCGAGGACTTTTACAATGTTACACTACAAAAAAGTGCGTAATGCATAATGAAAACAACTGCATTGTTTTATCAGCTTTATACATTCATTTTCTAATCGAATTTATAATACAATGCTTATCTTATCTCACTTTCTCATATTCTCAGATTTCTTTAAGAGCGTTCTCAACACGGGCATGGAGACGATCTCACGCCACTTCACCATACCCGGTCTGGCTATGGGCAATAGTAACCCGCTCTTCTCCAGCTCCGTCCAATCGAAGATTGTGTTTGTGCTGCCCATAGCTGGGCGCTATCCCACCTTCAAGCGATTCATCGACACCTACGAACAGGTGGCCATCCAGCAGGATCAGAATTGCGATCTGTTGGTGGTGATCTTCGGCAACAGCACCAGCGTCCAGGAACACCTTCAGCTGCTGACGACACTGCGACAGCACAACATTTACAAACAGATCAACTACATACGACGAAGCGAGGACTTTTCACGCGGCGTAGCGCTGGATGTGGCTGCCCGCTCGTCCTACATACAGGACAACGACATTATATTCTTCATTGATGTGGACATGGTCTTCAAGCTGGAGTCGCTGCAGCGCATACGCCTGAATACGGTGCAGGGCAAGCAGGTCTACCTGCCCATCGTCTTTAGTCAGTACGATCCCAAGCGCCGGCAACCCCACCAAGCGGAAGCACACACGCCGCCCGAGGAGGTCAACAACGAATCGGGCTACTTTCGGCAGTTCGGCTTTGGCATCTGTGCCATTTACAAATCCGACATACTCGACGACGACATTAACGGCTTCGACAAGGACATCACCGGCTGGGGGCTGGAGGATGTGAAATTCCTTGATAAAATTGTGAAAGTGGGCAATCGGCACAGCAATTTTCTGGTTAATACTGCCGAGGTGCCGCCCGACTACAATGAGTCGGCGCAGAAAATGCGACGCCTAAGCATTTTTCGGGCGCCCGATCCGACACTGGTGCACATATTCCACGACATAAGTTGCGACATTAATCTGGAAGCGCCGCAGTACAACATGTGCCTGGGCACCAAGGCCAACTCGCTGGGCAACACTCAGCTCATGGAGCGGCTGTTCTACGGCAACAGGGAGAACTTAGATTTCATTCTAGAATATAATCGTCGCAAGGAGACGAGATGAGAACGACTGCCTCGCTACGAAGTGCATTGTGTGCTCGTTTAATCGTAAGACAATCGAAAAATTATGGTATTTTTGCAACAGAACCAAGTACTGGACGGAAATATAGTATTATAAAGCCGCGCTTGAAATGCGGCGGAGACTATTGAAGGATTCAAGGCGAGCGTTCTTTAAGTCCGATTTCTGTACGACAGGAGCAGAAATTGAGCAATACCGACTAGGTCGCAGTAGAATAAATTTAACCACGTGCTTGCTGTAGTGTAAACTTATTGAATAAGTTGCGATTTAATGATCTATTGTTGCATACTCGCATTTAGACTAATGCATTAATCCTGCAAAGCATAGGGAGAGTCTCATTTAAGCGTAGCTTTTAAGTCTAAAGTGTGATATACAAGAAGGAACAATAAATAATGTCTAGTGATTTATTGTACTGATTGAATGGCCGCAGACGCTTGCCGTTGAGTGCCGCCGGCTGGCGGTCGGCGGTGGGGCGCATTACATGAACTGCACTGGCTGAATGTCGAGCAGGGCGAGGGCCTTATTGAGTATTTTACGCACTGCCATGACCAGATGCATGCGGGCGTGTATATAGGGCGTCAGATGCTCTCGCGTGTCCTGCAAGCAGAGCGACAAAATGTTGGTCAACGACACTGCAAAACATAAGAAAGGATGCGGGGGCGAGCACTTACTGTTAGTATGCGCACGCGGCGGTAGTACACACTGAAGACCGACACGAAACCGCTGAGGAAGCGCACAATCAAATGCGTTGAGCAAACGCCGTGTTCTATTTGCTCCAGGCAGCGCTCAATGAGATTGGGAAAGGCAAAAATGTAGCCAAACACTAGTTGCCACTCCTCCTGCAAGGCATTAACGGAAAATTGTGTTGAGTGCAAACAACAATTCGTGCACAATTTACCTCCTCCGTTAGAAGCGTCAGATCGACCTGATTTATGTCGGATAATGGTTCATAAAAGCCACTTGCGACGCGCTCCTCGAATGTTCGCAGCAGCGATTCAATGCGCGCAGAATTGTAGAGTATAAAAGATGCACCTGTCAATTAAAAAGACACACAATTATTTCCCTTCTGCACACGCTGCACTGATTGGGAAAGAGGAACAACTGTCTTCCACTTGTATGTACAGTCACCAACAACGGTCACCAACATGCAAAAAAAATGAAAAGAGTTTAACGTTGCAGGTGCAGGGACATTCAATATCTTGATGGCTCTTGATCATCTGTTTGAGTGCATACACCTCGTCCAAATTCACGCAGATGTAGAATTCGATGTCTTTGATAATTGGCTCCAAAACTACAACATTTCGAATTCGTCGAAATACGAAAAACAGTACCTTTGGTGCTGCCCTGACCGCTGCGTATGATCTGCACCGGACTGGAGTGTCTGACCTCCAGCAAGTCCACCGTTACAGCCGCAGCACCCAAACGCTCCATTAGAGCCGAGAAACGTTCATCATCCTTTACGCGTATGCCATACTTGTGCATCGCCATCAGATGCATGTCCAACGAACGAAACCTGTAGGGAATTTTTTTAATTAGGCACTCAGTTGCATGGCGTAGCAGCAAAAGATTAAAACGTACTTTAAATACTCGCTCGTCTCAAGCTTTGCCAGTTTGCCCGTTAGCGGGTCCGTGACAATGCCACACTTCATTGTGACATTATTTAATTTGGACAGCAAATCGATGGTCTTCTGATGGCCTCCTTTTGCTGCGACGCTTTGTACGTACAGCTGCAACACTTCCGCCTCCTGGTCAACCAGCTTCTCTTCATCTGCTATCACAGTCCAGTCCGAGTGGACCAGCACTCGCCGCAGTGTAGCCTCGATTAGCTTCGCACGATAATGTGACAAATCGTTCTGCTGCTCCTTTGTCTGCGGCATTCTGTGTACGCGCACCCGACGCAAGGGATTCTTTCTCATTTGCCCGTACACGGTTTCGTCGCTCAGCACCTGCTTCAGGAGGAGATCGATCACCACCGGGCGCCGCAGAAACAGAGCGCATCGATCATTTTGGATCTGCAGGCGCTCTACCGGGAATGCCCACTTCGCTGCAGCGGCTAAAAACTGACTGCGCGCCGTCTCCGCTTCATTTACGTCTTTCTCGTTAAACATACAGAAGGCGTTGCGGCGCAGCTTGTGGTCGGAACCCAGGCAACAACTGTTGTGCCACGTGTCGTAGTTGCACGGGAAGCTGCAGTCGCCGTTCAACTTCAGCTTGTCGTTGTGGACTCGGATGAAACTTGTTGCATTCTGACGGGCATCTATCAATCGGTTTTGTGGCGTGTCCAGAAAGTAGGCACACACACTCTCTATGAGCGACGAGGTGGGATTGGCGTCGGGCATAATTTTTCACGTTTTCGTTTCTCTCAGCAAATAATTTTGACAAATTTTTCTAAATACTTCGAAGCGCGGCCAACTGTTTATCCAGATGTTTTCCAACTATTCAGTTTTCCAATATTGCATTGCCGCAATTCGCATCCTTCGGCAATTGACAGTTCCACAATGCTACCATCGGTGTCTGAACGGCCACTGCCTCACAGAAAGGTGCCAGGTGGGACTGTAAAATTAAAACATTTTAATTTAAATTAAAATTTATTGTATGCCGTGTCAACGACAAAATAATGAGACAAGAGTCAATTTCAAATGAATAAGTTGAATATAAATGTGCATTCAATGTTTAGATTTTACTATTTAAACCACATATGTTTTCGATTCAAAGTTCAGCTTCACTTCCCATGTTAATCGCATTATCTCGCGTCCTTACTCTATGTTAGGGTTTGTCCGCCGAAATTCTTCCTCCTTTTCCAATCCCTATACGCTCAAGCTATTGTATACTACTTTTGTTAGGTCCAGACTGGAATATGCTGCTTTCATCTGGCGACCTTATCATGCGTCGTATTCTAATCGTTTAGAGCGTATCCAAAAAAGATTCTTGTTTGCCCTTCGCTCCATTCGTTTTTCTGAGCCCCTGCCTCCTTACAGGTCTAGATGTCTTCTGCTTGGTTTAAATCACTTGAAACCAGGAGGGCTGTCATTTCCATGGCTTTCATTTTTGATATAGTCAATGGGAATATTGATTGCCCCTCTCTCTTGTCCAAAATAGCTTTCAATGTGCCATCTCGTTCCCTCAGACATTTTTCCCCTTTTTCTGTTGAGTTCTCTAGGACGTGTTATGGTAGTAATGCTCTTATTCCTCGAGCCTCAGCCGAGCTAAACGTGCTGTCGACCTCTTCAAAGTTTGATCTGTCTGTACCTAAACCCTCGTTCATTTCCTTTGTTTATTCTCTCGTTCCCGTTTAAGTTTAAGTTTAAGCTTAAGTTCCATTTTGTTAATTAGTCTGTAAGAATTGTTCAAAGACTATTACTAAATAAATAAATAGATAAATATTATATGAGTTATTTCGCAGAAATTAGAAGCACTACTTTATACAAATTTTTAAGTATGAATTAAGTCGTGAAGCGATATGTTATGCGATTTGAATTGCAAAGGAAAATATTGCCAAATGTGGTCATTAATCATTCAAGTGGCAAACATGCACGGAACTTTACAATATATTGTAAGTTATACACCGTTGCCACTTAAATTGAATTTGGATGTGGTTTTGGAAACTTTCCGATTAGATGCAATTAAAACTTTATATATAAAATCTACAAACCCCAGGGATTCTCGTATAAGGTTTCACCGTTTAAACGAATTTACCAAATTAAAAAATTACCAATTAAAAAGTAATCATTTACGAATCAACCAAATGAAATTAATTTAAATTGTTAAACATGATTCGTTAATCTCTAAAAGTTTTTACTTTAGTCAGTCGCAAATTGCGACCTATACCGAGTACCCACAAACCTGAATCGGTTAACCCAAATTCGGCATCTCCAACTGCAGCTGTCAAAGACGCGCTTCGCTTGATAAACTTTTGTTGGATATGCGAGACTTTTGCATATTCCACCAATAAATTAAATAGATTGGGCAATTTGGTAAACAGCGCGGACAATGTCCATTATAATCGATCTGAATATGGTGTGCCTGGTGTGCTTGCGCGACGACGGCGGGCAACTTCAGTCTATTTACGCAGTGCCAGTCGACGACGAGCTGATCATTGCGGAAAAGATTTCACGCTGTTCGGAACTGCATCCACAAGCGGACAACAGCAAGCTGCCCGATAAGATATGTGGCCGGTGTCTGGAGGATTTGGCGGCAGCGTGGCGCTTCCGGCAGAACTGCGAGGCCGCCAATTCGGTGTTTCGTTCAATACAGCAGCAGGAGGAAGAGGCGGCCGCACACTTCGAGCTAGAGGTACAGAAGCTGAAAGTGCCATCGGGTTTAAAGATCAAACGAATACAGTCGGAGACCAAGACGTACATGCTGCCGATACATTTGGATGAGGACGGTTCTTGCCAGCGGCTCGACAACGAAGAGGAGGGGGATGTTGAAATGGCAGATGTTGAAACTTTAGGGGAGTTGGCCGTAATAGAACAGTTGGACGATGAGGCGGTGAGGGAACACGATGAGGAAGAAATCGAATTTGGTGACTATTATGAGGCGGAGGAAATTTTGGAAGACGAGGTGGAAGAGGAGGAGCCAGAGGAGAACATTCGTGTAGAATGTATAGAAGAGGAATTGCCTATTGTTAACGCGGACAAATCAGGAAAGCGCAAGTCTGCCCGGGTGGCAAATAAACGTCCACTCATTAAGGAAGAAAAAATTGAAATTATTGAAGAGAAGGTGGTGAAGGTAAAAGTGGAGGAAAACGGTGAAGTCAAAGTAGTAAAGCAACAGAAAACCAACATAAGGCGTGGACGTGTACTTTCCAAAAAGTCAGACGAAAGTTCCGGCGATACAGCGATAAAGGCAGAGCCAGAAAAAGAGAACCAGGAACGGACAACGAACGCAAGTACCAGCCAGCCGGAAGCGGACAAGGGCAAAGTCAGCCACAAATCGCTAACGGCATTGCCGACGCACAAGCGGAAAAACATGAAGCACGTGCCGATGAAGATTTGCGAGATATGCGGCAATATCTACAAATACCAGCACGCGCTGAACGCCCATATGCGACGCCACACCAACGACCGTCAGTACGGCTGCGAGCTATGCGACAAGGCATTCGTCTCGAACGTCGAGCTGCGTCGGCACATGCGCGTCCACACCGGCCACAAGCCGTACCCGTGTTCGTACTGCGACCGTCGCTTCTCGGACTTTGGCTCGCGCAGAAAGCACGAGCGCACCCACACCGGCGAGCGGCCGTATCACTGCAGCACGTGCGGCAAGGCCTTTGCGTACGCACACGTGCTGTCCGTCCACCTGCTGACGCACACCGGCGAGAAGAAATTCCAGTGCAATCATTGCGGCAAGGGCTTCACGAAGAAGGCGTACCTGGTCAGCCACGCGCAGTTGCATGCACGCGCCAACAGCATTGGCGACGGCTCGGCGGAACACGGAGACGCGACGCAGCAACAGGAGATCGCGGAGGAGTGCATATTCACCACGGAGTATGTCATCACCGAGGAGGTGGGAGAGCTAGACGACGACAAGAGCTCCTTTAAGTTCGAAGTCGAGGGGGGCGACGACAGCATTGCAGAAGAACATCTGCAGGAAGTTGAGGAAAACGAGTACGTGCTGGGTGTGCGGTAGAGGAGGCGACTCGCTCCCCATTCCACCGCCGTTTTGTAGCTATTATTTTCGCTAAACGTTTATAGAATTACTTTTATGACATTGCATAATTTCCGTAAAAATAAAACTACTTGAAAAATTATTTGCTAATTCATATTTGCTTATGCTATTGTTAAAAGGGTGTCAGGGGAAGTACTGAGAAGACAAGGCTGCGATGCGGTTCTCATAATTGGCTCAAACGTAAAAATATAATTAGCGACCTCAACAGCCGGGCGTGAGTTCGAGTCCGGTGCAGTCAGCTGTCGTGACAATGAGATATATATATAACTAAAGATCGTGAAAAAAGTGCCACATAGTCGAAATTCAGTTTCTCTCACATTATGTATTAGAAAAATATCAGCCCCAACCCAATTACCGACATTCGTAAACGAAACGATAAAACCGAAATTCTTGGGCTTGGTAAGCAAATCTTGTGTTGCAGCAGCAGCTGTGTCAATGTACGCCAATGTCAGTCGAAACAAATTCCGTGGCCCAAAAATGATTTGACGTCTTTTTTTGTGTTTCTATGTTCTCCGCGAAGTGTGGAAAACGGCTGAATCAACAACGTCTGTTACTTCACATAAACACCGCCTTAGGTTTCGGCCAGCGCCAGCACCACAAATCAATAGCCGGGAATCGATCTTCCGGCTTGCGACGGACTCACGCCACGCTGCTCGCACTCGGAACCATCAAACCGGTTTTGGTCTCTTATGGGGCGCAAAGTTCAATGAACAGCGTCGCAAAGAATTCGCAGACACAACCGAGGGGTCAAGCTACAGCCTCATAGCATAGTTGTAGAGTACAAAAACAACAACAAATTACATAACTTAGTATCATTTACATATATTACACATGCGTTTATTTTGAGCTCGCCTTAGGGGCCGTGAGTACAAAATCTACTGCACAATTTAATTTGGCGCAGATCGAAAATGGTTTGAATTTTGAGGGGCACACAATGGAACACATTCTTAAACATCCTTAAATGTTAATGTTAAAAGTGTAAACAGAAGTTCAAGTAGAAGAAAAAAATCAATAAAACTTGATCAGTTCGATTCGAAATATGTATGTGACTGGGTATGCGAACGTAATAGTGTTCCGAATAAGAGTGCAGACTTGGTTCCTCGTTTCGACCGTTCTTCTCGTCTCCTCCTTCTAAATACAATTTATTTCTGCAAACTCTGTTCTAATCCTCGAACGTTAAGCGACCAGGCCCGTGATTTTTCATGTACCGACGGTAGGACTTGTAACGCGGATTCTCGGCCAGTTTCTTCTTCATCTCCTCTTCCTGCTCTAGTTTCCATAGCTCGAATTTGTCCTTCTGCCACAGCTCCATGTACAGATACTCCTCGATTTGGCTGTCTTCCAGCGAGTTAAACTGATGCTGGCCCATTTTCATGTATCGCCGTATCAGGTACAGCTGCTCCTCGCGCCCATATGGCTGTTTCAGCACTGTGAAGCGCCAGAACCACTTGGTGTGCCACACCAGAAAGCACAGCAGCGTGTACGGACAGATGAGCAATTGTACCCACAGCACATCCCACACCGTTGGCTTTGCGTAACCGCCCTTCACGTCCATCTTCTCCTCGATCACCTTGCGGACGATGCGCTCAATCTCCTCGCGCTGATCCGTTTTCGACATGCGGTTCTTACCCTTGCCTTTGGACAGTTTCTCAATGTCATCCTTGGCAATCTCCAGCGCCTTGTTGCGGTATTTGGGCACGGTGGCCAGGTACTTGATGGCGCTGTCATAACGCTGCCAGCCGGAATAGTACTGAATTATGGAGACAATAGTCAACGTCACCACGATAACAATGCGCACATCCACCTTGGGTGCCACTTGGCGCCTATAGTATCGGTAGTAATGCGAGTAGTACTCCTCCGGATGGTCCAGCATGTAGTCGTAGTCGCGGCGCGACTCGTCATCGCGCAGTATTTCGTACGCCGTGGCCACCTGTTTGAACTTGATCTCCGCCTCGGCCTTGGCCTCGGCGGCCCGATGCATATCCGGATGGAACCGACGCGCTAGATTGCGGTAGGCCTTGCCAATATCCGCTTTGGCGGAATTCCGCGTCACGCCGAGCACATCGTAACAGTCTTCCTTGCCACAGTAGATGCCATCCAGCAGGCCCAGGCAAGCGGGCAGCGTGGCCAGAAAAAGGCAGCTGATGAACAGTCGCTGATTCGGTCGCATTTTGGCCGAGTGTGGAAGCTGTCGCTGCTGCTGTCCTTATTTGGATTGACTAGTTCCTTTAATGGCTGACCTCAATTTACAGCTGTGGCCGTCCACACCAATGACAATTGTCAATGGTCCGCACAATGTGACGTGCCACGTTCGAGCTGCAAATTTCAACGCTACACGTTCTGCTCAAGGTGCCACTTCAAACTCCACGTTGAACTTGGATTCTAATTGCTCTGCTCGGCACTACTTTCAACCGCACCGCTCGATCGTCGAATATGTTGTGAGCGCTTTTGTGGTGGCAACACGTTGTCGTTGTCTTTGGATTTGCGGCGTTACAGCCGCCGACCCCAGCGCTTAGAGTAGTTGAGCAGAATTTCTTCGGTTCGGCGGCGATTTCGCTTCTTGAGCTGTCTTCTCACCTTTTTTCACTTTCTATTCGTTCGTTCTGCACCTCTCTTTTCAGCATCTTTAACAATGGACAACAAAATCTGGTTTCTTTCCACAGCACGCAAACAGCTGTTTACAATAGACGGTATGAAGAGTTCGACACGGTTGCATTTCAGTAAATGATGCGCAGAGAAGTCGTAATGGTTCCAAAACATTGCGACAAATATATATATATATCTGTGGCAATAAAACAGAGTAGCTTAAGTCAACTTAAGATGTTTTACCGTATTTTAGCTTAAATAAATCTGCCGTAAATGTACTTTCAATGTGTTTATTCCCTGTTTTCATATTCAGTATCATTACTTTTTTCTACGCGAAATCGTTCCGAAGATTCTATAGAAACCGTATGGGAATTAATTTTTCCAATTGCGTTTTTCTCCGCTCGCTGTTTTTCGACATAAGCTACTCTGTTTTATCGCCACAGATATATATATATATATATGTATTTAAAACTCAAAAACGTACGTAATTAATGCTTATTCTCAAAAGTAATATACTATTAACTTTAGCTATTTCTATATTTAATTTTGAGTTATCAAAAAGAGAACTTTTAAGGGAGATGTGAAATGATATTTCACGCAGTGCATTCTCAGTTCGGTTGGACCATGGTATAATTATGTTGCGAGTTGAACCGCCTCTCATCTGGCAACACTAGGCCCAGTGACAACTCCTTCAACGGGGCGCTCATTGCACGTGTGTTTATATCTTTTTAAAACACGGATTTATCGGCAGCCCCCGAAAGAATTGCGAAATGTCGGTATTAAAAAAGAAGCGAATCTCGAAGAAAAACAAATCCGCCTGGCGAAAAACGGACATCAACGATGTTGAGGCCTTTTTGGAAGACCAGCGGCAAGAAGAGCGTATTGGGTGAGTATGCCAACGTCGATCAAAGCACAACAGACTTTGTTACGATTCCCACTTCAGCTCCTTTGTGGAAAAAGAAGATACGGAGTTATTCGTGGTGGATGCTACGCCGCTCAAGCCAAAACGCACTGGTCTCACCGAAAAGCAGAAGCGCAAATTGAACGCAAAGAAACCACTCCGTTCCCTGCAGGCGCTGGAAAACACTTCAAAGGTGCAAGATCCA